>OZ017740.1:284385166-284985166 GCA_963969285.1 Odontomyia ornata
ACAAGACCTTAGCGAAATTGCGGGAAAGGTTCTACTGGCTCCACGCTCGAGAAGACGTAGAGGACTGGTGTCGGAGATGCACAGTTTGCGCTTCCGTCAAAGGTCCAAAGCGACGACTGAGAGGACAAATGCAAACCTATAGCGTGGGGGTACCATTTGAAAGGATTGCTGTTGACATCGCAGGACCCTTTCCTGAATCTGAATGGGGAAATCGATACACACTGGTTGTCGCCGATTATTTCAGCAAATGGCCCGAGGTCTACCCCATTCCCAACCAGGAAGCAACTACTGTAGCCGAACAGCTAGTGTTAAATTGGGTCAGTAGGTACGGCGTACCTGGCAAACTACATTCGGATCAAGGCCGAAACATTGAGTCACTAGTTTTTGGCGAAATGTGTGAGCTGCTCGGAATACGGAAAACGAGGACAACACCGCTGCATCCCCAATCCGATGGAATGGTCGAACGTTTCAACGGCACGCTCAATAAACACCTGGCTAAAATGGTTGACGAGAACCAAAGGGACTGGGACCGACATATCCCACTATTTTTAATGGCGTATAGAGCTGCTGAGCATGCATCGACGGGCCAAGCCCCAGCCAAAGTCATTTTTGGAAAGACTATTCGTTTGCCAGCCGATATAAAGTTCGGAACACCCCCTGAGAAACCCCAAACGGTCTCGGAGTACGCAAGTGATCTAAGACAACGGTTGAACCAGATACATCGGACAGTGCGAAAACACCTAGAATCGGCTACTGTCCGCATCAAGACCAGGTATGATCTAAAGGCTAATTCTACTGGCTTCCAGCAAGATGACTTGGTGTGGCTTTATAACCCGCAACGGCGAAAGGGTAGGTCTCCAAAGTTGCAACATAATTGGGAGGGACCATACCGAGTTACAAAGCGAATCAACGACGTCGTATACCGAATACAGGAACATCGTAAGCCGAGAGCTAAAATGAAAACCGTGCATCTGGACCGTCTTGCCCCATATTACACCCAGGGAGAATTGACTCCAAATAGCGACACATCTTTTCGGGGCGAAAAGAACTGAGGTGGGGGTAGTGTTACATGTACAAATAATTACATGTACAAATAATTCTGCGAGCTACTGTCGCAATTGTTTTCACAATCATTAAGTACGTCAACAAATGAATTTACTCGAACCCACGAGAATCCAACAAGCATGATCAACATCTGCAAGTGACGTCACTCCATTCATTAATTTGCTCGAATCTACCAGATACCTCTCGGTAGAACATTCGCCAATGTACGAGAAATGGGTGAATAGGTAGAGACCCTATATAAAGGCGAGCTGAATGGATGGGGGGATCATTCATTCGACCGCGATAAGAACTGCGATAGTGTGTTTCGTAATAGTGAAGTGATTTAGAAGACAATGGCGATAAGAAATTTATGGACAAGTGTTAGATTTTTTAATAGTGAAAATTAAAATTAGTGAAAGTGTTAAACTGATTATTGTGCGTTTTTGAAATTAAATAAACTCTTTTAATTTAATTTCCCGGAACGTTAAAATTATTGGCCGCGAACCAAAACACGCGACAATATATATATATATATATATATATATATATATATATATATATATATATATATATATATATATATATATATATATATATATATATATATATATATATATATATATACGAGTATATATATATATATATATATATATATATATATATATATATATATATGGGTGATCTAACCAAAGTGCACGATGTTAATTGTAAATAAAACAAAATATTTTCAGAGAATTATGTTATTTTTTTTATTATAATAGAAGGAGCTATGACAATTATGTCTGAAAAAAAATATCGCCCAAATGCTCCCCACGGCTACGGTGGCATACTTCCATATTTTCAATGACTCCAAGACATAATTGAGGTTCAATGTTGTTAATGTGCTGAATTGTCTCATCTTTTAGCTCTTGAATTGTCCTTGGTTTATTGACGTACACTTTTTCTTTTAAATATCCCCAGAGAAAGAAGTCCAACGGTGTCAAATCACATGATCGTGGCGGTCAATTAATATCGACATAACGTGAGATTGAATTTCTTACGCAAAATGCCATTGTTTCGTTGGCTGTGTGGCAAGTGGCATCATCCTGTTTGAACCCCATATCGTCCAAGTCCATAACCTCAATTTCTGGCCACAAGAAGTCCGTTATCATCTCGTAATAGCGATTTTCGGTAACTGCTTGGCCGTCCTCATTTTCGAAGAAGTACAGCGCGTTGACGCCACCAGCCCATAAACCACACCAAACAGTCACTCTTTGTAGATACATCGGCTTTTCAACAATCACTCGTGGATTCTCATTTGCCCAAATGCAGCAATTCTGCTTGTTAACGAATCCACTGAGATCAAAGTCTGCCTCGTCGTTGAAGATGATTTTCTTTGTAAAGTCACCATTCCCTTCTATCTGCTCAACCAACCATTCGGCGTATTGCCGACGCTTGAAATGGTCAGTAGGCTTTAGTTCTTGAGGCAATTGAACCTTGTAAGCGTGTAAATTCAAATCTTTATTCGAAATTCGCATCAGTGATGTTCTTGAGATGTTCATTTGTTGGGCACGACGACGAGTCGAGGTTGGCGGCTCTTCTGCCACATTATCGCGAGCAACAGCAATGCTTTCCGCAGAACTAACTGGGCGAGCATACGCAGGTAATTTCACATTTCCTACAGACCCGGCTTGCTGAAATTGGCGCACGATTCTCCCGATTGTTGACACCTTTGGTCGATTATGCCGACCAAAAAAAATCGCGAAATGCACGAAGTGCATTTGATTTGAACGCCTATTTTCGTAAAAGGCTTCAACAACTTTAATGCACTGCTCAATTGTATAGCTCTCCATGGTTGAATTTGTCAAACACTGAAACAAAGAAATGTCAAATTAAGTTGGGCGAAAAGCTTGACATTAAGGTGTGACTCACAGTTAACATCGTGCATTATGGTTGGACCAACCTTTATATAACAGATATAACGAAATTTGTTACCACGCTAGAGGTCACAATTTTGCCTTAATTTCCACCAAAGTTTTAAGAAATGTGTATTGGGAAAATATATTGGCTAAGTCATTTAGCTACTTTAATCGGCCGAGCAAAAATAAAATGGCGGCCATTTTAGACAAAACATCGTGGTTTTCGTTCTGACCAAAGTATAGCTCAGATTTTGATGAGGTTGAATAGTCTGAAACAAAATACCGGCCTATCGAAGGACGAAATACGTGCAAAAATATACTTTTGTAAAAATCTTGCATTTGTGTTTATGACCAAACCTTTTAACCAATTATCCTGAAATTCGATAATTTGGTGTAAACTATTAGTGTCTAATGAATAATGTTAAAAAACTAGAGGTAAAGACTCAAAATACAAAATAAAGGCTTTTTGGATCTCGAAATTTCAAAGCTTTTGATCACAGTCGAATACAATCATATCTAAAGATTTTGTAAAGATTTTGTAATTTGACCATCTGTAAGCACGTTTCACAATGGCGGTGGGTGCCATCTAGCACCCATGTTGTTCAATGGATTTTGATGAAACTTGAGGTTATGAATAACTGTAGTAAAATCTACCAAAAATATGAAAATTGGATGAAAAATCAAAAGGTGAAAACTGAAAAAGTAGTATTTCTGGCGGCCATTTTCACTAAAAATTGATTACTTTTGCCCTGCCTAGGGTAAAATTCTGGTTTGAACATGATTTGGCGCAGTGATTGATGAGATCTTAAGACATATAAATTTGAAAAAACCAAAATCAATTGCATAAATTCGAAATGACAGCTCCCAAAGCTCAGAAAATAAGCACAATTCGTTACTTTAGTAGCAACTGATATAATGAAAATTTTCATGGAAACGTTTGAAATGGCTTAAATTGGAAGTAAATCCACAAAAGAACATTTTCCTTAAACATTGGTTGACATTCAAAAGGACGGCCAATAAACTGATTATTTGTTTTAAAAATAAGGGTACCTACGAGAATTTTCCTTTCCGGCCGGTGGTGCTTACAGGATTTTTTTTCATTATACTCCAACTGACGCAAAATATCTCCTTAGGTATCGACCTTGTCCGACAATTTATCTTGACTCCGGCATTATTTCCCAGTAACTAGTTTTCTTCAGGAGGAGGCAAAGACAAGCGGTAAGCATGCAGTGAAAGAAGGGGGGGAGCGGGGTTCGCTTAAATCTCGCGAATGATCTGTGGTTCGGTTCGCTACGCGGTGCTATAATTTGTGTTTGATTAGCGTAAGCGTTGAGTATTTTCGTCTAGAATCCGAGTGGCTTTTTTCTGGCACCGCATTGGTATTTAGATCGGGAACGCGTAAAGGTCGATCAATCAACCGTTGTTGATTGATCGACAGCCTCACAAAGGCAAATCCACAGTAATGACAATATTTTCTTCGGGAAATCGTTGCACGCATTTGAAACGGGCATTTGACTCTGTGGCTGAAAGAAATGTACCGGGACTTAGCCTACGCGCATAAAACCTGTGACTGGAACTCTTCTCCAAACTAGCTAGTCAACAAGCAGCCACCTCGAATTAGACTAAGTGTGCCCGTACTAGCTGACCTTTTGTGTATGGTCCGTTGGCAAGTACCGAGGCTTCACGTCGTTAACCGATGAAAGGTCGGCTTAGATTTCCTTCGGGAAATCTCGAACGTACTAGAGCGTGTTGAAATACATTACAGAACACACGAAATTACACCAGGAAAACGGCTTACTTCGGCTTTACTGTCTAGCCCTTACAGCATTGTCACCAACTGTCAAAATTGTTATTCTTGACATCCGTTCTGCTCTCTAGTGAGTTTTATTACAGTATTTTCATGCACTTCTTCTTCCCAGCGGATCTGCACAATTATTCTATCACAAACCAACTCACCGATGCCTCCGACACAAATATCAGGCTAAAGCAGGGAGATGGGCTGGCCCCATTACTATTCAATTTGGCCGTGGAATACGTCATAAGAAAGCTACCTGTCGATATTCGAGGCACGTTACTATAAAAGTCGAGCCAAGTGATAGCCTATGCGGACGACATCAACATTTTGTAACGATCAACACCGAAGAAAAGTCAGTAGGGCTACAAATCAATTTAAATAAAATAAAACTCATGAAGTAGTCGAAGAAAAATACCTCACATGTCCAAAATATTACACTTCGCGAATAAAGTATCAAAAATTTCGGTGAAATTGTGTAATTTGGCGCCAAAACAATGAGAACCGGTAATGAAAGAGAGGAAATGCGTTGAAGCGTACAACTCGCAAATAAAGGGGTACCAAAGTGAATTCGATGCAGTACTGAGCTGTTGACGAGCCGGAGATCTTGACGATCGTAAAACTGCGAAAGCTACATTGGGCTGGCCACATGAATCTGTAATGGTTTTCATAACTAAATTCATACGAACGAAGTCGGAACCGACCTCTCATCAGTTCTAGACGTGAAGTCTGAGTCGTGCCAACGAATGGTACCAATCAGTCAACTAGTTCGTGCACCCTTAATCTATTTCGTGGTGGCTGCTTGTCGGCCAGCTAGATCGGAGAGGATTAGGGTCGCAGGTCTTAAAATGGATTACGCTCAATTACGTATTTCAGCCACCATTAGGTGCCCGTTTCCATTAGGTGCTCGTCGAAAACACAGACATACGGAAAAGAAACCTACTTTACTTTATTCCGTATTCATTTATCCTTTCAGTCAAGTGCAAACATCTAAGTTCAATTTCGTGTTCCCGAGTTTACCGACGCGGTACCGAAAAATACACTACGTTAACTCTATCCCGAAGAAACCTGCGCTAAGAAAAATGCAAGACAAACTAAGGTACCGCGTACCGCACGCGATGTGAAACCGGCCATCCGTGGATCTCTTTAAACCCCACGCCCTTTAACGGCATACCTACCATGCACTCCCACTGCCTCTGAAAAAGAAGGGCCGCTAGAAAGGAAAGTCGTTTTTTTGATTAGCAATTCATGTTGTTATTTTTTTTAATAGAAACTTTCAATCCATATTGTAGTATTAAATATTGTTGCAGCTAAGGTTTGATCCTGTTTTTTATTCTTAAAATACTTTGGCTATACTTAATTTTTTAAAGACTGTTCCTCATAACTTCACCTTAAATATAGTAATACAAGTAAACAACGTCGAGTTTCGATGAATGAATTTTAAGTGCTATATAAATTGTATTGTGTGTAGGCAATGTTTAAAAAAAAAGGAGTATGTAAGGTTTCCAAAAGCGTACTAAATTGCTTAATGTGTATACTTTTAAAAGTAAAGAACATAACCTGGACTATAGTGCTTAAACCAGAACACGTTACTATAAGATCATGTAAGCTTTATGGCTAAACTCTCGCAAAGGCAAGTAAAAACAATTTTTAATTTTCTTTTAATGATTATCAGAGTTCCCTATATAGTGCTCAATCATACTTCATTTACATCGAAAACGAATTCGAACCTATAATATTTTCCCGGTAACCTATGAAATCTGAATAAAATTAAAATAGTTCCAAACTGAAGCCTAGCCCCCCGAATTCCTTTTCTGAAATAATATTTTTTTGTTTTTTTTTTTCAATATTGAAGTTTCAAGGGTTATGCTCGCTACAAATAATTTTCATGACGGATTGAATACATGCATAAATCCTTGTTATGGACAAGAGAAATCGTACAATTTAAAACTTTAAATACCAATTATAAAAACCTTGAGGGAAACAGATATTATTTTTAAATTATTCAAACTGACTTTAATTTTGGGCATCCTTGCAAGCAAAGCATCCGACGCCGACTTGCATTTCATTCCTTGCATCTATCTCAAACAGCGCGGATGCTGATAGTCATTAAAAGTTAACATAAAAAATTGAAAAGCTCCAATTGGTTTTTACTAACATGACACGACTTGCATTACTGTCTTCTATAGCTTATAGTTTATGAGTTTTATTTGTCGCGAATGCTATGCTACGCAAATAATTATTTTCATATTTCATATTGGAGTTTTGCTTATTTCGAATCTTGGCTCAGTATTCTACTCCTTTCTCCTTTTTTTCTGTTTAATTGCAAACGTTATATTCATTCTATGTTCAACAAGCAAACTGCTAATTCAAGATATTGCAATATCTTTTGCTCAATTTCTTGTGCTAGATCATATTTAAGTTTTTAATTTTATTTAATATTTATTTACGTTATTTATAAATGTTAAATTAAATTATGTAGACAAGCTACAAGACTGGTTAATATTATATAATTAATATTCTTTGCCTTCCTTTTTTTTATTTCGTATTATTGAAAATAAATCGACAGTTAAGCAGTCAGAGAATTTTTTTATATCTCCAATCTGACTCCGACTTAGGGTCGTTTCTTCAATTTTAAAATTTTTTAGATGTTTCCCTTTTACAATTTAATCTAATATTCTTTTTTTGTTTCTGTAGATTGTCTTATTTTAATTTTAGTTTATTATGAATCCGCAATGCCTGGTTTTTATCTTATTACTCTGTTCCACTTATAAAGATTGTTCCGTTTTAATCAAGAAAAGAAGTACGAGCAATATCTAATGGTCCCTATTTAACGCTTTTGCATATTTTCCACAGAATAAAACAAGTTGGGTAGACAGACCTATGCTCATGTCAGAAGGGTTTTGTACTCAACTTACAAAATGCAGTAACCAGCAACGAATAAAATCAAGAAACACGTCATGTTCGAGGATCATACTATTATTAACAAAATTGAAAGGATTTTGACTTCTGAGGTATTTGTTATAGTTATACCCATAAATATCTCCCTTGATAATTTTTTCAGGTTTTTTACATCAAGGGTGTCCATTCGCGAGGGAGGAAACACATTTTTCATGTATTCCCCCCCCCCCCCTGTGCCCCCACTGAAGCAAAAATGGTCAGTTTAAGAACTGTTTTGAAAAGCTCTCATAGAGAACTTTCAGTTGATACTCATATCGGCTACTTTTGATGAAATTTTTTTCAGGGGCCACTCCTCTGTACTGTAATCATCGATTCATTGCCTATTTTGTCGAATCCTAGAATGGTTATAAAGCCCATTTGCGAGGAGCTCTCTCCTGCCTCTTCGACTTGTTTCAATTGTATGTACTCATCTTCATGATACCTATCAGTCCTGAAATGTTCATGCAAATCCTAGCAAAGCTGTAGGGTCTAAGTCGGTAAAAAGCGCATATTGTTCCATAGCCATATGTTTCCATAGTAAAACAGGGCATATTGTTCCATAGTAATACAGGAAAATTCAAATCGCTATAACTTCGTTAAATACAATTCGATCTTTATGAAACTTTCAGAAAATATCAATCTTATGAATAATCATCTGCTTGCTAAATTTTATTGAATTTAAGGATACCGTTTATATTTTATTCAAGAAAACATAAAATCAATAAATCATACAATTACTAACAAAGTTGATTGAATTTCGACTTCTCATGTATTTGTTGTTGTTGTACACATTAAGGCCTACATTCATGATTTTTTTCAGATTTTTCGGATCGAAGGTGTCCAATCGCGAGGGGGGTACGTGAAAGGTTCGTATATTTCCCCTTCCCCTGCCCCCCTCGGTACTCATGAGACAATTTTAAGAGTTGTTTTGAAAAGATCTCATTGAGACCTTTCCAATGACACCCTACTCGACTACCAATGGTGAAAATTTTTTTTGAGGGGTCACCTCCCCATATGGGGAGACCCCTTAAACTCCTTTGAAAAATGTTTCCACCCTTTGACTTTCAAGAAGTCACCACTTCTGACCTTTCTACAAAGTTTCATGGCTCTAGCCTCTATAGTTTCGGAGAAAAAGTGCTGTGACATACAGACGGAAGGACGGACAGACGGACACAGGTCGTGATTGCAATAGGGTTTTGTATTTTAGTACAAAACCCTAAAAACAACATAGTAAAAACTTAATAGGAAACTATTCGTCTATACAGAAAGTAATAAGTGTAAAATGTAAATGACAACAAAAGATGTTTTAAAACTCTTTCTGGGGATCGTTCTTCTTTGGACCCGTCCAAGGAAATAATTATTTCATCGTATGAAGCATATTGCATACTCACTTCACTTCAAAAACACTACGAAGACGTTGCGACTGTTGTGCAACCGACGATGATTTTAGTGCTAAGGGCTGACTGATCACGTTACTTTGCTGAGATAAATTCGGGGTAACAAACGGAGGATCTACACTGCTGTTTCATCGTGGAGATTGTGGTATGGACTGAGTAGGTGAATCAGGTATTTCTGATGGTTGTAACGGTTTCCTACTCCGTCTCGTTCGATCGCAATCAGAACCGACCTCTCATCGGTTCGAGACGTGCAGTCTAGGAAATGACAACGGACTGTACCCTTCAGGTCAACAAGTCCAGTCACACTTAGTCTACTCCGTGGTGGCTGCTTTTAGGCTAGCTAGTTCGGAGAGGAGTTTCGGTCGCGGGTCTTACGCGAGCAGACTAAGTCCGAGTTACGTAACTCAGCCACCGATTCACATGCCCGGTTTACAAACGCGTCAACAACTACTCATCCCGAACAGGAAACCTACGTTACGTTAGTTCTGGATGTGATCTCTCCACAGATCTCAAATCAAAACACTACAAAATCACCATAGGCGCGTTACCGAATCACCGACGCGGTACTAGAAAACAAGCTAAACTACCTCAAGTCCTAAATAAACTACTCTTATAAAAAAAAACGAGCGCAAACAAGGGTACCGCGCACCGTAACCGACTAGAAATCAATCATCCGCAGATTATGAAAACCTAACCCTCTTCAAGACATACTTACCCTCGGTCATCACTTCCGCTGCAAAAGAAAGAGCATGCGGAACGGAAAGGCTTATGGCTTCTTTAGTAATTCATCTTTACTTTTCTGATATTTCATTTACAATAATCTTTTTCAGAATCCGAAACGTAAATTCAAAACGAACTGACAATATTCTCTTACGTTAATCCTTTTTTCCTTATCTATACAATTTTCATTTGAAGCCTGATCTTTCAACATGAAGAAAGCATTGATTGCAAAATTAACATTAAATGTACTTGACTTTAGGTTCATTCATTAATCAATTTAGCAATTAAACAATGTTACCAATCGATAAATTTAAAAGGAAAAAAAAATAACCATCCGCTATTCAATAAAGACCATTTCAATTCCTCTGAACATTTTTAACATAATTGGCTTTTATGCAAACATATGGTTGAACGCAATTTTCACTCTATACGAAAACGTTATTATGGAACTTATATGTCAAAACTAGGGAAGTGAGTTAAAGGGATGCAATTTTAATGTTTTAACAGCGATTATTTCCTATTAGAACTTGTAATGCTCAACAAGTTATGCATATTATTAAAGAATGCTTCATTTATTGCAATAAATGGCGTAGGGTATTATAGAGAAAGTTGCCACATTTTCGCATAAATTTCATGATCTAGTACCACCTTTCCGATTTTAAAATTATCATACAAATGTATGTGTTTATTGAAAAAGTTAAGTACTATATCTATTTTTAATTACAAAATTTTAATGCAATTCCTTGACTTTATAAATTTCGAAAAATATTAATTGCATGAAGTGGAGTTCCTCTTTGGGTAAAAAAATATAAGTTTATTTTTAAAATTAAATTCACTCATATACATACATATTGTACATATTAAGGATAATCGCATTTTCTTCATTCATATGTTAATTGTTAAATTCGATGCACGAGTGTGCACAATATTTCCTTAGATATATCTGTAAAAGTTAAATATTAATTCAAAGCTTTGGATGAAACTATACCTCTTTAGTACATTTAATTTTTTTTTTTATATAGAAATATATTTATATATAATTTGTTAGTTTATGCTATTTAAGTGCTAAATGTTATTTTTTTCTTGTTTCACACAAGTTTTTTAAAGAATATATAAGTTAACACAAGCGAAACTCACGGTTATTTTCGATAAGCTCTTAGAATAAAAGAAAAAAATAATAGTTTAGCAAAGGTCAGATTACAAATTGAGTAAGGTAAGGAATTACCTAACGTTTTTTTTATCATTCTCTAAATATTACAATTTAACAATCAGTTGTTATTTTAAATTCTAGCAATATTTCTTACTTTCATCCCTCCGTTAACTCTTAGCAACGAATTGAAAGTAAAAATTGATTAGGTGTTAATAGTTTGCAACAAAAAGGATACAAAATTAAAAGCCAATGTTGGATGCTTAGTATAAACATTATTCTAGCAAAATTTCGCCAATGAAAAATTTATTAAAAATAAATTATTTAAAAAATATATATAGCATCAAGTTTTGATATTTATTTTCATGTATGTTTCTTTACCCCATTGTTTTCATTTTAATTTAATAATTAAAATGATCTCTGGATAAGTCTCATCGTATTAAAACAATATTTTAAATCGGCACATTTAAAAACACCTTATTTCAAAGGGTACGTACAATATTGAAGTGGAATACTTTGAAATCTATTGAGCAATATCTAAGAGTATCTGTAGCCTTTACAATTATCGTTTCTTTAAACCAGAAATAAAACTTCAAATAATTATCCACACAAAAAATCAATTATGGAATCGTCACACGCCGAACCAAATATGTAAAAAAAACTAATTTTAAAACTAAAATTAGACACAAAACAGAGCGCTTTTATATTATTTTTTGTATAAATATATATATTTCGCTATTATCTTCAGTCAAGACTTTGTTAAATGAAAATTACCCAAAAGTTAAATTACTGAATTTTGACTTAATTTCAATCTGAAGCTGAATAGAAAGAATAGAAAGTTGAGTAAAGCATTTCATGAAAAATGCCAATGCGGAAAAATTACTTGTTGAAATTTTCGAAGTTAATTTTAGGATTCTGTAAGGAGTTGATATTCAGTTGCGTGTTATTTTCATCTTATAGTTTATCCGATATTGCATAGTCGCCGGGGAAGAGGAGGTCGTGAATGTTACAATCTAAATAGATCGATCCTGCACTGTTTGCTAGTTGCTTCCATCTTTTGATTACATTTGACATTTAGGAATTTATACTATTTGTTTTTATCCATATTTTTTTTCATAGATTAATTTTTTTCAATTATTTAATTTTATTCCGGTGGTTGCTTTTCACTATTTTTCCTATATCTACTCTAACCTGGAATTAAGTCGCCTGCCTCTTTCCCTCTGCTGTATCCGTCACTTGCAACATCTGATGATACACGATTTCGTACATTATTAGAACATCGCATTCGTTTGCGCTTTTCTCTTCTATACAGATAGGCATTTAACTGAAGTTGCGCTTTCTCTGCCAAATCCCTTTGTGGTTGACGATTTTCCTCAGTATCCTTAAGAACGAAATCCGAATTAACTCGTCGATCCCAAGATGAATTCCAACCTTAGAACCTTAGAATCGTCCAATACTTTTGCCTTTGTTGGAGCCGGTTCATAGCACAACACCCGCTCTCCTTCCGTAATTTATACCGTACGCCGCGAGTTGATACCATCCGGCTATTTCGATCCTCGTCTGACACTTGGATGGCAACTGTGGGAGGCATTGCCAGATAGATATGCTTCGAAATGTATCAGTGTTTTATTACAGCGGATCACATTGACAGAAAATATTTCTCCACAAATATAAATATTTGAAGAAAAATATTTTCGGCGCAATGATGGTTGCACGAAAGATAAAGTCTGCTTGCATTTCGAAGTCATACATATCTGGCCGGGTGCCAGGGTTCGGGATCGGAATCACTCCGATTCCCGGGCATAGGCGTCACATTACATGGTGATATGATTCCGCTTGCCATACGACTGAAATCATTTACTACCGAGTTCTTATCATCAGCCGTAGTTGCTCTACACTTATCGGTGAGTCCATTGAGCTTCGTTGACTAAAACATCAATCGGCCTGTAGTTAGAGTTGGGGCTGTGGCGGTGACGTTGCTAAAACTGAGTTTGAGGTTGAATCAGCAAAATTAAAGCCAACTGGGAAAACTGCGTTACCTATTATCTCCGGTGAAGCACCTACTGCTGCTGCTTCCCTGCTTGATTCTCACTCCGATTGTATGGGGGCAGTTGGAATGGTTCTAACTTCCTTCGCTCATAGGAGAAGAGCCGCGGAAGCCACACACTCAAACACCCACCCGTCGCGCCTCTGCACAATTTAGATTTCGTACCACGCGCGCTGTGTACGGTTATCTGCCACCCGTTTGACATCACCGACTCCAACTGCCGGCAGCTTTGAGTGACATTCCTCGACTCAAACTGACGTAGGATGGGAATATCATCCAAAGCTGACGTTCGCTCGAAAGTCATATGGTAGCGGTGGGCATGTATGCGAGTCGGCAGTGGCGTAGGCCGACTCATTACACATCATATGGACGAACAACGGCTACTTAAAAAGTTATTCGTTGGAAGAACTGAAGGGCGGAGACCAGTAAGGAAACTGATGAAACGCTAGTCTGACTCAGTCTTGGATTTTGAATTTGGAGAATGCGGTCGATGGACCGAGGCAGTTGTAGGCGCTATTTGCAGGAAGCGAAGGCCCGAAAGGGACTGTAATGCTACGAAGAATAAACAAATTAAATTGGTTGAAACAGTTTGCGCTTTATATTACAATAAGAGAAACGAGTATATTAGAATGTAGATCGTTCATCGGGAAAACTGACATGAAATCTATTAGAAAAACTATAACTACAATACCGTCAACAAAGGCTGCGTATCGTATATCTTTCAACCTACAGACATATGCCGATACTATTTTGCCTGGCAAATACTGAAAAAAGCTGCATTACTCACCTGATGCATTCATAAAAAAAAATACGGACTTATTATCATTTTGGAAACAGAAAAATCTACTAAAATGTCATTGACCCTAATATCCCCGTACATATTTCTGGAAAATTCTAATTTAAGTCCTTTTTGCAATAAATTTTGAAACATCATCCGCCCACACGCACCTCGACTTTACGGGGTATCGTCAAAATTACAATTTAATTATGATTAAGGCGCTCCAGCTTGCAGAACACTTCAACCTTTTCGCTCCTCTCCGTTCCTCACTCTCTCGCTCTCTGTAAGTCTCTTTTCAATTCCCTCTCGCCTTGGTCTATAAAATCCTTTCTCATTTTTAATTACTTCGTCTATTCAACTGTGAACGGCATAAATCAGTCGACAATGTCTTTCTTGCTTCCATTTCTTTCAAAATGAAGAGAAAGGGTGACATGCTACCATTTCTCTTTTTCTATTGTCCGCCATTTATTGACGCTATTTATGTTTATGGAATTTATTCTAAACAAAAGTAGTCACAATGAGAAGCAGCGACAAAGACGTAGTCGAGTTGGGTAAGCGATTATTCATTGTAAACTGAACGATATTGTTCCTTTGCATAAATTTGAGTAGTGAAAGGTTAGATGACTATTAGATACATTGTTCTCAACTCCTTTATCAATCGCTCTTTGGTGAATAGTGTGGCGATATTGTTTGAATGTTATTTGGCTCACATTTCTGTTTTCTTTGTTCTGTTTAAGTTTTGCTCTACGTCGTTTGCAGTAATGTGCAAAAATATTGAATTTGATTCCTATTTGTTTTGGTCTTGGGTAAAAGACACAAAGTTCGTTAATTTTAATCAGACAAATATTTATTTAAGTCTGCATGAGAGCTCCTGTAAAATTTCCATAATCTTGAAGATAAACGGTCAGTTTTCAAATTGTTCACGAATCAGCTTCTTCCCAATCAATCTCACCCCAAATCCACCTTCATTTGTCTTTCATCATTCATCCGCTAAATTACCATTGATCCTAAGTTATGGCTTAACATTTTTAACCTCTAAAAAGCGAAAATCTGCAATCTCTTCGTGATATCTATCTTAAAAAACTGCTGACAGAACATCTTAAAGGCACATCTGCTGATATGAACATCCCAGCAAGATTTATAGTCCAGGCTATCTATTCAAGTCACCTTTTAGGCGATTTGTGTGTCGACCAGTTTTTCGATAAAATTATTATTCACATATTCATATCCCAACGTATGAGACGACGCGATGCATTGGCAAAGAAAAGGAAAAACAAAAAAAACAACTTTGAAGAATTGCTCATTTCAATTTCGATTTTGTTTTTTGAATGAAATATGTCGTCGTCGTGGACCTTGTTAATGTTGTTTAATTGTTTTAAAGCATTTATTTCATTGAATAGATCTAAATCAACTGCACAATAAATTTTAATTGTATAATAGATAAAATCCCCGAATTCAAAGACAATCCATTAGTGGTTGCATTAAAAAATTGCAAACTATTGAATGTCGCGGCGATCTGTGTAGGTTGCTGCGGCGAAATGATCTTGGGAAAAATTTGATGCAAATTTTTCTTTGATTGAATATCAATAATAGCTTTTAATTGCATTTCGTTGATTTATAGGAGTCGAGTTTAGTTTTTTATTTAGTAGGAAATGGTTTAAGTCATGTTTTTCCATGCAACTTGGCTGAATCATTGCTTCGTCGTGTGATGCATGGGAAAATAGTTGTGACAAAAGGATTAAATTTGGTTAGACTAGTCTAGGAATTTCGAAATGTTATCAATATCGGTCATTAGTTTCGAGGTTCCCAGCGATTGTCGTCTAAGAGCTTCAGTCAAATATGTAAATTTGAACACGATTATTTAGTTTGTCTGATTATTACTTTTTTAGGATAAACATTTCGCAAAAACAAATAAATGGGCCAGACAGTCTAGACGTGATTGAATTAAATTCAAACAATAGAAAAAGATCTCGAACTAGATTAAATTGTCGTCGTAAAAACATTTAAATCTATTTAAGGTAAAATTTGCTCTTTAAAAGACTAAGACTTCATCAAAGTATAAAACCTGATTTTTTTTTTGTGCATTCTGTCTACTATTGGCAAAACTGCTCGTGGGGCTACAAACCTCTACTTCAGGGACCTTTGGTAGACATGAGGTCCTAAAGGTGCTCAAAAACTAGCAAGTTACATTGCAGTATAAAAGCTGAAATTTATACATGCATGTTGAGGAACTATTTTATGCTCCATTTATTGGTATAGAAATAATAAATGTTAATGTTCTTCGTTAGGTAAGTTTAAAGATCTTCTTTTAAATTTTGAAGAGAAAACTTTAAATTCACAAAATGTACTACTATTAACAAAGTTGATCAAATTTTGACTTCTGAGTTATTTGATGGCCTTCTACTCATGAAGACTTTCACGATTTTTTTTTTCAATTTTGGGTGGAAGTGGCCCAACCGCGAGGGGGGACAAAAATATTTCATACATTTCCACACCCATCAAAGCAAAAAGTGCCAGTTTTTAAGACTGCACTGAAAAGTTCTCATAAATACCTTTCATTTGATACCCATATGGGCCCTCTTTGCTATATGAGGAGACCCCCTTAAAAGCCTTATACAATGTTTTTGTAATGAAACGTTGAAGAAGGCGCCACTTTTGACCTTAAACTGGCACTTTTTGCACTTTGGGAGTGTGAGCAAATATAGGGTAAGTCCGGGATAGTTGGACCATGTTTTTCTAAAGCTATTTTTTCCGAAATTTTGCAATGTCTAGGATAATTTTTATATTTTTTTAATAAGTATATATGTCTTTAAACAATTGTAAGGAAGTTTGCAGTTGTTAAGCTTATCACACCGGGAGTTATGATGTTTTTTTTGGTTTTGCTCGATGGTCCGTCTATCCCAAGCATACTCGGGTTAGATGGGCCACCTTATAGGGATTGATAGACCTCTATTTTACGTGAGGATATAACACAAGAAATACAAGCTATCAAAGGTATAAAGACTATTTATTCCAAGCTATAGAGTTAGGGTATAGAGTTATAAACTATTTGATATGATTAATAGATTTGACAATCAAAATAATTAAAAAATAGAGCTAGTATAACTCAGTTTCTAGAAATTTGAATCATTCAGCAGTCATCTTATTTGGAGGATCTTGCTTTCCGTAGTAATCGCATTTATCCTCGAATCTTATACAGCCTTCATGTGTCCAGCGGGAGCATGACACACACTTAATCCAATCTTCATCTCGTTTTGTTTCGTTGTAGTCCTCTTTACACCATACACAGAAATCTTCATCCCAGTCACTTTCATAAAGATTGTCGTTGCATATTGTGTCGATATCAATATCTTCGGAATCTGAGGACGACGTTAGTTCTTTTTTTCTTCGCGTTCTCTTACTTTTATTGATCGTTGTTTGCATATTGTTCTCATTTCTTTTCTCTCGCTTCTTTTTCTCCTTTTCTCTTCCTCTCGGTCTTTCTTTTTTTCCTCCCTGTCTTTCTTCTTTTCTTCTTTTATTTTAATTTTTGGCTCTTTCTCATTTCTTTTCTTTTTCAGAGCAGTTATGATTTCTGGAGAGCTTAACACTGTTGATATAGTTTGAACTTTTCTATTCACAGTCTGAACTTTGTTGACACAAGGCACTGGATGTAGTTTATCCAATAACTTTGAAGGGGTCACAATTCCAGATTTATTCTGGTGCTTTTCAGAAGGTCCAGGTAAAGGAACATTTTTAAAGCTTCTTGAAGTACCAGCACTACAACCGCTTTTTGAGGAATTAGAACCTGCCATAGCAACATCATCACTTGGGCTATTAGGACCAGCTACAGTGGCATCATTTTTTGAACTACCAGAGCCAGCAACATCAACACCAGTCATAACGTTTTCGAAACCAAGAGACGTATCTGGAGGCCTGGAGTCCATTGATGTTGACAAAAAAGCGTAGTCTGGTATCGCATCAGGTTCAAATGGAATGATTCCACACGTTCTAAATCCACTTATTCCATTTTCTGCGTTTGCTCACTTACCCCAAGCTATGCTAAGAAGCGCACCAAACTGCAGTTGAGTTATCTTCCTTGAAGGGTTATTGGTCACGTGCTTTAAGCAAGCAGAGTAATAGTTCATTTTTAAAGACTTGAAGAAAGCGCGGTCTAACGGTTGAAGCCAATGACTGGTGTTGGGAGGAATACTCATCAAAATTATTTGATTATTTTCTGCAAACTCTAGCATTTAAACGCAGCTAGTGTGTGATGTATGTCCATCTAAAAGAAGAAGCACCTTTCCTGCTGGTTTTCTTGGAGTGAAATGGTTTTTCAGCCAATCAAAAAACAAATCGCTATTTACATAACCAGACTTTGGCGACATTTTTACTTCAGCGCCAGGTGGTAAACCGTCACAAAACTCCTGCTTTAGGTTCTTTCCTTTCATTATGCAAAAAGGTGGTAAGAAAGTACCCTCTCCATTCACACTTGCCAATACTGATATGGTTTCACCCGTTTCTCCTGAAGTAACAGAAGATACCTTCTTGGAACCTTTCAAAGCAACAACTTTCCCTGGCTTGTAAACCTGTTTCGTCCACGGTGAAAATGTTGCCAGGGTTTCTTCCAAAACATTCTTTAAGAGGTCAAAATACGCTTTGACATCTATTTTATTTAGATCTTTTGCTCTCGCAATAGACACACCTTCAGATTGCCGAATGGTCAGTTCAGGATTGCGAACAAGAAAAGAAGAAAGCCAGTCGTAGCCTGCTTGCTTTGTTTCATGATTGAAACTATGCTTCAATTCCAGGTTTTCAGCTAAATAGTAAGCCATAGAACGAACTGAGCCTCTGGTTGGAGTAAACCTCATCGATTGTAATTTTTTTATGTGTACTACAATTTTTTTTCATTTTCAACTCCTAGCAATGAGTTTTTTCCCATGGAACCTTTACTAAAACTTTGTAGCTTGATGCGTCTTTTCAAAGTTGTTTTTGATATTCCAAACATCTCTGCTGCTGCATTAACTCCTATTTTCTTACTTTGAACAGCTCTGGCTGCATTTTCCAAGCTTTGTTCAGACCATTCTCCCCTCCCAGACATGCGTTTTCTGGTATAGAACGTAGGCATTTTCCTATAACATAAAAAAAAACCAACGTATCAGGACACACCTTTGTGTTTAAAATAATTGGGATAAGTATCATTTAATTTACATTAGAAGTAAAGTCCTAATAGGAAATATGGTCCTACTATTCCAGGTTCTTTTCAAGTGGGCCAACTATCCCAAATGTCACTGATTCATCTATCCCAATTGTCAGGGATAGATGTACCAGCTACTCATTCAGACAAACACCATTTTAGGTTAAGACCTTACTCAACTATACAATCGAGCTATAGCATTGATCTTACGTCAAAAACAATTAAACTAACTTAACCAAATAACAATAAAATCCAGTGAAAAATATTTTTCAACTCACCAAAAGAAATAAACAAAGTTTTTTTCCTAAAAAACATATGACACTCATGAGCAAAACTAAACGTGTCAACGTCTGCACGAGTAGAAAAATACTAGCCAACGAATGCGGCGCTGCTGTGACAGACGAGCGAAATATTCGAATGGTCCGTCTATACCGGTGGTCCATCTATCCCGGACTTACCCTAATTTGAGCGCTCTCTTCGCAGTTGGATCACTTTGACCCGAAAAATCTGAAAAAGCTTAGAAATAAGTCTTCATGAGTAGGAAGCCAACAAATATCTTAGAAGTCAAATTCAGCAAATAATAATCGAGAGGCTTTTCTAGCATATCCCTGCGCACGTATGTGGTGCTCTCAATTAATCGTGAACGGCCGACTTCAGGCGCTACACCTAACCAGTTTGAGACGTCCATCAATGTAGTGGTTAGCTGAACATTACACCTATGTTTATTTTCCATACGATACACATTTTGTCAATGGCTGTACATCACTGGGCCTTTTAATTGCCAACCATTGACCAGCGGAAACGAGCAGCAGACAGTTTATGTACTATATTCTAATTCTCGAGCTACATTAATGCTCGTTTCCCTTCTACCCCTATATTGGTCTTCGGTGACTTAATTCGCCCTCTATTGTTTGGAATGATTTTTATGTCTCCATAGTTTCTGGCGGTAGCGTGTCTTTTGTTCTTTCTTCTTTTATTTCCCTCTGTTCTTTCACCCAATACAACACTTTTCCCAATGCCAATAAGAAATTGCTTTATTTTGTTCTTTCCAACTTGTTACCTTCTTCTCTGTCCGCATCGGTGGCACTCTCATCCTTTGTCAAACCTGATCCTCACCATCCAGCACTCTCTATTGAGCTTGCAATCACATCTTCTCGTTATTTGAAGAATTCCTCACCTTCCCGCTTTAATTTTTTAAAAGCCGATTTATCGAGCATGGAAGCTAACGTTAATGCCGTGAATTGGTATTCCTTCTTCAGCAATCTCCACATTGTGTTGATAAGCTCTATATGTTTCTTTCATCCTTAATCTTGAAATTTACTCCTGTGTGTCCAGCAAGAAGACCTAAAGATGCTCCTTGGTTTAATTCAGATGTTGCCAATGCAATTAAAGCTAAAGATGCCGCCCGCAGAAAATTCTTATCCAGTGGTCTTCCAATTGACTTCGTTAAATTTAAAGAGCACCGTGCCGCGGCCAAGAAAATTACCACTTCTGCACTTCATGCATATGTTAACCACATTGAAACTTCGTTAATGTTGAATCAAACTCGTACGTTCTGCTCGTATGTAAAATCTTTAAGGACCTCTAATCATGCCCCTGATAATTTTAGTCTAGGTGGCGTGATATCGTCTTCTCCTCAAGAATCTTGTGAACTCTTCGCTTCTTACTTTTCTTCCTTTTTTGGTAGGGCTGAACATTCCCCCTCTTTCAACCAATTTTCTTGCTCTTTATCGTCTACTAATTTTCGTACAATCCCCTTACAGGTTGAGCAACTCTTAAATAATCTTGACAACAGCACCAGTGTGGGCCCTGATGGCATTCCAAATTTTCTAGCAAAATCTTCATCTTCTTCGCTTTGTGTTGTGTGGGGGTTTCCCCGCCCAATGGAAAATCGCCCACATTTTTTTTATTTTCAAATCTGGTGATCGTAATATCGTCTCAAACTATCATCCTATTTCCCTTCTTCCTTGTTGTAGTAAAATTCTTGAAAAGATAATTTTTGATTTGCTGTATCCACTTGTCCTCCCTTCTTAGCAGATCAACAGCATGATTTTAGAGGCAGATCTACCCTTACAAATTTACTTTCTTTTACCCATCATATTGCAGCTGCCCTCGATCAACAACAATAAGTGTACGTTATTTTTACGGATTTTTCTAAAGCCTTTGATTCAGTGGATCACTCTCTCCTATTTGAGAAACTTTTAGGATTCAATGTCTCTAGTTGCCTCTATTCCTGGCTTCTCCTTTACTTACTGAATCGTCAATGTGTAGTCACTTTAAAATCTTGCTTCTCTTCTTCATTTCACCCGAGCTCGGGAGTTCCGCAAGGTTCAATACTTGGCCCCATACTATTTTTACTTTTTATCAATGACGTACCTTCTGTTATAACATCCCCCTGTCTTCTTTATGCTGATGACTTCAAGATTTTTCATGTCATTGATTCCCTTTTGGATGTGGATATCCTTCAAACCGATCTTCAGCGTCTTAGTGACTGGTGTGAATCAAACCATCTCTCCTTAAATGTTTCCAAATGCCATCAGATGACATTCTCCTGTAAAAAATGTCCTCTTCTCTCAATTTATAGGCCTGTTGGTATCCCTTTGAGCAATGTAACCTCCTTCAAGGATCTTGGTGTGCTTTTCGATTGTAAACTGAAGTTTGATATCTACATTGCTCTAATTATTAAGAAAGCCTCCCGCTTAACTGTATTTATTTTACGATCCGCTTCGTCATTTCAACATATCACATCCTGTATGTGTCTTTACTTCTCACTAGTACGTAGTCATTTGGAGTACTGCTCCCAAATTTGGAGTCCGTACCACAGGAAGCTCATCGATGCTGTTGAGTCAGTTCAACGCAGATTCACACAGTCTCTATTCTTCAAATTCAATCTTCCTTAGCCCCCTTATGATGACCGACTTCATTCTTTGAACCTTCCTACCCTTGAGTCCAGACGATCTTTCCTTGACGAATGTCTTTTGTCTAAGCTTCATTATTGCCTTTTACCTCAAAATTTATGCAGGCAAATAAATACATTCGACGCGGCTCGCCCTAATAGATCCTCGGTTCAATTTCAAGTTCCGTATGCACGTACTAACGCCTTCTTCCACTCTCCTTTGCTACGCTTACCTCGTATGCACAATCGGCAAAGTCTTGGTCCTCTACCACAATCTCTTGGCGTATTCAAAACTTCTTTGGAAATCAAATTTATAAATATTCCTATAAATCTTAATTTTTAATATCGTATTGTGATCTTTTTTCTTTAATTTCTGCCATATTTTGAATTCATATGTTGGTATCTAAATTTTGTATTAATTGACTTGTAATTGGACTATAGTCTGTAAGTTGATTTCTGAAATAAATAAATAAACTAGTTTCATCCCAAAACTAGGAATACGATTCCAATTTTCATCTGAGATACTCGTATACCCCCTTGAACTATGGATAGATGAAGAATTGCCTTATGGAGACTCAAGAAAATTCCTCAGGTGCAGCTGATGGGCAACATTCCCAAAAGGTCATTCTCAAAAGGACAGCAGTTAGTTCTAACACTTCTCCTTTATCTTCTAGAGATAAAAATAGCACAGACTTACAGTCGTCGGTGTCATCGGAGACTTTGCTAGCTGCTTCTGCTCCTATGTCAAACTTACCATCTCAACTTCCGTCACTGAATGTGATTGCTCCACCTGCGCAAATTTTTATATCTCGTCTGGCCTATAATACGAGTCCTAATCTTATCAAAAGCTCTGTTATTGCAAATTTGGGATTTGAACCTTCTTTACTGCTCTGCAAAAAATTAACGCCTGATAACCTCGCCGTGCAGAAGATCTAATCGTTCCGTATTACTAGAAGCACGGAATTCAAAGCGCTCATAAGACCTGATTTTTGGCCTAACGGTGTATTCGTTAAAGAATTAGTCACTTATATCCGCAAAAAATTTTCGATCAAGTGTTCGTCGACGAAACAGAACTTATAAACTAATTTAGATAACTCGTTCTTATCAGAATTTTCGAGGTTCACGAACCAAGACCAATGAATTTCGACTTTCCTCTCTGGTGTCCTTTGACAACTTGCGTCAAGGAAACTTGGCTCGCTGAAGATATTCATGATAATGAAATTTTGCCTTCTTATAATGTTTTTCGTAATGATCAAAATCACTTGAGCGTTGGGAAGTCTGCTGGTAGTGGTGTTCTCATTGGCGTTAATAGATCGATTCTAGGTACCTACTCTTGCGACTTTCTTCCCCCTTCTCCTGTTGAGTGCATTAGTGTTTCAGTTCTCCTATCGTCCTATCTTTCTTTATTGATCCTCACTGTCTATATCCTCCCTGGTTGCTCTTTGCATGTCAATAGAACATTCTTTTCGGAGCTCTCCTCCTTTATTTTCAACCGCTTTTTTTTCTTCGCTTGTTATTTGTGGTGACTTTAACTTCTGGAATATTTTGTTGAATGCATCATTTTCTAAAATTAGCTCAATTGAAAGTCAATCCGTTTCTTTCTCTCCATTTATTTCACTTGGCTAATTCAACAATGTCCCCAATGTTAATAAAAAACTTCAGATCTAGTATTGCCTAACATTCCTAAATCATCCGTTTTTCTTTCTGCTTCGCTAAATGAATACATCAAACCTGATCGTCACCATCCCCCACTTCACTTTTCTATTTTCTTGCCTTTTAAAATTACTCTGTACAAAATCTTTTCTCCCCGCTTTAATTTCGTGAGAGCTGAATATAGTCAAACGGAGGCTGAAATAAACTCCATCGATTGGTACTCCTTTTTCTGTAATTTAAATATTAATGATGCCATAAAAAAATTGTATAGTTTTCTTGAATCTCTGATTTAACAATATACGCCTGTCTTCTTTCGACACAGATCAAAATATCACCTCTATCTTAAAAGCAAAGAATGCTGCCCGTATTATGTATCGTCTCACTGGCCCTGCAAATCATCTTCTTAGCTATAAAAGTTTACGTAGAGCAGGTTAAAAAGTTGGCTACTATTGCCCAAAAAAAGTATATTGATTGTGTTGAAGATTCAATTAGAACGAATCTGAGCAAACCTTTCTGGTCATATATCAATGAACTTAAAAAATCAGGTGGTTTGCCAAATTCGATGCACTATAATGGATTCTCCTAGTTCATTCAGTACACCATTTTTGAACTCTTTGCTCAATATTTTTCTTCATTTTATTTTGCTTCAACAGCTGAAAATTCTGATCATACTATCGGTTTGTCCTTAAATTTATCCTTCGCCTGTGTAAGTCCTCTTGACGTAGAGCCATTACTAAAAGGTCTAGACAATAACATTGGCTATGG
Organism: Odontomyia ornata; assembly: GCA_963969285.1. Lineage (NCBI taxonomy): Eukaryota > Metazoa > Arthropoda > Insecta > Diptera > Stratiomyidae > Odontomyia > Odontomyia ornata. Next base: position 284,409,420 of record OZ017740.1, read on the forward strand.
TTCAGATGGAATCCCTAATATTTATGTGATCATCAGTGCATTCTGCTTGAGATAAGTGATGCTGCCTCCCGTGGTCCGTGCTCTCGGCCTTCTACAACTGGATTGAACATCGGAAGGATGGACGTCGAGAGGTTCGTCGAGGTGCTCACAGCAGGTGAGCCGCTGCAGGGAGCTTCGGAGGGGACGGAAGAACTGGCAGCTCAAGACGTGGTGAACTCTACTATGAGCACCATTACGACTGCTTGCTGCACTTCTATGCCCCGTCGAAGACCGCGGTACGGCAAGCCCCCAGTGTACTGGTGGTCAACTGAAATCGCTGAAAAATGAAGGGAGTGTCACAAGCTTCGACGTGAGGCTCAACGGGCGCGGAACGGTGACGAGGCATGTAACTGGGTGACAGCATATAAGTCGGCCAGGAAATGCCTTCGCAAACTGATCAACGGTAGCAAGGCTCGCTGCTGGCAAGACCTAGTGGACAATGTGAACAAGAATCCGTGGGGCCTTGGCTACAAGCTGGTCATGCGGAAGCTTGGTGCCCTACGGAAATCTTGCACATATGACGCGGAAAAGATGGACGCGATAGTGCGGGGACTCTTCGCCGCCCACCCCATCCGTGTTGATGCTGTCCATGGTGAAACTGCAGTCGAGTGCCCACTTTTCACACAGCTGGAACGGGAGGGGACAGTCCTTTCATTGAAAGCGAGGAAGGCTCCAGGTTCAGATGGTGTTCCAGCTGAGGTGTTGCGGCTCGTCTATTACCATTGTCCTGACTTGCTGCTCAGCACATTCAACGCTTGCCTACGGGACGGGGTTTTCCCGGTACGATGGAAGGTGGCGATGCTCGAGCTGATCAGCAAGAGGAAGGGAAATCCCGAATCGCCGTCTGTATACCGCCCGTTATGCATACTAGACATGGCTGGGAAAGTGCTTTAGAAACTCATCAAGGGAAGACTCGCTGACGCGATTCGTGCGGCAGTACGGCTTTAGAGCAGGACGTTCTACCTTTGATGCGATTGCAGAGGTGGTGAACGCGGTCCAAAGGGCAGAGCCTATATAGTCGCACCAAGTGACGGATCGTCCTGTTGGTGGCACTCGACGTCAGGAACGCCATCAACTCCGCTAAATGGGTGGATATTCTGGACACGCTGGAACCTCTTTTTAAGTTCCAGAATATCTAATGCGGCTTTTGAGGAACTACCTAAAGGACCGAAGCCTGCTCTATGACACGACACAGAGCCAACGAAGGATGGAAATTACATCGGGTGTTGCCCAGGGATCTATCCTTGGTCCGGACCTGTGGAACGTGTCTTAAGACGGGCTACTGACACTTGAGATGCCAGATGAGTCGCGGTTGGTCAGCTATGCAGATGATGTTGCGGCTCTGATCACTGGACGCACCGTTGAACAAGCGCAACTTAGGCTAGGTATGCTAATGCGCCGAGTGAGGGACTGGATGACTGCTCGCGGGCTCACTTTGGCACTGGCGAAAACCGAAGTGGTCATCTTGACAAAAAGAGAATCCCTAGAGTAAGGATGATCAGTATTGGCGACTTACGAATCGAATCGAAGCCAGCGGTGAAGTACCTGGGACTACTGATCGACTCGAAGATGAGTTTCTCTGAGCAAATCAGGGCAACCGCTGAGAACGCTTCTTTCGAAATACCGGCTCTGAGTCGACTCATGGCCAATGTAGGGGGACCCAGCCCATCAAGAAGACGCCTCTTGATGAGTGCTGTAGGGTCAGTGCTACTGTACGGAGCAGAGGTATGGGGCGACGCTCTCAGCAAGGAGGTATACCGGAAAATTTTGGCACAGGTGCAGAGAAGAGGAGCACTGAAAATTGCATCTTCTTATCCGGCTGTGTCTGATTCGACGGTGAGAGTGATTGCAGGCGTGATACCTGTCGCCCTCCTTGCTAGAGAGCGCTGCGCTATTTACCTGTGCCGAAACGAGGATGCGAGGGAGATAGTTGTCCGCGAGGAGAGACAGCGCTCGCTTAACGATTAGCAGCAGTCTTGAGTCAGTTGCACGAAGGGAAGGTGGACTGCGCGCCTCATCCCGGATGTGAGACCGTGGCTAAATCAAAGCTATGGTGAGGCTGATTTCTATCTGACGCAGCTTTTGAGCGGGCATGAGTGTTTTCAGTCTTACCTGCACTAGATTGCTAAGTCACGGTCTCCCGATTGTCGGTTTTGCCCAGGAAAGGTGGACAATGCCTGTCACACATTTTTAGCGTGTACAAAATAGGTCAGGCTGCGAAGAGAACTCTACAGGGAGACGGGAGAGCTCACCCCGGATAATATAGTTGCGGTGATGCTCGAATCGGTTGACAAATGGAACCAGGTAGCACATTATGCTCGGGCAGTCCTAAAATATAAAAGGGACTCACAGCAGCCGGAGGCGCTGGGGCCGAAGGATCGCTGTTCTGGCGTTTCCTCTTCCCCTCTCCCCTCCCGCTAGGAAAGGGACTCCCCAGCTTGAAGGCGCCCCAAGGCGTAGCAAAACCAGACCTGGCCCGAAGTAATGTGTCAAACGGTTCCAGGCTGGGGTTTCAGGTTGATAGGGGAGGTGTTTAGTCTAGTCGCGCATAGAAGTCCCACACTCTGTGCATAAATGACATTCACCTTCCTGCCACAAAAAAAAAACATATTTTTGAAAAATCTTTATCATTTCCTTTGTGTGTTCCCTTGTCCATTCTTTTCAATCGTAGTTTTTTTGACAATGAGTTTCCTATTCCTTAGAAAAAGGCTGATGTATTCCCGGTTTACAAATCGGAGGATAAGTCTAATATATCGAATTATCATCCTATCTCCCTATTTCCTTGTTTTAGTAAGCATTTTGAAAGAATTGTGTATGATCAGGTTTATCCCTTCTTATTTCTATCCTTTGCTAGTGAAAAGCATGGCTTTATCAAATGTAGGTCCACTCTTACAAACTTGCTTTCATTTTTAAATACTATTGCGTCAGCTTTCAATAAATCAAAGCAAGTAGACGTTATTTATACAGATTTTTCTAACGCTTTTGATTCAGTGGATCATCTAATACTGTACTTATTAAAAAACTAGGTGATCTTGGTGTGGGCTCATCTATTTGTCAATGGTTCCACTCGTATATTCTCAACCGTAATTGCATAGTCACTGTGAATTTCCAGAGTTCTTCTCTTTTCTCGCCAAATTCTGGAGTGCTTTAAAGGTCCATTCTCGGCCCATTTCTATTCCTTGTTTTTATCAATGAACTTCCATCGTTATTCATATCCTCTTCGCTTATGTATGCTGACGATTTGAAAATTTTGAGAGTGATTGAGTCCTTGGAAGACTGTGTCTGTTTACAACTAGATTTATAATTTATTTTAGATTGGTGTTCGACCAATCGCCTGAAACTAAATATAAGCAAATGTCATCGTATGACTTACTCACTGAGAAAGTTTACCATTCCTTTCGATTATTCCATATCTAGTACTTCCCTAGAATCGGTCGATCTCCATAAAGATCTTGTAGTACGCTTTGACACTAAGCTGCATTATGGGCAACGTATAGCCCAGGTGGTTTGCAAAGCCTCCCAAATGTCAGGCTTTGTATTACGATCTAACAAAGGCTTCAAAAATATTTCTTCCTGTGTTTGTTTATTCTTCTCATTGGTTAGAATTTTATTGGAATATTGCTCGCAAATTTGAAGTCCCCATCAATACAGCCTATGTAGTACTGTGAAGACTGTTCAACGTAGCCTTACCCGCTCTCTTCTCTTTAAATTTCACATCCCGTATTCCTCTTATAATGATCGTCTATCCCTTTTGTGCATGCCTTATTTAGTCTCGAATCGTGTATTTCTTGATGAATGTTTGCTCTTTAAACTAAACCACATAATACTCTTGCCGATGAGTCTCTGTAATGCGATATCCACCTATATTGCACAATGCCCAATTAGATCGACAACGAGTTTTAACGTTCCCTTTGCCCTAACCAATGTGCCTTGTCTCTTGTCATTCATTCTTCTTTGTAGCACTACAGCCCCTCTCAGGCCTTCGCTTCCTGCAAATAGTGCCTCCAACTGCCTCGGTCCATTGACCGCATCCTCTAGTTTTAAGGTTCGAAATCCGTCATATCAGTCATTGTACTTGTTTATTTGTTGACCTGGCAGACATTTAAGATAATAGATCGACTAAGCTCCGTCAACATTATTGAGCCTTGTTACAAAAGTAGTGCATCTTGTATGTTATTGTGGCTTAGTGGGAAGACATGGCGTGATTATCACCTAAATATGAAAATTTGAAATATGTTGGGTAGAAAGAAGTATGCTCCTATCAGAAAGGCTTTGCATACAACAATATCATGTACAGCAAATACTTGGCGTAAAATCGGCCGCTGTTTCTTTGAAGTTTAACTTTAACTTGTTTAACTTATTGTATATCATAAATTGAATAAGAGTATAAATATATTTATGTAATTCATCTTATCTCTTGTGTTTAGTTAATAGAAAATCCATCATTTTCCCAACTAAATCCCTGGTTCCATTTGTCAACCAATACGTGGCGAAAGTTAACAAGGCACCGATTGAGACGCCAAGCCCTCATCGTAATTCACGATGAGCTCGGAACTACATCATTGGCAACGGGTTTGCCTACATATGATTAATTGTCTATAATCTTGAATTGGCAGAAAATTTAGCTTCTAGGGAAGTCTCCGCGGAAGAAGCGGCTGTAGAAAAGCAATCTTCTGATCAAAAGTAGTACTCGCGTGACATTCAAGCTAGGTGGTTATCTCAATCTTCTAACTCTTATTCAGGAGAGGATGATGAGGCGGAGACAATGTCTGACAAGGAGAATCTAGACAGCATTAAAATCTCAAGCAAAGTTGGTCGTTCTTCAAATTGATTTTCACTAATCTTTCTATCTGAGAGCCATGGGTTGTCAAAGGACTAAATTTGTGGGTTGTTTATTGATATACGAGTATACAAACTTTTACCGCCTTAATGCTCAAAAAACCCAAAAGCCTGCATTCTTATTAGAAAGATCATAGTGTCCCTAGTTCGTGATGAAGATCCGCCGATTCCCAATGATACGATTAGGAAGCTGGCAAAAGCCTGTGATAACCTCACTCCTGGCGCCCTACGCCACTGACGCGACCAGCAGTTCCCTACACCCTACGCCGTGGGTGCCGACCAGCCGATCCATATACCCTACGCCACTGACGTCGATAGATGGTGAGCGACTTTAAATAAAGTAAAGATAGAGACGCCGATAAACTTTCTTCTGGTGTGTATTGTTTGTTTTCTGTATAGTAAAGTCTATAGCATTTTCTGGAATTCTTCGTTCGTTATGGCTCAGCCTCCTGAACATGCCGGTGATGTTATAGAGCATTACATTCTTTAACTTTACCCATAAAAAGGTTTGTACGTTTTTATGCAGTTTGAAGTCGGACAGTTCTTATTTTGGGGTCCACAATCTAGTTGTGGTTGAAAAACCCAATAAATTTATGAGATTGTGTTTAGATCCCAAGGATTTGAATAGAAACTTTTCAAACATCACGATTATCAGATTTATCGTCACAACTTGAAAACATGGAGTATTTCACGGTATTAGACCACAAAGATGGATTTTGGCAGGTTCCACTGGAGGAAGAAAGGCGTGAATCGTGTGTATCCAGCACAACGTTTAGAAGTTATAAATTTTTAAGGTTACCACTTGGGCTCAATTTTGGTCACGAGTTATTTCAAAAACTAAATACTAAATATTTTAGTCACCTACCGGTTGTATTTGTCTATTTCAACGATATTTTGATTTTTGGAAAAATAAAGTGGAACACGATAGTAATCTGGCTTATATTCTAATGTTGAATTAAATATTAAATTTAATGCTATAAAATTGCAATACTGTTAAAAAAACGGTAAATTACTTACGTTTGGTATTTTCAAAAGAGGGTGTTAGAATCGATGAATCTCGGATTAAAGCCATTCAAAATATTGAAATCCCTAAAAACAAAACAGAATCGCAAAGACTCTTAGGTTAGACAATTTTGTGAGAAATTTCATTCCAAATATGTCGCAGATGATAGCGCCTCTAAGAGAGCTTTTGAAAAAGAATTGTTTATAGATGTACATGGTTAGAAGCACACTCCGAACTATTTGAAAATCTGAAATTACTTGTTTCAAAATCTCCAGTGTTGTAAGGTTCCAGTGAGAACATTCCAATGTATATCCAAACTGATGCTTCTCAATTTGGAGTTGGAAGTTGTCTTATGTACGTTTGACAAATATGGAACAACAATATGTGCAAATTGAAATAGAGATGCTGGCCATTTTCTTCGCATGTAAGAAGTTTCACGATTATATTTATGTGCGGAAAGTCGTCGTTTTATCAGATTACAAACCTTTAGTGGCAATTTTAAACAAATTAATGTCCCAGGCTCACTCCAACAGGTTACAGAGGATAAAACTAAAATTATTGAAATATGACATTGAAGTCAGGTATCTTCCGGGAAAAGGGATGCACATAGCGGATACACTGTCTAGAAGTATCAAGGAGATAAACTCAGAACGAAATAAACTCAAATCTTAGAAATTATACGTGACAAGCTTTTTGTTTTGCGTTCAAAATTAGTAAGCTTCTGTAATTAGCGGTGGGTGCTGGAATACTCACAGATAACATAAGAGTCGGATCAAAGTGTTCTACCACACTAACTCCAAAAAGTGTATGCTCCCGGTAAACATTTTGTTTTGTATCAATAATCAGTACACGTGGATCACCCTTCCTACTGTCTCGGATTGTAGCGCGAATTGTGACTCATACCCCGCATCTACCAACTCAACAATACTACTTCGAGTGCGATCAATTGCATGTTTTGCTTTCGTTTAAAGCAAGTTTTTGTATGTGTTCGCATATCTCAAGGTCACATACCATTTTACCCCTTTTAAACGTGTGAGAATAAATTGAAAATCAGTTGTGTTTACTTATATAAAATACTTTTTCAGCACTCCAATAACGGTTGCTACTTTGAATGTTGGCCCCAATGCGTAATTCGAACGAAAATGATGTTGATAGCTAATGATTTCTTTGGCGAATCCATATGGGAACGTTTTACATACATACGAGTCATGCAGAGGTAAAACAATAACGTTCCATTCCTTCCCGCTGTGTAAAATCTGTAGAAGGCTAATTCTTTATCAAAATCAAGCTTCTACATCTACATCTGGAAGAATTTCAGCCAACAAATAAAATAGTTATTAAAAAAAATCTTTAAAAAAACATACTAGCTGTAAAATATATAAATTCATCTGCGTTCCTCTTCATTCTACATCCTCATTATATCAGTGCTATCGACCTTAACAGGAAAAGCGTGACAAAATCGTTTATTTTTGCGTACAGTGAAATTGCGCATACAGTGCACACGCTATAAGAAAATCCTAGACGAAACCCACCGCCAGGACAATGACTACCTTGCAAAAGTAACGGAAGAAGGACAACAAAACGACAGGATACCAAAAATGGACTTGACGCAATATTAAAACCATTTTCTATACTCAACATTCCTCTTTTCCTTTTTGACTTTCTCTCTAGTCTTTACAATTTGCGACACAATGGACATGCTTAACGCAAAAGGACATTATGAAAACCATCCGTGCGAAGAGCCGCCGCGTTGTCATGCTGTAATACTGTCCCGTCGTTGTTGTTAGATCATCATCGTCATCTTCATCGTGGTTTAACGTACTACTACTCTCGTACATGCTGAGGAACGTGTGCAATGAGAAAGTTTTAAGTGAATTTTTTTCTGACACTTGTGAGATTTATGTCTTTTTGCCCTTCAGAATATGCCAAGCGCAAAAGAAATGAAATGAGGAACAACGAACATTTGATTTGCTCAACACTGTTTTGACATAATTTATGGCTAACAAATGCGTACGCACGGATACCAGTGTGAAATGTAAAATGCTGTGAAATTCGATGGGACAAAGACCGATGAAAGTGTTTTACAAGTTTGATGGCTTTTAACAGAATAGAGAATTATACCGAAGATGTCACTTCGATTTTAATTTAAAGATGTTTCCCAAGGCCGAAAATCATTGGAGGATGGAATTAGAAATGTTCGGAGAAAAACTCAATTTTATTTGATAATGGTGTTTATTTTAGCAGAATCACCAGATTTTATTAAAATGGTAGATTTTGCCAAAACTCGCTGATGATATGTTAGTAATGAAAAAACTTATTAAAAAGACTGACTATAATTGATTATAATGGCATTTCCTACGATTATCAGGATTATACATAGATGTAACTGGTCCAGATTGTCAATGCTCAATTTGACATGGGTAGAAACCGTCTAATATTGCAAATCAGGTACGAAAAAAGGTGCCTACAATTATTGTTAAAAAATCCAACCAAAGTGTTTTCTTCTTGCTTGATGTAATTTCACAAATATTTTTGTGGAATGCCACACTGACGTGTGTGAAATTTAACTTAAAACTCTGTGAAAACACACCAAAGAGCGTGTAAACTTTTACTAAACTTTTTATGAGATTTCAATATTATTTGGGAAAACACTGCGGTTGGATTTTCTAAAAACAAATAAAGGCATGTTTTATTGCCTATTTTATTGTGTGATTTCTAACATTTTATTTTAGAGTGCGAAATAAAGAATTTAGGGTGATTCATTTAGGGATCAATTAGACGAGAAACACTATTGATATTCCGAAACCCAAACACCCTGTGAACATACTTCAATTCAGTATCTCTAATACTTATCATACGCTCATTTACATGAACTCCACAACACAGAACGGGTACAAGCCATATTCGCCAGAAACTTTTCCACATATGACAAATGTTCTTTTGTGAGAAAAAACAAGAATATTGTGTGAGTTGCATTTTGAGCTGTAAAATGGCGCTTTTGTCGGAAATCTTCACTCATTTCAGAATTGGATACAAAACTTAAATTTCAAAATCAACCAAAAAACTAAGTTGCACAAAAAAGAGATTTCAGACATAAGACACATTGTAACGTTTCCCCTCTAAATGCACGAAATTCGCAATGTTTTAGAATGAAGATCTAGCAAATTGAAATCATGTGGTTATTGGTACAAGAGGAAAGCAGCCAAATTTCGGCTACCATTTTGCCTTTGGGTAAAAAGAAAAAACCATTTCAAAATTAATTATTGGTTAATGCAATATTAATCAGACCTATATTTTAAGTAAAATTCTCACGTTTTTTTATTAATGTACATTATTAAAATGAGCATTAAACGAAATTGCGCAATTAACGCTAAATATTGAACGAGCACTCAAATGGGGGCTATAGATATAAATTAATTATCCTTTAAGGAAAGTGTTACCCTCCTCGTAGAGGGTATTCTGGCTGGGAGCCTTCGGTCCCGGATGCGCGTGAGCGCCACTCGCTTAGGCTGTGTGCCCCGAAGCCGCTAAGCGAGATTGGGGCCGCCAGAATATCAGATCAAATCACATATTGCTTTCCCATCCACATCTTCACACCTAATTTTCACCGAAATCGAAGCGCAGTTGCGAAGGAAACCCAAAAAGGAACAAAAAGGAAACTGTCTCCTACTGCCGTTAGACTACCAGGTTTTACTCATACCGCTTCTTCTACTTACCTCCCCCCGAGTCAAGGTACCGCTGCAAATTAAGAATTGATAAGAAAAATAAAAAATCGTTAATATAAAAAAAACACAAAAACAGAAATGATTTCAGTTTAAATTAATGCTTGTATTCCAATCAGATGAGAGAATAATTATAAAACAATATCTTTCTCCGCGATACCGTTGGGGGTCCCTTTCTGCTACCGCTTGTCTACCTTATCCGTACCAGACCCCCATTTCACAGAACCTCGATTGTTGCGCGGGTTTGAATAGTTTCTTAAGTACGTGTGTGCTATTTTGAATACGCGAATAGTTCCTTAATTCAAATAGTTCCTTAAAGTCGCGGGTTTTGTTTTGAATTTTCTTCCCATTCGAATTCCTCAAAATTTGCCTTTCAACATACGTTCCCAAGGGCTTTCAATCACTATGGTTCGCGACCCTCTATGTGGGTAACCATGGGATTTTCTCTTGACTCTAACGCTTACCTTTGAAGCTTATCAGTCTGCCACTGCCCCAGTAAAATCTTCACTTCTTAGTTCACCGAATTTCTTCCACTAGTTCTTTAGTCACTCACTCACTGTTTCCTGTTTACACTTACACCTTAAAATATTTCACGTCTCCGGCTATAATCTCTTCGCAATCACTACGTTCTTCTGTTATACAATTCGACGGGAGGTCCGTATCTAAATACTTTTGCGATCACTTCGCGCGCAAGTTAACCACCAACGAACACTTTAACGGTGCCGATTATTATCCAAAAAAGAGACCCGCTCCCTCCTTTTACTCCCTTAAAAAGATGCGTAACAACGGGGGTTGTCCACTAATTGAAAGGGATGATGACCGGCCATCCACCTTTCTTTTCCATTCCCCAATTATCAACATAGTCTCTTTCGTCGCAGTTTCTCAAACTAACGACTACTTGCACTTAGCGTAACCTCGAATCAATATATGGAACATCGCAATTTGTTTGAGTCTCGATCAATTCTTGAACTGGTTTTCTGTGACAAGACAAAAGTAACGTTCGGACTGATTGTTTATATTTACAAACCTATCGTGCTCGCAAAATCTGATTCGAATAGGAAGTTTGTGAAAGTTTGGTCGCGTGAATTAGTTTAAAATAGGAAGTATTGAAAATTTGTAAAGAGATTTATCCCTGCATACGGTTGAGTGATGGGTAAAATGCGCTGCCGGTGCCCGCACTGATAGGGTATTTCCAAGCGTGATGTCGAATTAACCCGCGAAAGGTAATACTAATTAAATATTTAGAGAGCCCACATCACTCAAATACGTTGACGCGTTCAATGCTCCCTGCAGAGTTTTGGTTGCAAAACACAACGCTTTATGGTACAGCCTCCATCCTTTCCGTGAACGAGTAGAGTCACTTTTGGTCTTCACCCATTTTGTTGAAAGCGAGGATAGTTCGAGTCCGGTATGCTTGAAGCTGTTGCTGTCAGGGTCCGGTACTTTCGACGACATCTCCTTACTCCAACGATGGGTTGTGAATGAATAGACTTAAATGTAAGGCTTATAATAGTAATTGTATCTACGTATTAATTACGTTACATTGTAGACATTTGGCAAAGCGATGACCTCGGCAAAGGAAGGAATTTTTCCTTCTTCTTATTATTATCTAGTGTAGGATAAATTAATCGACTGGCAGCCCAATGCTGAAAAGGAGGTGGTTTCACTTGTAACAAAAGTAAAAACGATTACCTTATCAGGCATCAAATTAATTTGGTGAGTTTTAAAAATCAATTGATTCACATTAACAATTAAACAAACGTCAATATCTTGCCCAGCACAGTCATTATGTGAACAGACGGCACACACCAAACATTTAATCCAGAATTTTCCTTGTGTATCTTCGGAAAAAAGTTGCTGACAGAATAAACATTCTGTATTTGTAGAGTCAGAAGCCTCTCTCCCTATACTGGCATCTAGTCCGCGCTTTGCGAGTTATGTCACCGTGCTATTCAAAGATACGCGCCAATAAAAATTTTAATTAAATTTTAAAATTATACGAATTATGAAGCGATAGGGTTTGTCAAAGCACGCTGCTAATATCTACATTCTACAGAAGATCAAAACGCAACTTGTTAATGCATCGCGTCATGAGGCGCTCACTTTTGAGCTATAGACTAACCATTACTGAAGGCATTACATCACTGTTACGCTACACTTCGCATTCTTCTTCTTCATAGCACTACAGCCTCTCTCGCGCCTTCGCTTCTTGCAATAGCGCCTTTAAATGTCCCGCTCCATTGACTGTATCCTTCAATTCCGAAATTCAAGCAGCGATAAACTGCCTTCGCCGACCGAGTCAGACCAGCGTTTCCTCCGTTTCACCACTAGTCTTCGGCCTTCAGTTCTTCCAACGAATACCTTTTTGGGTATCGATTCATGTATGGGCCCATTGCAGCTTCTGTGGTCTTACAATCGTTTAAACCTCAGGCTCGTCAAAAATTTCATACAGCTCATGGTTGTATCGAATTCACCCTTGGTCCCCATATAATTTTGCTCCGATTATTCGCCTCAGGACCCGTCGCTCAAAGGCGTTCAATATATTTGCGGAGGCTTGAGTTAAGGTCCATGTTTCACACCCATAGCATAACACAAGTTTTATCACAGATTTGTATACTTGGAGCTTTGTTTTCCTGTGTATGCAACTGGCCTTCAAGATCATCCAAATTGAATAAAATATTTTATTTGCGAGCTGTACTCTTCGGCATATTTGGTCTCTTTCATTACCGGTTCATGTCATTTTGGCGCCTAGATACACAAATTCGCTAACATTTTCGATACTGTACCCGCCAAGCGAGCTTGAGGTATTTTTCCTCAACTGCGTCATGAGCTTTGTTTTATTTTCATTGCTTTCAAGCTCTACTAGTTTTGTTTCGCTGTCGAGTTTCAGGAAGAGTTCTTTGGTGGCTGTTCATGACCGTGACACAATGTTGATGTCGTCGGCATAGGCTATTACTTGGCTTGACTTGTCTAGTAACGTACCTCGTGTATCGACAGGTAGTTCCCCTATGATGTACTCTAGAGCCACATTGAATAGCAATGGGGCTAGCCCATCTTCCTGTTTTAGTCCGATATTTATGCCAAATGCATCGGTGAGTTGGTTATTGATGCGGACCTGCGAGGTTGTCGACGTCAAAGTCATTTGGTAAGACGGACTAATTTGGCTTGAATGGCAAAGCAGAGCATTGTTTGGTACAATACGTTACGATCTATACTGTGGTATGCTTGCTTAAAGTCAACGAAAATTTGATGTATGTCCATGTTGAACTCCCAACATTTTTCAAGTACCTGCTTGACAGTGAACAATTGGTCTGTCGTTGATCCACCTGCCCTAAAACCACCTTCATACTCTGTTCTTCGCCATAAAAACGAGAAGTAAAACGCAAGCTAAACCTGTAACAAAAAACAGCGCTAAACTGTTGACCAGCAATGATTCAGACGTTGTATTTCAATCATCACCTGGGCCTTCATCTTCTTGTCGAGGTGCTATATCGAAAAATCGGCCTACTTCACCCAATACTCTTGTAACGGATATTCAACCAACGCCAGTGGCTGATGTTTCTAATTCCGCTCTCAATCTGCAAGCACTACAGAAAGTTCCATCTCTTCATGTCGTGGCGCCGCCGCAGCAAATATTTATATCTCGTCTAGCTTATGAGACATCAACGAATGACATTTGTGATTATGTCTCAACGAAATTTGGACCTTCAGTTAAGATCATCAGCTGCCTCAAACTGACAAAAGACAACATTGAGGGAAGAGTTATAGCTTCCTTTAAGCTTACTGTACCGTCAAACTGTAGCATAGTTCTTCAACCAGAATACTGGCCTCCTGGAACACTAATCAAACCGTTCGAGGCAACCAAAAGAAGAAATTTTTGTCGCGTGGTAAGCTCTCTTCCGAAACTTTAACAACTGGTGACCCTACAACTTCTTCAAATATTAATTTAAATTTTGATATTCAAAACACTTCTCGTAGTTTCAATCTTTATTATCAAAATGTACGTGGCATGCGAACCAAGCTGGAAGCTATTAAAATTGCCTCTTCCATTTCCGGCGATGATTTTATTTATTTTACAGAAACCTGGCTAACTTCTGATATCGCCAGCAGTGAAATTTCTCCACTATATGATGTCTACCGAACTGATAGAGATCGTTTGATTTCAGGTAAATTTGACAGTGGTGGTGTACTTATTGCTACTCATAAATCCTTAGACAGCAAAATCTGCTCTGACTTTTCACCGTCTCTTCTAGTAGAATGCATCACTGTCTTAATCAATATTTCTCAAGCCGTGAGTTTAGTATTGCTTTGCGTGTATATCCCTTGCAATGCTCCCTTCCGTGTTTACCATCGTTTTTTCTCTGAATTATCTTCGTATTTCTGTAGCATCAACCCTCTATACAATATTTTAATCTGTGGTGACTTTAACATGCCTTGCCTAAGGTGGGACTCAAGCTCTCATACCCTCTCATCCTTCAATGATCTCTCTATCCTGTTTCCTTCTTTTTTATCACTTTGCTCACTATCGCAATTAAATATGATCCCAAACGCAAACAATCAACTTCTCGATTTCATCCTTACTCCCAATCCTTCCTCTATCTCCTCGATCACAAAATCCCCCTCTGAATATCTAAAACCTGATCCCCATCATCCTCCGCTTGAGGTTCGTTTATCTTTTCTTGCACCTCTGTCCAAACGCACTCCTTTCTCCCCAAGATTTAGTTTCCGCAAAGCCAAATATGCAGCCATTATGCTCGAGCTGGATAGTATTGACTGTGATTCAATGCTACAGAAGCTGGATGTCAATTCAGCGCTATCAATTTTTCTATGAGAATCTCAGTAGCATAATTGCAAACCATGTACCTATCTGCCGATCCCCTTGGAAAAAGAGCCCCAAATGGTTTTCCGCTGAAGTCTCAGACGCTCTCTATTTGAAGGACCAGGCGCGCAAAAAACTTCGTTATTCCAACTCTAACACTGACCTCACCAACAACCGACTGCTTCGTAAGGAAGCCAAAAAAGCGGTTAAGAACGCAATGCAAACTTATTATAATATGGTTGAAACATCACTGCAATCTAATAGTCCTAAGCCCTTTTGGACATACATACATTCTCTGAAAACAACATCCCATATTCCTAATATCTTCTCATGGCGTAATTGCCAAGCTTCTGATGGGCAAGCCATCTGTGACCTTTTCGCTAAATTTTTTTCCTCCACATTTAAGGTTTTGAACCCCACTATGTACTCATTGTGTCCTTCTCCTTCCCCTAATTATGCATTCTATCGTGACCTCTCCATTGGAAATTGAAAATGTGCTGCTTACCTTTGACATTAGTGGTGGTCAAGGTCCTGATGGAATACCAAATCTGTTCGTTAATTCATTATCTACCCCATTATCAATTATTTTCAACATTAGCCTTTCTTCCTCCTGCTTCCCTGACGTCTCGAAGCATGCTAACATCTTTCCAATCCATAAGTCCGGAGATCGAAGTGAAATCTCTAACTATTGTCCGATTTCTTTCCTGTCTTGTTTTGGCAAGCTCCTTGAGAGAATTGTACATAACAGAATGTACGATGATATCAGTATCCTGTTTGCAAATGAACAATATGGCTTCATTAAAGGCCGTTCGACAGTAACTAACTTTTTAGAACTTACGAATACCATCTCTCTTGCTTTCGACAAGAGTCAACAAGTCGATGTGATATACACCGATTTTGCTAAAGCCTTTGACAGTGTTGATCATGGCCTTTTGACTAAAAAACTCCGATCGTTTCGCGTTTCTGACTCTATCCTCTCTTGGATCTTATCCTTCTTATCCCATCGCTCATGCCCCATTACATGGAATAATTTTTTTTCGTCGGACTCATTTAGCCCAAAATCTGGTGTTCCTCAAGGATCAATTTTAGGCCCTTTGCTATTCAACATTTTCATTAACGATCTTCCCCAATGCCTGTCCTCTAATTGTCTTCTTTTCGCTGATGATTTAAAAATTTATCACCGTATTAACTCCAGCAAAGACTGCTTATGCCTCCAAAATGATCTTGACAATCTTCAAAATTGGTGTCAAGGTAATTTACTTCCTCTTAACATTTCTAAATGTTGTCACGTGAGATTCACCAACAAAATTCATCCAGTTTTATATGAACACCAGATTGATGGATCGGGGCTCGCACTTGTGGACAAATTTAAAGATTTGGGAGTAGTATTTGACCCAGGTTTGAAATTTAACATCCATGTTTCATGCATAACCACTAGAGCTTCACGTGTCACTGGTTTTATTTTACGATCCTCTTGCTAGTCTTTTAGAATTTCAACCAGCGTCCATCTATTCGTACTTCCAGCCCGGTCAATCCTTGAGTATGCCTCCCAAGTATGGTCTCCTCACTATACCAATCTATCGGATGCTGTTGAAACTGTACAGCGTAAATTCACACGATCTCTATTCTACAAATATAACCTCACTTACAGCTCCTACGATGAGCGCTTACAGATCCTAAACATTCCATCACTCAAAAATAGGAGAGAATTCTTAGACCTGTGCTGCTTATTTAAATTATATCACGGTATTCTTTCATTCAACCTTCATGAAAGGCTTTATATACGTCCCACCTCAAGAACGCGTTCAACTGACATATTCTTTGTGCCCTTTGCTCGTACCGATATTTATTTTTATTCATTGTTAGTACGCGTATCACGTCATTACAATGAGCTCTAGCCGGGTCCTCTGCCACATTCCTTAAACGCTTTTAAAAGGATATTGCATAATATTCTGCTTCGCTTTCAATAGTTTATTAGTATTTTATATTCTTGTTCCTTTTTTCTTAATATAACTTTGTTTATTCGCATGTATTATATTATATTATATTTCATTACCTATTTTGTAATTGGGTTCACGGATCTGTTAAATAGTGTAAGTAAATAAATAATAAAACAGTTGGCGTATGATCCGATTTTATTTTCTCAGATCTTTGAAAACATTTTGTACGCCGTACATAGTAGTGGTATGCCTCTATAATTTTCGCACTGTAGCTTGTCACCTTTTTTGTGGATTTGGAATATAATTTATTGGCTCCACTCTTTTGGCATAGGTTCTTGGTTCCAAATGTGCTGAATAACTTTGTGAATAGCTTGATGAACACTACTGCCACCATATTTGATGAGCTCCACTAGAATCTCATGGGTGCCCGGCGCTTTATTATTCTTTTGGGCTTTGATGGTGGAACAAACTTCATTCAGAGCTAGTGGGGCCAAGTGTACTCTGCACAGACATCTATAGGCTCCGATGCTCTAGAGCTGTGCGGAGCATTAAGGAGACTCTTGAAATATGACACCCATCTTTCCTTAATCTTGGTTTCATGATTGATGATATTGCCGACGTCATCAGGACTGAGCGAGGTTTGGGCTTTTCAGTACTTGTTTTTGCCTGCTAGAATTATATCTATACTTCTCAATTAGTCGTCACCTTCTTCTTCATAGCACTACACCCCCTTTCAGACCTTTGCTTCCTGCAAATAGCGCCTCCAACTGTCTCCGGCCACTGACCGCGTCCTCCAATGTCAAAATCCGAGCAGCAATGAACTGTCTTCTTCGACTGAGTTATGTTATACCAACGTGGTCATAGTGTTTTCATTTCTTTATTTTAATTGTCTTATTCGCTACTCCTCTGAGATTTTCGTAGTGCTTTCTCCTCGTCCTGGTTTTCCGACCTACGCATTCTTTGTTCGTCTGATTCTTGTTGTCTAACGCATTCTGCCACTTATCATCGAACCAAACATTTATCTTGCGCCAGGCTTGATGTCCGATCGTCCTTTCTGCTATGATATTAATGGCCGCTTTCACTTCCATCCAGAGCTCGTTGCTTTGTTTCAGCGGTGCATCTGATAAGATGGGAGCCAGCTGGTTGTCGGGGGTGTCCGTGAAATTTTTGGCCACAGACGCCGTTTGGAGCCTTTCTATGTCAATTTTTGCCGAGTATACCTTTGACATACGACATCGATAGGTTAATTCGATCAAATAATGATCTGAGTTACAATTGGCTACTCGGTATATACGGACGTCAAGTATGCTCGAGGCCCAACGTTGTTGGATCAGAACATGGTCGATCTGGTTTTGTGTATTGCCATCTGATTACACCCAGGTCATTTTATGAATGCGTTGATGTGCAAAGCAAGTCAAGGTATGACTAGATTTCTGATACATTCAAAGTCAATCAAGCACTGGCCGTTATCATTTGTTTCGTCGTGGAGGCTATATCCTCTAGTCGTTTCTCGATCAGTTATCTCATTGCCAACCTTAGCATTGAAATCATCCAGAATTAGTTTTGTCTTGTTTGTAGGCAATAGGTCAACTCGTCTGTTCAAGTGATTGTAGAACGTTTCCTCCATTTTTTCGTCCTTTTCTTCGGTCGAAGCGCAATTATTTATCGGCCAGATTTTGAATATCAATTCCGTTATCAGGCGCGGAAGACTCGCCTGCACCCTCTGACGTCCCCACAAAGGAGGTGTAAGTAGGATTTAGTGCCAAAGTTTTAGATGTTTTTACAGTTGTTAGCATTTTTAGGCATTCAATGTCCCAATATTGTGGAGCCAGTAAACCTAATATGAAACCCCGAGAAGCGTTTACTACCATTTAATTGGGGGGTTCGAGATGAGGAATCACGGAAGCTGCGGGTTGGGGAAACAAAGGTTTCCCTCCTGCTTTCTCAAACGGGCTTGGGACCGTCTACGGCGGAGTTTAACCATGTGATTATTACCTAATTTTTCAATTAGCACCCATCACAGCTGCGTGAGCTGATAGTCTGACAGAAGCTCAAACTCGATGCCACCACCAATGTTCGAACTTGGGAATTGCTGCGCAAGCGGAATGTGTCCTAACCCATTGATAGACGATATAAAAACTAGAGCAATAATATTGCTGTCGAGTCAGCGCACCGATGTTAAGTCGGAGGAGAAGATCAAAATTACAAGCCAGAGATTATATTGTTGCACAACAAAATGATAACCCATGGCCCTATTTCATCACATTTTAGATATAGCTACTATCAATTCATTCAAGGTATAGATGCTCGGTAGACCTGACTGGTAACAAAATGATAAAGTTGCAAGAAGAAAATTTCTGCTTCAGTTGGCAAAGGACTTGGTAAAAGAAAACATAATTCGTCGTTACAACACTAAAAATCTACCACAGCAACTAAAAAAGCGTAGTCCGTGTGGTGTAGTGGTTAGAGCACTCATCCCGTAAGCCAAAGGTCCCTGGTTTGACTCTCGTTGGCGGCAACGAGATTTAGCTCGAGTGATTCTTTGGAGGGACTGTAAGCCCGTTCAGTTATGATACATGCTGGTTCAAAATTCAGAACGTATCGCAGCTGGGTGGACGGACACACGGCAAAAACGTGATAATGACCATATCACCTTGCGGAGTGCCGATACAACCGATCATTATAATGAGATACTCTAACTGTCTCTAAGCGGAGGCCCGAAAGGGGTTGTCGTACTACAACAAAAAAAAATTAAAAAGCTTATGACACTAGCTGTTCCAGAATTAAAAAGTAATCAGCCCACTACGAACTCAACAGTAACTACGACAAAATCTCAAGATCATTGTTACCCCTGCTGCAGAAAATGTGACAGAAAGACAAGACAACAGTGCACTATTTGCAAAAAACTTCTGTGTGTTGAAAATTCCTCAAAAAAATTGTTTTGTCAAAATTGTAATGCTTAGCTTGTTAATAAAATAAATTTTTGCATCGGTATTTTCGGGAATTAAAGTTTTCTTTCCATAGCATTGGTCTTTCCGATGTAAATAACTCTTCAGTGCCTCGCTATAACAAAATATGAAAGTTTAAAGTTAATTTAGACCTTCAAAAAAGTAGGGTGCATTCGCGCTGTAAGAAAAGTAGGTTGGGACGATGAGGATTAATGGGCTAAGAATCAATATTTATGATTTCGTAACAGTGGAAATCAATCATATAGAATCAAAGTAGCAGTGGCTGCATTTAGTGTAAAAGGAATAACGTCACAATTATATATATATTTCCTTTTTGTCACTTACTGAAATTATCAAAACTGTAACAAAGTCCAATACTTCCACCGTGTTCATTCCTTATCGAATGATCATCCTTCGATGAACGGCCCACAACTTACTGCTGTCATCTAGATCAGAAGCCTAACAGAGTCGATAAAATGAAAACAATGTTTAATCAGAATAACCAGCCATCCATATATCCTCTCCACAAACATAAATATTTATAAATTTCTTCCCATAACTAAAAGGGCCCATTTCGACAAAATGAAACAGGGGCATCATTTACATACAAATCTTTGACGAGTATTTCTTATCACCTCTTAATTTATGACTCATCTCAAACTCATTATCTTCTTCTTTATGCTGGAAAGCAATTTTCCTCGTACATCTCAGCAAACGGGAACATCGTGATGATGATAAAATAGGACTTATGTAGTTTGCATAACAAATATATTACATTAACTTTCCCTTTTACTAATACCGCTTCTCAGTGGTTTCCTCTTCCTTTGTCCGCACTACCCTTGCGACGTCTGCTCAACATCATAAATTGAGATTTTCTCGGTTCTATAGGCCTAGGCTAGAGAAAATATGGTCTCTACGAGTAGTTTGTTACTTTGTTATACTTACCACTAGGCCTAGTGACGGGAGTGCTGTAGGACTGATGGGATCTACAAAGGATCGATTTATGAGAATCCATGTCCCGAAATTTTTGCCGAAATGGGCTTAAGTATGGTAGTAGGCGTTAAATTTATGCATAATTTGTTTGCCATATCTTAGGAGACATCCTTAATATCAACTCAACTGTGTCGCCTTGTCAGGCTCCTTCGCATCCTTCATATCCGAAGCAATAACTAGAGCAAACACTCTCGGGGTGTCATGTTGCCTTCATCGTCGGCACGCATTATATTTCCGCCATTAAAACGTCCTCGCACACTATCTGGCCATCCATCTTTTCATCCAACTTTCAGCCATCAATGATGAACTAGGTCGTCATCCAGGATGCGTGTGGATGAGTGTGTGTGTGTGATGCGAATGACGACGCCGTCGACAACGCGAGCAACGACTTATCGCTGGGAGGACGCGTTGAATTCTATGCCATTGAGCTCGCCCCTTGGGGTGAGAGTAACGCGATAGAGCCCTGTCCATGTAACGCACATAATGCGTAAATCTAATGATTTATTCCTAGGTCGAGCTATTCATTACACTTCATAATGAGTGATTTATGTCCAAGGAGAAAATACCAGTCTAAGTTCCATAACAAAAACTTCCAATGCCTCTCATGCCTGAGCGTTATTTTTTCCTTCCTCGGATTTAATACTTAATGTGTGTGCAGATACGGACGACACGATATGGAGACGATGACGGCAGCCGGAATAAGCGATATTCCATGGACTGAATGACTGACTTGATGGGTGTGTGTATTGCGTTGATCCGATGACGAATGACATAGAAGGACATAAATTATCCGAAGTCATTTCAATAGTTGTTGGTGGGTTTGGTAATTATACGTGATACTGAGCGATTATTTGAGAATTTAAAGGGAAAAGCACACGGTCGCATCGAATACCTAGAAAAATCCATTTCTAAGGTTTTAAATAGTAGTCGCTTTCCAGATACTAATGGAATGAATCGTTCTCACATTGCTTTTTGATATAAGATTCAAGATCTTTATTTGTTGATTTTTAATTTTTTTTACATATATACCATTCATCAATAGCTTAACCTAATAATATACATGCGGGTTGTGCCTTAGAGCTTTTCCCGGGGTTCAATAATAATCTACTTTAATTAGATTGCAATATTAATTTCTTGGCAAAAGAAAACTTTAAAATGTTGACACCCACAACATTATCATACATTAATAGATTATAAAAGAAGTTTGAAAAAATCATTTGCTCTAACAACTAGTTTTAAAAATTGAGTTCTTTAAAATTAAGCACATTATTTCCTTAAGACTACCTTAAAAACTACTGATTCGCTGCGGTATACGATTTTATCGGCTCCATTTCTGTCTCCTGGTACAGCACCTCGTTGGGATGAAACCGTTCATCCTCCCATCTGTATAGGCCTGTGCAAGCCCGAAACATTTTTCGCTCCAGTAATCCTATCTTGCCCCGTTTTGTTTTCGGAGCTCCAATCCATATAATCACTGCATATGTGAGGATCGCACGAGTCAAGATTTTATAGGCCAGAGCCTTGACTCGCTGGCTCGTTGTCGAATATTTCCTGAAAAGAGGTAAAAGAAGATGGAACGCATAAGTCACTTTTTTCAAAATATTATCAATGTGAGCACTAAAGGTAGCTTTCCTGTTGAAAACTACCCCCAAGTACTTCGTTTGCCTAGAGCAGTGCACCATCTGCCCATTCAACTGAATCCTGGAGTCACAGATGCCTCTTGCACGAAGACCGAAGTCTGATATATGGGCTTTCAAGTATTTTTGAACGAAATTCCTTTTATAGCGTGGAACTAGTGAACATATGTTTAAGATAGAGAGTTTAATGGCACTCATCACGACAACATACTTTGAAGGCGAATTCTAAGTACGCAGCTTTTTTTTCATTAGGGCTAGTGAGTTTTTTATAGTGGGGGATAAAAGAGTCAACTTTTCGAATAAGTGTGAACAAGTCACACCCGAAAAATTGTTGGCTTTCAGTGCTCAAAACCGTGTTTCCGTCATTCTGCGACTGCTGGAGTTGCTGCATTGGTTGCTGTTTTTGTTGGCGTATAGACTAGATTACGAGAGCGTTGATGAAATCCCCCCTTCCTCAAGTTCTTCCTCCTCTCTTCAACTTCTTTTGCTTTAGGACAAACTCTGAAACTCGCAGGGTGCCCCTTAACATTGTAGTCGACGCAAAAAATCTCGTATTTTTTTTCGTCCTTCGAGATTGGACATTCAATGGACTTATGCTACTTGTCACATTTTACGCATCTAACTTCGAGTCCGCAGTTAGAAGCGACGTGGCCAAATCTTTGGCAGTTGAAGCACTGGGAAGTGCAATTTTTCTGCAGATGCTCCCATTGTATCTTCTGGTACAATAGAAACTTTACGTCCATTGCTTTCTTCACTTCAAAGTCCGGATCGAACTGGACTAAGAAGGATGAAAGCGTCCTTTTTTCCCTCCTAGAGGATATAGTGGAGAACCTTTTTGCTGAAAGGATATCTTCTCCGAGATGCTCCTTCAGCTCAGCTACGACATCATTCTCGTCGTATGAGCCGTGCACGCCTTTGGGAAGCAGAGTCGATTTTCGCTCTCCTGGAAGGGTGTAGGTGTAGCAAGCTACCTTTGCACACTTCAGAAAATTAAAAAGGCTTGTATGATCCTCAGCCGTCTTAGGGTGGAGCGAACTTCGTGAGGAGTTGTTCACCGTTACGTTGAACTCTGGCTCCTTTTCAAAGTTTCGTGCGCAAGCCCTTTTGACTGAAAGTTTTTAGGTAGCCTAGAGCACACTAAAGGAGGCACCCTCTCGTTTTTGGTAGCAGCACGCTTGGCTGCTGGGGCTTCAATTTCCCTTTGTTTCCCTTTAGGCTCGGCCTTCTGTAGTAATAGAGCAGTTACACTATCAAACTGCTCTAAAACTTTCCTATCTCCTTCATCCCCACAGCATGGTAATCAAGTAGACATTAATGATTATGCAGTTTAGAATTTTTTTAAATATCCAATGTCTTCTTTAAAATAATCAATAACTAACAAACACCTTGCATATCAATTTTGTTTCAAATCAACGTGATATTCCAAAAAAAAAATTTTTTTAACTTAATTTAAAATGCTATTAATTAATAAACGTGAGACATAAAAACATTAATATAAATTCAATTTTTCAACAATCAAAAATGTGGCTATAAATAAAAATGCTCGATTCGAATTCGGCGCGGGCAAAGGCTTAAAGAAAATTCATGCATACTATAGACCAGATCTACTAATTCACTACACAACCAGCAAATCATTTCCATCTAGAAAATCCTACTATGACTTGAAAGTATTTAAAACAGACATTTCCTCACTCAGCTCATCGTAGTCCTAGGCATACAAAATATACATTTACACTCATAGAATTGTTGGTAACAAATCTTATCAGTGAACAATCTACTCAACGCAACTTCGTATTCCATGCATCCCATCAGTGGATGCACATTTACATTCGGGCGCGTCGCACAAGTCATGTGCGCTCAAGGCCTGAAACCACAGCAACAATTCCAAAAACCTGATTTGCACTTGCACCACAATGGCATGGGCAAAATTAAGAGGGGATTGCAAAGCGTGAGTGCTCGAGAAGAGGAATCTGGTGAGGAAGTTGGCCGTGGCAGGCGTAGACGCTCTGTCGTTATTCCGGACGCCTTTAAATTTTCAGCTGTAATTCTACAGAAAAATGTTAATTCGTACACCGGAATGTGTTTCAATTCTAAGATTTCAAAAGTACAAAAGCGGCGCAAAGTAATATGACCTAGAGTTCGCGCATGAAAAAATTGAATCGTTTGCGATTGTGCTTTGTTTGTTTTTCTGAAAGGAAAAATATTCATTGCATGCAGAATTGGAAGTGAACTTTTCAGATTAAAACTCAATTAGTGTACAGTGCTCGGCAATTGATGCTGTAAGTTTTTGTCATTTTTCCGTGTCCAGATTTGCCCTTAGTGCTTCCCCCTGAACGAGATCCGACCCATTCAGGAGCACTTAACGGAACACCTGTACTGCTACACAGAAGCATATGGTGCTCGAAGTCACCATATACTTCGAGGACCGGACAGACAAAACAAGTGCATACAACAGTGAAAAGGTTCTAGATACATTTCATAAAGTAAAGAGCGAATCACAGTTATATTTCAACGCATGTACACTTCATCAAGGTTGTCAATGATGTATAGATATTCATGGTTTGGTTTTGCGTATTAGCCTATGGAACAAAACATACACCTGGATTGTGTATTGATATTTTCGAAGCGGTTTTCAATTTAGCCAAAGATGATTTTGGAATGGAACAATTGGAAAGTTAAAAACATGAACATAAACTTGTCTTGAGAAGCATATGAACTGCAACCGATAGAAGTTTTTTTTCTGACCCGGGTCACAATTGGTGACGGAATTTGGTAAACACAAATATAAGTATAATTATGCTAGCGTAGTTTGATTCAAAACTGCCTGTCATTGATGATAAGAGAATTAAACCATAATTTTGAACTGAAATCATATGATGTATGGCGGGTCATTCACTAATACATGAAGGTGATTTGAATCCCAACAAGTATGAACAATGCAGTAGACGGAATAAATAAAACTACATACTTTATACAAGAAGTCTGTAAAATTTTGTTGCTGTAACTATACTACCAGGAATTCGTTTATGAACGAAGCTTTTGTTGAAGCTCGAATTGCAAGGTCAACGGGACAGCTGCTACCCGGCGGTGTCATATTGGAAGTGAATAAAATTAGCCTCACAGGACTCACGAATTATCTTAGTGTCGCCAGAGAAGAATTGATACGAATGCTAGCAGAAGATGAACGGGGAGATGCAGCTTTACTTGTCTTCGCAAACAAACAAAATTTGGCAGTTGCAGTGAATGCAGCAGAAGTAAACGACGGGCTAGGTTTGCGCTCGCTACGAAATCGCAACTCGCTTATACCAGTGACATACGCAACAAGTGGTGAAGGTTTATATGAAGGTCTCGACTATTGGTCCAATCAACTACAATAAAAAATGTTTGTCGCTCAATATTTAAAGATTTAATTTAAACATAATTTAAATATAACACAAAAAAAAATATTAAAAATTAAATAGCAAAATAAAAAGGAACAATAATGAAAGTAGTATTCTAAAAGAATGAACCTCAGATAAATTTGCTTTTGACAGAATCGATTGTCGTCCACCACCACATCGTTCTCGAGCGCTCGACGGACCATGTGGGTAAGTACCCTTTTAAGTTCATTTCTTTTCTTTAGATATGTTCTTTTTATAAATTTGTTTTATTCTATATTGGTTACATGTTAATAGCAATTACAGCTACAAATAATTTATTTAATTATCATGGTCAATTTTAGCTAAAAGTGCTATTGTTATTAATGTTAACTTCTCTTTAAATCACACATACAAGTCTGTTCAAATACCATTCGGTCAGTTTGTTTAGTTGCCAAGAATTAATTAATCAGCATAATAAAATGAATTGTTAGAGTACACCCTTCGGTCTTTCCTTTCGTTCCCCTCGACCGGGTATAGGACCCGGTACGATGGTAGGCTCTCCACGCCAGAAATGAGCCAGCCATCGGGCACCAACTAACCTCCTTTTGTTTCAGGTGACTTTGCGGGTTGAGTGGCCCGTGCAAGGTGCCTCTTTTTGGCATAGGGTTATGTAATCGAATTGCATAATTCTATGGCATAAATTGGTCACCGGGGTACTTCTCCTCTGATGGGAAGGCTCATGCAAGTTAAGTTATATGAGTTTTCCACTCAGAAGAGAAATCTTTGGCCACTGCAAAATTTATGGATTTTGATCCAGTTGGGCGGGTGCGCGGGGGCTCCATCACCACCCGGTTGCCCCTCTCTTATTTGTGGGCCATGAGCCTCTTCGGGTAAAGACGAAGTTACCCTAAGTCCACCCATTTTTACTTGTTTCACTTGTTCTCTGAGCAAATCATTTTCTCTCGGTATGGTTGCCTACAATTTTTGCGACTTCGGTGTCCTTTCTTTTGACCCCGGAAATTCGTGAATGCGAAATTCTTTTGTAGTGGGTCCTTATGCTGGGGTAATGAGCCCGCCCCACGACACCGCAACGCTATCCTGCCAGCGCATTCACGCGTCCACAAACAAGGGCATTCTCGGCGGATATCTTCACCTTCCTCTGCCGAGGCAGCAGACCATCGCTGCAGTCCTTCACGAACTTTTGAAATTAGCTATTCACTACACTTCCACCCGGCTTGGGCATGGTCTCCGAGAAACTAGCGGAAGCTATTTTCGCAACCTTTTTGAGCTGGAGAAAAGGATCTTTGATACCTTTGATGTGGGCTCCTGCGCTGGAGACCCTATCGGCTTCTTTCTGGCTTCCGGCTTTACGATAGCCTCCACCTCGTCACCACTGCCTGTGGAACTTCCACTTTCATCCATCTCTATGTCACTGGAGACCTCCAGCACTTGCAGTTGCATCTTGCAACTAGCAAGCAAGTCGAGAATAAACTCCTCCTTTATATCCCCTCTCGAATTTCTTGCAAAAAAGCTGTAAACATTTTCTCGCTTTCCGCATGAAGCTAGATTTAGCGGCGGGTAGCTCCCCATATTCATTTATTTCTCCCACACCCACAGATTTCAAGACATAACTTGGAATACTGTCGCAATAAAATCAGAGAAAGTAGAAACTGAGACCCTTATTATCTAGTAACTGAAAGAATTATATTATAAAGAAAACAGTAACACTTAAAAAAGCCTTAATAATAAAATCTTCGTTTGTTTCCAATTCCAAATTCAACTCCTTTTCTCCACTCCACTCCACTTGCGCTCGCACTACGCGCCTTGCCCAGGCGCTTTAACTCCTTTCCATAAATTCCAAACAAATTTTTCCTCCAAAATTCCTCCAAAATTATGCAACTCCTGAAATTTCCACTCTTCTCCGAATTTCAGCACTTACCTATACAAATCCTGCAAAAGATCCGAAAAACTCTTGCTGCTCGATGCTCGATCCGTGCTCTTCGCTTTTTGATGTAACTATATTACACTTAGTTCTATACTGGTCGAAAACCCAATATCGATAGTGTTACTGCATCTTACCATATGATTTAATTGATTGCTGATTAATAATTCCAATTGCATACGCAAATTTTTAAAACGTAATCTATTGACGACTGAAAGGTGCCAAGTAAGAAATCCGATATCGGTGTGAGTGTCATTTTTTTTTAAATAAACTGTAGAATATTGCACATTCCTTGTATTGTGTTTAAAGGAACTGCTACGCGTTAGATCTTCATTATTTTTTCAATAATTCTGACACTACTCCGAAGGTCCTTTCTACCAAACTTGACGCTTTTTTCACATTTATGTTTTTGTTGGGATATAATGAATTTTCGAAAAGTTAAATTAAAGTCTATGCCTTTATTCAGGCACTTTAATGGGAACACGACTTAACAAACACATGGCTCTCAATTTACTTTTAATATTTACACTGCACTTATTTATTTTCATTGGTATTTCCTACACAGACATCACCACACACTGAAACAATGCCTGAAATTTGCATCACCAAAATTAATGAGTCCACTCACAAAAAAGCGCGAATTTCACGTGCTTAGATGGGAAGTGCTACAATGATCTAGAATCATTCTGCAGAACCGTGAATATCCCTATTTCGTATTTATAAACTACGATTTTTGTGTGATTTGGCAATTTGTCCAGTTCTCAAAAGAATTTAAACTTCACACAACGGTGCGTTTCACTACTCACTTTGCAAACTACGCAATATTATTGTGGATTCCCACAAGAAAACGCATGTCATATGTGAAATAGTTTCCGCTGAATATAGCTTGTACTGGTTCTGTGTTGTAAAGTATCTATACCGGACAGGATTATAAGTGTGAACCTCCAAAGCTAAAATTAGACAATATGTTCTGGAATCAAAAAACCAGTTCGGCAAGTGAATTTCGTTACAAATGCTCTCAGATCGGTAGAACCCCTTGAGATGCGTGGAGCACCTATAAAACGTCACCAGCGACCGAGAATCGTCTAATCATCCAGGACAATTGCAGGCAAAATTGCGAATGCTGTTTCATCACGAACTGTTCGATGGCGATTAGTAAGCGCAAAACTACTCGCTACGATTGCCCGAAAAGCTCCTTTTCTTAAAGTGTAAATTTTATGAAGAGGATAAACGTTGTGTTAGCTCAGAAAACCTGGTCCGGATCGCAGGGTGAGAAAAAATGGCGCAATATCCTCTGAAGCGATGAAACAAAGATAAATTTGTTTGAGAATGATGCGGAAAGAAACGTTAATTGACCGCAAAACATACAATTCCATGCTAGGTTTACAAAAAAATGACGGTGAGGCACGAGATCCGCTATCTCAAATCCATGTATGAAAATAGAAGAATTATCAGAAGTCCATAAAAGACTACTAAGGAGCAAAAGAAACAATCCTCAGCTCGAAGAAGGCCTCGCCTGGTGACGCGTAAACGTGCTGACAGCTAGCATTCTGCGGTGTCATGCGGAGGTCTGTTTTCGTCAGAGCAAGGTCACACTACTCATTATTTATCAAATTCACGTGTACTGTACCCAACTATACGAACTAAACTCAACCGAGTCAAAAATGGTGTTGAGGCGAATAAAAATTACCGAGGGATTTCTACTTTAAAGATACAACTGACCATTCCGAATCAACCACGCGTGATTGCTGAAATAAAAACCGTCTTTGCTTCGAAAGTTAAAAGCACACAAATAAGAGTAGGGCATCCGGTTGGTAGCGATGCCGCCATGCACCCTCCCATCCGGATCTAAATCCTATTGATGGCTTGATCATAAGTAAGTAAGTGGATAACCAACCATCCTGTAGCAAGAGCAGAGCGTATGAACTATCAACCGAATTCACATAAAACAAACTCCCAACCTAACGATATTCAACCTTCAAAGATCAATTTGAGTATGTATAAGGATTCGCAAACGCTTTCATGGGGAAATGTTAAAAAGAGTTTGAAGCTTTAACTATTACACTCTATAGGCGCTTGAATTGAATGTAAGACGATGAGCTTTCATTTTGATCAGATGGATTCCCCTTTCAGTTCATGTAAGTACATGCAAACACAACAGCAAATCAATTTTGTGCTTGAAAGCCACATATGTCCCAAGTGGATAGCGCTTTCACGTTTTATCTCAAATGGAAACAAATTATGATAAAAGCAGTATCTACCTTGTGCAAGTTTATCGCTTGTTTCATTTGAACATTTTCTCTCTCTTTTAATTTGGCTGATATGCTGCGGCAAGAGCCTCTGAAACAAAAGAGAGGTAACCTTTACCCGATGGTTAGCTCATTTTCAGAAGAGCCTGCCCTGATTTCAGGTCCATACCCGTTAGAATCAAGAAAGGACAAGACCGAAAGATTAATTATTTTTAACGATCCATTTAATTAAACATTATAAAAGAAAGTTACAAATTTATATCTGGCGTCGAGAAAACAATGTCACACACTTAATAAATACGTATTCAATAATAGTTAAAAGAATTTAATACTGTTAAAAGTATACTGTGTATTTATCTTTAATTTGATAAAAATTTCATAGGTATAGAGAAAATACGAGTAGAACTAGAAGAAACACAAGCATGATGGATAAGATTTGAGTTGAATTATTTGCGTTATTTAAATCTTGTTAAATTATTTGTAATTTTATGACATCTGTTAAACTTTCTTTGTTTTATTTAGATCTGTTAAATCAATTTTCTTTTAATTAGGTCTTCTAAATCATTTTTGTTTTAATTAGATCGGTTAAACTATTTTTGTTTTAGTTAGATCTTTAAATTTTTTTTGTTTTATTTAGATCTTTATTAAATTATTTTGTTTAATCCTTTGTAGCAAATCATAATACCCTTCGGATAAATTAGTAACAGTATTTTAATATATAGATTCAAACACATTGCTCGAAGTATTCTTCAATAAAATCCTGTGAGCTCGATACTTGTAAGATTTACAAACAAAACAACCATTCTTATTCTCAAAATAAATCTTATAAAATCTTACTAAAAATAAAAATGTTATACAATCCAGCATCATATTCAAAAGTTCATTTGTATGACTGTGTGTTAAATGAAACCTTGAAAAGGGGTAGAAGAGATTGAACAGCCAAAACCAAATTGAAAACTTTGCCAAATTTACTAGCTGTTCTGAAAGATGACGTGAAGAAGCTGCACATTGGCCCCGGGGTAGCTTTGAGTATGCAACATGCTGCTGCAAGCTATAATTCCCATGATTGATGACTAAATCCTTTGATAACTGCATCAATAATACTCGCATAACTGTCATCGAATCGTAAGGTAATTGATATGACAGAAAGGTCGAGAGCTTTTTAATCTTCGTTAGCTGCAATCAATTACTTATAAGTTCGCCACTAATCATATACCATTCTTCTCCTAATCTACAACAGTAGCGACAGAACACTATCAAAATGTCAGAAAAGTAGGGAATAGGATAATTAGAATTAAGAAAAGAAAATACTATGACGATCAATTGAGAAGTATAGATGTAAGTCCAGCGAGCAACAACACAAAACAGGCACACAGAGTAGTGAAAAGCCTGAAACGTGGTTATCAGCCCAAAATCATACTCTGTCGTGATAACATCGGCAATGTCACCGCTGATTAAGCCAAGATTAAGGAAATGTGGCCATCATATTTCAAAAACCTCCTTAATTCTCCGCCCAGCTCCAGAACATCGGAGCTTATATATGTTTTCGGAGGACTTCCATTGGCTCCACCAACTAT
The DNA here is from genome assembly GCA_963969285.1 of Odontomyia ornata. Classification (NCBI taxonomy): domain Eukaryota; kingdom Metazoa; phylum Arthropoda; class Insecta; order Diptera; family Stratiomyidae; genus Odontomyia; species Odontomyia ornata. Next base: position 284,440,487 of record OZ017740.1, read on the forward strand.
GGATGAAGTTTGCTCTATCATCAAAGCCCAAAAGAATAATAAAGCGCCGGGCATCGGTGGAGCTCATCAAATATAGTGGCAGCAGTGTTTATAAAGCAATTCTCAAGGCCATCCAGCACATTTGGCAACAAGAACTTATGCCGAAAGAGTGGACCAAATCAATCATATTCCCTATCCACAAAAAAGGTGACAAGCTATAGTGCGAAAATTATAGGGGCCTATCACTACTTTGTACGGCGTACCATATATTTTCAAAGATCTTAGAGAATGAAATCGGATCATATGCCAACAGTATCCTTGGGGAGTATCAAGGTGGCTTTAGAGCAGGTAGATAGACAATAGACCAATTGTTCACAGTCAAGCAGGTTCTTGAAAAAATGTTGGGAGTTTAACATAGACGTACACCAAATTTTCTTTGACCTTAAGCAAGCATACGACAGTATTGGTGGTAAGGCACTGTACCAAATAATGCTTTGCTTTAGTATCCCATCCATATCAGTCCATCTTACCAAAATGATAATGACGTCGACGGCCTCCCAAGTCCGTATCAATAACCAACTCACCGATGCCTTTGACACGAATATCGGACTAAAGCAGGGAGATGGGCTGGCCCCATAGCTATTCAATTTGGCTCTGGAGTACGCCATAAGGAAGCTACCTGTGGATATGCGAGGTCCATTACTACATACGTCGAGTCAAGTAGTGGCCTATGCAGATGACATCAACATTTTGTCACGGTCATTAACAACTGCCAAAGAACTCTTCCTAAAACTCGGCAGCGAAGCAAAACTAGTAGGGCTACAAATCAATGAAAATAAAACAAAACTCATGACACAGTCGAGGAAAAATACCTCAAACACACAAACTATCACACTTGGCGAATACAGTATCAAAAATGTGAGTAATTTTGTGTATGTAGGCGCCAAAATAATGAAAAAGAGTAATGAAAGTGACGAAGAAAAAGGGTAATGAAAGTGACGCCGAAGAATACAGCTTGCAAATAAAATATTTTATTTAGTATTGACGATCTTGAAGACCAGCTGCATACACAGGAAAATAATGTTCTAAGTATACATATCTCTTATAAATATATTGAACGCCTTTGAGCGTGGGTCCTGAGGCAAGTAATCGGAGCGAAACTAGACGCGGACCAATAGCAAATTTGATACAACCAAGAACTGTATGGAATTTTTGACGAGCCAGAGGTCTCAACGATTGTAAGGCTGCGGAAGCTGCAATGGGCTGGCCACATGAATCGTACGGACGAACAACGGATATCCAAGAAGGTATTCGTTGGGAGAACTGAAGGCCGGAGACCAGTGGGGAAACCGAGGAAACGCTGGTCTAACTCGGTCGGCGAAGACAGTTCATCGCTGCTCAGATTTCGGAATTGGAGGGTGCGGTCAATGGACCGAGACAGTTGGAGGCGCTGTTTGCAGGAGTGAAGGCCCGAGAGGGGCTGTAGTGCTAAGAAGAAGAAGAAGAATCCAATTCCACATGTTGTTGATATTTCATGTTTTTTGTCGCCAAGTGCCTATGACTCGTTGGGGCTTGAGGTTTCTTCAATATCATCCGAAATAGCCTTTGAATCAGCTTAACATGATTTTAATGCATCACATAATTTTAATGCTTTACTCCTTATTTTACTAACAGTGGGTTCCCCCAAACTTAAAGAGACCGTAGAAAATCTCAATCACTCTATTGTGCGCAGATATTTGACCCTCCAATTTTGAGATTAATCGATCCACAATCGTTAGGAGTGCATTTATGTTGAAATCTTCCTTAGCACTGATCAGAACTTCTTCATTATCGTCGCTTTCATCGCTTTCTGTTTCAGTAACGCTTTTCTCTTGCAGTTTGGTTCTGCTTACTAATCACCGCCTCAGTTTCCTATTCATAAATTGTGAAGTCTTCACGGAGAGTTGTACAAATAAACTTAAAAATTTTTTACAAACCCATGATCTATCCAATATCCGTATCTTTTTTAAGTAGATTTTAATAGACTTCGTTTATGCGATTCAGAATACCACGTTAAAAACATAATTTTAAAATTTTATTTCAGATCGGATCTTTTGATTCTACTACTTTTGCTTTCGGAATTTCCTTAACTGAACTGTCAGTTGAAATTGATTCCAGAGTATCGTAAATAGTTTTCCAAAAAGTCAGAAAACCCTTTTTCTTGTAGTGCACTGAGTGCAGGACTCCCATGCTCAGGGGTGACTAGACTACCCACTAAACAACTCGCTAGTCAACATGAGAATCTAGTCTGGAACCGTTTGACACATTACTTCGGGCTAGGTCTCGTTTTGCTACGCCGTAAGGCACCTTCAATCTGGGGAATCCCTCGTCTAGCGGAATGGGAGGGAGAAAAAAGAACTGCCAGACAAGCGATCCCCCAGCTGCTGTGAGTCCCTTTAATCTTTTAGGACTGCCTGAACAGAATGTGCCACATGGTGCCGTTTGTCAACCAATCCAAATATCACTACTACTATACGGCAAACATAACTGCGATGAAACCTGGCACCCCACTACGTGCTATACGCCCCCGCTATGCATATTTCTTTCGAGATTAGAATATAACACACCAGTTGAAGACATCATAGCTCATATAAAGTATAAACTGAACTCTATTCTGAGTTACTCCAGTGCACCATACTTACGCCTGATGGAAAGATGAACAGATTGATTACGTCTTTCACAATTACTATTCCAGCTAACCTTAGCATCTTGCTTGCTAAGGAATTTTGGCCCCGTGATATATTCGTCAGAAAATTCTCTCCAACCCGTAAGCGAAACCATCCTGTGTCCTTTCGCGCCAGAAGAAGCATCCCCTATGCCTCGTAATTCATTCTTAACTTGCTATTACCAAAATGTTCGTGGCCTGAGGACTAAGACTACTGAACCTCGAATTTCTTCCATCTTTATTCCGTATAATATCATCTGTCTAACGGATACGTGGCTGACAGATGGTATTAGTAATAGTGAGCTACTCCCGAACCATTTAATCTTCCGCAGAGATAGAGACTGTGGTACTACTGATAAGTCTGACGGTGGAGACGTTCTAGTGTGTATTCCCTTACTAGCAAATCCTGTGATGATTTTACTCCATCTTCATCTGTTGAGCGTATAATTGTACAAGTCGCGCTATCTGATCTCTTTTCTTCCTCGTATCGTGTATGTATGTCCCTTGCAACAGTCCTGCTATTGTTTACGAACGCTTCTTTGCAGGATTCTCGAGCTACATTAATGCTCGTTTCCCTTCTACACTTATACTGGTCTGTGGCAACATCAATTTGCCCTCTATTGTTTGAAATGATATGTATGTCTCAATAATTTCTGGTGCTAGTGTCTTTTTGCTTTTTCTTCTTTTGTTTCCCTTTGTTCTTTCATCCAATTCAGCACTATTCCTAATGCCAATAATAAATTGCTTGATTTTGTTTTTTCCAATTGGCCACATCGGTGGCACTCTCATCCTTTGTCAAACCTGATCCCCTCCATCCACCACTCTCTATTGAGCTTGCTATCACATCTTCTCGTTTTTTGAAGAATTCCTCACCTTCCCGCATTAATTTTTTATAAGCCGATTTATCGAGCATAGAAGCTAGCCTTAATGCCGTGATTGATATTCCTTCTTCAGCAACATCCACACTGAATATTGTGTTGATAAGCCCTATATTTTCGTTTGTCCTTAATCTCGCAATTTACTCCTGTGTTTCCAGCATGAAGACATAAAGACACTCCTTGGTTTAATTCAAATGTTGCCATTGCAATTAAAGCTGAAGATGCTACCAGCATAAAACTCTTATCCAGGGGTCTTCTAATTAACCTGGCTAAATTCAAAGAGTATCGTACCGTGGCCAAGAAAATTGCCACCTCTGCACTTCATGCATATGCTAACCACACTGAAACTTAATGTCAAATCAAACGCGTGCGTTCTAGTCATGCGTAAAATCTTTAAGGAGCTCTCATCATGTCCCTGATAATTTCAGTCTAGATGGCTTGATATCGCCTACTCTTCAATAATCTTGTGAGTTCTTCGCTTCTTATTTTTCTTCCTTTTTTGGCAGGGCTGAGCATTTCCCCTCCTTCAACCAACTTTCTTGCTCTTTTTCCTCTACTACTTTTCGTACAAACCCCTTGCAAGTTGAGTTACTCTTAATTAATCTTGACAACAGTACCAGTGTGGGCCCTGATGGCATTTCAAATTTTCTAGCAAAATCTTTATCTTCTTCACTTGTGTTCCCCTTTCAGTTATTTTTAGTTTGAGTTTATCCTGTGAGGTTTGCTTCAAATCTGGTGATCGTAATATCGTTTCAAACGATCGTCCTATTTCCCTTCTTCCTTATTTTCGTAAGATTCTTGAACAGATAGCTTTTGATGTGCTGTATCCACTTGTCCTCCCATCTTGGCAGATCTACAACATGGTTTTGTCAGAGGCAGATCTACTCTTTCAAATTTACTTTCTTTTACCCTGCATATTGCAGCTGCCCTCGATCAGCAACAAAAAGTGGATGTTGTTTTGACGGATTTCTCTAAGTCATTCAGTGGCAACTCTCTCCTATTTGAGAAGCTTTTAGGGTTCAATTGTCCTATTTGTCTCTATTCCTGACTTCTCTCCTATGTCCTGAATCGTCAATGTGTAGTCACTTTTAACTCTTGCTTCTGTACTTCTTTTCATCCGAGCTCGAGAGTCCCACAAAGCTCTACTCGTATACTTGGCCCCATATCAAGTATTTTTACTTTTCATCAATGATCTATTTTCTCTTATCACATCTCCATGTCTCCTTTATGCTGATGACTTCAAGATTTTTCAAGTTATTCATTCCCTTTTAGACGTGATATCCTTCAAACCGATCTTCAGCGTCTTAGTGATTGGTGTGAAGCAAACCATCTCTCCTTAAATATTTCCCAACGCCATCAGATTATATTCTCCTGTAAAAAATTTCCACTGCCCTCAATGTATAGGCTTGTTGTTATCCCTTTGAGCGATGTAACCTCCTTTAAGGATCTTGGTGTGCTTTTCGATTGTAAACTGAAGTTTGATCTCCATATTGCTCTAATTATTAAGAAAGCCTCCCGCTTTACTGGATTTATTTTACGATCCGCTTCGTCATTCCAGCATATCACCTCCTGTATGTGTCTTTACTTCTCACTAGTATGTATTAATTAGGAGTACTGCTTCTAAATTTGCAGTCCGTACCACAGGAAGCACATCGATGCTCTTGAGTCAGTTCAACTCAGATTTACACAGTCTCTATCCTTCAAATTTAAGCTTCCTTACTCCCCTTATGATAACCGACTACATTTCTTGAAGCTGTCTACTCTGGAGTCCAGGCGATCTTTTCTTGATGAATGCCTTTTGTTCAAGCTTCATCATATTCTTACATCTCAAAATAAATGCAGGCAAATTAATATATTCGACGTTGCTCGCCCTAATAGATCCTCGCTTCAATTTCATGTTCCGTATGCACGTTATAACACCTTCTTCCACTCTCCCTTGCTACGCTTACCTCGTATGCACAACCAGCGAAGTCTTGGTTCTCTGTCACAGTCCTTTGGCGTATTTAAAACTTTAATGAAAAATCAAATTTATAAATATTCCTATAAGTCTTAATTTTTGATATCATTGAATTGTGATCTTTTTTCTCTAATTTCTTCCACATTTTGAATTCGTATATTTGTATGTATCTATTAATTGACTTGTAATTGGACCTCTCCTCTGTAAGTCAATTTTTCGAAACAAATAAATATACTACCCGGGGTGAATTCTCCCTTCTCCCTATAGAGCTCCTGTTGAAACCTGTTCCAGTTTTTTCATGCAAAAAATGTGTGGCAGGCATGGTTTTTCTCTGCTGACTTACCAATGTTGTGCAGGTTAGACTGAAAATATTCATACCCGCTCGATTCTTGGGTCACCCAAAACTACTGCCGATCGTTGAGTGAGCGCTGTCTCTCCTTGTGGGTAACCGTTTTCCTTGCGTCCTCGTTTCGTTGCAGGTAAATACCGTGGCGCTCTCTAGCAAGGCGGGTTATCGATTTATCGATAGTGCCCTCAGATTTGGTTATCGATTTATCGATAGTGCCCTCAGACCGGGGAAACAAACGCGTCCCCAGGGTTGCGGATAGGGGAAGACCTTTCTCGAAAGGTTCGCTGCGAATAACCAATAAGCAGCCGCGGACAATGGTCGGCAGTGAAGGGAGAGTCTCAGGACAAATACCTGAGTGTCAATGATCTTCACTGTGACATGACGAAATATATGGCGTCATCAATTATCCATATATCCTGGCAGTAGGTAAAATGCTATGGGAACGGAAACCCAGACAGAAAACCAAACTATGCAGGTCCACAAGGGGAACCAAATTACAGTGCAGGGGGTCTGATCCCCAGTACCGGCGGCAGAGGGTAGTGAGCGAGCAGGCTCCCGGCCGTCGTCATCCAGCGACTGCAATGTTATAGAAGTGGTGAACTTGGCTTCTGTAACAGATATAACTACAAGCAAACAGGACGCTAGCACGGAGAACCCTTTCAGGCAAAAACCGCTGTTGGCAAGGACACCGATAAAATAAGTCACCGATTGCGGGGGGAGGCAGCAAACCCCAGAAACACTGTCAAAGTCAACATCACAAGTTAAATCATCGGAGACAGACCTCAGACGGACTAACGAACGAAAGAAGGCAGAGTGCGTTGTGCAACCTGGCATCATTGCTGCCTTTGGGCGCAGTAGAAGGACTATGCGCACCCCGGAGCGTCCAGTGCAAGACGTACACAATCCGGATCAAGCTGCGACACCAACAGAGGCCAGTGTAAGACTGGGGGAGGGAGAAGTTTTGCCGTCGGCCGACGCCACTTCAAACGCGACCCAAGCGATAGAAGCAAAAAGGCTGGGAAACGGGGGGCCTCTCCCAAGAGGTGGCACCAAATAACACAATCGCCCTTGACCGCGCCGAAGAGGAGCGGCTTACTCGGAAAGCAGGGACTATCGTCAAACAACTGAGGGCTGCCTGCGAAGTGCTGAAAAACATAGGCAAGAGTGTCAAGAATGGTATTCTTGAACTGGGGGAGCTTTTTGGCCGCATAACGCACTACAGGCGGAGGTGGCTTGCAACCGGAAAGCACCAAAAAGACACGCTCTCCCTCGAGGCATCAGTGGGTCCTAGCAGCAGCAAAAGAATGGCCGGTAGCCCAATTGAAGGTGACCGTGAGAAAAGGAGGAAGGACGAGACCATAAACGAAGTTGACACTCCAGGCGAGGAGTTTCATGTGGTGCGAAACAAGGCAGCGAAAAAAACGGTCAAAAAGCTACTCCTGGAAAAAACAGACAAAGAGCTCAACCACGAAAAGAACAAATAACCCCCCGATATACCGCAGAAAACAAAAAGCAAACCGCGGCGCAAACCCTTGCGAGAGGCACTGCTTATTAAACCCACTAAGGGCTGAACCTACGCAGATGTCCTCCGTGAAATTAAAAGAGCGGTCAAGCCAGACGACACCAAAACTGCCATCAAAGCAGTTCGACCAACCCGGACCGGTGGCCTGCTGGTGGAATTCGGGCCAGAGGCCACAAACAAAGATGCATTCCGTGACGCGGTTCAAAAGGTTCTTGGAGATGCGGCAACCGTTGCCTCGCTCAAACCAATGGCCACCCTGGAAATCAGGGACCTCGACTGCGTCACGGACAAAGCTGAAGTAGAGGATGTCATTAGGAGGGAGTTCCCCAGCTTAAGTGAAGTCAAGGCAAGATTGACACGTGAAAACACAAGGGGGCAACGCATGGCTATTGTCGAGCTAGCTGATAAAGATGCCCAGCAAATCCTGGCGAAGGGCAAAATTAAGATAGGTTGGGTGATCTGCAGGGAACGGAGAAGAGCGATCCCTGTCCGCTGCTTCAGATGCTTCGAATACGGACACACCGCGTATGGCTGTAGGGGACCCAACAGGAGATCTCTGTGCTACAAATGTGGCGAAATGGGGCACAAAAGGAAGGAGTGCACGAACGAGGCAAAATGCATTCTTTGCAAAGATGCTAAGCTAGCACCCGGTGACCTCAAACATGAGCCGGGGACAGGGAGATGCTGGGTTTTCAAGGAGGCCCTAACTAAAGCCAAATCGATACTCAAATGATCCGTATCCTGCAGGTTAATTTGCACCGAAGCACAAACGCCCAGGGCCTGCTTGAGCAGTTTGCGAGGGATAAGAAAGCTGACCTCCTGTTGCTGAGCGAGCAACATCATAACAAGGACTCGCAAGCGTGGTACCCTGACAAATCTAGTACCTCGGCCATCTGGGTTCGAGACAGCGCCCGCCTTCAGGTGCAGGGCCATGGACGCGGGGATGGTTTTGTGTGGGTGCGGTGTTCAGGGATAACATATTTCAGTGTTTATCTGACGCCTAACGAGGCAATGCGATCTTTTCGAACCAAACTCGATGCCCTGGAGGACGCTGTCTCGAACACAGAGGGCCACATGCTGGTCGGGGGAGACTTCAACGCTAGAGCCGTTGAATGGGGTATGCCACAATCCGACCCAAGGGGAAAGCAAATCTTGGACATGGCGGCCAGAACAGCGCTTTTTGTCCTAAATACTGGTAACACCCCTACTTTCCGCCGCTGGGGTTGCGTAGGAACCATACACAACTGGCGAGTACTAGAGGACTACTCGGCTAGTGATCACCAGTATATAGCGGTTGAGATTCACGACAGTGCCACTCTGCGTGCATATGCCCAAACTTCAATCCTCGGATGGAGGACTGGGAGGATGGACGTTGAGAGGTTCGCAGACGCGCCTACGGCAGGCGCACCGTTGCTGGGAGCTCCGCCTACAGCCAAGGACCTGGTAAACTCAACTATGAGTACCATCATAGCTTCTTGCGAGGCTTCTATGCCCCGTCGGAGACCCCGACACGGTAAGCCTCCAGTATACTGGTGGTCAAACGAGATCGCCGAACAAAGAAGCGAGTGTCACAAACTTCGGCGAGAGGCCCAGCGGGCGCGAACGCGGGAGGAGGCAGACACTAGGCTAGCAGCATACAGGTCCGGCAGGAAATATCTTCGCAGGCTTATTAACAAGAGCAAGGCCCGATGCTGGCAAGATCTCGTGGACGATGTAAATAGGGATCCGTGGGGCCTTGGCTAGAAGTTGGTCATGGGGAAACTTGGTGCCCTACGGAAGCCTTGTATACATGACGTGGAAAAGATGGGCGCGATAGTGCGGGGACTCTTCCCCGCCCATCCCGTCCGTGTTGACGCTGTCCATGGTGAAACAGCAGTCGAGTGCCCACTCTTCACACAGCTGGAACTGGAGGAGGCAGTCCTCTCCCTGAAAGCGAGGAAGGCTCCAGGTCCAGATGGTGTTCCAGCTGAGGTTTTGCAGCTGGCTTGCCTACGGGACGGGGTTTTCCCGGTACGATGGAAGGTGGCGAGGCTCGTGCTGGTCAGCAAGGGGAAGGGAAATCCTCAATTGTCGTCTGCTTACCGCCCGTTATGCATGCTAGACACGGCTGGGAAAGTGCTAGAGAAACTCATCAAGGGAAGACTCACTGACGCGATTCGTGCTGCTGGGGAACATTCTCCTCGGCAGTACGGCTTTAGAGCAGGACGTTCTACCATTGATGCGATTGCAGAGGTGGTGAACGCGGTCCAAAAGGCAGAGGCATATAGTCGCACCAAGCGACGGATCGTCCTGTTGGTGACACTCGACGTCAGGAATGCCTTCAACTCCGCTAGATGGGTGGATATTCTGGACACGCTGGAAAATTCTTTCCAAGTTCCAGAATATCTAATGCGGCTTTTGAGGAACTACCTAAAGGACCGAAGCCTGCTCTACGACACGACACAGGGCCAACGAAGGATGGAAATTACATCGGGTGTTGCCCAGGGATCTATCCTTGGTCCGGACCTGTGAAACGTGTCTTACAACGGGCTACTGAGACTTGAGATGCTAGATGAGTCGCGCTTGGTCGGCTATGCGGATGATGTTGTGGCTCTGGTCGCCGGTCGCACCGTTGAACAAGCGCAACTTAGGCTAGGTATGCTAATGCGCCGAGTGAGGGACTGAATGACTGCTCGCGGGCTCAGTTTAGCACTGGAGAAAACCGAAGTGGTCATCTTGACAAAAAAGAGAATTCCTAGAGTAAGGATGGTCAGTATCGGAGACATACAAATCGAATCGAAGCCAGCGGTGAAGTACCTTGGGCTACTGATCGACTCGAAGATGAGTTTCTCTGAGCAAATCAGGGCAACGGCTGAGAAGGCTGCTTCGGGAATATCGGCTCTGAGTCGACTTATGGCCAACGTAGGGGGACCCAGCCCATCAGGAAGACGCCTCTTGATGAGTGCTGTAGGGTCAGTGCTACTGTACAGAGCAGACGTATGGGGCGACGCTCTCAGCAAGGAGGTATACCGAAAACGATTGGCACAGGTACAGAGAAGAGGAGCACTGAGAATTGCATCTTCGTATCCAACAGTCTCCGACTCGGCGGTGAGAGTGATTGCAGGCGTGATACCTGTCGCCCTCCTTGCTAGAGAGCGCCGTGCTATTTACCTGCGCCGAAACGAGGATGCGAGGGAGATGGTTGTCCGCGAAGAGAGACAACGCTCGCTCAACGATTGGCAGCAGTCTTGGGGGAATTGCACGAAGGGAAGGTGGACTGCGCGCCTCATCCCGGATGTGAGACCGTGGCTAAATCGAAGGCATGGTGAGACTGACTTCTATCCGACCCAGCTTTTGAGCGGGCACGGGTGTTTTCAGTCTTACCTGCACAAGATCGGTAAGTCACGGTCTCCCGATTGTCGGTTTTGCCCAGGAGAGGAGGACAATGCCTGTCACACATTTTTTGCATGTACCAAATGGGCCAGGCTGCAAAGGGAACTCTACAGGGAGACGGAAGAGCACACCCCGGATAATATAGTTGTGGTGATGCTCGAATCGGTTGACAAATGGAACCAGGTGGCACATTATGCTCGGGCAGTCCTAAAAGATAAAAGGGACTCGCAGCAGCCGGAGGTGCTGGGGCTGGGGGATCGCTCTTCTGGCATTTCCTCTTCCCCTCTCCCCTCCCGCTAGGAAAGGGACTCCTCAGCTTGAAGGCGCCCCACGGCGTAACAAAACGAGACCTGGCCCGAAGTAATGTGTCAAACGGTTCCAGGCTGGGTTCTCAGGTTGACAGGGGAGGTGTTTAGTGGGTAGTCCAAGGGTATCCTCCATGGGAGTCCCACACTGCCAGACTCGGCGGGCGTAAATGCCTTCACCTCCTTACCACAAAAAAAAAATGGCGGTCAACAGGTATCACGCATGCAATAACTCTCAGCGACGAATCTGAGACTGTCGGATATGAAGATGCGATCTTCAGTGCTCCTCTTCTCTTTTCCTGTGCCAAGCGTTATCGGTACACTTCATACCGAACGCACCGCGCGTAATTCTGCTTCGTACAATAGCACTGACGCCACGACACTCATCAAAATGCGTCTTCTTGATGGGTTGGGTCCTCCTACAGGTATCATCTCTGCATGCCCATCTCGTGGACAACAGACTCTTTAGTGTTGTTTGTACATCATTTTTCCTCTCAACGTATTGTGGATGCCAGAAAGAACTTGTACATTTCTTGCAAAAATATTAATTAATTTGTAGATTCATTACATCAATTTTCCGCAAAAGTTCCAACTAGATTCAAAAAATAGGGTTGTAGTGAATAGGTAGATAAAAAGATGTCCGTAAAGATCTGCATCGATGGTCTGCTGCCTCGGCGAAAGAAGATGTTAATATCCGCCAAGAACGCCCTTGTCTGGGGACGCGTGAATGCGCTGGCAGGCTAGCATCGCGGTGTCGTGGGGCGGGTTTATTCCCCCAGCACAAGGACCCACTACAAAAGAATTTCGCATTCACGAATTTCTGGGGTCAAATAAAATGTCGACCGAAGTCGAAAAAATGTAGGTAACTACAAAGAGGAAAATTGCTTGTTCCAGAGAACAAGTCGAAACGAGCCAAAGCAGACGGACCTAGGGGAACCTCCTCGTTACCCAACGATTCTTATGGCCCACAAATAAGAGTGGGGCAACCGGATGGTGGTGGTGCCCGCTCGCACCCGCCCAACGGTATCAAGATCCAAAAACGTTGCAGCGGCCACATATGCTCTTCTGAGTTGAAAACTCATACAAACATACCCCGCATGAGCCTTCCCATCAAAAAAGAAATATACTGGTGACCAATTTATGTCCTAGAGTTATGCAATCGGATCACAAAACCTGATGTTATAAGAAGGCAGCTTGCCTAGAGGCCACTCAACCCGCGAGAGTCCCTGAGACTAAATTAAATTTGGAGGGCGCCCGATGGTTAGCTCATTTTATGTGCGAAAAGCCTTCCACCGTACCGGGTCCTGTACTCGGTCAAAAGAACAAAAATGGGAAGACCGACGGCTCAAATTTAATTCATCATTTTTATTTTTCTAACTTAAATACAATATTTATCGGCATTATATTTTTTCTTTTTTCAACGTTTTACAACAAGATATTGAGTTGTTTTTTTTTTGTTGAGTTTATATATTATCATTCCGAAAAACTAGATCAAAAACAAAAACTCATAAACAATTATTTTTGTAATGAATGTATCTCTATTGGTTTAGATAAAAATGTAAGCATAAACCAACTATCTTTCTTGATTATAAATTGACTTAAAACGAACATTGAAAGATTCAATACAAATGTAACGAAATCAATAGTAGAAGGGGAAAAATATGAGTACTGGATTACCGTATACATAAAATAGAGCCACCAGATAAGTACGATTTCCCCTTCGCCAGGGAACGACTCGATTTTTCATGCATTATATGGGGGTAGTTTTTGTTTCTAATTGAAACCATTTATTATCTATATTATTAAGGTTAGAATTTATTGTTTTAAGTGCATTTGATTCAAATTATTTTTAATAATATATTTTACTATAATATTTTTAACTTTTAGAGCTTGCGATTTTAGTGAGCATAATTCGTTCTCATGGTAATGATTATTTCAATTCTTTTAGGGTTCTGCAATGTTAAAATGCCTATTTTTTGTTTGCCTCTTCGCCCATATTACTGGGTATTTTTAGGGTTTTTAAAATAATTTTACAAAACCCTACTAGTTTTGCGACCAGTCTGTCCGTCCGTGTGTCACAGCAGTTTTTCTCGCACTACTTTAGCTAGAAACATCAAAATTTGTGTGTAGGTGTAAAGTGGTGATCTCTTCAATGTTCAACTACAAAAAAATTTTGTAATGTATTTATGGGGGTCTCCCCATATAGGAGAGTGATCCTCCGAAAAAAAAATTTCATTGAAGGTAGCCGATATGGGTATCAAATAAAAGGTCTTGTTGAAAACTTTTCAAAACAGGTCTTAGTTTGGCAAAATTTGCTTCGAGGGGTGCACAGGGAGGAGAAATACACGAAAAATTTGTGTCCCCCCCCTCGCGATTGGACACCTGTGATCCGAAAAATGTGAAAAAAATCAGGAATGTAGGCCTTGGTGAGTACAACAACAACAAATACGTGAGAAGTCGCAATTCACTCAACTTTGTTAGTAATAGTATGATTTATCGATTTTATGTTTTCTTGAATAAAGTCTTAACGGTACCCTTAAATTCAATGAAATTTAGTACGTAAATGTCTATTTATAAGATTGATCTATCCTGAAAGTTTCATAAAGATGTATTTAGCGATGTTATAGCGGTTTGAATTTTCCTGTATTACTATGGAACAATATGCGCTGCATTTATTACTATGGCAACATATGGCTATGGAACAACCTGCGCTTTTTACCGACTCAGACACTACAGTTTTGCTAGGATTTGCATGAAAATTTCAGGAATGATAGGTGTCATGTATATCTTTGAGAATTGGTTCAGCTAGTGGTATCAGTAATCGTAAAACAAAATAGTGGCTGTTTTAAATGCGAAGATTGAATAGTTTTGAGTTATTTTTTCCCAACTTCAACGTTTAAGGTGCATGCTTTGAACACTTGATTCAATTTAATGAATGACTGAAGATGAGTACCTACAATTAATGCTCCTAGCTCCTACCAAAAGTGTTTTGTAACCTTTCTAGGATTCTAAAAAATTGGCCATTAATCGATAATAACAGTACATGAGACTGGCCCCTGAAAAAAAATGCATCAAACGTAGCCGATGTGAGTATGAAATAAAAGCTTTCATGGAAGCTTTTCAAAGCAGTTGTTAAACTGTCAGTTTTTGCTTCAGTGGGAGCACAGGGGGGAAATACATGAAAAATGTATTTCCTCCTTCGCGGATGGACATCTGAAATAATTACCAAGGGAGATATTTATGAGTATAACAATACCAAAAACCTCAGAAGTCGAAATTCGTTCAACTTTGTTAATAATAGTATGATCTTCGTTTTTCATATTTTCTCCAATAAAATCGTCTTTGACATGTTTCTTGATTTGATTCGATCTGGTGACTGCATTTTATAAATTGAATACAACCCTTCTGACATGAGCGTAGGTCTGTTTACCCAACTTGTTTACATTTACTATTTGTTAGGTACTATAGATTTCTATGTAGTTAATGATATTTTTTTCTTTTTTAAATTTAATTTATTTTATTTTTGTATAATTTTAGCCTTTTTAATTAGAATGCCCATATATTTAGTTGATTCGCGATTACGTAAGGCTCATGAGGAAGCTCCTGTTGCGAGTTCCCTAATTTTAGCTGGAATTTTGTTAAAGTTAGGGGGATACGGACTTCGTAGATTTTTTTAGATTTTTGGCAATTTTTAAGGTTTAAATTTTTATTTTTGTTAGAATTATTGTCAGTTTAATGGCGGAGTGTTTTAGTTAGATTGATTTGTTTACAACAAGGTGATTTAAAGTATTTAATTGCTTACTCTTCTGTTGCTCAGATGGGTATTATTTTAAAAGGTTTAATGACTTTAATATATTGGGGTGTTTCGGGAACCTCTAATTGTTGAACAGTTAAGCTAAGTTGGTCATTGAATTGAAGTAGAATATTCATTTGAAATGGGCTTGCTTGCAATGTGTTTCTGTTCCTGAGTGTTGGGTGGCATAGAAATTAGTATACATCTGTACAGGTCGCTCCAATTCTGATGGCAGGTTGAATGATGAACTTTGATTAAACGGCCATGATCCGCTAGAGAGAACTTGAATTGTTAAAGTCAACTTCAATAAGTGTGTTAGCTGCTTTCAAATGTAGTCTAACGCGTTCGTTGAGATCTTTTGAAGTTCCAATGTCCTGGAACCTTCTTTTTAGTTTTATCGTATGCTCATAACCACAAGCCTGCTTCAATTTTGATATCATTGTAGTTTCAGCGTCATCGCTGGCCGAGGCGTGATTAACCAGTCAGCATTTTACTATAGAATTTCTAGAATACATCTTTGTCTCCTATGTATTTAAATACTATCATCACTTGATTTAATGTGTCTTCTAGTTCAGCTTCTTCTGGATTCTTACTAGATTTTTTCAGCAATAAATCACAATATTTCGCCAATAATCCAGGGATTTTACTTGTACTTTTGCTTGCTGCTGTCACTGCATTTGTGTTAATAAATTTACCACAGGCTTTGTCCAGCACAGTAACAAAACCTTTTTCATTTTTAAATGCAGTCAGCACTAATGCATTGTACTTTTTATGAACATCGAGTATTGTTTGAACATATATTTTAGGATCAATTGTGTCAGGTTCACCGCATTTTCCAATGGCGGCAGGTCCCTCGTTGTGAATGTTTTCTTCTAAAATTGTTTTAAATTCACTTAGGCCTTCCTGAATTTGCGATACGAGCGAGTACATTCGACCCAAGTCTTCATTTTTATCTGCATTCAATAATAGTTGGAACTCTGTTTGGAATTTATAGGTACGCAACTGCTTTTGAATTAAAAGACGTTCGCAGGTTTTTGCTAATCGTTCCGATGTGCTTTCATGTAAGCAAGTTTGTACACGTTTCTGCTCTTCTTTTAAACCCCTCTCCACGCTTTTCATATATTCTGTAACGCTTTCGTCCCTCAAGAACTCTGCACTTTCCCGAGCATAGAATGTGTCAGTGTCAGACAAGAATTTATTTTCAAAACTCTCTTTATAGACATTTAAGTTAGCCGACTCCTTGATCTGGTTTAATTCTTCCTCGCCAACGCCAAGCTGAATGTAATAAATAATAACACCAGAAACTAAACGCGAGTTAATTGTCTCGCCAATTCGTTCTTTTTCAATGAGCTCTAAAACAGCATTTGTAACCTGTACACTCAATTCCTGGAATAAGTGAACACGCCATGTCACGAAAGCTAATTGATAAATTGCAAGGATATATTTTCGGCCTTCCACACATTCCTGTTTCACCCAAGCGCAAACACCATGGAGCACCCGACTTTAATATTGATAGGCTTCCCATTCTTTTGTTTAAAATGTCAAAAGTTCTTCACTGACCTGACTTTCCCGTTTCTTGAGAAGTTCTGTTAAGTAAGTTTCAAGAAACTGTTTAAGTCTATTGTAAAGTTCATGACCTACTAGTTGAGCACCTCCTATAGGAGCCAATGAGTTGCATTTGGATCGGCTTGATGGGTTATGTGGCCTGACGGGTAGTGCAGCGCGACTTGTTGACTGGTGAACGCTCGTGCAATAGTTGTGAACATATGTGTAAAGGCCCGTGTGACGGGCGTACGACAAATTGTGCTCCTTCGCGTAGATCCGTTACCATCTTACTCAGGCCCATAAGGAAATCAATTAACGTGCCTGACGTCACATCCCGTACCGGAAACAGTACTCTAAATTTCATCAGTAGCTCTGAATTTCGATAAACAGCTATTTTTGAGATTGTCAAATATGACACTTCTCAGATGAAATTTAGCGGAAATGATACAAACGGGATCGAAATACATATATTTGCACGCTAATGTCTTCGACGTCTTATATTTAAAATAAATCGTTGACATAGTACTGATAAAATTTCAAATTACAGACATATGTACTGTCAAAAATCTTTAAAAAATTTGTTTGATGTAAACAGCACTAGATGCCGCTGATTATGTTGCGCAAAGAGGTTGGTTCGTGACGTAACGCGGTGTTTCCGTTTTCGGGCCTGAGTAAGAAGGCAACGGTAGATCTCAATGATGCCCTGCTTCAGATAGGTCCATATCTGTAAATTACAATTGCTAAATAACTAACCACACACTGAGCAGGTAATGAGAGGAAGCTCATGCGCCTCAACCACTATACGGTTCCCGTGAGCTGCATGGTGCAACCAAATTAAGGGAGACGAATCAATGCGAATAGACCGAAATTCACTGACACTAGACAATAACTAGACAATGACTAACCTTACATCCACGGATGACGAAGATAACCACTTCGTTCGAAATGACACCAACCCCAACTAAATGCAAATAAATCGCGACCCGAGCAATTGCATTGATTTCCTCCACAAGTTCGCCACTTGCACTTCTAGCTGATTTCCAAAACCTTCAACCAAAGAGTCGCTATTCCGTCCAGAAAGTAACGGAAAATTAGGCGGCAGAATGGCCGCTCAGCGACATCACTCAAATACACTTTTGGCACCAACTCTGTAAAAGACGGCATTTGATTGGTCAACAAAAATGAATAATTAATTTTACTCAAAGTGTGGTTCCCCTTTGACTTTTTAGGTTAATTCTGCCGCACAATCACTCACGAAACGCACTGGACTCTAAGTTGGTTCGATGGGAAGTGCTGTAATTGGTGACCGTCTGAAAGTGACGTGACATGACATACGTCTCTCTATCATCGACACCGCTAGTTGCTCAGTTATGGGTTGCTATAATTTGAAATTTTGATAGGAAACAGGAGGGTTTTCGAGCAGTTTGATATTGTAACTGCTCGAAAACAAAAATTAGCCGAAGTAAAAAAGAAAAATAAAAAAAGATTTCAAATAGTAATAAAACTTAAGTTTCATGACGAATACAAGTAAAGGGTAACGTTTAAATTTGTTATAAAAGGAAAATTGATATAAAACTACGTTTAAGAATACTCAGAAAAAAAAACAATTTTTAGAAATTACAATTATGATTGCAGTTACAATTTAATCGGGTAGGAATGTTTTCGAGCAGTTTGCTGGTGTAATTGCTCGATTACTACAGCGTGAACAGGGGATAAATTCAGCAAATTTGTTTACATTTTCTATACTCACATCATTATCGTACGATTGGCCTTCACAATTTTCTAAATTAATTTCAAGAGATGCTAAAGTGTTAGTTATAGCAGTGTACATTTTGTTTAGATTTATGTTATTTCAAACTTTTACATTCCCCCTGAAATATTGATAAAATTCAATGAAAGCTTTTGTGTTCAAGTTTACTCAATAAATTTGCCATATAAATATCATCCGCTTCTGTTATAGCCAAAAAAATGTATGTATATATTTTCCTACTTTTATTTATTTACTTCATCACTATTTTACAGAATTAATAATCCCAATTATAAAATAGAACTAATAGATTACGTGTTAAGGTTAAAATATAAATATCATGTAAGAATTAATCTAAAGTTAACGGTTAAGTAGTGACTGATTTAACGATAAAAGAATTTATTGCTCGTAGAGTACTCTCCGCAGCATGTTTTTAAATGATTCAAATGAGCCAGAAGGAGGACTAAGCTGGAGATTAAGATGGTCTCTTACCATACGAACCATTGGTGAGTGACTGTAAGTTACGGTTCTGGCAAACGGTATAGCGTAGTATTGCGACGACCTAGTGCGAGAAGGGGGACGTATGCTAATGGTGTTGTATAATTTCGACGATACCATGCCTCTCGATAATTTAAATAAGAAGCATTGATCCAGGAATTGCCTCCTTACCTGCAGTGAAGGTAGACCAAAGAAATTCAGGCGATCGTCATAAGGGCGATACGGGATGTTGTATTTGTAGAAAAGTGTGCGGGAGAACCTACGCTGCACAGATTCAACCGCCACCATGAGATAATTAAGATGTGGGAACCATATCTGGCATGCATATTCAAGAATTGGGCGAGCCAACATGACAAACAACCGAACACAGGTTTGAAAGCTGAAACATCTATGAGAGCAACGTAGGACAAAGCCCGCGATCCGAGAAGCTTTCTTGGTTATTTCCAAAATGTGAACATTGAATTTCAACTGAGAATCAAATGTCACACCTAAATCCTTGAAACTCTCAACCGAAACGAGAACTGAGCTTTCGATAGAGTATGAAAATTGAATGGGGTAAGTTTTATTGGTAAAGGTCATGGAAAGGCACTTAGATATGTTAAGTTGTAGTCGATTTCTATTACACCAAGAGGACAAAAAGTTTAAGTCATCCTGAAGAGCTTGGCAATCCTGAATTGAATTAATGACTCGAAATATCTTCAGGTCATCAGCATATAGAAGGGGGTTGGATGTGAAGATAGCTGGGAGATCATTAATAAAGAGGTTGAAAAGAAGTGGACTTAAAATTGATCCCTGTGGAACACCAGAGGTTGGGACGAAAGAGTGTGACAAAGATCCATTGCAGATAGCCGTGCAGGAACGATGAAAAAGAAAGGAGTGAATCCAGGAAAGAAGAGATCCCTGAATGCCGAAACGGTGGAGCTTGTTGATCAGGATGTTGTGATCCACACTATCGAATGCTTTCGCAAAATCAGTGTAGATCACATCAACTTGACCTCCTAAGTCAAGGGTGATTGCAACGGTGTTGATAAATTCCCCTAGGTTGGTTACGGTAGAACGTCCTTTTACAAATCCATGTTGATTTTCGGATAAGTTGGGGTGCAAAACATCATAAAGTTTACAGTGAACAATGCGTTCCAGGATTTTTCCAAAGCACGATAGTAGTGAAATGGGTCTGTAATTAGAGGCCTGGGAGTGGTCACCCGCTTTATGGATGGGGAGGATATTTGCACATTTCCAAACGTCTGGAAAAGTACCCTTTTCGAGGCTTGAATTAAAGATATGGGCGAGGGGAATACATAAGGATGAAGAGAGGGATTTGATAAAAATGTTAGGGATTCCATCAGGGCCGACTGCGCTGCTAGAATTCAGGGAGTGAATCACCTCAGCGACCTCTAAGGGGTTAGTGTGTCAAACATGAGCCGGGGACAGGGAGATGCTGGGTTTCAAGGAGGCCTTAACTAAACCCAAATCGATACTCAAATGATCCGTATCCTGCAGGTCAATTTGCACCGAAGCACAAACGCCCAGGACCTACTTGAGCAGTTTGCGAGGCATAAGAAAGCTGACCTGCTGTTGCTGAGCGAGCAACATCATAACAAGGACTCGCAAGCGTGGTACCCTGACGAATCTAGTACCTCGGCCATCTGGGTTCGAGACAGCGCCCGCCTTCAGGTGCAGGGCCATGGACGCGGGGATGGTTTTGTGTGGGTGCGGTGTTCAGGGATAACATATTTCAGTATTTATCTGACGCCTAACGAGGCAATGCGATCTTTTCGAACCAAACTCGATGCCCTGGAGGACGCTGTCTCGAACACAGAGGGCCACATGCTGGTCGGGGGAGACTTCAACGCTAGAGCCATTGAATGGGGTATGCCACAATCCGACTCAAGGGGAAAGCAAATCTTGGACATGGCGGCCAGAACAGCGCTTTTTGTCCTAAATACTGGTAACACCCCTACTTTCCGCCGCTGGGGTTGCGTAGGAACCATACCCGATGTGACACTCGCTTCGGAGTCCCTGGTACCTAGAGTACACAACTGGCGAGTACTAGAGGCCTACTCGGCTAGTGACCACCAGTATATAGCGGTTGAGATTCACGACGGTGCCACTCTGCGTGCATATGCCCAAACTTCAATCCTCGGATGGAGGACTGAGTTGAAAGGTTCGCTGACGCGCTTACGGCAGGCGCACCGTTGCTGGGAGCTCCGCCAGGGAGTGGAAGGCCTACAGCCAAGGACTTGGTGAACTCAACTATGAGTACCATCATAACTGCTTGCGAGTCTACCATGCCCCGTCGGAGACCCCGACACGGTAAGCCTCCAGTATACTGGTGGTCAAACGAGATCGCCGAACAAAGAAGCGAGTGTCACAAACTTCGGCGAGAGGCCCAGCGGGCGCGAACACGGGAGGAGGCAGACACTAGGCTAGCAGCATACAGGTCCGGCAGGAAATATCTTCGCAGGCTTATTAACAAGAGCAAGGCCCGATGCTGGCAAGACCTCGTGGACGATGTAAATAGGGATCCGTGGGGCCTTGGCTACAAGCTGGTCATGGGGAAACTTGGTGCCCTACGGAAGCCTTGTATACATGACGCGGAAAAGATGGACGCGATAGTGCGGGGACTCTTCCCCGCCCATCCCATCCGTGTTGACGCTGTCCATGGTGAAACAGTAGTCGAGTGCCCACTCTTCACACAGCTGGAACTGGAGGAGGCAGTCCTCTCCCTGAAAGCGAGGAAGGCTCCAGGTCCAGATGGTGTTCCAGCTGAGGTTTTGCAGCTCGTCTATCACCATTGTCCTGACTTGCTGCCCAGCACATTCAACGCTTGCCTGCGGGACGGGGTTTTCCCGGTACGATGGAAGGTGGCGAGGCTCGTGCTGGTCAGCAAGCGGAAGGGAAATCCCGAATCGCCGTCTGCATACCGCCCGTTATGCATGCTAGACACGGCTGGGAAAGTGCTAGAGAAACTCATCAAGGGAAGACTCACTGACGCGATTCGTGCTGCTGGGGACCTATCTCCTCGGCAGTACGGCTTTAGAGCAGGACGTTCTACCATTGATGCGATTGCAGAGGTGGTGAACGCGGTCCAAAAGGCAGAGGCGTATAGTCGCACCAAGCGACGGATCGTCCTGTTGGTGACACTCGACGTCAGGAATGCCTTCAACTCCGCTAGATGGGTGGATATACTGGACACGCTGGAAAACTCTTTTCAAGTTCCAGAATATCTAATGCGGCTTTTGAGGAACTACCTAAAGGACCGAAGCCTGCTCTACGACATGACACAGGGCCAACGAAGGATGGAAATTACATCGGGTGTTGCCCAGGGATCTATCCTTGGTCCGGACCTGTGGAACGTGTCTTAAGACGGGCTACTGAGACTTGAGATGCCAGATAAGTCGCGCTTGGTCGGCTATGCGGATGATGTTGCGGCTCTGGTCGCCGGACGCACCGTTGAACAAGCACAACTTAGGTTAGGTATGCTAATGCGCCGAGTGAGGGACTGGATGACTGCTCGCGGGCTCAGTTTAGCACTGGAGAAAACCGAAGTGGTCATCTTGACAAAAAAGAGAATCCCTAGAGCAAGGATGATCAGTATTGGAGATATACAAATCGAATCGAAGCCAGGGGTGAAGTACCTCGGGCTACTGATCGACTCGAAGATGAGTTTCTCTGAGCAAATCAGGGCAACGGCTGAGAAGGCTGCTTCGGGAATATCGGCCCTGAGTCGACTTATGGCCAACGTAGGGGGACCCAGCCCATCAAGAAGACGCCTCTTGATGAGTGCTGTAGGGTCAGTGCTACTGTACGGAGCAGAGGTATGGGGCAACGCTCTCAGCAAGGAGGTATACCGAAAACGATTGGCACAAGTACAGAGAAGAGGCGCACTGAGAATTGCATCTTCGTATCCAACAGTCTCTGATTCAGCGGTGAGAGTGATTGCAGGCGTGATGCCTGTCGCCCTCCTTGCTAGAGAGCGCCGCGCTATTTACCTGCACCGAAACGAGGATGCGAGGGAGATCGTTGTCCGCGAGGAGAGACAACGCTCGCTCAACGATTGGCAGCAGTCTTGGAGGAATTGCACGAAGGGAAGGTGGACTGCGCGCCTCATCCCGGATGTGAGACCGTGGCCAAATCGAAGGCATGG
Organism: Odontomyia ornata; assembly: GCA_963969285.1. Lineage (NCBI taxonomy): Eukaryota > Metazoa > Arthropoda > Insecta > Diptera > Stratiomyidae > Odontomyia > Odontomyia ornata. The sequence continues at coordinate 284,463,283 of OZ017740.1, forward strand.
TGAGACTGACCTCTATTTGACCCAGCTTTTGAGCGGGCACGGGTGTTTTCAGTCTTACCTGCACAAGATCGGTAAGTCACGGTCTCCCGATTGTCGGTTTTGCCCAGGAGAGGAGGACAATGCCTGTCACACATTTTTTGCGTGTACCAAATGGGCCAGGCTGCGCAGGGAACTCTAGAGGGAGACGGGAGAGCTCACCCCGGATAATATAGTTGCGGTGATGCTCGAATCAGTTGACAAATGGAACCAGGTGGCACATTATGCTCGGGCAGTCCTAAAAGATAAAAGGGACTCGCAGCAGCCGGAGGTGCTGGGGCTGGCGCATCGCTCTTCTGGCATTTCCTCTTCCCCTCTCCCCTTCCGCTAGGAAAGGGACTCCCCAGCTTGAAGGCGCCCCACGGCGTAACAAAACGAGACCTGGCCCGAAGTAATGTGTCAAACGGTTCCAGGCTAGGTTCTCAGATTGACAGGGGAGGTGTTTAGTGGGTAGTCCAAGGGTATCCTCCATGGGAGTCCCACACTGCCAGACTCGGCGGGCGTAAATGCCTTCACCTCCCTACCACAAAAAAAAGGGGGTTAGTGTGTAAATCAACAATTAAGTCTGGAGTGGATTGAGGGTTTTCATCAGAAGTAGAGGTCGGGGAGCTATAGACGGCGGAGAAATAGTCAGCAAACATGTCGCATATGGCCTGGTCATTGTAGACTAAGTAGTTCTGGTATGACAATGCATTGATATGCCGAAGCGAGTCTTTTAAAGAGTTGACTTAAGACCAGAAAGATTTAGGGTTATTAGCAAATGATGCTTTAATTGTTCTCAAATAAGATAACTTTGTGGATTTACACACTTTTTTTGCATTAGTACGTAGGTGGCAAAATTCGGAGGGGTCCAGTTCTGATCTCGTACGTAAGTAGCGTTTCCTGGCTGAGTCCTTCAAGGACAAAGCAGATTCAAATTCTCTCGTGAACCACAAAGGAAGATTTTTACGTTGTCGTGTGGTCGGTGTATGCAGTGGGATAATGCTGTTAAGCACTGCATAGAATTGCTGTGTTGCGAGGTTGGGGTTGTCTAGATTGATGACTTGGTAATGATTCGATTTCAACTTCTTATGAAGGCACAACTTTGTCAAGATACAAAAGAGCAAAAAAGGCAATTGTTTTAAAATTTGTTTATTAGTAAGAGTCGAACCGCAAAGAAACAAATTTTTACTATTGAATTATAGCATCATTAGGGTGACGTCGGTTATGCCATAGATTCACGTAAGTACCTGCTCGATAAGAGCCTTACCCCACGGTCACCATTAGATTGGGGTTGGTCGTCAATCATCGCCCCCAAGTATAGTTCCAGTTCACATTGGAGGAACTCCAAACTTTTATACTAGTAGATACAATACCTAGACGTATCTGACGCTATACGGTTAACGCCGACCTTTGCTTTTACCACAACCACCACGATACTCTCCAAAGGGCCGCAACCAATCGGCTGACCATCCGAAGTTAGAGGCTCATCAGCTGCCCGTTGTACCTGAGTATACCCCCAGGGCTGAGGTTACCAACTATGAGTTGACCTTGTTATCGAACAATCACATAGCCACTATGTTTCGAATCAAGTTCCTGTCCTAGTATTTTTACTAAGCGATTCGGAAACCCCGGGAACGCCAGTCCCCGAAGTGGAGACAAAAACCCAGCAATAGCAGTTGCACTCCTTTGAATTCCCAGATCAGTCTTGCTCTGGGAAGCGTTATGCTGGTATCGTTCCTTGAACCGCAGATGTTGGTTTATAAAAACGTTCTAGAAAAGGGCGACTAAAGTCCTTGTGTGCAGTTTATCCACTAGGCTTGCGCTCCACAAATTCTCGACCCCGAATTATAACATCCATGCACACTTCGTTACAGATTTTTCAGTAAACCGTAACTGATAAGGCTGCCGATATTGGTGCCATAATTCACCAACCAATTGATAGCGCGAAGTTGTAGGATTGAAATCGCCATGCATCCCGTCTCATACGTCATTGCTATCAATACTTACTTATAAAAAGCCAAAGATTTTTCGGTTCTTTTGAAAGAAATCATTCAAACGGAAGTAAACAAAGTTGAAAACCAAGAAAATGAGAAAGAACACTTTTTATTGTAATGGGTAAAATACATAATGGTGACTCGTTCGAAATGATGATGTAAAATGAAATCAATTTTAAGGACATTCAACCATAGTTCGATTTCTAAAAGACCGAGATTGTCAAGAAAGCACTCATCCTAATAAACACATGAGCCCTTCATTGCATGCACCATTACAGCATTGGGGAGAAATTAATAACATTTAAATGGAGTAAAATGAAATGTGTTCCCACAACGTGTGAAGGTAATGTTGCAAATATCTCTCGCATTCTCCATCATCACAACTTTCTCCCCCGCCCTCCCTGCATATTGGGTACCGCGAACATGATCCTTGTCGTCATCATTGCCATACGCGCAAAAACCCACTTGAATTGTCATAAGATAGAGAGAGTGCTCTATGCAACTGAGACAAACGTCTGCCTTCCTCGCAGCCTGTTTGCTTGCCTAACTAAGTACTGTCGCGGTGTGCAAGTAAATTCATAATAAATTTTGAGGCAATTATAATAAAGAAAATTTATGTCAAATGTACGAACTGAACAGAACGTCGCTGGCGTAGTCGTCCTCGTCGTCGGTAGCTGAGCGAACTGAAACAATCCTGGCAGTAGCGGCGCACTGAAGATGATATAGTCCTGTATCGTTTCGCGTATTCTCTATCGCAAATAATAGGAACGTGTGAATGGTGTAAAATGGTATCAAGTTAGAATGGGTGGTTAGTTAGCAAATGAGGCAAATATGTTAAGGGGACTACGAGTAAGTGAATTTCAATTAGGTTTTAGAGGTGTTTTATACTTTAGTGTATGAAAATCGAAGCAAATGTAAGAATTATAAATTTATAAAAATAAAATTTAATGCATTTAACCTCTTGAGTATCCCCATTTGGATTATTTTCGTTCAACGACCAATAACCTCTTTAATCTCCAGTTGGTTTCTTACACTTAAATGTCCTGAAAGAGTAAATTGCTCATTTGTTTAAATTCACCTTATTTGGACTATTATTTACATTTTGTATATCAAAAATTTATTTCAAATCTTCCTTACCCACCTTAAAATATGAACAATATGAATCTATCTCTCACCGCGTTCATTGAAGTGAGAACCTGCTCTGCTTCAGCTTTCAGCCTCCAGCAGCTAAGACTCGGAACATGGTCCGTGTGCAACGTATGGAGCTCGACGCGGTGACATTTTATCCTAAAATATCCATTAATTACTCCAATAAACGAGCAATGCTGTTAATGGCCGATAAATAATAAATAAATATGAAATACATTAGGTTGGAAGTGTTTCGCTGTACACAAATATATAGACTGAGCAAATGAGGGTGAAAAATATGAATCTTGGGTTAGATTAAAAAACAAAAAAAAAAATGGCCAGTGGGAAACACGAATGTGCTGATTCCTAAGATTCATATGACTGCATATTTAACATATTAGGAACACACGGTTTCCCCTCTTCTTCTTCTGTGATATTTGATAAATATCATTATTGTATAGTAAATACGATGGAGGTTATAACAAAAATTAATGATTTCTGTTCCGACCAAACGATTCGAATGAAATTCGACCCTTAGGTTATGAGACTCAATAATGAAGTTCACGATAAAGTGGATGAATAGATTCTAAATTATCCTTTCCAAAGGTTAATAACCTGCTCTACGACACGACACAGGGCCAACGAAGGATGGAAATTACATCGGGTGTTGCCCAGGGATCTATCCTTGGTCCGGACCTGTGGAACGTGTCTTTCGACGGGCTACTGAGACTTGAGATGCCAGATGAGTCGCGCTTGGTCGGCTATGCGGATGGTGTTGCGGCTCTGGTCGCCGGACGCACCGTTGAACTAGCGCAACTTAGGCTAGGTATGCTAATGCGCCGAGTGAGGGACTGGATGACTGCTCGCGGGCTCAGTTTAGCACTGGAGAAAACCGAAGTGGTCCTAGAGTAAGGATGATCAGTATTGGAGATATAAAGATCGAATCGATGCCAGCGGTGAAGTACCTGGGGCTACTGAACGACTCGAAGATGAGTTTCTCTGAGCAAATCAGGGCAACGGCTGAGAAGGCTGCTTCGGGAATATCGGCCCTGAGTCGACTTATGGCCAACGCAGGGGGACCCAGCCCATCAAGAAGACGCCTCTTGATGAGTGCTGTAGGGCCAGTGCTACTGTACGGAGCAGAGGTATGGGGCGACGCTCTCAGCAAGGAGGTATACCGAAAACGATTGGCACAGGTACAGAGAAGAGGAGCACTGAGAATTGCATCTTCGTAAACAACAGTCTCCGACTCGGCGGTGAGAGTGATTGCAGGCGTGATACCTGTCGCCCTCCTTGCTAGAGAGCACCGCGCTATTTACCTGCGCCGAAACGAGGATGCGAGGGAGATCGTTGTCCGCGAGGAGAGACAACGCTCGCTCAACGATTGGCAGCAGTCTTGGAGGAATTGCACGAAGGGAAGGTGGACTGCGCGCCTCATGCCGGATGTGAGACCGTGGCTAAATCGAAGGCATGGTGAGACTGACTTCTACCTGACCCAGCTTTTGAGCGGGCATGGGTGTTTTCAGTCTTACCTGCACAAGATCGGCAAGTCACGGTCTCCCGATTGTCGGTTTTGCCCAGGAGAGGAGGACAATGCCTGTCACACATTTTTTGCGTGTACCAAATGGGCCAGGCTGCGAAGGAAACTCTACAGGGAGACGGGAGAGCTCACCCCGGATAATATAGTTGCGGTGATGCTCGAATCTGTTGACAAATGGAACCAGGTGGCACATTATGCTCGGGCAGTCCTAAAATATAAAAGGGACTCGCAGCAGCCGGAGGCGCTGGGGCTGGAGGATCGCTGTTCTGGCATTTCCTCTTCCCCTCTCCCCTCCCGCTAGGAAAGGGACTCCCCAGCTTGAAGGCGCCCCACGGCGTAACAAAACGAGACCTGGCCCGAAGTAATGTGTCAAACGGTTCCAGGCTAGGTTCTCAGATTGACAGGGGAGGTGTTTAGTGGGTAGTCCAAAGGTATCCTCCATGGGAGTCCCACACTGCCAGACTCGGCGGGCATAAATGCCTTCACCTCCCTACCACAAAAAAAAAGGTTAATAACGAGCGAAATTTGTTATTGTAGTTGTCACAACACTACTCACCTAAATTCAATGAATTTGGTGATAACAGAAACACGAAAATGTTTTCGATTGGTTATCAAACTTCAAAATAACGGCTGATCAAAGCTTTAAAATTAAATGCTTTATGAAAGTGACAATTTTCATTCAATTTTTACAAAACTTGACGGTATCACAGCCATGCCCAATATATTTTTTTTTTGCTTTAGCACTACAGCCCCTTTCGAGCTTTCACTAAAAGATAATTAGAGTATCTCATTATCATGATCGAATGTATCGGCACTCGAGAAGGTTATATGGTCAGTATCACGCTTTGGCCGTGTGTCCGTCCATCCAGCTGCGATAAGATCTGATTTTAAAACAACACGTATCATAACTGAACGAGCCTATAGCCCGTCCAAAGAATCACTTGAACTAAATCTCGTTGTCCCCAACGAGAGTCGAACCAGGGACATTCAGCTTACGGGGTGAGTGCTCTAACCACTACACCAAGCGGACTACGCCAGAACCGGTTCTAGCCATTTTTCTAGTTTGAGCGAACAGAGAGGCTTTATACAAAGCATTGTAAATTTCCTTGATGTGATATCTAAGAGGTACTAAGATTTCAATCCTACTCTCCCACCGAGTATTGCTAAGGGGTTTCAGTGTTAGAGTGGATATTTATTTCATCAAAATACTCCACGTGTGAGTTGAACTGGAGAAAAAGTTGAATATTTCTTGGATCGTATTAAAACAATCAACTGCAATAGGGCAAGAGAGAGCAGCATCGTTAACCACTAGATTCATGGAATGATTACCACATGGCACGAAAAATGCCCTGGAATTCAAATCAAGTACTCTTTTCTGGCATCAGCATGCTTTCCTCTCATGTTGGAGCCATTATCATATTCCTGGCTCCTCATGTTTTTTAACGGAATGTTCCGTGTATCTAACTCACAGAGTAAGACTTCTGTGAGACCTTCACCTGTCGTTTCTTTGATAGGCAGAAAGCCTAAAAAATGTTCTTTTATTGACACTTCCTCATTTTTAACACATGTGACGAATCTCACCACCAATGTCGTTTGTTCTGTATGGCACCAATGTCATTTGTTCTGTATGGTGTACAGTCCAGTATTAAAGCATAATGTGTTTCTTGTTTTAGGTCACTTATGATGCGGTCTTGGATTTTTGTGGACAAGAGATAAATAAACTCATTTTGTATTTGTTTGCTCAAATAGTGAACATGTGTCTCTTCGGAAGTAACTCTTCTTACATGTTCAGGCATGACAACATCAAATTTGGCTATATACTCTGCAAGTTTCAAAAAGTTACCATTGTTATGCTCGAAATGAGACTCTTTTGTTCCTCGAAAAGCCAGCCCCTAAGATCCTTAAAATTGGACAACACAAAGTAAACGTTTCAACACTTGGGTCCAATGCTCTATTTCAGCTCGAATGGTTCTCTCATGAGCTTTGTCGATAGTTCTATCCAAACGTAATCGCATGGACTGTTTACGCCAAGATTTACAATTGTGTATGTGGGTAGAAGATTTCTCATGACTGGTCTGACTGGTTAAGTTTTGCCAGTCAGAATATCCTTGGTCTCCGGTGGCAAGAGATGAATGCACATTTCCAAAGACTTTACAGACAAAGCAAAATACTGCGTTTTTATTTTTAATTGAATACATCAACCAATTCCTATGGACTTGTTCCTTATTGCTTAGTTTTCTTGTGAAATGAAGTGAAGAAAATTTTCTAACCTTAGCACAAAAGGAAAGTCAATGTCAGTTACTTGCACAGGACCACGCTCAGTAAGAAGTTGTCGTATCTCATCCGTGATTTTTAGCGGCCACTCTCCACAGTCCATCGGTAGTAGCGGTGACGTGCATCCGGACAGCTTCTGATCCTACAATAGAAATCCAATTCTAAAATTTTTTTATCATCGCATATGTAAAAAACTAATGATTAATGAGTTATTGCGTTTTTTTGAATAGTTAATTGATATAACTCCATTCAATAATTAATTGTTACATGAGCTTGCTCCTTTTAAAATAATTAATTTCTAGTACCTAAACTAAACTGCCAGCAGCTTTTGGGTTTTGCATCATTTTGTCAAACATTGCAACACCCAGCGTTTATATTTTGTTATTTATATGGCCAGCAACACAACAGAGAGACAAGAGGCAATAACGAGGATGAAGGATGAAAACAATCGAAGTGTGCTGGGACAAACAATTAATTAAACCTTTTAAGTTCACCCATATGAATTCTTGATTTATTGGAAATTTATATTTTATCACCAATAAACGGTAAACGTTGTCATAGAATTGACTGTATATGAATACAGTACGTTAAAGCGGCAACCAAGATGTTTAGCGTGAAAAGGCCCATCATCCCGCGTGCAGACTATAGAGTTGTCATTGTTTACTTCACCGACCGATGAGTCATGCATACCCCGATCCCGTGTCGCGCCAATACTATTAGGCCCAGATAGACCCTCCTATATTATTCGTTTTGTAAATCAACCTGACTAAACAAAGTGAAAAGGTATATAATGTATTTTGAATAAATGTTTTACTGCTTATTAAAGCTTAACCAATATGATGGAACCATGCAATTATTTTATGTAAATTAAATTTTAAAATTAGGCCCAAATTAAGTATTAACTTACAGTTTTATTTCTTTGATGGCTTGTCGATGGAGTAGTTAAAGCCTCCAATATTGGCAATTCATCTTCTTTTACATTGGCTGTTATAACAGTATCGTCCTTATCCAACCTCGTAGAAATTGAAGCCGTAATAAACTTCTGTAGTGCTTTCGATTGTGTTTTATCTTCTTTTGCGTGCTGCAGTTTTCTTTTGCGGTTGAATGACCCAAAGGGCTTTTTACTACTGCTGCCGGCACTAGTACTAGACATAACTTGCGTTTAATAAACAAAGAAGCACTAGATTAGGAATGGGTTAAGTGGCGTTTCGTTTCCTATGGTTAGGATTGAACGATAGAATGTCTCAGTACCGCATGGCATGAGGCAACTGAACTGAGGCAGTAGACGATAGAGCGAGGCAAGATGCGACGGAAGGAGAGGGGCATCTGCCAAACGAGTTCAAGTCGATGACGAAGGGGTGCACGACGGACGAGTCCATTTGTTATTATTTGTGGTTATTGTTATTTGGGAATAAAAATTAATCAAGTAGTGGGAGCACGCGCAAGGGTCTCACCTTACGATATACGATTTTCCCTAACTCCTTACTCCTGCAATCTCGTGATGCGAATCAACTTTCAACCTCCAGTCTAGTCTCTTTCTTTAAGACTGAATATTGGAGAGCGATTAGGCACCCTGTCTTGCCTGGCGGCCTACGCGACCGCGTACTTTGCTTACCCCTTAAACCCCCTGGCCATGCTCATATACTCAGGCTCAAAATCAATGTTACAAATAGGAGGAGACTTTTAAGCCTATTGAGCTGCTATGTTGGCTTTCGTCTGTACTTGAAAGTCATGTAAGTGAACCCCTTTCTTTGGGCCTCAATAAAGCGGTCTTATAACAAATGCGAGTGAGGTCTAATAATTGGGGTTTTGGTGGTCATACAAGCGTAAGTCAAATTTTGTTTGATATGTTCTCCGTTTATGTTCCATTGCGGTGCGGAATATGATGGAAATCGGATAGTAAATCCAAAACGCTAAAATTTAAAATGCAGTGTCTTCAGCTGCTATTTTAAATAAAAGTTGACGGTTTCTAAACTGATCAAAAAAGACCTGCAATTTAGATGAAATTTGAGAAAATGTTTGGTTTTACTTTGTAATGTACCTCCGCAAAAACAAATCAAAATTAAACACTCAATTTACAGCTCTGATCTTCATAGTCTAAGAAGACAATAAGATTTCCTTTTTTAAGAGCTTTTTATTATTTAATGTACTGTCTAATGAAACTCGCGTGGTGGTTTGTCAAAGACTAAATTTATTGTCATATGATATAGGCAGGCAGGTACACATAGTTCGTCATAGATGCCGCTAGTAGTATTTAAAATGCATTATTTTGATATTAATCCTAACACTTCCACTTATCAACATAATCTAAACTTTGGCACATATGTATCTTATCAGAAACAAATCATCATATATATAGTAATCCATTAAACAATGCTTTGAATACCTAACCTCTGTACAAAATGTTTTACGCTACTTAATCCCTTGGTCAGCAAGTCTGTCGGAATTTCAGATGTTGGCAGGTAAACTATCTTGATGAGATTGTTTGCTACCGCTTCTCTAACAAAATGATGGCGCACATCTATGCGCTTAGTTCTTTGATGAACTTCTGAGCACCTTGATTATCATTATACAATATAATTACATAATCACAACTGCCTACAATTTCACAAAACAAGCTTCTTAAGTAAATAGCCTCTTTACAGGCTTCCGCTATCGCCATATATTCAGCCTCAGTACTTGACAAAGCTATAGTGCGTTGTTTTTTACATTCATATGAAATAATGGTTCCTGACTGTTTAAAGTAGAAATCTGTGTAAGATTTCCTATCTAGAGTGTTCGAGGCCCAATCTGCATCAACAAAACCTTCCAATTTACAATTATCTTTGCTAAACATTAGCCCATACGATTTAGTTTTACATGAGTATCTAACGATGCGCTTTGCATGCTTCCAATGAGTATGGGAATAACAATTATTTAATTGGCTCAAGTAACTCAAGCTATAAGAAATATCGGGGCGAGCTGAAACACCTAAGTACGTTAAGCTACCTATTAATTGCTGATATGGGTATTGCCTGTAAACATCTACACCTTTTTCCAGTTTTAGATTACTTTCAATGGGAGTATCAACAACATTACAGTTTGTCATATCAAATTTACTTAAAATATAATCTACAAACTTTTCTTGATCTAAGGAAATACAGCCATTCTCATACATTTTTACCCTCATACCCAACCATGGTTTTAATTGCCCCAAATCCTTAATTTTAAATTTTGATATTAGATTAGTTTTTAATTTCTTAACCATGTTACTACTTTTTGAAAAAATGAAAAAATCATCTACAAAAACTTCTATTATGATCTGCTCCTTTTTACATCTTTTTATATATAGACATGATTCTAACCTTGATTTACAAAATACAATTTTAATAAACAATCAATCACTTTTTCATTCCAAGCCCTGGCTGATTGTTTTAAACCATAAATTGCACGATTTAATTTGAGAACACAATTTTCTTTGCAATTCAAATTAGGCGACACTTGCATATAAACATTTTCATGTAGGTAACCATTTAGGAATGCTATAGTTACATCTAAGTGAGTAATTTCAAAGTTGAGTTTGACACTTAAAGCAAATAAAAGTCTTAATGTAGAGTAACGAAGCACTAGTGAGTATGGTTTAGTGTAGTCCTCGCCTTCTTTTTGGGAGAAACCTTATGCACACAGTCTTGCCCTTTACCGCACACTATTATCGCATTCATATTTTATTGAATACCCACTTACACTGCACCACTCTATCAGCTTCTTTCCTATCTCCAAATGTCCATGCTTGATTGTCGTCGAAAGCCCTCAGTTCACCTGTCATTGCCTGTCTCCACTGTTCCTTATCTGGTCCATTCATTGCAGCTTCATAACTGATTTCTTCATCGCGTGATTCCAGGTTATCTAGAACCGTACCTTTCTACCGACTTTCTCTTACGTTTAGTATCCAGCTCCATCTGAACTTCATCCTCTATGATAGACTCTTCTTCAGCCATAGATTGATAAGAATCATCTTCGGAAATCGATGACTCACAAATGTATGTTGGATCATTTGGATCTGAAACTGGATTTTCTGATAAACTTTCATCATCTTCTAAGTTTTCTTCGTTCTCTGAATTTTCTTCACAATTATTTGCTATTATCCGAGCTGTGCTCGACTCCATTTTCTCTATAATAATTACATCTCTGCTCTTAGTATTTCTTCTAGTTTTTTTTGGTTATCTAATCTGTATCCTTTTAGGTTATCTGGATATCCAACTAAAATCGATTTGTCAGTCTTCTTATCCCATTTTTGTCTTTGTATTTGGGGAACATGCACCATTACTTTACTGCCAAAAATTCTGACGGGGCTTAGGTCTGGTTTCTTACCTGTCCATCTCTCAAAAGGTGTCATTATACCTAAACTGGCGGCTGGCGTTCTATTATTTAAATATACTGCAGTATTAACTGCTTCAGCCCAAAAACTGTTGTCGAGGTTCGCTTCAAACAACACGCATCTTGTCCGTTGAACTACAGTTCTGTAGAATCTCTCTGAGAGCTCATACTGCTCCGGAGTGTGAGGATTGGTCTTTTGATGGACAATACCAACTTGGTTTAAGAAAATTTCCATCTCGCGCGAACAGAATTCACCTCCATTGTCGGTCCTCAATATTCTTATCTTGTTTCCGGTTTGATTCTCCACGAAGCCTCGAAATTCTTTGAAATGCTGGAACACCTGGTTCTTTACCTTCAAGAAGTAGACAAAATTCATTCTGCTAGCATCATCCACAAACAGGAGAAAATACTTTGCCTGACCAATTGACTTAGTCTCCATGGTGAGTGTACTACATCCAGCAGTTTTTCACTTGTATGGTTAGCTGATGGCAAAAAGAAACGTCTCTGTTTTCCCTCACAGCACGCTTCACAATTCTGTATTTGTATATCAGCTTTTTTGTCAAAAGAAACTCCTTCTACTGCACCTTCTTTCATTTTCTGCAAGGACTTACAATTTATATGACCAAACCTTTTATGCTATGCTAACATCGCGGATAATGAATTTTTGAGTATTTTGTGTTTAACTTGTACACACGACTTATCAATTCGCTGCACCAATGAGCTCATTTACTTGGTTGTATTTGAAACAGACATTCTATTGCTATTAACTATAAGTTAGCTTACGGACAATAAGTTTGTCGTGAGATTAGGTATGTAAAATACATTCTTCACAATCACATCATACTGAAAACTGTTTACGCATGTCGTTATTTGTGTTTCACCAACATCAACTACAGGCACCATCGTTTGAATTGCCACTACGATTTATTTGTTTTTGTGCACTGGCCGGAGTTGGAATAAACAATTTTGGTTTGACGTCATGTGTGCGCTTGCGCCTGAATTGATGTACCAGTCTTCTGTGCTATAACAGCCGTTGAAAAATGCCAGACTAAAAACATTCAATTGTTTATCTGCTTTTAATTCACGGCACTTATTTTTGTAATGGCTGATTTTCTTGCAATTATAACACTATATTTGCTTATTGCTGGCTAACATATCATTTGACGTTGTCATTTGTTTGCGGTTAGTGTTGCCACTTTTTGGCCGCTTTTGTTTTGTGCAAAATGCAGAGTCCGTACCGGTAGTGCCAACCTCCGAACACATATCAAGTAACTTTGTTTTGTATGATGTTAGTGCTAATGGCGATTCCAGAATGTTCTATTGCCATTATCATCGGTGAATACTTATCTGGTAGTCCAGCCAAAAGTAATGATCCAATCCACTCGTCTGTGATTTCGAAACCTGTTCCCTTCAATTTATGTGCTGTTTTGACCATTTGAAATACATAGAATGTCACGGATTCAAAGTGATCGAGACGTATTGAAATCAATGTTCGAAGCAAACATATTTTTCGTTGATATCGCGTGCCATCAAATAACTGTTTCAATTTATTCGACATACCGTCCACTGTAGTCTCACTCTTGATATGAGTTTTGGCACATTTACTAAGTACTCCGACGTTAACATTATTACTTCCGCACAATAAAAATACTTGATATTTCGTTGAAATGGGACTGGGCCCATAACCTAATGAAACTCGCATGGTGGTTTGTTAAAGACTAAATTTATTGTCGCATGATACAGGCAGGTAGGTACACATAGTTCGTCAAAGATGCCGCTAGTAGTATTTAAAATGCATTATTTTTATATTAATCCTAACCGGTACCGATACCGATTCGAAAACAAGTTATCCTATTCATCAGTGGCGGCATTCTGAAGCTCTTCTTGCAATCATCCGAATATTTAAACCTTTCAAATTTAATGGCAGAAAAGATACATCAGGTAATAAACATAAATATCCTTAAGTACTACCGCGGGAAATAACATACAAACATAATGCCGTTAAGGGTTAACTGAGCCAAGTACGAAATTAACAAAGAGCTTAAAGGTATTTATTTTATTACAAAAAGTTGTAATGCAATTACGGGTTAGCTACGGCAGGTAAAAAAATTATGGAGATTTTATCACAAAGAAATTGGTTATTTGATAATTTTAATAAGGCCACTTTATCCCGTATTTAACGTTGTTCACTGGGGACTCTCGATGTTCACAAGGATTCGCAAGCATCCAACTTTTTCTAGTCCCGGATTTCCTGTACTACGGCTAGATTAGCCCATTAAATAGTATGAGATTTCTCAATAATATGTCTGGCTAATGATGACCTTGCTATTTCTATTCTAGCTGTTCTGATAATCTGTTCAGCCTCCTTAATATGTTCTTGGAATCTTGTTTTTGCCAAGCGTTTCATTTGTCCAATGTATACCTTATCATATTTCGGGCAGCTGATCCTGTAGATTCCACTCTTTTCCTCCTTTTTCTTTCCATGCTTAGTTGATTCAAGAATTGTTTCAACGCTGTATTTTCTACGAGTGGTAACCGTGTTGTATCCTGTCTTTTTCGAAATGCGCTCCGATCTTTTTGTAGCGGACGAATGAGTGATTGGCATCCATTTTCGTACTTGTCGTTTTTGTAGAAATAGAGAAGTGAGCTCATTTTTCTTATGTTGATTCTCCATTTTCAAAATACGTCGCTCGATCAAATTTCTGCTGTACCCACTTTTGCTAGCCATTTCCACGATGTATTCCAGACGCTGGTTATTCAACGGTACCGTTAACATTCGATGGATCGTACAATTATTTGCGGCCTTTTTCTGTCGATAAGAATGGAAGAGCAGGGGATTGTTCTCTGAGTACTTGTGCTCTTCCTGTAGATGTCTCAATTCTAATCCAACTTGGGCCCTTATGATCAAAAGATCCAGAAACGGTCATTGGTCTTGACTCTCTTTTTCCACCGTGAATATTATTTCAAGGTATATCCCATTGTAGTAAATGTAACTCTTTCGCTTCATTTGCTCTTACCATCGTGAAAATGTCGTCCACATATCTGGCCCATAACTTAGGCATCATTCCTTTTTTCTCCACCTCGATTTCCAGCCAATCCATGAAAATATTCCCATAGCTATGCAATTTTTCCCTGAAAATAAAATAGTTTTCATTCATACATACGGCTGCTAATTTAGTACAGCATAACCAATCTTCCCCATTCCATTGAATCATGTTTCACTAGCCACTCTTCAAACAGTGCCAAAAACTGCTTAACTGTTAGGCTGGGAAACAGTGATTTGACATAATAGAAGATCAATAAAAAGCCCTCCTCAACTTTTACATTTTGAAGCTTCTCCACCAATTCGTCCCTGCTCTTCACTGATCGCTTGCTAGGTTTATACGGAAGTTGTTCGCGTTCTTTTAAAAGCCATTGGGCTATGTTCCTTGTAGGTGCATTAGTGGCTACAATAAGTTCCCTTAACTCATTCCCCTGAATCAGTTTGGCAATCCTTACCTTGCGAATAGCTAAGACACTCGTTAACGTAGTCTGAAGAGATTCGTATATTTACTACTGCTTTCAACTACTTCCTCGAAAGAAGCGCGAAAAACTGAGACTTATCCTCTTACGCAGTCAGTCCTTTCATTTCCTTCTATATTATTGTACTTTGTCCAAAAACTTAGAGTTACTGGGAACTAACTGCCCATGGACGCAAACTCACTCAGTTGCTTTGATATAAGCTTACAAGATATGTTAGTCTTGCTAAGAGACTCGATAGCAGCCTAGTGATCAGCCAAATAGCAAGGCTCTCCATATCTCTGCAAAATCAATCCTTCAGCACACTGTATAGTTCTCAAATAGCCAGTACCTCTGCCTCAAAGGCGCTGGTAGATAAGGAGGCCAAAGGTTTCGGAGACTTATTCTAGTTATAAAAACTCTTGTGCCAATTTCACATTGAACATTTGACCCATCGGTAAAGATTGGCATGTGAAAGCCCTCCAACACTTCGTGATTTCTCCAGACTACTCTAAATTTAAAGCACATTGTAAAATGCTTCATGAAGCTCAGTATATAGATTGCACATTCAGTCGATTTATGATTTCTTCCTTGTTTTTTGGGGGGGAGGTTGGGAGGTGAATGCCATTGACTCACTAAGTGTGGGGCTCCTAGACTTGCGAGCGACTGGACTACCCACTAAACATCTCAATTGTTATCCTGAAAGCCTAGTCTGAACCCGTTTGACACATTACTTTGGACCAGATTTCGTTTTGCTTTGCCGGCCGTGAGGTAGTTTCAAGCTGGGAGAAAGAGAGGGGGAAAGAGGAATTTAGAGTTAGTATTCCCCCAGCCCTGACGTCCTCCTTTTATATTCTAGGACTGCCCGAACTTAATATGCCACATAGTTCCATTTGTCAACCCATCCATGCATAACCGCGACTAAACTAACCGGAGTGAGCTCTCCAGTTTTTTTGCATTAGTCCAGTTGCAGCCTGGTCGTACAAAAAATCTGTGGCAAAAATCGTCTTCCTCTCCTGGCCAAAATCTACAGTTGAAGGACCGTAAGATGCCAATCTTGTGCAGGTTAGCCTGAAGCCGAATCAAATAAAAGTCAGTCTCACCATGCCTTGGATTTACCCATGATCTAATATTCAGGATGAACCGTGTAGTCCATCTTCCCTTTGTGGAATTCACCCAAGACTGCTGCCAATCGTTGAGTGAGCGATTTCTCTCCTAATAGGCAGCTGCCACTCTCGTGTCCTGATTTCGACGCAGGTAAATAACGTGAAAGGTGAAAGGTCAAGTGATCAAAAAAACAATTTAGCACAGACGGGTACTTACAAGAGAAAGTTAAGCTGAAAATTGGAATAAGCATGGTAGTCGCTATCATCGATATGTGATGAGACTTTATGTGGTACACACAACGATATGTGATGAGACTTTATGTTGTACACACATTCTTCTAACAATTTTCTTCTCTAATAATTTTTTAGAAAAATTTTTCATGCAGCTCAATTAAGTAGTTATATACAAAATATTTTTCATAAATAATTTCAAGCTATTGGAGCCATCCGAAAAATTAGACCGATCCCCATATGGTGCAATAAAAAGCTCAGAGTAGAGCACATAAGCGTATAGATTAACATCAGATTGATGTGAAAAGGGCGAATTCATCAATAAAAAAAAATTTAGCACAGATAGGTATCACGCCTGCGATAACTCTCACTGCTGAATCAGAGACTGTCGGATGTTGAGATGCAGACTTCAGTGCTCCCCTTCTCTGTACCTGTACCAAGCGTTTTCGGTATACCTCTCTACTGAGATCCTCACCCTATATTTCTGCTCCGTATACTAGACTAACCCTACAGGACTCATCAAGAGGTGTCTTTTTGATGGGCTGGGTCCTCCTATGTTTGTCATAAGCCGACTCAGAGTCGATACGCTAGAAGCAGCCTTCTCAGCCGTTGCCTTAATTTGGTCAGATACACGAATCTTCGAGTTGATCAGTAGCCCAAGATACTTCCTTGCTGGCTTCGATTCGATTCGTACGTCTCTGATACTGATCATCCTTACTCTAGGAACCCTCTTTTTTGTCAAGATGAATACTTCGATTTTTTCAGTGCTAGACTGAACCCTCGAGCACTCATCCAGTCTCTCATTTGGCGCATTTGCATACCTAGCCTAAATTGCGCTTGTTCAACGGTGAGTCTTGGGACCAGAGCCACAACATCATCCACATAGTCGATCAAGTGTGACTCATCTGGCATCTCCAGTCTCAATATCCTGTCGTAAGGTACGTTCCACAGGGCTGGCCCAAGAATAGATACCTGGGCAACAACCGATGTAACTTCCATCCTTCGTTGGCCCTGTACCATGTCGTAAAGCAGGCTCCGGTTCTTCAAGTATTTCCTCAGAAGCCCCATTAGATATTCTGGAACTTAAAAAGCGGTTTCCAGCGTAGCTAGATTATCCACGCATCTAGCAGATTTGAAAGCGTTCCTAACGCGGAATGTCACCAACAAACGATCCATCGTTTGGTGTGGCTATATGCCTCTGCCTTCCGGACCGCGCTAACCACCTCTGCATTTGCATCAATGGTGGAACGTCCTGCTCTAAAGCTGTACTGCCGAAGAGATAGGTCCCCAGCAACACAAATCGCATCAGTAAGTCTTCCCTTGAGGAGTTTCTCTAGCACTTTCCCAGCAGTGTCTAGCATGCATAATGGGCGGTATGCAGACGGCGATCTGGGATTTTCCTTCCCCTCTCTGATCAACACGAGCCCACCACCTCCTTTCGTACGCAGAACACCCCGTGCCGTAAGAAAACGTTAAATCTGCTGAGCAACAAGTCAGGACAAAAGTGATGGACAAGTTGCAACATCTCAGCTGGAACACCATCTGGACCTAGAGCCTTTCACGCTTTCAATGAAAGGACTGCCTCTTCCGGTTCCAGCTGTGTGAAGAGTAGACACTTGATTGCTGTTTCACCGTGGACACCATCGACATGGACGGGATGGGCGGGGAAGAGTGCCCGCCATATCTCGGCAATCTTTTCCGCATTATGTATGCAACGATTCCATAGGCTACCAAGCTTCCGCATAACAAGCGTGTAGTCAAGGCAACACGGATCCTTTTTGTCCACCAGTACACAACTTACCACCAGAACACTGGGGGCTTGCCTTCCCGGAGATTTTGACGGGGCATAGATGATGATGCTCATAGTTGAGTTCACCATGTCTTGAGCTGCCAGTTCTCCCGTCGACTACGAATCTTCCTACAGTAGGGCACCAGCTATGAGCACCTCGACGACTCTCTCGACGTCCATGCTTGCGATGTTTCACCCAATTGTAGAAAGCCGACAGCACGGACATCGGAAGACAGCATCACTGATCTCAAGCAGAACGCATTGATGATCGCTGACTGAGTAGTCCTCTAATACTCTCCAATTTTCTATCCTCCATACTAAGGACTCCGAGGCAAATGGCACGTCCAGTATGGTTCCTTCACAGCCAATACGGTGGAGACTCAGCGTACTTCCGGTGGTTAGTAGTAGAAGGCGGTCCCTGAGCATGAACCCATATGAAACCATCCCCACAGCTCTCCGCCAGGAAACCATTTTTCCGAACCCAGATGGTGGCAGTAGTAATTTCAACAAGATACCATGATGCCGAACATGTGTCCCTCGCAAACTGCTCAAGCAAATTTTGGGCGGTTGAACTGTGGTGTCAGCTTAGCTGCTAGATGCGAGTCATCGAAGTTCTGATTTTTCTTGGCCGGGGCCTCCTGGAAAACCCGACATTTCCAGACCAGGTCTTGGATCAGCATCTTTGCAAAGAATACAGTGTGCCTCCTTTTCTTTTATGTCCCATTTCACCGCATTTTTAACATAATGAAATCCAAATAGGTCCTTTGCATACTTGTGCTCTGTGACCATAGCCAATGCATTTGAAGTATTGAAGAGGCGCTGCACTTCGCCACATCCTGTAGACAACTCACCCCATTCTTACTTTGCCCTTATTCAGAAATTGTTCGGGGTCCTTTTCGGTCTAGTCAATGATGGCAATCCGTTGTCCCCTTTAGTTTTCTGGTGTCAGCCTCGCTTTGATCCTTCCCACGCTAAGGAACTCCCTCTTGATGACCTCTTCTACCTCGGCCAGATCCGTGACGCAGTTGATGTTTCTTATCTCGATCATTGCCATCGGCTCAAACGAGTCTATACTGGCGCTTTTGCCGAGGACTTTTTTTACTGCGTCGCAGAATACTTCCCTATTGTCAACATCTACTCCTAGTTCGACCAGCATGTAGCCCGACCACGTTGGTCATACTGTAGTGCTGGTGTCTTCGGGTTTTACATTTCCCGTGATTTCCCGCAGCACCTTCGCGTAGAATTGGCCATCTTGGCGTTTAACGAGCAGTGCCTGCTGCCGGGATATTCGTCGGGGCTTTCTCCCCCCCCCCCACCCCCGCATCAGGTCTTTTTTCTTGATGGCCATCCGTGCAAACTTTATTTTTTGGCACTTTTTGATGGAGTTTCTTTGAGGCTTTCTGCACTCCTTTACTCAGCACTATTTAAAACCCCTGATTTGGCACTCCGCGCCCATTAAGTGCCACTTGCTTCCTTCTTTTATACTGATCTCCTACGATTGGGCTGGACGCCATTCTGCAGATTTTATTCTTTTTAGAACATCTCCCGCTTTAGCCTTTCTTCTTCATGTCGCTGGGCGAGGTTATCGACTTGCACTTCTGAGTACAACACTTTCGCCACATTTTCGACGATGGCGATGAAATCGCACAACGGCGCTTTGTTTATCTAATCACTCCTGTATTTTCCTGCCAGAATATCTTTGTGGACTTCAAGATGGTTCATTATTATTTCGGGACTTACAACCCTTGCTTCGGCCGCTTTGGTAGCGACCTCAGCAGCGATCATCGAATTCTCGATGTTTTTTATATTTTCATCCACCGCTCGAACATCTGGCTCATCCTGTGGAGTTTCCCGCTTCCCGCTAGCCCGCAACCTGACTCTATAATTAATTTCTGTCGAGAGTAAATTTTTCCATCGGGAAATACTGCTTTCCTTTCAAACGAACCTTAAATAAAATACAATAAATTTTGTAGTTACAAATTTGAAACTTTTAGAAAAAAATCAAAACAAAACCTGAAATGTAGGTAGGGCAAAAGGTAAACAACATTCAATAAGCATAAACAACTCAAAACTCTGGATTTCCTAGGACGGCAGGTGGACCAGCAAACTTTAATCATATTCCGTTCTTACTACTTTACGATAAAGATAAATTTAATTTAATAGTTCATTAAGACAGAAAAATTTAAATATTTTTAACATTATAGCTTATTGAAAGCAAAATTAATTTTCTCCTTAAATATAAAGTCTGTCAAGAAATGCAAAGATTATTTCATTAATATGTAAACTGTCTCAAGCGCATCCATAACAATCAAAAATATACTATTTTTTAAATAACATTAGCCACTCTGGTTGGGTTACGATTAAATTGAAATTAAAAAGCAAACTTTAAATTTATTTCAACCTTGATGTAAACGAACTTGAAGCTCATTCAAAGTAAATGGATCAAATACGAGAAATCATAACTTAAACATTTTAAGACCTGGATCAGCTTAATCCTAGTTCAAATTGACAATAATTCATTCTTCAATCCATATATTTATGTGTCTGTGGCTCAACTCAAATACATGCTTATTTATCACATTTTAGATATACAACTTACTCTCCTTAATTCTTCAGTGACCTATAATAATTCCTTTCGCTTCTCTGTCCATCTTTGTTTCTAAAAATTTTTACCTGAACATCCGCGTATTTTCTTCGCAAATTAATGCCATCAATTCATTTAGTTTTGATGGCAGAAAACAATATTAATTTATAGAAATCATCAATTTTCTGTCAAATAAAATCTGAAAATATTTCTAATAAATTAGAACTATTGGAAAACGTGTCGCAAAATAGACGAAACAAATATATCACGACCAATAAAACAACACGCAAACCGGTAATTAAATTAAAAAGAAGGAGGGAAAAAACTCCCATTTGAATATAAAATAATTAATTGAAAAATGGCAAATATTGCTCAACCGTCGTATTTAAGGATTCCATTATAACAAAAAATAAAACAAAAAATCATTCATAAATCAAGTGATATAAAATTATTTTTCTTGATCCAACTTTTTTTTCGCTGAAATTGATATCACCGTCAATCGCGTTCGTTGTGTGATCAACAAAAGCCGCGCTTCAAAGTGTTTCGCCTGATACCAATGAAATGATGCTGATGGAAGAGCCAAAGAAATTTTCTTGAGATAGAAGTAATTAACGAGATTGAAACTTAAGTCTCGAGGTATCAATATGCAGATGGTTGAGGTTAGTGGAAGGGTTGGGATATTTTTTTAACGGTCAGATATCGATATTGTGTATTGTATGCTAGTAGGAAATATATATAATACTCATAAATTACTAATTTTATAGTCAATTATTTTGTTTATTTGATATCCACGGGCCTATCTTCTTTTTTTTCTTGAAAAGCCGTCGAGCCTTGCTTTATTGAGCGAACAGGCGTTTTGACTCCTTTGAGTCACTGAAGATGACGCAGATGAATCGAAATGCGTCTGCTCACTCAATAATGTTATGCCCGACGAGTTTTAAAGAAAACAAATACTAAATTTATGTATAATTTCCTGTATTTGACCTATGTTTCGCTAAGTTTCTTAAAAAATCTGGGTATAAGTATGTATGTTTTAAGAAATAAAGCAAAATCAAGCTATCAGAAGGATTTCATATACATTTAGTTACTGCTAGTTTAAAAGCCTTCCATGGAAACTATTCGTGAGTAAACATGCGCAGGTTCAAGATTAAGATCTTTATTTGGCAAATATAACTTAATCGAACAATATTCGTGCGGGATGTGCCTTAGAGCTTTTCCTGGAGTTCAATAATAATTTACTTTACTTAGATTACAATATTAACTTTTTCGATAAAACAAAACTTTAAAATGTTGACACCCATAACATTAACATGTATTAATAGATCTTCTTCTTTGTAGCACTACAGCCCCTCTCAGGCCTTTGCTTAAAGATAGTTAGACTATCTCATTTTCATGACCATATTGATTTTTTCGGAAGTTGGTTTGGTCAGTACCATGCTCCCGTGTGCCTGCTCAGCTATGATATGATCTGATAAAATCAGTACATATGACCACTGAGTGAACACTCATAGTCTGTCCAAAAAATCCCCTGAACCAAATCATATTGCTCCCAACGAGATTTGAACCTGGGACCTTCGGCTTATTCGTTCATGCTCTAACCACTAGACCACACCGACTATTAATTGATAATTAAAAAGAATTTTGGTGCAAAATTCATTTGCTCTAACAACTGCAATTTTAAAAATTGAGGATTTCGAAATTAAGTACATTATTTCTTTAAGACTAACTTAAAACTATTCATTCCACCAGCTTTAACGCATACAGTTTGATTGGCTCCATTGCTGCCTCCTGGTACAGTGCCTCGTTGGGGTAAGATCGTCCATCCTTCCGTCTGAATAGGCATGTCCAAGCCCGATAGATTTTTCGCTCCACTAATCCTTTCTTGCCCCATTTTGTTTCTGGAGCTTCATTCCATATTGTCACCGCATATATGATGATTGGACGAATCATGGTTTTGTAGGCCAAAACCTTTACTCGCTTGCTCCCTGTTGGCTGTTTCCTGAAAAGTGGTATAAGAAGATGGTACGGATAAGTCACTTTTTTCAAAATTTTGTCAACGTGAGCACTGAAGGTAGCTTTAATCCTGGAGTCACAAATGCCTCTTGCACGAAGACCAAAATTTTTGTCGGGGTCCTTGAACACAATCAATTCACTTTTCTTTGCATTTATCTTGATTCCCCATTCCCGGTAATATGCAGTAAGAGATTCCAAATATTTTTGAAGCCTCATGTTAGTAAAGCGAAAGTTGTGCTCAGATGACCACACTAACAAGTCGTCAGCGAAGAGGTTCACCTAGATTCCAGGCTCATATTCATATCTTATGCTTGAGAGGTCAGAGGTGAGTATGTTGAAAAGAAATGGGCCTAACATTGACCCCTGTGGGACCCACAAGTCAATATAAAAGGTCCACCAGCCACCGTAAAGGCAGTTCGTCCCCTTATGAAGTTGCCTATAATTTTGACAATATAGGCCAAAAAACCAAAATTTATCATCTTGTGGAGAAACCGATTGATCCATACAGAGTCAAAAGCTTTCTCTACATTGATCAAGCAAGCTACAACAAGCTTCTTGTTATGCCAAGTTCTCGTTATATCGGCTTGAAACACGGCCATAGCCTTTGCCGTGGGGTGGGCTTTTTTGGTTCTTGCCCCTGCAGAGAATTATATGACGCCCTCAAGTATTACCCTTTCAAGCAGCTTACCAATATTTGAAAGCAGTTAAATCGGATGGGTTTCGGCTATGGCAGTACTGCGCGACTGCTTGGGTATTGCAAATATTTTTTCGCATTTCCATTGCTGAGGGACGTAGCAAAGTTAATTCAATTATTCAGAATGACCGTGAAGAGAACAAAAGAAAACATGGGAAAGCCTTAGCTAAACTTCAAATAGATCATTTTAACCCTTTTTACATCAATTTAATGCAAATCAATACGATAATCGTGCGGATATCGATCTCGTTTTTCGGATGGCTCCGATAGCTTGAAATAACTTTAAAAATTCTTTCGTAGCTACATGATCGAGTTGCTTATTTTAATAATTTTGTCTGAAAAATTATTAGAGAAGAAAAATGTTAGAAGAAAGTGGTTTTGACGTGTGTACTAATTCTCATCGGGCCATCACTCTTATTAGGTACACGCCAGTGATGGCAACCATCATGCTTAGAGGCGAAAGAGCTATTTTTAATTTTCCTGCTTTTCCGAACTCAATATGTTTTTTTAACAACGAATTATGTTCAGGTTAAATTTCTCCTAAAAGTACTTGTCTTAGCTAAACTGGGGAAGCCTTTTAAACATATAATTGGAGACTCCATCAGGCCCTGCTGATTTTTTGGAATTTTGCTCCAGTGCCAACAAAGTGAGTCCTTCAGGACTGACAAACAAACCATGGCCAGTAGGTGCGTCAGAGAGATTTGAATCAAAGAACCTGGTCAAGCACAATTGCTCATTGCTCCTGTCGAAATTCGTTGTGGTGCTGGTCATTAACGAAGTAACGGAAGAGTCCTCACTTGCTTTCTCTCCTTGAAGTACTTTCACAAAATGTTTTGCTATAGAGTCAGTGATAGCTTTGCCATCCATGAGCGTGGATCCATCATGAGTGAGGACCCCGGGCTGCCTTTTTCTGCCATTTATCCTATTGATATGAGGAAACATACAAGGACCTGGCTTGATACTTTCTAGGGCCTGTTCAAATTGCTCGTTAGCAAAAGCCGTGGTTCTCCTCGAGATCATTCGCTTTAAAGACGTCATTACTAGATGAGTACATTCATAGTCCCAGTTGACCATATTTAAATTGCAGTGGTAGATTCCTGCAAGTTACTTTCTAAGCCAACTACGTCTACGATGAAGCTCCAAGATGTTTTCTGGTAAATCTCGATAAAGGCAATTTGTCGAGGATTCGTTAATGGAAATCTTTGAGATGACCGTTTTCAGGATTCAATTTATACATGCAACTCACTAATAGACTTCAGGAATAGAAAGATTTTTCGATCTATTGATCGAAATTACCTTCAATTTTCCGTCAAGGTGTAGTGAATAAGGAGTTCCAATAAGTCCGTGAAGGACCGCAGCGATGTTCTGCTGCCTCGGCAGAGGAAGGTGTTGATTCCTGCCGAGAATGCCCTCGTCCGGAGACGCGTGAATGCGCTGGCAGGCTAGCATTGCGGTGTCGTGGGGCGGGTTCGTTTCCCCGGCACGAGGACTCACTATAAAACATTTCGCATTCACGAATTGCTTGCAGAGATCAAGAGGACGACCGAAGTCGCAAATCTGTAGATAACCTCCACGAAGGAATTACGACTTGTTGCGAGAACAAGTGCAACCTGACAAGAAAGACTAATTTGGGGGTGACCTCGTCCTTACCCAAATACATTCAGGGCCCACAAATGAAAGAGGGGCAACCGGGTGGTGGTGGAGCCCCTTCGTGCCCACCCAACCGGAATAAATCCAATGTTAAACTGTTGAAGTGGCCAGGTATTCCTCTTCTGAGTGGAAAACTCATACAACTTGAATTATATGAACTTTCCCATCAGAAGGGGAGTACCCCGGTGACCAATTTATGTCATAGAATTATACAATTGAATTGCATAACTCTATGCCATAAAAAGGCACTTGGCTTGGGCCACTCAACCCATAAAGTCTCCTGAAACAAAAGAAGAAATTACTCTGTACCCGGCGGCTGGCTCATATTTTGGGGTGGAAGCCTGCCACCGTACCGGGTCCTATACCCGATTGGAAAAGACCGGAAGGGAAAAGACCAATTTTTAGTTCAACAATTCATTTTTTTTTTTTTTTTTATTGTTTTGTTTCTCTTTAATTAATATTATATATTGTCGTGTAGATGTTACTCCTATTTTTCTTTTTATACCATGCTAAATTTCCAACTTATTCAAATTGACATTTTACAGAGAACCGCGTTTTCACAATTCAGCATCAATTTTGGCAACTAAGGAGGATATCTCCCACAATTTAACAGAATTATAAAGCATAGACAAAAACATCGACTTATTCCATTATTCGTTATGGTAATGCTTTGTGCTTTGAGAAAAAAAAACAAAATTCATTTGATTCCACGAATTGTTCGAAGCGAACAGAGTCGATATATGCGAATGCGAGAGTACGATTCCAATTGATTTGTAAGGAGTGTTAAGAAGTTTGTAAGCTACACTGTAATTGATCTGTCATTACTACCCGATGGCACAATATGCAGCAAAAGTATTCATGAACTGGGAACAAATCAATTTGACTTATAACAAAGGCAAAGGATTCGGAGAACGTTACTTGAAAAATTTTAGCTCAATCTGAATTGAAATTTAGAACATTTAAGTGTTCAGGAGTTAATTCATGTGTAGCTGAAACTCTCACAATTCTCTATTATATATATATATATATATATATATATATATATATATATATATATATATATATATTTTTTTTTTTTTTTTTTTTTTTATTATAAATATTAATAAATATATAATATTATACTGATATTAAATAATTTTCGTAAATAAGGAATCTATATGTATTTTTTTTTCAATAAATAGGTAAATAATTAATATATATAATAAAAAGATATAAGTAAAAGGGGTACTTACAATACCTTTCCCTCGACGACGAGCGCTCGTTGACGATTTGGAGGTAAGCAAGTCCTGGAATTATTTTTGTTTTTTTTTTATCGTATTAGTGTACCGGTTGTAACTTATGAGTCACGACTTCATTCTTTTGGTAGCGTAGATTCGCATTCGTATACCAAATATTAGTACACGAGTATGAGGGCATAGAATATATCCTAAGTGTGTATACAATCCTATAAAAATTTAGCTATCAAAGAGCGAATACAGGTAGACCTCTCTGAATATCACAACCGTATAGACTTCGAACGTGGTAATGCTCGCTGCTACTTATTCTACGGCTTTTAATGTTTAATACTCCTTTATATGCAATCCGTTGGTCAATATATGGATTGAGTGATTTGACTAATTCTTCCGGATCTAACTTTTCAGCTGATTTATCACTTTTTGTTGAACTATGTTTGAATACACCATGCGTCTTTTTGCATCCAAACGGTGTGTTTTCCCAGAAACAGGGAGTACGGTCCCGCCGTTTCCCAATCAACATGTGCCGCTCCGTACAATGAAGATCTTCACCTCGGCCTTCCAACCACCTGTTGCACCACACTTCGGGACATAATGCTGATGGCTCATGGCGGTATTGGCAGCTGCTATCATTTTTTTACAGGCACTGTCGTAGAAAAAGTAGCAATATGTGAAGTTTTTCCCTTTTTTTTTTTTTTTGTTTTTTCTTCTTTTTTTTTCCGCTGTGCATCCACAGGATGGTAGAAGTTGTCTCTGCCACAAACCTGAAATAACGCATATTGAACTTGAAGTATCGAACAAAGACCTATAAAGTAATGGACGCGAAATGAGCTTATTTTCATCCATACTGGATTGCATGCAAACGTTCATTTAAAAAAAAAAAAAAAAAAAAAAAAGTATTCTGTGCATTTGCATTTGCCTATTTCATACATTTTGGTCTCGTCTGCTCCCACTCGTCTATTATTTACACCATTTTATCCAAGTGCGCTCTTTCTTTATCCCTATTAAATTCAATTTTATTACTATTTGGACTCTAGAAATCAGAGCCTGAGTTCGTTTTGCCAAATCATTCTAGGCCCCATATATTGGGCCAAACTGTTCTGCACTATTTACAGATTCATCTAACTCCTTCCTCTATTCCTCATTAAAGCTAACGCGACCAACTTTAGCTCTTTTCATGATGTTAATTTTCTTTTCTCCTCCCAATACTCTTAAAAACACTTTGGTACTCAATCCCCTACAATCCCTTTCATAATTTATCATTCGACTCGCATAAGTATTAAAAATCAAAATTTCCATTCACGCCGTTTCATTCACAATTTGTTCATTCATAAAGTACTATAAATCCAAAACGCGAATACATTCACACATAAATCAGGCACTCGCGCATTCCCGCACGGACTAACACACTTGTAGCATTTAACTATTTCACAGACATCGTTCTTCCCCACGTTCTTCCACTTGCTCACGTTCCCTTCTTCCTTGATTGATGAATTGCTCATGTCGTTTCCGTTACCGCTTTGCAAACTTGGTAACGAGTTGGCAACGTAAGCGAAGGATCGACCACTTTTGGAATTGGTTTAATCGCAGGGCTAATTCCTTTTCAATGCGATGCAAATCGAAACGAACCTCATATGCGATTAGATTGATGGCAATACCCGAAGGTACAAAACGCCCTGAACGGCCAATACGATGTGAGTAAGTCTCAGCCATACGTGAAAAATCGCAATTACTAGCAACATTCACAGCCTATACATCAATACCACGTGTAAAAAAAGATCAGAGCAGACTAGGTTTCTGCATAGCCCCTGTCGAAACTCATGGAAAACACGATTTCTATGCGCCTGCGCCATGTTGGCATAGATATAGTAACAACAATAACCAAGTTCCGTGATCTTCTTAGCCAGCAATTCCACACGTCGCGTTGAATTGCAAAATATTATCGATTGGCTTATTTGCAACTTAGAGAATAACGCATTAAGACGATGCACTTTTTGCTTCAAATGTATGAACTTTTGATGATTGAAATGTTTTAGGCCAATATAAAATTAAATTTTCATCCCTGTATCCAATTTTAGAGCTTGTTTAAGTATTTCGTATGTGGAAAATGAAACAGCTACCATGGGTATTGCTCTTAAATAGTTAATTGACATTCCTCGATATAATCCTCGAACGATACCGTTTTCACGGTAAATTAACGTTAATGTTTGCATCATTCCCATCCCAAATTTTGTTGTATCTGGGCTCATCATTGCGAGTTGCATTCTTCTTCTAGTAACATCCAAGGGATATGAAATTGATTGCGCAACAGCTCCAGCTAAGCCACCACATACCAGTTTTACAGGTATATGTAATACAAGGCCACCAGTATTCCTTTCGCATTTATTGCATGCGTACTTTGGCAAATACTTCATGCAAAAAAAATTTAAACATCTCAAAACAGTAGAAAGACAGCCCGGCATACGGGACCATGCCTGTTAAAGTAGAAAAAAAAACCCTCTGTAAAGTGCACGTATTCCGCCTTCATTGCGGAACATTTCGGAAGCACGCTGCAAAATTTCAGTGTATTTGTGTTCTCCCATTACTTGAAATGCTAAACGAGCCCGAATTGTATCTAGCGGACATGCCAATGTAACAGCCGTCAGTCCTGCACAAGCTCCTGCTATAAATTTATCCGCGTGTACTACAAACTTTTAAATGTAGTTCAAACTGCGATAAGTACTTCTTGTACATTTCAAAGGATGTGAACTGCGTGGCTGCGTACGGAAATATCCCAATCATCTGTGCTCCATTGCCTTTATACAATGCCAAAATGATTCCCTCAATATTATGTGCCTGAGACCACTAAACACCCCTAAATGTTCGTAATGAGAGGAATGTGCTTGAAGTAAAATTTTTATCCTATCTAATGGCGCTACAGCAGTTTTAGAACACATCCCAGCAATTCCCCCAGCCCGAAGATTTTTCAGAACGGTTCATAGTTGCGAAAAGATTCAGCGGAAATAACCATTGTGGATTGATAAATGTCTATTTTCCACAAATTAAGTCTGGCTAAAGTTTCACAGGAAATACTATTACTAACATTTCATGAAGAAACAATATAAAGAAAGCCGATAAACTGTCGGTTAAGCTCAAATTTATTTTAAGCACGTTTAGGAAGTTCGATTCAATGTTTTCATTAATTCAGTTCGAGATCGGCGTAGCAGATCGGGATAAACAACAGTAATACACGCTTTATTGTCGCGGCTTACGACGAGCATCACCTTGGCGTTTCTAATAAATCCAATAACCACTAACGAATAGCGATACTCCCCTTTCAACGTAGTAAAACCCATACTAGATGCACAAAGTCTTCACTGCTTCCATTTGCTCTATGCTGCACACTTTCCTGTCTTCGTCGTCCCTTCGAATCGCTTACGAAACATAATTTGTGTCGCTGGCGGATTCGCACGCGTAGACTCATTAACTGACCCGAGCAATCTCTGGACACGCACAAAACAACCATTAACTGTCCTATACACTCGCACAACTCCAATTATCCAACTTTTGCCTCGAGTCTTTGCTAAATTGCGTTTTTGTCTCTGGCTTGAAGCTTACATGAACAAAAGATTTTTCCACAGAACTTCATATCAATAACAATCCACCAAACAGTCCCTTTTCTTTTTAGTTCGAAAAGGAATTTTCTTGCAGTCAACAAAAGCAGGACAGGTGATACAAAGAGCGTCGAAGAAAATGAGACAAAACACAGTTTAGCTGACTGCCACTTACACTGCCCCCGTTCGTCCTAAACTACACTCCACGTTCTAACGTGTCCGATTTCCGCCTGCTGAGTCCCGCAAGCAGAAGTCACACTCTCGATGATACTATGACACGAGCTTGGATAACATCACGAGATGGGTCGATTTGCTCGATTACGGGAATGCAATAAGTACCGGTTTTCCCAGTACCGTTTTTCGCTCGTGCTAATATATCTTTACCACTTAAAGCAATTGGTATAGCCGCCTTTTGAATAGTCGACGGTTCCTTAAACTTTTACACTCATTCACAAAAAAAAAGAAAGAAAAAAAATATAGTCCTTAGAGAAACTAATATGAATTTACTCACGGTTTTCTTAGCACGTCTCCCTCGCCAATATTCACATCACTTCACCTCACTTGATCT
The DNA here is from genome assembly GCA_963969285.1 of Odontomyia ornata. NCBI lineage: Eukaryota > Metazoa > Arthropoda > Insecta > Diptera > Stratiomyidae > Odontomyia > Odontomyia ornata. Next base: position 284,493,551 of record OZ017740.1, read on the forward strand.
TCTCCGCCTTGTGCACGGAGCGGTTTATGGGAAACTGTTCCCTGAAAACATGTTCGAGGCAAACGCAATAACCTCGCTCGTACCATATGGAAATAGAAGTGCCATCTATGTGTGAACATGCGGTGGTGATAATGCACACTCATTTCGGTTATTTTTAAAATTCTAAATTGTTTATTTTTTTTGTGTAGATTCGATTAAGTTTTCAATTGAAAGCAATTTATGTTTATAATTATTAGGCGTAATTAGGGGGAAATAAATCGGAAGAATAGGACAGGCACGCGTTAATTACCAACAAACAAAACAATTTTTAATTAATATTATGGTTGGAATGGGTAAAATTTGACAATTTTTGTGGGGTTTAAATGATACAATGATTTTATCGTTCCTATAATTTAAGGGGTTAACCGTTTCGTTCTAAGCATTTGCATACCGCATTACACCGCAATTAGTTAAATTATGTTCAAAAGATATTGCAATAAAATCACTACACATTAAAACAGTTTTAGAATTTTGTTTCCCGGGTGTTAAGTACAAAAGAAATTTTTCCCTTTAATTATTTTTCATGCGAAAAAAAAAACGAGTGTCGCGATGAGGAAGGTGACTGAATGGTTACTCCTTGTTAAATTGAGTTGGTGCTGTGTGCCTGTGTCAGCGCTGCTTTTAGAGCCATAGCTCCTAGATTACTACAAAGGTAAGCACTTACTGCTGCCCAATCGATTCATTTGAATGGAATGAAAAGTTGAGGATCTGCAACTTGAAGTTTCACACCCTTTTTCACTCTTAAAGTCAGCTCAACCAAAAAATTTTCAGACTCGGCGTCAAGAACACCACACTCGAAATTCCTCCAACTGTGGGAGGGATTTACCAAATTGGCAGACACGATGAAGAAGTCAATAATAGACGAGCTTCGGTGAAAGGTCTTTTGGGGCAATCAGGATGAGATCCATTTATAATTGAACCCAGTTAAAGATAGCTGTTCCATAGCCATTAGAGGCAATATTTTCCGATGAGGGAACCTTCGCATTGAAATCACCTCCCATGGCATAGAAATAAAATTTTTCGCACAGAGCAAGCACTGTTTCTAAGTCGTCAATGAGTTCCTTCACCGGATTTCCATGTCGAACATAGAAAACCACCAACGAAAAGGTGCACCTTCCCAGCATGGAGCTTATTATCTCTCTTTCAATACATTTCAGACTTAGAAGGCAATGCCTTTGGACTTTCAGGTGATCTTTGTGAGTCATAGCAAGAATTTGCTCTGGATCATCATGCCTGATAATCTTGTATATTCTCAGATGCACTCTGTGTCTTTCTTTGAATCTTTTTCCCGATACAAACAAGAACTCTAGTCTATGGGTGTTCAAGTATTCTTTAACTAAATTCCTTTTACAGCGTGGAGCTAGTGAATATATGTTGAGGATGGAGAGTTTAATGGAACTCATCACGAAAACACACTTTGAAGGCGAATTCTAAATACGCAGCTTTTTTCTCACTAGGACTAGTGAGTTTTTTTATAGTGCGGGATGAAAGAGTCCACTTTTCGAATGAATGTGAACAAGTCACACCCGAAAAATTGTTGGTAGTCAGTGCTCAAACCCGTATTTCGGTCATTCTGCAACTGCTATGGTTGCTGTATTGGTTGTTGTTTAGGTTGCCGTATAGGCTGTGGTGCAGACTGCTTCTTTACATCTTGCAAAGGGCTAGAGTACGAGACCCCTTCACGTACAGTATTTTTTATAGCGGCGGTGATAAAATCCCTACTTTCCTCTTCTTTCTTTTGGAGATTCTTCCTCTTCTCTTCAACTTCTTTTGCTTTAGGACAATCTCTGAAACTCGCAGGGTATCTCTTAGCATTACAGTTCACACAGAACATCTCGTATTTTTTCTTGTCCTTCGAGATTGTACATTCAATGGACTTATGCTGTTTGTCGCATTTTACGCATCTAACGTCAATTCCGTATTAGAAGCGACGTGTACAATCTGTGGCAAATGAAACACTAGGAAGTGCAATTTTTCTGCACACGCTCCTTTTGTATCTTCTGATACAATGAGAACTTCATGTCCACCGTTTTCTTCACTTCAAAGTCCAGTTTGAACTGGACTAAAAAAGATGAAAGCGTTCTTTTTTCCTTCCTAAAAGGTTTAGTGGAGAATCTTTTTGATGATAGGAAATCTTCTCCAAGATGTTACGTCAGCTCAGCCATGACAGCAGAAAATTAAATAGGCTGGTTTGATCCTCAGGCGTTTTAGGGTGGGGCAAAGCTCGTGAGGAGCTGTTCGCCGTCACGTTGAACGCTGGCTCCTTTTCAGAGTTTCGTGTACATGCCCTTTTAACGCTATCCCTGAAAGTCTTCAGATCAAATCTATAGCACACTATAGGAGGCACCCTCTCTTTTTTGGCAGCAGCCACGCTTGGCTGCTGGGGCTTCAATTTCCCTTTATTACCTTCAAAGCCCGGCCTTTCACCCAGCTTGTGTAGGGTCCCCAAGAAACTGGCAGAAGTTATTTTTGCTACCTTTTTGAGTTGGGGAAAATCCCGCTCGCTGGCTTCCAAGATCTCCGATACCTTTGAAGTAGACTCATGCGTTGGGGACCCTATTGGCCTCTTTCTAGCCTCCAGCTTTTCGATAGCCTCCTGCTTGTCACCACTGTCTGTGGAACTTCCACCCTCGTCCATCTCCATTTCACTGAAAACTTCTGGCACTTAGAGTTGCATCTCGTAACTAGCAAGCAAGTCCAGAATAAATTCCTCCTGTATATCCCCCCCCCAAAATTTCTCACAGAAACGCTGCAAGTTCTTCCTCGCTTTTTGCGTGAAGCTTAATTTAGTGGTGGAAAGCTCCCCGTACTCGCTATTTTCCCCTAAATCCACAGGTTCCAAGACATACCTTGGAATACTGCCACGGAGAAATGAAAAACAGTAAAAAAACTGCAACCCTTATTGCCTAGTGATTAAAAGACCAAAAAGCAAAATAATTGGATTGTAAAGAATAGTAATAATAACACTTAAAAAAGCCTTATAAATAGTCTTTTCTTTTTTGTTTTTTTCCAAATACCCCAATTCTAATTCAACTCCTTCTGTCCACTCATATCATTACACTTGTTTTCCTACTCGTACACGCTCTACGCACCTTTCCCAGGTGCTTTAACTCCTTTTCTTTTTCCTTTTTCCTCTAAGATTCCGCAATTCCTCCAAAATACCTCCTTATTCCAATTTCTTTCAAATTTCAATTTTCATAGAAATCCTTCAAAAATCGCATGCTGCTCGATCCGTGCCGCTTCGACGACTGCTCCCCTCGAACTCCAGTAAACCTACGCGCTTTAGTTATTCCTTTAAGAAAGGGTTGGGGAACCAAACTAGCTCCAGAAATTCGAATACGAATGAATGTCTGGTAGAAACGCCCTGTGAGCTGAATTAGCTTCACGTAATAATTAATGTATGCCTATATGCCTTTGTAGTGGCTAGAGTGACACCGCTTGCGTAGTAGTTCCCAGGATAAAATATACTATCAGACTATAATCCTATCCAACTATGATTTGTAGTGACTGTAATATTGGGTAATAATCACATGGTCAAGCATGAAACTAAGCATTACACCTTCTAAAGTAAGAGTTAGTTTCTTTGAAAAATCTTCACGCCAAAATTGGATTAGTTCACGATAACAAATGAGATATACTAAAAACACAACCTATCACTGTGCCGATTACATAAATACAATAAAATACACGGTCTCGAGACTATGAGAAACAGAGACACTGTATGCGAGAGTACATAGCCCCGGAGGCACTTATTTTTATTGACCAAGGAAAAAAAAGACGGACAAACATTCAAAAACTTCTTCAGAGATATGATCGATGAATATGAATTCATAACTGTCTCTTCGTGAACCAAATTAGCACCATTTTAAATTTAGAGACTTGCAAAATATCACTTGAAGTCATTTTAATAATAAGAACATATAATGATAATAGTAATAATTAAAAATAATAAAATGTCACTCAACAACTCAAAATAATGATATGTCACTCAACAAGGCATTGGTATTTGATAGAGCATTTCATCTCATAACCATAATAGTGCTCTTGAAGGTACAATGGTTCAAATCGCACTTGACTGTGTGATTATTACCCGGTTTTTTGACTAGTACCCATAACGACTCAGTAAGCTAAACGTCCATCTGAAGAATCACTTAAAACAATACTCAATTCAACCAATACGTCTCGAATCAGTAATCACTATAGCTTAAACTATGGACTCATTTCAAACAATGTCTGAAATAATATCATATAGTGATGCTGTCACGGAAACCCTTTGCACTCTCCCATGCAGTCGTTAAGATGCCGCCCGAGCCAAGGTTGTAAATGTTAAAGTGAAAAAATTCAATGAATACATTAAGCAAGTCAAAAAAGAAAAATATTTCCATAAAATCTAGTAACGCAGTAGGGAAATAGATTAAGTTGGAATAGCAAAACTGAGGAGCTCTGGTGGAATATGGACCTGCAATGAAACAGTTCCTGCTCTACCTCGATGAGACTTTATCATTGCAAAAGAAATGCATTATTAAAAGATTTGGATGAGTCACTCGTTTTCATTTCTCCCGATGCAGTGGACACTCGTCAAGGACGCGTGGATGATTTAATGGACAACATTATTTTCTCACCCCAAGAAAAGGAAAGTAACCCTTAAATCAGATGACGTCGGATATTCGAATAACATATGAATGACTACAGAATCGAACGAAATTCCAAATCTAGATGAAATCGCTGATGAAGGACGGGCAGTACTTTTCGAATCAGAAACTATACAACCTCGTAATATCCATATAAACTTCCCTCCTTCATGTTGTGTTCATTCTATTACAACAGTAACCAATTGCCCAACATTGGAATTATTTACAGAGAATATAGATGAATACTATAAAACATACAACGGAGACATAATCGATCAAATTCAAGGACCTCTTATATTCCGTTTCGATGTTCAAATAAGTAATTCGATACTATCACGGATTAATTTATAATTCATACCAAAATACACGCCTCTCTGGATATATGGTATTCAAGTTGCGATAAAACCTAATCCAAAAGTCCAGGATGGTCAACATGATTCAGAAATTAGCAAGAGGAGTCAGAGGGTCTCACCTTGCGAATGAATATTCATCGAAAAAGTACAACAGCCCTGTCATTGGATTAAAACTAGGTCAGGAGTATGTGGTAGTAGCTTTTGGCTACGAGATGGTTTGTGAAATCCACGCGAGAGATGAACTTCAAGGTTGATCAGATAACTTCTTCATTTGTCTACGAACGAATGATGCCTGTTTGGGAATCACATGCACCGACGGACAATTGTGGCCTGAGCACCAAAATTTCACCACTCGTCACTTACGGCAGGCAGATTACACTAGGCAACCAATGGAGCAACAAGTATTAGAGGAGTTAGTCGAACTTTTAGAAATTATTCATGATCTCAAAACTCAACCAGTATTTCCAGCAACTGTTCGCTCTCCGAGTGTTATCAATGTTTTATGGACTGCTAGAAAAACGATCCAAAGCGTTTGATGCCGCCGGAGGTTTGCTATTGTAGTTGCCTTGGTTGCGATTTATGTTGGAAATTATAGCGATCCTAACAAGCCGAGTTGGTCGTCAGTTGTTATAAAGAATAAAATTGGCCCGAGAAATTACACCTGCTTATTAAGTCATAATGATAGGGACATAAAAGGACATCTTGATCAGATCCGCCTCGCTAGTCAAAATTATATGCCGATCGATGTATCCAATGAAGCTTTGCAACTCACTTTACCCATCCATCCTGACGTTTCCACTGATCAGGCCCAACAGCGATTAGATCACTCAATGCCAACTGCATATACCGAAATAGATGTAAGAGAGAGAGCAGTGGTAGGGCTCCTAGAGTAGCATCAATTAAAGCAAAAAAAAATCAAAACCTAAGGTAAAGATAGTATGAATATATTTTGAGTTTACTTTAATGAAATAATTGAATTAAATTTAAGATTAAGATCGTATTAGAACGAATATATTTTTAAGGTCATTAATTGCTTCAATACTTATATTTTGAATTATGCTTTCCATTCCTAAATTGATTAGATCATCACTATGAAAATCAATGTGACTGCCTCTTCCGCCACCGACAGTCAAGCAGGCAAGACGTGTTTCAATATAATTCCCGATACATCACAATAAATTTCCTATCGATACCTGCTATAACTTGCCAAAATATGTGCACCCCTCACAGCCGCATCCAACTCAACTTATGAGGCGGAGTAAAAACATACAAAACAAATAAATTAAAAAGAACATTCCTGATTGATAACCTTCAAATATGGCCGAATAAATATTCAATATCAAAAACCAGAGACTGGATTGGAGCAGCCCGAGTAGAACAAGATGTAGCACTCAACTTGTAACCATGCACTGCGCCATCAATACGCGTATAGAGACGAGTATAGGCCCCGTAAAATGTTATTGGCACTGCTTGAGTAGCATATGTAACATACATACATATGTACATATATTGATCCAATCCAACTACCTGTGAACATACGAGCGTATAGAATGACTCCGGCAACAAGTAGATAAACCACGACAACGAACGATGGACGAATGGACAAACAGACAGACGGACATGCCAAGCACACCAAGCATATACGCTTGATGATCAAGGAGAAGAAAATATGTATCTTCAATAACGTCAGATTAGGTTCAATAAATTTCGTATCGGCAGTAATTAATTGCTTGACCAAAAAACCTGCAAACTCGCCAAAAGCTACGGTCTTAACACACACTTGCCCCGGTCTGAGGCAAGCGGGGCAGGTAAGTAAGTAAGCAAGCAAGTAAGTCAAGTTAGAGTGGAGTTAGTAAGGTTAGCATGCATGCAATCAGGCACTGGTAGGCATGCAGGTAAGGGAGATTCAAGCCTAGAGAGATTGGCGGACAAGTAAGACAGGCATTTCAGTTGCCGTGGAGGTATGAAATGTTAAAGATTTTTTACTCGATCAAGCCAAGATGGACATTCTGCATCGGCACAACAACCGCACCAACAGCAACAACAAGCTGCCGGCAACAAGAACGTAAATTAAGATAAGAAGCTCGACCACATGATGACTTATCACTTTAACCGGATTGAGGAAACATTTACTGTGCATTCATGGATCGCCGATGCTGCGGTTCCGATGCCCTTCATATACGAGTATGAGGTGAAGAATAAGTGAGTTAAGGTTGAGGCAAAACATGTTAGTATGGCTCATTATCAGTTTATAATTAAAAATTGTGAATTGTTGTTAACGGTTAAGAATATTCCCCAGGACGAATTACTGATCTCAGATGAGTGAATTCATACTCGTAATAATTTTTGTTCAATTTCGATATGCTACTGATGAAACCAAAAAATTAACTAAGGGATCTGAAGTAAATTTGCTATAACTTTATAGTACAGAATTTAGCAGAGCTGAGATTTTTTAAATTCATTATATAGGGTATCCTAAAAAACAACAACAAAGCGATCACGGGCGTTCGACGTAGTCGTGACAGTTATCTTGGTTATGTTATTATCAAATTATAAGTATAAAAAATAAAGTAGAAAAATTGACGCCCTGTGATGATGTTAGTCCTGTGGCTACAAATATCAACTTTTCTTCGATTTTTCTCTGTAATGTAACCATGAACAACCCTCTCGTAAATTACAGTTTACAATAAAATCATAACTTCTTCAATTTTAAATAAAATGCTAGATTTTTTTCTCAAAAAGCCGTCGGGCATTGCTTTGTTGTGTGAGCAGATGCGTTTTGATTCCATAGAGTCATCTTGAATGTCTAAAGGATGTGTGGAAGGAAATGCGTAGGATGGGTGACGCAGGTTGGTACTAAATTAGGTCACGTCGAGGGATATTAGATTTTTGACTTTTGATTTGTTGGATGTCCGTTTGTTCGGAGGGTGTGATCTAGTAATGAAAAAATTGCGTCGGAATTTTTAATAAGTTGTTCGTTCATAATGCTGCGATCTATCTTTCTATGTTTATATATTTCAAGCCTTTCTAGGATGTCAAGTCTTACTCCTTTGCTTTGCATATGCAACAATATTATAGATGTCCTTATAGCTTCAGGCTCGTGTGCATGGTTTTGTAGGTTCGTCACATAATTGGAGTCTGCCTTGTTGTGTGATAAAGACCGTAAATGCTCTTTGTATCTTGTTGTTGGTTTCTGTGTTGTCCTCCCTTTGTACACCATGTCGCAGTCTTTGCATGTCAGTTTGTATATGCCGCTATTAATTTGTCATTCGGTCTTAGTTTCGCATTAAAGGGTAGAGCACAAGGTAGGTGTTCAGCGGAAAGACCGAGGACTCAATGGGAAGACACGATAAAAGCTGACAGCAGATCCTTATTGGGAGTGAACAACTGGCGGGATAAGCTCGCAGAACCATGATGGTTAGAGGAGATTAATCCTGACGGCCAAGGCCCGGCTTCTCTTTTTGGTGAAGTAAATTGCTTTAGTTTCATCGATATTCATTTTTAATCCCCATCTATGAGAACACTGAAAGACTTTTTCAAATATGATTTCCAGGACTCGAATAATCTCTGCCGAATCCGTTGATACTATGTACAAGCACATGTGCTGTCAACAAAACTGGCTATTGAGATGTTTCTAAATACTAGCATGTTTGAAGTGAAAATATTAAATAATGTTGGACTGAGGCGAGTGCTTTGAGAGACCCCAGCTGATAAGTCGTAAGAATTAGATTTGAACTCTCCTAATTTGACATGAAATAGACAACAAAGCAAGGGTCAACGGCTTTTCAAGGAAAAAGTTACATTATCAGATTAATCAAATATGCTGGAAACTCAAGTGTAATAACTGTATCGAAAGTCGTATTGGAAATTTGGAAGACATTATGATTTTCTACAAAATTCGATAATCAACTCAGTACCAAATTCAAAAGTTCCCGATAACAGACTTATTGGCATGTAACTGTTAGACAGATGTGGATCTTTGCCAGGCGTGCAGAGCTGAAATACTTCTACACCATTTTAGGGGACCGGGAAATAAGAAAAATTGAAATAAGCATTAAATAGGTGACAGCTATACGATTGCTTTCTTGGAGAACTTTTTGAACAGTTTATTGGGAGTACAATCAAATCTAATTTTTGAAAGTTATGCTCAAGGGTTTCAAACATATAGTTCCATTGATAATTACAGAGAATTTGAGTTTTTGAGTGAATGGCTGGCGTAAGGCTGCCTATTTTCGCTTCAGGGAATTTTTTATTTGGATAAATTTTAATGTCTCGATATCTTGTTGAGTACAATGTCCTGCAAGGATATTCATTTATTTGAGATACTAGGATCTATAGCCTTCCAAATAATTTTTTCAAATACATTGATCTCTTTATTTATTTTTACAACCGAATTCTGTTATTTAGGATGTTTCTGAAATGAGACCAGTTTGTCTTGCTGTACAAGGGCATGTTATTACTTACGAAATCGATTGTCTTTCAGGTGGGGCTTTCGGGTTCCGCCTAGCCCAATAGAAAAGGGCCGTAGCGCCACTCGTTCGTGATGTCTCTTTCCCGTGAACCGCCAAAGGCAACTGTGGTACCATAAAATGGATAATTAAAGGTCCTGAAATATAAATCTGTAAGTTAAAACCCTGAAATATATAACTACACGCCTTGAAATAAAAATCGATAAATAACACTCTGAGGACAAACTTTGAATAGCGGTAGCTGAATTTAACTAGCTCTGAGAAAATATCCGAGGGAATGCTCAACGCAGTCAATTACGCAAACGATCGCGGCCAAGAAAACACTATCAAGCCGAAGGCATACATTGGCATCATGCAAAGAAATGTACAGCACCCTACACTTATTATGGAAACAAGAGAAACCAGGGAAACATGAAGGGCAGTCAATAATGGCTGCAGACGACGCGAACCCAGTGGTAACTCACCGCATCTTCACGACTGTCTCAAACTTGCAGTTACGATTTGTAATAGACACTGGTGCAGATTTGTGCGAGAAATTCAAGGATGGTGTATTAAGTCTACATCTGAACTTTCTGTAGTCCACGTCTCTGCGGATCCGACTTACGATACGGTAAAGTGCACACTTAATTTCAGTCTAAGTCGTGAACTTACATGGCGATTTCTTATCGCGGACGAATCCAAGCCAATTATAGGAGTGGACTGTTTTGCATTTTACGACATACTCTTAGATGTAAAAAATTAACGACTCATCATGCATACGTTAAACACAGTACAACGCATTATGTACGCACTACCTAAGGCCCACCAGTGGCTTATAAATCACATTGACTGGATCCAAAAAAAGTGTCCGACGCTATGTTAAAACTTGACATCACAGGAACATCAGAGAGCTGCTGGTCGTCACAACAACATATCGTTACTAAGCAAGGCGAAAAATAACGACATTTTGGAGATTATTGAGGATTAAACACGTGGACGGAGCCAGATCGTTACCCGGTACAACACATCCGCAAATTCATGGAATGCCTCGCAGAACGTTTATCATTCTCACGGATCATAAACCAATTACGTTGGCGTTTCAAAGACGGAACAAACAGTATTCTCCAAGGCAAAATCAATATCTGGACTTTATCAGGCAATTTATTCTAGATATTCAGCACATTGCAGGAAAAGAGAATATTGTCACAGACGCACTTTCGTATATCGAGTATAAAAACCCTCACTACAGGTCAAAAACATGACGACAAAATCAAACAACTAGGACAGAAATCAACAAGCCTTCAATTGAATTGGTGAAAATTCCGGAAGCAGATGCATCACTGCTATGCGACTTGTCAACATCTACAACACGCTCGTTCCAGCACCATTTCGGCGAGCTGTCTTTGACAGCATTCACAACCGGTCACACTCCGGTGTTGAACATGTCTACACCGAAATTGTAATAATGTCAATCTGTAAACGCTGCCGGTACTGCTTGGCCATTATCGACCGTCTCTTCTGTTTGGCTTGAGGCAGTACCTGTAGAAAACCAGGAGGCAACCACTGTCGCCCGCGCGTTTTACAACCACTGAATTGTATGAACTGGCATTCACTTACGAGTCACTTCTGACCAGGGTCGGAGATTTGATTCGTTCGTGTTTAGAGAATTAAAATCCAACAGGAACGTCTCGTTTCAAAACCAAGGCATATCACCCGGCAGCAAACCGCATGGTAGAGATATTTTATTGGCAACTGATGGCCGCTATCAATTTAAAAAACAAAAAGCTCCGTTCTTCTCTGAAGAAGGCCGTTGCATTACAAGGTAAATGTCATTTCTGCCTAAATTATGGTAGCTTGACAGCTGCAGTTGGCTACAACCTAGTAGAACAACAAACGGGGTGACCAGCTTATCTCCTCCGAAGCAGCCACTCCTGATCCCCAAGGGGCTGCTTAACGGTTTATGCTTACTACAGGGTAGTCTCCCCCATACCGACCCAGGCATGCAGAGACTGAAAGGTTTTGCTCTTCACTGCAGAAGAAACTATTATCTTCGCATTAAAGAGATGGTTGCTGTAATTTTGGAACTCTGTTCCTTGAATACAAATCCCTATTTTCTTCAGAAATATACTAATACAAACCGCAAACAAATCATAAAAACAAAACCAAGTGTCGTTTAGGACTAATTGATGATGCGGATTTTATCACTGCCGGTCATCAAATTAGCTTCCAGCCAAAACTGACGCAATTTCTAGCAGTGTATTTGAAAATCCCAGTCACTATCATTTTGTTCAAAATTAGACCTGTCCGACTTCAAACTTGATAAAAATATGCAAACCTTTCTTCTGGCAACATTCAGCGATATAATTTCCTATAACAATATCGGCATGTTCAGGCGACTTCGCCACCACAAACAAAGAATTCTAGAAGATGCTATAAACCCTACTATCCAGAAAGCAAAAAACAAAACCAGAAGATAGTTAATGGTGACTTTTTAGTTCACTGGACCCTCCAAAGTATGCTATGTTAAAATCAAGTGGTGGAGATAACAATAAAAATGGAATCCATGCGTCTGCTGACGGTAAAAATTTAAAATGTGAGAACACGAAGGAAAGGGGTATTGTTTTCCCCTTCGGCCCACCCTGGGCGTCATTTGTAATTCCCGAAGGAAATTTAAACCGACCTCTTATCGGCTAAAGGCGTGAAGTCTCGGCACGTGCCAACGGACTGTACACAATACGTTAACTAGCCCGGGCTGGTTTCACCGAGATGGCTGCTTGCAAGCTAGCTAGTTCGGGGAGGAGTTTTGGTTGCAGGTCTTGCACTAGTAGATAAAGCCCGGATACAATTTCTCAGCCACCAAGCCAAATACTCGTTTAAAACGCGTTCCAAAAATTTCCCGAATAAAAATTTCGCCATTACTTTAATATGGTCTTAGCGAGGTTATCAACCAATCATCATAGTCAAAGGCAAATTCGAGCGTTCCCGATCAAACTACAGACGCGGTGCTGGACATAAGCTAATCTAATTCGAACCGAGCTATTCTACGCAAATAAAAACGCTAAACTCAAACTATGGCACCACGTACCGATCCGAGCTTACCGATCATTTACGGATTTATAATAAAACCCCCCTCTTCGCCGCATGCCTATCTCCCATTTTAATTTCCTTCTGAAAAACTAACTACTGGAAATGAAATAGTATGATTAGTCTAACTATTAACTCTATTCATTACTATTTTTCGAATAAACCATTCTATTTTTATGTATTATGCTCGCACTTAATCATTCAAACTAATTTTAATAATTCACTTTGCCTACAATACAATGTAACCAGTAATAATCTGTTTTTCATTTCCTTCTTCCTTCAATAATATTAAATTAATTATTAAGGCGCAGCCCCCCGGTAAAATGGGTAAACTTTACAGCCGTATAACTCAGAAACCTTACGAAACTTTACAAAATTTTTTAAAGTAGAATTCAGAATGAACCTTTGACTATTGAATCAATTCATTCCATTTTGCAAAAAGTTTGTTGCAAAAATTACAAAACTCAAACAAAATAGTATGTTGTCGTTAAAAAATGTAGTAAATCTCGGAAACTGCGCAAAGTGCCGAGTTAATTTAAGCTATGTTTGTTAGATCTAAATTATTTACATTGAATTAACTCATCAAAAATTTAAGAAAGTTAAATAACTTGAGTATTTCATTTAAAGCACAAAGGGCACCCCTACAAGATTAGATAAGGAACAAAAACTTCAATGAAAAACTCAGTTTGAAAATTCCAAAAACCTCTCGATGTTTTCGTCCGACACTTGTCACATCTAATTGGGGCTACCATAGTGGCGAATGCCAGATCCCTCTCCAAAACTAAGCCAGCAAGTTATTACATATCAACTGCAACAAAAACACTACAATTTCGCTCAGCATAGAAGGACGACTTGCAATTACCAGCTGCTGAATTGTTATATGGCAAATATTTACGCCTACCTGAAGAATTTTTCTCTCATTCTGCATCACACTACGTCCCAGACCTAACTAACTTTGTGAGCCGTTTTCGCGAGCAAATTAGGAAGCTACGTTCAACCAATGGAATGAGGTATGATGGAAAAACCCTATACATCTTCGAAGATCTATCAACTACAGACCATGTGTTTGTGCGCCATGGCGGACCCGAACAGCCATTACAAAACCCATACGATGGACCATACCAAGTAATATCAAAAGCTGGCAAAACATTTAAGCTATATATCCGCGGTAGTGAAGTCACAGTCTCCATAGATAGACTAAAACTAGCATATATTCTGACCGATCCAGAGAACGATGCATCGGATTCAACAGAAGATTTCTTCGTAGAGATGGAATCATCAGCATCATCATCATGCGTAACGCCTTCATTGACAATTCCTTTGATGATGGACGCCACAAGACTAACACGGCAATCGCGGCTGGGCAGACGGGTCCAGTTTCCAGACCGTCTACAAGCTGGTTCCTTTAATCGTTGTCACTAGCAGAGGGGTACTGTAGAAATTGCGCTACATTCACCACTGTATGTTACTCATTAAATTCAAATTTGTGTAAATATTTTAAATGCTATTTCTATTCAATTTTTCACAAGTTTTCCTTTACTTTAACATACTTCAAATTATTTTCTTTAACCAAAATTTCCTAATCCTACCGTGATCATAAAACAATCCCGCTTAGGACATCGTTGGGCCTGTGTTTTTCCTAATACTTGTTTTACAACTCTTTCATAGTAGTATATTTTCCTGGTAACATCAAACATAGGTAGTTTAGGGCCTTCTTCCTAATCATTTTTGATTTTCATAATATCTAAACTCTACTCTTTTACCACTTCCTCTCTGATTTTTTATATTCATCCAAACTTTCCTCGAATCTTAGAGATTTTTGACTACCATTCCGAATGCATATTTAATCAGCATACAATCTACTCAAAAAGTTTGATAAGACTTAAATTTTTGAGAGACCATCACTTCTGGCTTGTCAACAAAGTTTGAGCTTTGTATCTTCGATAGTTTCTGAGAAAATTTACGGTGGCGCACGGATAGACGGACAAACAGGAAACAGAACTACTGGTTCTTTGTAAAATTCGTTTCACAACTCTATGCTAAACTTTTTTTTTAATTGATTATTGGACGCTTTTTACATCAATTCAATGTAGATCTATACGATTATTTAACCTACACTGAGCTTTTTGCGTCGTACGAGCATCGATCTCGTGTTTTGGATGGCTCCGATAGCTTCAAATACTTATGAAAATTGTTACTTAATTGAGTTCCATTGATAATTATTTTTGAAAAATCATTAGAAAAGATTTTTTTTAGGGTTTTGTACTAAAATACAAAACCCTATTGCAATCACGACCTCTGTCCGTCCGTCCGTCCGTCCGTCCGTCTGTATGTCACAGCACTTTTTCTCGGAAACTATAGGAGCTACAGCCGTGAAACTTTGTAGAAAGGTTAGAAGTGGTGACCTCTTAAAAGTTCAAGGGTGGAAAATTTTTTCAAAGGCGTTTAAGGGGGGTCTCCCCATATAGGGGGGGTGACCCCTCAAAAAAAAATTTTCACCATTGGTAGTCAAGTAGGGTGTCATTGGAAAGGTCTCAATGAGATCTTTTCAAAACAAGTCTTAAAATTGTCTTATAAGTACCGAGGGGGGCAGGGGAAGGGGAAATGTACGAACTTTTCGCGTACCTCCCCCTCGCGATTGGACACCTTCCATCCGAAAAATCTGAAAAAAATCATGAATGTAGGCCTTAATGTGTACAACAACAACAAATACATGAGAAGTCGAAATTCACTCAACTTTGTTAGTAATAGTATGATTTATCGATTTTGTGTTTTCTTGAATAAAATCCAAACGGTACCTTTAAACTCAATAAAATTTAGCAAAGAGATGACTTTTATAAGATTGATCTTTTCGGAAAGTTTCATAAAGATCGAATGGTATTTACCGAAGTTATAGCGATTTGAATTTTCGTGTATTAGTATGGAGCAATATGCCCTGTATTACTATGGAAACATATGGCTATGGAGCCATATGCGCTTTTTACCGACTTAGACACTACAGCTTTGTTAGAGTTTGCATGAAAATTTCAGGAGTGATAGGTTTCATGAAGATGAGTACATACAATTGAAACAAGTCGAAGAGGCAGGAGAGAGCTCCTAGTAAAAGGGCTTTGTAACCATTCTAGGATTCGAAAAAATAGGCCATGAATCGATGATTACAGTATAGAGGAGTGGCCCCTGAAAAAAAATTTCATGAAAGGTAGCAGATATGAGTATCAACTGAAAGTTCTCTATGAGAGCTTTTTAAAACAGTTCTTAAACTGACAGTTTTTGCTTCAGTGGGAGCACAGGGGTGGAAACAAATGAAAAATGTGTTTCCTCCCTCGCGAATGGACACCCGTGATCTAAAAAATCTGAAAAAAATATCAAAGGAGATATTTATGGGTATAACTATAACAAATATCTCAGACGTCAAAATTCGTTCAACTTTGTTAATAATAGTATGATCCTCGAATTTCACATTTCCTCCAATTAAATCGTCTTTGACATGTTTCTTGATTTTATTCGTTGCTGGTTATTGCATTTTGTAAGTTGAGTACAAAACCCTTCTGACATGAGCATACGTCTGTCTACCCAACTTGTTTAAAATGTGTTACGACTGCTCGATAAACGGATGCAATTTTCAATACTCTTCGCCTTGTAAACTTTTTGCTACAGACCTCTCAACCCAAAAGTTTATATGCCACATGTGTCTTACTCTTAGGATCCTTTCGATATTGTTTCTTGGTTAGACCAATATGATTGTCAAACGACTATTGATTAATTTGCTTGCTACTCATTGTCAGGCGCACTTCACTAAAGTAGTTCACTATCACTTTTGCGACATATTTCAATACATTGAATGATATAATATACGAGTAGACATGGTGTAAAGCTATCTTCCTTTTCTGGCATTAATAAAACTAAGTACTAATAAGCCCAAAGAATGTTTATCAATACAGTTGGCCCACAAATGATGTCATCCCCTTTTTTTTTAGAGCCATCGCTTCCTGCAACAAGCACCTCCAACTGCCTTGGTTCGGTGAACGTGTCCTCCAATTTCAAAATACGAACAGCGATGAAATGTCTTTGTCGAGCGAGTCAGACCAGTGTTTCATCGACTTCCACACTGGTAATCGTCCTTCAGTTCTTGCAACGAATACCTTTTTGAGTATCTGTTGTTCTTCCATACAACTCACATGGTCAGCCCATTGCAGCTTCCACAGTCTTACATTTCTAAGACCTTCGGTTCGTCGAAAATTGCATGCAACTCATGGTTGTATCGAATTCGCCATCGGTCTTCGGCTAGCTTCGTTCCGATTATTTGCCTCAGGACCCGTCCCGCGAAGACGTTCAATATGTTTGCGGACGCTTGGGTCAGACTCAATGTTTCAAACCCATTGCATAGCACAGGTTTTATCACAGATGTGTATATTTGGAACTTTTTTTTCCAGGGTATGCAGCTAGTCTTCAAGACCGGCAAAACTAGATAAAGTATTTTATTTGCGAGCTGCATTCTTCGGCGTATTTCATCGCTTTCATTACCGTTTCTCGTTATTTAGGCACCTAGAGACACAAACTCGCACACATTTTTGATATTGTATTCGACAAGTGTGATACTTATATTTCAGGGGTTTGAGGTATTTTCCTCGTGTGAGTCATAAGTTTAATTGTATTTTCATTGTTTCTCGAATTTCAAGAAAAGTTCTCTGGCAGTTGTTAATGACTGCGAAAAAATGTTGATGGCATCGGGATAGGATAACGTACCTATTGCATCGACAGGTACTTTGCTTATGACATATTTCAAAGCAATAGCGTCAGCCCATCTTTCTGCTTTAGTCCGATATTTGTGTCAAAGGCATCGTTGAGTTGGTTATTGATGAGATCATCGACGTCATTGTCATTTTGGTAATACGGACTGATTTGGCTGGGATACGATCAATACTGTCGATACTTGCTTGAAGTCAACGAAAATTTGGTGGTCACCTTTTGTTGAACTTACAACATTTCTCAAGTACTCGTTTAACTGGAAGCAATTGATCAATTGTCGATCTACTTGATAAAAAGTCACCTTGATACTCAACGATAATACTGTTCGCGTTTGAGCTTATTTTGTTTTTCAAGATCTTTGAAAATTTTTTGTTCGCGGTACAAAGTAGTGATATGCCTCTATAGTTTTTGCAGTGTAGCTTGTTACCTTTTTTGTGGATGGGGAATATAATTCTCATCTTCAAAACGTTGCAATAAGTTGTAGTTTACCGCAATAATGTGGAAGAAAATTCCGTCTCATGATTGTATACAATTTCATGAATCAGCTCTAGTAGATTTTTTGGCTTGGAGTCTAACGCCTCACTACTGTGAGTGCATTAGTTTGGATGGACTTCCTCAATCTCAAAACGACTGCTTATTTGAGAGAACTTCGTGTGTCTCTAACCTATTCTTCTGGTGTCCTATTCACTTTCATCCTATTGCACTCATTTGGGCCTGGTTATACCCTTAACCTCTGATGATAGCAGGTTAGGTATCTTAGCTGTAGTATCTGGTTTGCTTGGTTTCCCTAGGTTGAAGTTTTATCAGATCCAACTTGCTATGGGCTTTCTAGTTCGTATCCACATGTAGCCACATTTCCGTCCGCTTGGTTGTATTCACTCGCAAAACGCATCCCTTATTTTAACAGGATTCATAGCCAGCTGATACAAGGTGCCATTACACTAGCTATCCGGCGCTCGGAAATTTTTCCCCGTCATTTCACGGATACTGAGGTTCCACTCTTATCTTTTGCTCAAGGTTTTCTTTGTGGTTGCCGCTTGGCTTTACTGCTTCCTTTTGCTTAACTATAGTGCAGATTTCATTCATTTTTCATTAAGGCAGACAGTTACAAAAACACTTCTCTAGTTTACAAAGGAATGCACTGCATACTTGTATAATGTGAGACCACAGTAACGTTTAAAAGGTGTACTCAAGCGTAAAACTAGCAAAAGCTTTTCAACCCCAACTTATGTTAGTTTTAGCCGGAAATTGCTTCAAAAACATCATCTTCGAATGCTCAATTGGTACAACCCTTCCACCTTCCTTTCGAAAAAAAAATACTCCTATATGCATTAAGGACACAAAACACTCCCTCGAAAAGAATCAGCAATTCTCCAAAGACTTCATGCGTTGGATGACAGTTTGACATAAAACAGTCCCTCCTGCTTTTGAAATATCCTTTCGCGATAAATCATTTTCTCTACGTCAGTCCCCATTTTTCCAGAACTTAATTTACTTACTCGACCCTCTGTCACAACGGAGATGATGTCACTGACTTTCTCTGCTCACTTCTCTTTCTCTTTTCTCATCTTTCATTACACTGCCAAAAAACGAAAGAAAAAAATAAAATTTAGCAAGTATGGACCCATCCATTGAATCCCATCACGCTATCACGTTTTCAGGATTCTTTTCAATATTTACTAGGGCAGCCAGTCAGTTGACGTTTTGGCTATTTTATAAGAATGTGCTCGTATTTGTACATTACATATAACGTGTCTGAGTGCTCTGACTAGATTTTATTATATAATGCCAGTCAGGAAATGTTAAGTCAATGCCGCAAAATGTTGGCGAGAAGAAGTGAAGGCCACGTAACGGCAAAGAAGACGAAGACCGTGATGGCCATCGAGTAAGTTAGTCTGAGAAAAAAAAGTAACGTGAAAGCACTTAAAACCATCAAGGGGGTTGGATTTCTGCACTCAACTCAATGGCAGGAGATGGATGGCCTAGAAAAGAAACGAAATAAACTTCTAGTTCTACCAGTCTTACTTTGGCTTTTTCTGATATTTTTTAAGTTAACTTTTGCTTATGGGTATCGTTAAGATCAAATTGAATTTGATTAAATCCACTATTAAAATTAGTGTTTCAAAAAAATGAACATGTCAGCGTTTTTGAAGATCGTTTGAGATGATTGGATTACAATCATCGCTTTTTATCGATAGCACCAACCATTTTTTAAATAAAATTCGAACGATTAAAATGGGAAATGGTTAACAATTACTAACTTTCCAATCGTCCTTACAACTATCCTTTTCGTATAAAACTTAACAAAACTAAATGAATTCAATAAAGTTTATCAGACTACACAAAAATACCACACAACTGCTCCTGAAATCCAAAGAATGAACACGACGCTCAGCAGCAACAACGAGGGCGAAACCAGAAAACGGAACAAAAGGAGCACAACAACAAGAGTGAAGAAGAATATTTCGTCTATTCTGAGACATAATTCAAAGTTAAGACAGGCCGATAGCCATAAATCTGTCAAAAAATTATTTTTGAGCAGTGAACAGCGCGCTTGCATTTCACCATTTCACATGGCATGACGACGACAGCAATGTCCTGGCACAGAAGCATTCCTTGCTCTCTTCTTCTATATCGTCTCTGAGTGTATAGTACACAAATGATGGGTAGCATATAGACTAGAGCGCTTGCACCAATACTTGAGGAGTTTCGCCGCCACCGTTGTTGCTGCGAATCGAACCAACACCATCAGAAATCATTGGTGTGAAATTCGCGCAAGGACAAAAGACGAAGGACAACTGCTGACGATATCATATGATGTACAGCACTAGCGTAGCTGTGGCAGCAGCGTTATTTTGTATATTCATAGCAGCAGAAGGTCCTTTGATGATGGTGATGTTTGAAATGGATCGGGTATCATTGCTGGTTGAAGGTGGAGGAGGAAGGCGGGAAAAGATATTTAATGTCTTGCTCTTGGCGTTGCGTCGGGTTGGATGACATTCACTTCAAATTTGCAGAGGGGATGTTATATTCTATCCTTCTTCAACTACAGATTTTGACTGACGGGTGAAGGATGCTCTGAAGAGAAGATCTGTTGTATATCCTTGTGCGCTAACACACAAGAATCTCAGGCGGGCAATATAAGCGTGGTAAAACTTGCCTCTAGGATGCCACAAATACGAATGAAGCCATTTTACAAAGAAGTATAGACGAAATACATTAAGTTGTGACGAGCAAGCCAGGACCATTTGACATCCTTCAAAATGGCATTCCTCCTCTTAATGCGGTTGCTTTAGTGTAAGAGCGAATGGTGAGAAAGTCGTACTACAACAACAATAGTATTGGACAGTGCTTATGAATCGGATTAGGAATTTAGAAAGGCAGCTCTTCGGTGGAATTGTTGTTGGCTTTTTTTTTATTTATGTCGTCTTTAGTGTTGTACACCTCTCCCTACAACTCACTCATCCGCTGGTTCCCACCGGGATACGCTTCGGTTTCAGCTTCATGATGGCCGTCGACCGCTTTTGACTGACAATTAAATTGACATAAAAGAGGCCTCGACACTAAGGATATTACCAAAATAGAAAAAAGTAACTGAGAAAACAAAAGAAATTTGAGGGAGAGAAGATGAAGGTGGAAAAAAAGAGCAGTTGAAGTTTGTCGAGGAAAACATGGCCCATGGATGGATGTTGTTTTAATGGGTCTATGATGTTGAACTAGGACACCCACGATATGGTGATATGTTGGATGATATTTCAGGGATCAAGGAATATAGATTAGCCTCTTGAGAAATCTAAAGACACCGACACTATACGGTGGAAGGAAAGTAGATGGATGAAGTTTTCTTCTTAGAGGAGCAGGCCATGATAAACAGACAAAGATTAATTGCTTGTGGAAATTTGTTAATTAGGATATTATTAAGAAGTCAAGAAAAGTGTCGTCATATAATGTGTATGCGGTTAAGATCAATGAAGAACTAGAGTAAATAGCTTGATTGTTTTCATAGAGTTATTTAATACTGCTGATCCAAGTGAAGTGGGTTTTTAAGGTATGGTTTAGAAAAAAATCCACGCTCAGAAAACTTTAAATTTTTGTTGAGATAAACTACTAGATTTCCTGAAAACTTTTGTGCTTCATTTAGTTATCATTGGTACCTTTTAAGTTTCGCTGTGTTATACTCGTAGTTTTTCGATTAATTTTATGTTTCCGGAATTTTTTTCCGGTAGCTTTAGTAAAGCATATTGATCAATTTTATTTCCGCGTGCCACTACCCTTTTGACTCAATTCTGTAAATGTTTCAGTTAATCATGTGACTACTGACGCCAACTTTTACATATAAGGCCTTATTGGGTTGATCATACTCAAAGCTATACCATGCAGAACGAAAAGTTAATTCTTCATTACGGAAGTTTTACCAGATGCTCCTGATATGTTACTTTCTGTTCCATGTTTTTTAAATGCATTTTGATGACAAGCCGCAAAAAATTACTGTGATATTTGCTAACACATGAGTGCACTGTACCTGCAGCATGGCATTTGCCAGTCCATTTTATGTAACTTTGATCTGTTAAATACAAAACTATTAATGTTTTTGTTCAATTAACGTCACTTGTTGAGGAAGTTAATACCAATATTGGCAAATCTTCACTATGCAGCGTTGGTGGGTCAGTGAATTATACGTTTAACTCTCAGTTTTTGGAATCCCTGGAGGATTTTGTCTGCTATATCAGAATATCCTTCAGATTTTGATTTCCCAAAAAATTTTGGACATCTGATACAAAGCTTTTCCATGCTACCAACTCATCTTTAGTCATATGGTAAGTGAATCTGAGACATAATTGAGGTTCAATGTCGTTAATGTGCTGAATTATCTCATCCTTTAGTTCTTGAATTGTTCTTGGCTTATTGACGTACACTTTTTCTTTTAAATATCCCTAGAGAAAGAAGTCCAACGGTGTCAAATCACATGATCATGGCGGCTAATTAACATCGCCACAACGTGAGATAACACGGCCATTGAATTTCTCGCGCAGAAGAGCCATTGTTTCGTTGGCTGTGTGTCTAGTGCGTCAGTTCCAACTTGACAACACCGTACCGAGCGTACTCAGTTAGTCGAGTCGAGTCGAACCAAGCAAGTGGTTCGTATGAACAACGTATCCTATGATATGAGGGTAAAAAATTTTTTAACGTGAATTTGTGAAGGGCAGTTAACATTCATTACTGAAAAAAGCGGTGCTATCTTTTAATTAAAGCAATTTCCTAACATCGACAGTTCTCTTATTCCTGACAGTTTTCAGAAGTGGGATGCTACGGAATTTTCGCTTTATTGGATATTGTGTGCTTTTAATGCTCGCTGCGTATTTTCGATTCATTAGCCGACATTTTGTATCGTGAATATTAACGCAATTGCCGTGTCAAATTTTTATTCGTGTGTGGATGCCATATTTCTTAGTTAAAACTTCCGGACACCATAGTTCGTATTGATCCGCTCTCAATCAACGAACTCAAATATGAGCTATGTTCACAAAATTTGCCGACAAGAGGCAACAAACCCGAATTAATTTTACGTCTGGTGGAAACCGTCAATGGAGACGACGTTGAAATCTTAGCCGAGAACTCTCGTGCAACCGACGAAGCGATAAAGTTGCGAGAAAGCGTGTAAAATCTCACAACTTTAGTTCAAGCATTAAATATTCAGGTACAGAGTATTGCTGGCAGATTTGCAAACTCAGATTCAGGCAAAACCTATGGTGTGTCGCCAAACTTGAATATGGCATCAACCTCTAGTCTTGGTTTTCCGACGGACGATCGGCAAAACGCGTCGTGTGAGGCTGTTGTGATGTTGTGGACCGCAGACAGATGAAGATTACTTTCCGCATCCGACACGACAACCAGTTCCAGTACGCCAAAGCATGTTCCACAATTTGCACGATGTCATTGAAATAATACCAGAACTCGATCCAACGTTAAGCACATCACTGACAGCGCAACAATTTGTTCATCGTGTGAAATCGCTAGCATCTATATATTCGTGGGATGAAAACATAGTTCTGTTTGCAGTGCAAACGAAAGTTTGAGGGCCAGCAAAATTGTGGCTAGATGCAAAAAGCAGTATTTTCAAATGCATCGATGAATTTGCAAGCTCTTTAGAAGAGGAATTCGAGTCTACCGAAAATGAAGCCGAGGTACATCTTCATATGATGGCAAACGTTAGACGTTCAAATGAGCCATATACGGATTATTATTATAGAATGTGTGCGGAAGGTAGACGTGCGAGGATTAATGACACAGCCATTATGAGATATATGCATCAAGGTTTAACCGACGTACTAATACAAGCCGCCATTGCGTGCTTTACATTCAAAACAACTAAGGAGTTTTTATGTTGCCTTAAAACCTATTTAAAAAACCAAAGTATGATAAACATACCGGTCACGCAAAAATCACATAGTGAAATAAAAAGTGTAAGCCCGATGATCGTGAACTCTGTGTCTAAGAAAATATTTAATAAGTCTGTATCGGGAGCGACTACTGTTGCCGATAATACAACGTGTCAAAGCATGTTTGTTATAACTGTTATAAACCGGGGCACATCTCTGTGAACTGTTCTTTGCCCCAACGATGACCGCGATATGTTACATGCTCAAAGACGGGACACAGTGCGGATACATGCATAAGCCGAGATCAGCCGGACAAAACCAAAAAGTGAAAAACATTTAGATGGATGGAAAAATTTTGAACGCGTTTATATATTTGGGTAGTAATCGATCTCTCGGGCAAGAATCAACAACTTAATAAAGTGTTCGCCAATTGAGCTGAACGGATTTGCAAGTGGATGTTTAGAATGTACTAGTGAAATGAAAGCGACATTAAAAATAGACGATACAATCGTACGCGTGGACCTATATGTTGTAGCTGATCACCTCATACCAAATAGTTTGCTTTTGGGAGTGGATGCGTTGAACGGAGTTTCACATGAAATAATTATTGAAAATGGCGGATGTCACGTTGAAAGTAAATGTCCTGAAATACCCGACATGGAAAGAAATTAACTGCAGCCGAAGCAACCGAGCTACGGACACTACTTGATGATTTCCGTGATTGTTTTGCAGAGAATACGGCCGAAATGGGTCGATGCAGGACAAAATCAATGAGTATCGAGTTGACGTCAACCACGCCTATGCATACTCGACCATATCGTATACCGTTGGCTAAAAGAGATAAGATTGAGCAGATTGTGAATGAATTGTTTGCCACAAACGTCATTCGTCCAAGTAATTCATTATACTCTTCGCCTCTTGATTTGGTTCCCAAGCAAGATGGGAAGGATCGTCCTTGTATTGACTTTCGTGCGAAAAACGCTATAACAAAGAAGAAGCCGTACCTGATGCCAACTGTTGAGAAACAGCTCTCAAACTCACGGGAAAGCAGTTCTTCACGATACTAGATTTATTCCCGAGACACTACCAAATTCCTATGGATGAAGAATCACGCCAGTACACCGGATTTGTGACTCATCTTGGTCATTTTGAGTACAAAGTAATGCCTTTTGGCCTAATTAATGCGCCGATGATTTTGCCAGAGGTCACGATCGACTTAATTTGTCATATTAAATCAAGAAATATCGTAGGCTATATGGATGAAGTCATTATCCCCAGTCTGACGGCGACTAAGGGCCTCAAAATTCTGAAGGAACTTTTGGAAATTTTTCTTCTTGGGTCATCCCATATATAGAGACGGAATGAAGGCTGGAAGCAAGAAAATTGATTCTATCCGAAAATTTCCATCGCCTGAAAATGTGGCCGGTCAGAAGATTTCTTGGATTAGCGGGGTTCTCATGCAAATTTATTAAAGGATTCTCAGAAATTTCTAAGGTGCTAACGAATTTGTTCAAAACGAAGGAACAGAATTCCTACGTATGGGACAAGACCGCAGACATAAGCTTCAGCGAGTTGAAAACTCATCTCTGTAGTGAACCCGTTCTAGCTCTTTATGATGCATGGGCTGAACACGAGGTACACACCGACGCCGGTTCTATTGGTCTTGCCGGAGCTTTGATGTAATCTACGGAGGAGAAACCATTCCGGCCAGTAATATATTTCAGTAGATATTGCACCGATGCTGAAACGAAGTACAGCAACCATGAATTAAAGGTACTGGCAATCGTTGAAACGTTAAATTGATTCCGATTTTATTTGTTTAGAAAACTTTTCTGAGTGGTGTCCGATTGTAATGCAATATCGACGATGAAGTTGACCACTTTACTTAACAATCGAGGTGCTCGATGGTGGCTAAAACTTCAAGAATTCGACTTTGATGTGGTACATCGATCAGGAAACAATATGAACCATGTCGATGCATTAAGGCGTCGACCACACAAACAACCGCAAGAACCGACAACAATAGCAGAAAAAGTGTTACTGATACAAAAACCTGATCAGATTCACTGGTTGATATCATTACAGCGACAGGACCGGAAACTAAAGGAAATTATGGTTATAATTGATGGAGTATGTAAATCAGCTCAATTTGCCCAATTAAGGTGCGATTACACTCTTAAGAAAGGAAGATTGATGCAAAAAGTAAATTGCGATCTTAAATTTGTAGTGCCATCAGCCGTCCGTTGGAGACTAGTAAAAAGTTTTCATGGCGATGCCGGTCATTTTGGCGTTGATAAAATGGTCCATAGGATACAAGAACTGTTCTGGTTTACTCGAATGCGCAACAACGGGAAGTCGTACATTGCTTCATGTCCGCAATATTGTCGCAATAAAGTACCAGCAGGAAAAACCGAAGGTCGCTTGTTTTATGAACATGTTGAACCTATACCTTTTAGGGTATTGCATATTGATCACTTAGGACCATTTTCTAAGAGGAACAAAGGCAATCTATACATAATTGCAGTAACGGACCCTTCCAGTAAATTCACAATGGCTCGAGCCACGAAACCAGTAGTTACCATGTTGAGGGATATCATGTCGTGCTTTGGATGAACAATCTATATTATAAGTGATTGAGGGTTGGCATTTACATCGAAAAAATTCGAGGATTACTGTGCATGATGAATAACGTGAAGGTGCCTGTACGAACTCCACGTGCTTACAGCCAAGTTGAGCGCGTTAACCAATCAATATTGTCGTATCTACGATGTTCAATGACGGATTGTAAAAAATGGAACGAGCTTCTACCGTGTTTGCAATGGGTACTAAATTCTCAAATCAACTCGACGATCAGATTCAGATCCAATCAGATAGTTTTTGATTTTCGTTTGAGGGATGTAACAGCGAGCCGTATCATCCAAGCACTACAGGACGATACGGGTGACAATAATCAACTGCCGATAAGCGAAATTCGGCAGGAGGCTGCACAGCGTATTTTGAACGAAAAGGAACGATGAAAAATAAAATTCGACGAGAAACATGAGACTCCTGTTTTATATGAAGAAGGCGATTTAGTGGTTATACAGAACATACCAATAGCAACCGAGGAGTCCCATAAATTGGAACCAAAGTATCGAGGGCCATATGAAAGTTTTGTAAAACGATCGCTTTGTTGTCAAAAGCCTCGAGGATGATCAGAAACGAAAATTCTGTCCCGTGCTCACGAGTGATAAAATGAAACCATGGTGCCGACTCAGGCCAGATTTTCATACCTATGACTTTAATGACGATAACGAATACTACCAAGAAATCGGGTCAATTTCTGGCCAGGAGGGCCGAGCTGTCAACTCCAACTTGGCAACACCGTAGCGAGGTACACAGTCGAGTCAAACAAACCAAGCGGTTCGTAGGAACGACGCATCCTATGATATGAGGGTAAACGATTTTTTAACGTGAATTTGTGAAGGACAGTTAATATTCATTACTGAAACAAAGGGGGTGCTATCTTCTAATTAAAGCAATTCCCTAGGATCCACAGTGCTTTTAATCCTGACAACTGGCATCATCCTGTTGGAACTACATATCGTCCAGGTCCATAACCTCAATTTCTGGCCACAAGAAGTCCGTTATCATCTCAATAGCGAACACCATTCGCGGTAACTGCTTGGCTATCCTCATTTTTGAAGAAGTACGGCCCAAGTACGGCCCGATCACGCCGCCCGCCCATAAACCGCACCAAAAAGTCACTCATTATGGATGCAATGGCTTTTCAACAATCATTCGTGGATTCTCATTTGCCCGAATGCGGTAATTCTGTTTGTTAACGAATCCGCTGAGGTGAAAGTATGCCTCGTAGCTGAAGATGATTTTCTTTGTAAAGTCACCATTTCCTTCTTTCTGTTCAACCAACCATTCAGCATATTGCCGACGCTTGAAATGGTCAGTAGGCTTCAGCTTTTGAGTCAATTGAACCTTGTAAGCGTGTGAATTCAAATCTTTATTCAAAATTCACATCAGTGATGTTCGTGAGATGTTCAATTGTTGGGCACAACGGCGACTCAAGGTTGACGGCTCTTCTTCCACACTACCGCGAACAACAGCAATGTTTTCCGAAGAACGAACTAGACGGGCACAGGTGATTTTGCATTTCCTACAGACCCAGTTTGCTGAAATGTGTGCACGATTCTCCCGATTGTCGACACATTTTGTCAATTATGCTGGTCAAAAAAATCACGAAGTGCACGAAATGCAATTTGATTTGAACACCCATTTTCGTAAAAGGCTTCAAAAACCTTAAAGCGCTGCTCAATTGTGTACCTCTCCATGGTTGAATTTGTGAAACACTGAAACATAGAAATGTCAAATTAAGTTGGGCGAAAAACTTGACGTGCATTATGGTTGGACCACCCTTTATTTAAATTTTTAGCTGTCTATGAAAAGTCGCCAGTATTTTTGTTGGTTTACTGGCCCAAAAGTATCGCTACAATATATGATATCATTCGTCTCGTTAAAATATGGTAGAATGTAGCGCTTTCTAGTTCCAATAGGATATTTGACCTGCCAGACTGAAGGCAATGTTTTTCTTTTAGTCTTAACGCAAGAAGCTTAGTTGATTTCTTAGATAAATTTGAATCTCGAATCAAGCCATTTAACTTACCCTGAGGAAAAACCTTAAAGTGCAGGACTGCATCCGTCGAATTCACTGTCACTATTGCTTTTACTCTAACTTTGTAACCATTTCAACATCATCACAGCAATTGTTCGATAAGGAAGTAAATACCATCATTGGCAAATTTTCACTATGCAGCGTTGGTCGATTAGCGGATTGTTCGTTTGGATAAACCCATGAGAGTTTTTTTTATATCTGTTCATATATTTTACATTCAATGCATAATGCATGCCCATTTCATTGGTATTTTAAACGGTAGCTTTTCTCAAAGTTACCCCACGTAAACTTTGTGTGGGGCCCAACGTTTGTTTTGTCGTCCATAGTGTTTTCCAAAATAAATCGTTTATATTCGTTACCTTTCTTGACAAGTTTTATAACATATGTAGAAGAAATGGTCGCGGCTATCAATACAAGACTTGCGTAAAAAACTCATATTTTTCTGTAACATAATGCCCAATACATTGAATAATATAAATCAAATGGGATTTTCAAATACTCATAAAATTATGAGCAAGTTACTTTTCTTCAAAATCTCGGCCCACGATAAAGTATCTGCCTCGTTTTACCTCGAAAAAAAAATACGTGAGCCTTTTCAATACGGCGTTGGAATCAAGGAATTCCACAAAAACTTGAACTTAAAAATTGGAAAAAACTGGTAATTATACACAACCTAACATTTAATTTGAGCAAAGGAAAAATCAGAACTTCGATGACCCGTATCCTGTTGCTAAACCTTCACCACAGTTGAACCGACCAAAACCTGCTTAAGCAATTTACGAAAGACATAAAAGCCGACTTTTTGCTGCTGAGTACGCAACACCACGATAAAAGTTCATAGTCATGGTATCCTGATAAAACTGGTACTGCCGCCATCTGGGCTCAGAATAGTGATTCCTAGGCGGAGAGCTGTGCCCGGGGGGATAGTTTCGTGCGGATTCAGTGCTCAGGGACCACTTTCTTTCGCGTGTACCGAACCGTTATCATCTTCCCAAGCCAAACTTAATGCTTTGGTGGGTGCTGTCGCCAACGCAAAGACAACGTGCTCATTGGGGAGACTTCAACACTAAGGCGATCGAATGGAACAGATACGTGAGGAAAACGAATCCTATATATGGTGGCCAGGATAGTGCTTGTCGTACTAAGCGCCGGAAATATGCCGACTTTCCGCTGTATTAGCTGCGGAGGAACCATAACGGACGTAACATTCGCCCCAGGGGCACTAAAACGGAGGATACACCAATGGAGAGCATTAGAGGACTACTCAGCCAGTGGTAATCAGTGCATTCTGCTTGAGATTAATGATGTTGTCTCCCGACGGCCGTGTTCTCGACTTTCTACAATTGGGTGGGAAAAACTGGCAGCTCAAGACGTGCTGAACTCAACTATGAACATCACCATGACTACTTGCAATGCTTCTATGTCGAAAATACTGACACGGCAAGCCCCCAGTGTACAGGTGGTCGACTGAAATCGCTGAAAAGCAAAGCAAAGGGAGTGCCACAAGCTTTGGTGTGAGGCTCAACGGGAAAGAAATCGTGACGAGGCATGCAACTGGGTAGCACCATATAAGTCGGCCAGGAAATGCTTCCACAAATTGATTAACAACAGCAAGGCTCACTGCTGGCAAGATCTAGTGGACAAAGTGAACAAGGACCTGTGGAGCCTTTGGCTATAGGCTAGTTGCGCGGAAGCTTAGTGCCCTACGGACGCCTTCCATACATAATGCGGAAAAGATGCACAAGATAGTGCGGGCACTCTTCCGCGCCCATCCTGTCCGTGTCTATGCTATTCACGGTGAAACAGCAATCAAGTACCCAGTCTTCACGGAGTCGAAACTGGAAGAGGCAGTCCTTTCATTCAAAGTCAGGAAGGCTCCAGGCCCAGATGGTGTTCCATCTGAGATGTTGCAAGTTGTCCATCACCATTGCCCTGGCTTGCTGCTCAACACATTCAACGCTTGCCCATGGGACGGGGAAAGCGCTAGAGAAACTCATCAAGGAAACACGGCTTTAGAGCAGGAAGCTCCACCGTTGATGCGGTTGCAGAGGTGGTCAGCGCGGTCCGAAGGGCATAGGCATGTAGTCGTGCCAAGCAATGGATCGTCCTGTTGGTGACACTTGACGTTAGGAACACCTTTAACTCCGCTACATAGACGGATATTCTGGATATGCTGGAAACCCTTCTCAAGTTTCAGACTATTTGATGTGGCTTCTGAGGAACTACTCAAAGGACCAAAGTCTGCTTCACGACACAACACAGAGCCAACGAAGGAAGTAAGGAAGTTACTTCAGACCTTGCCCAGGGATTTATCCTTGGTCCAGACCTGGGAAATGTGTCTTACTATGGGCTACTGAGACTAGAAATGCCAGATAAGTCGTACGTCATCGTCTATGTGGATGATGTTGCGGCTCTGATCCCGGGGAACACTCTTGAATAAGCGCAGCTTAGGCTATGTATGCTAATGTGCCGAGTAAAAGACTGGACTACCCATGGGTTCAGTCTAGCACTGAAGAAAACCCAAGTGGTCATCTTAACAAAAAAGAGATTCCCTAGAGTAAAGATGATCAGTATTGGAGACATACTAATCAAAGCCAGCGGTAAAGCATCTGGGATTACTGATCAACTTGAAGACGAGTTCTCTGAGCAAATCAAGGCAACGACTGAGAAGGCTGCTTCGGGCGTACCGGCGCTGAGTTAATTTATATTACCAACAAACATTAATCAATGATATATTGACTGTTTCGTCCTTACACCATCTTTCGGTAAGCTGGAAAATTCTACGTTCAAAGAAACCTTGGATTTTCAGAAGCTAGTCCAACTCATTTTTAACAGCCTGATTCTAATCGAACGTTTTACTATTGAAATGGTTTTGAAGTGAGCGAAACAAAGGATAGTCTGATGGTGCTAAATCAAGGCTTTAGGATGGATCGGTTTCCAACTAAGCTCCATTAATTTTTGACAGGTTGTCAAAGAGGCGTTGTAGTGTTTCTGATGTTCCAAATGTCCTTAAAAGATTGCAGCAATGGTCTGCTGCGTCAGTGGGCGAAGATATTAATGCTCGCCGGAATAGACCTTGTCTTAGGATGCGTGAATGCGCTTGCAGGCTAGCGTTGCGGTGTCGTGGGGCAGGTTCTTTTTGCCCAGCACAAGGGCCCACTTCAAAAAAGTTTCGCATTCACGAATTGTACGTTAGAAAGAGAACGCGTCGACGGTGTCGAAGCCAAGGTAACCTACCAAAGACATTTGGAAAATGACGCCAATGCTGGATTAACGCGTGCGGGATGTGAGACGATTTCGTCCTTACTTCGAACACTTACGACCCCCAACTAAGAGTGGGGCATCCAGGTGAAATTCTTGTCTCTTTAATCGTGCACGTTAGTATTTAATGCGTCTATGTCTATGCATTAGAGTTATGAGCCCGCTGTCAACTTTAAAGTCCTACTTTCATTTAGTCGTGCTGATGCTGATGATGAAGCGTAATTGCCTTGAAGTAAGTCGTTGCCTTCTTACTCAATCCCAAAAACAGAAACACTACCTCACGCTGCGAACCAACCTCTTCGAGTAGCTTCATCAGCGCCATCTAGCGCTGTTCAAGTCAAACAAATTTTCTAAAGTTTTTCGACGGTACATATGACTGAACGTTTGAAATTTTATCAGTAGTATATCAACGATTTATTTTAGATATGAGATGTCGAAAACATTAGCGCGCAAACATATGAATTTCCTTCTCGTTTGCATAATTTTGGCTAAACTTCATCCGAGAAATGTCATACTTGGCAGTCTCAAAAGCCTACTTTCGGCCTACTGAGATGTAGCTTTCAAGTTTACTGGACAGCTGTTTTCGGAAATTTAGGGCTACTGAGCAGCTGTTTCCGGTACGCGAAGTGACTTCAGGAACGTTAATTGATTTTCTTATGGGCCTGAGTAAGTGCAATAATGACTCAAGTGTGGCCAAAATAAAGTGCAAATAGAAAAGTTAATAATTTAGCGATACATTATATTAAAATTGTCAAATATTCCTAACCACGACCGTCGATGCTTACGTATACATACTCACACCAATTTCATATTCAATTAGAACGTTCAGTAAATTGTCTCTATCTTGAATACTCACTCAAGCCGGTAAGACTTGGTACGCTTTATCTACAGCGCACTTTGTTCTGAGTAGTTACCACATAAAGTTGTCGCATTTGAGCGGGTCTGGGCTCCTGCGCCTCGGTCCGATGAAGGTCCTGATGAGTACTCTCAACTGTTTTGGGCCCGGTGTCCGCCTCTTCTTGTCTTAACGACACTTTTTTGCTACTAGTTGCAACTTCCACGGAGTGTTCTAGTAGAAACGAGTCGTCACCAGACCTCTTTTTCGGTGCACCAGAGTTCATTTCATCCGTTCTTCCCTCAGTTAGGTTTAGCTTACGCATTGCTCTGTGGTGAGTATCCCTTTGTTGAGTTCCGGTTAGTGGTTTAGAGCCCGATGCCGAAGAATCTTCTAGACCCAGCTGTCACCTATGGAGGATGGCTAACCCTGTTGTTTCATCGTAAATGGCTCTTGTGCGTGCTTCTTGTGAGGGCATCAAAGAAACAATGACTGCCTTCATTAAAGTGGTCGATCATGAGTTTCCCCATCCTTGGCTCGCCTAAGTAGTGGTTGTGGACGTATTTATCTTACAGCTTTCCTCTCTTACGAGGGATAACTGTTCATCATGCTTCCTCCTATGCGCTTTCTTTGCTAGCTCAGTTTGTCGCTAGTTAACTATACTTTCATCCTGACAACAAGGCGTTCGCTTCGCTTACAAGCAAGGCTCTAGATGTCCTTAATCATCTTCTGCTAGCAACTTTTTTTTTATTGACATAGTCAAGGCTTGTATGCCTGTTAATGAGTTGGATCATAACTCAAGATTCTCTGACATGTTCCCTGAAGGATATGATGTTGGAACCTTCAGGAGCTACTGTGACAGTGGGAGGATTTCCAATATTTGATTGGCTACCACCAATGGCACTAAGTATTTTGCTGCCGTTCCTGCTTTACCCTGGGTTAGAAAAGTATTGTAAAGTGTTATATATTTCAATCAAAGACATTAAGGCAGTTTCTGTGATAAAATATGATGTAAAGTAGACTTATAAAAGATCGTGGCAGATTAGAGAATTATACATCAAGCCCGGCGCAAAAGAAATTATTGGTTCATTGATGAGGGCCAAAATGCGTTAGACAAATAGAATCAGACATACATACAATATTTAGGTAAGAAAACCAGAAAAAGTGAGAACATTATGAAAATCTCAGAGGGTAACGAATAAGATAATTAGAATTAAACAAACGAAATACTAAAATGACCAATTGAGAAGCATCGATGTAAGTCTAGCGAGCAATAATACAAGACAAGCATACAAAGTAGTGAAAAGCCTGAAACGTGATTATCAGCCGAAGACCACGTTCTGCTGCAATGTCATCGGCAAAATCATCGCTAGTGAAATCAAGATTATGGAAAGATGCGCACCATATTTCAAAAACGTCCTTAATCTTCCACATAGCTCCAAAATATCGGAGTCTGCATATATATATATATATATATATATATATATATATATATATATATATATATATATATATATATATATATATATATATATATATATTCCCGGAGAGTTTCCGTTGGGCCCACCAACTTTGGATGAAGCTTGTTTCATCATCAAAGCCCAAAAGATTTATAAAGTGCCAGGTATCGATGAGATCCCAGCAGAGCTCATTAAATATGGAGCCAATGGTATTCAGAAAACCATTCACAAAGTCATCCAACACATTTGCCAACAAAAACAGTGGAGCCGATCAATTATATTCCCTATCCACAAAAAAAGTGCCAAGTTACAGTGCGAAAACTATAGAGGCATATAATATGATACCTTTGAAAATGTTTTGTACGGTGTCAAAATTATCAGATCATAAAACAACAGTATTATTGGGGAGTATCAAGGTGGTTTTAGAGCAGGTAGATTGGTAGATAGATAGATAGACCAATTGTTCACTGTCAAACAGGTATTTGAGGAATGCTGGGAGTTTAACATACACGTACACCAAATTTTCGTTGACTTTAAGCAAGCATACGACAGTATTGATTGTACCGTGCTGTACCAAATAACGCTTTGCTTTAGTATCCAAGCCAAATCAGTCGGTCATACCAAAATGACAATGACGTCGACCACCTTCCTAGTTCACATCAATAACCAATTCACCAACGCCTTTGACACAAATATCGGACTAAAGCGGGGAGACGGGTCGGCTCCATTGCTATTCAATTTAGCTCTTGAATATGTCATAAGAAAGATACTTGACGATACAAGAGGTAACTTACCATACAAGTTAAGCCAAGTGGTAGCCTATACAGACGACATCAACGTTTAGTCGCGGCCGTTAACAATGTCAAAGAACTTTTCCTGAAACTCAACAGCGAAGCAAAACTAGTAGGGTGACAAATAAATGAGAATAAAACAAAGCTCATGACACAGTCGACAAAAAATACCTCATACTCGTATACCCAAAATATCACATTTGACGAATACATATGTAAAATGTGGGTGAATTTGGACATATATTTAGGCGCCAAAATAATGAAAGCCGGTAATGGAAGAGACGAAACACGCCGCAGAATACAGCTCCCAAACAAAATATTTTATTCAGTTTTGATGATGTTGAAGACCAGCTGCGTAGTTACATAGGAAAACAAATTTCCAAGTACACAAATCTAGGGCCTGTGCAACGCTATGGATGTCAAACATGGACCCTAACCCAAGCATCTGCAAACCTATTGAATACCTTCGAAAGACGGGTCCTGAGGTGAATAATTGGGGTGAAGCTAGACGAGGACCAGAGGCAAGGTCGATACAACCATGAGGTGTATGAAATTTTTGACGAGCCGGAGGTCTCAACGATTGTAAGACTGCGGAAGCTGCAATGGGCTGGTCAAGTGAATCGTATGAACGAACAACGAATACCCAAAAATGTATTTGTTAGAAGGACTGAAGGCCGGATGACAGGGGGGAATCGAGGAATTGCTGGTCTGACTCGGTCCCCGAAGACAGTTCATCGCTGCTTGGATTTCGAAACTGAACCACGCGGTCAATGAACCGAGACAGTTGGATGTGCTTGTTGCAGCAAGCAAAGGCTCAAAGGGGGTTCTAGTTTTACGAAGAAAAAAATAGAAGGCTAATAAAATGGCTTCTTCATAGAGCAAGTGATTTTAACAATGTACAATTCAATTATAGCCACGGGATAGATTTTTTAGGATCATGTTTGTGTCTGAACCATATATATGTGATTTTCAGTATTCATGAGGTGCTTGCACGTAACTAGAAAACTAGCAACTGTTGTTAGTAAGTCTTAACCCGCTGAAGCACATGCATTTCTTTATGATTGCATCATTTCAACTTAGTTTCTAGAAGTTTAGTTGGGTGAATCTTGAATTATTGGCCAAATAGGTCCATAAATTATATATTTGGCTCAAAAATTTACATAGAACATTTTATATTGCCGATCATGATAACACTTATATAAGCACGCGGTAAGTGCAAATAATATTGTTTGAAATCTTGAAATGACAAACCTAAACTTCTGGCTTTCACTCACAACGAAATAATAAGATTGTCTTAATCATATATTTTTTTAACCAAACAGTTAGTTGATCCGATTGAATGCAAAATTTTGCAGTGAAGAACGGGGGCGGTCCGATAAGTACTTAGCCTCGCCGCCCAATGGCGTCACTACCGCAAAAGAGATCCACTATCGTATAGTACATTCTTGTAGACGGCCACTGTCAAAATTTTCACCGCGTGTGTAAGCGGGCCTGTCCGTAGATTTCGGAAGATTGTAGAAAGAGCAATATTGGTCGATAATTTGATTCTTCTTTTTGAAAGGGAAATCGCGCAGCGAATTCTAAGGGCGCTTGGATGCTGTGCTCGATGACTATGATCTTGTGATGGCAATCGTAAAAAATTGGTTTAGTGAGTTTCAACGTGGTCGCACGTCGGTTTTCGAGGAGTCATGCCCAGGAGCCCCAAAAGCGGCTCCCACGGAGGATAACAAGACAAAAATTCACGAGCTCGTAATGACAGATCACCGATTGAAGGTGCGTAGAATAGCTGAGACATTTTGATTATGAGAAAGCTGGCGATGGGTGCCACTTTTGCTCACTCCGGAAAATAAACGCAACCGTGAGACCACTTCAGAGTAGTTTTTGACGCTATTTAAGCGCAATTCAAAGGAGTTTCTGGGTCTTTTTGAGACTGTCGACAAAACATAGCTCTACTGATGCACACCAGAGACCAAGGAGCAGTCGAAACAGTGGACTTCACCCGGCGAATGTGCTCCAAGGAAAGCGAAGAATGACCTATCAGCCAAAAAGATGATGGCCACCGCTTTCTGGCATTCACAAATTGTGATTTGCATCGACTATCTGGAGAAGGGTAAAACGGTCACAGAGCTCTACTATGCCAAATTATTGGGCCGATTCGACGCTGAACTGCAAATAAAAGGCTCCATTTAGCGAAGAAAAAAGGGTTTGTCCACCATGACAACGCTCCGGCTCACACCTCCGCCATCGCCACTGCCAAATTGGTCGAATTCGTTAGTTACCACGATGAATTTCCTTCCATACAGGTATGGTCTGAAAAAAATAATTCCCTAATGGATCCCTAATACTTCCTTTTCGATTATTGGCTCATTCAGCTCATGCTTGTTTAATGATTTACTCGCATAGGAAATAGGAAATTCCCTTGGAATAGAACGGCACCTAGCGCGTAACTTGATGCGAGAAGGGCAAAACGGTCACAGAGCTATACTATGCCAAATAATTGGGCCGATTCGACGCTAAATTGCAGATAAAAAGCTCCATTCAGCAAAGAAAAAAGGGTTTTTCCACCATGACAATGCACCGGCTCACACCTCCCCCATCGCCACTGCCAAATTGGTCGAATTCGTCAGTTACCACGATGAATTTTCTTCCATACAGGTATGGTCTGAAAAAAATAATTCACTAATGGATCCCTAATACTTCCTTTTCGATTATTGGCTCATTCAGCTCATGCTTGTTTAATGATTTACTCGCATAGGAAATTGGTAAATCAGAACCTATGTTCCCTTGGAATAGAACGGCACCTAGCGCGTAACTTGATGCGTCAGTTGTCAGTATAAAAGGTTAATCGAAGTTTGAATACTGTAAAATTGGTGGTTTCATCAACTTATCTTTAAGAGTTTCAAAAGCTTCTTGGCATGAGGAGTCCCATACAAAGAGTGCATTTTTCTTCAGTAATGGATTTAAACTTTTTGCGATGTCTGCGAAGTTTGGGATGGAATGCCGATAATAGTTACAAAACGCAACCAATCTGCGCACTACAATCGCGTTCTTCGGAATTGGATAATCTTTAACTGTTTTGTATTTTGCTGGATCGGTTTTAATACCATCTTTAGTTATTAGGTGGCCTAAGTATACAACTTCGGTTTTGATAAATGAGCTAGTCATATCAAGTGTTGAAAAATATTTTGCCCTGCCCAATTTGTCTATGAAATTCTCCGATCTCGTTAAAGGAAGCTTGTCATTGACAATTTTTGGTATAAAGTTTTCGAAAATCGACTACAAATCACCATTTCTTATCCTTACCATCGCTTTTCTTGGGTGCGATAAGCAAAGGTGAATTGTATGTGCTATAGGATGGCTCTATGATTTTATCATCCAGCAATTTCTGAACCTGATTTTGGATTTCTTGATTCTGTAAAAGCGGTAGCCTATAGTTCTTTTATTATAAACAGGTGTGCTATCTGAGACTTCCAAACGTTGCTTATAAAAGTTGTTAGCTGTTAACTTTCCATCGCCTAAATGAAAGATATCCTAATATTCGTGTAAGATATGCAAAATACTGCCTTTAGCCAATGGATCACTTGATGAAATGTTAATTCCTTCAAGGATCTTTTTTATTCTTAAATCATTATTCTGATGATTTTGTTTAGGACGCTTGATTTCATAATTACCCAACGGTTGAATCTCAAGAAGATTTTGCACGTTGTCAATCATAACATTTGAATCAGCTTCATTCAGAATTTGAATCAGTTTTATACCTTTTTGCCGGTATAATTGAACTACTGACAAATATGTTCTTCAGTATTTGTTTGCTTAACACAACATGGTTTCTATCAACTTTTATATCAACTGATATTACCGCGTCTGATTTAGCAGGTAGTTTGACTTGTTTGACATTACCATTTCTGAGTTCCATAGGGATAATGGCTTCATCTTGGTTTATATAGAATGCAACCATGTAGGTCTCATAGTCGATTTTGCACGTACTATAAATCGTTCCAAAATATCCCTTTTAATAATACCATCTGTGTAGATTTGAAACTTTTCATCCGCCATAAAAAATTTGTGGATGATATTACATGTTCTTATCTTTAATCTGAGTTTGATTGAGCCATGTGATGAAATAACTTCATTAGCTATGCCAGTTAAATTACACTTACCCCTAATGGTGGTTGATCCATCTTCTTTGATTTTACCTTTTTTACGAAGAGGGACATCAGCTCCCGTGTCTATTGAAAATTTAGTTTGTTGTCCTACATTATCGCAGAAAAGAATGACATAATTTAGGCAGTTCTTGCGTAATACTTACGGTGCTCTTTGGTAGTGCACTCGTAGCTGCATATTTTTCGACTGTTCCTTTGAAAAAATTCTTTAGACTAGTTATACAGGAATGGTGTTATAAATTTAATGTGAACAAACACGAAGCTGACCCTTTCCCATATTTCAAATGATCCAATTTAATAAATCAATAGGTCACCCAGAGTGTGACGCTATTTCATAAACAAACCATAAAACTAATAATGCAATAATGCAATTGTATCGCTTATACCTCTTAGCTCGTGATGTCAAGCCGCCAAAAAGCCACATAATAATATATGAATGTGTAACGTACTGCACATGTGGGTCATGTACTTGAACCAAGAAGTGTTGAATCACGCTGCATCTAGGAACGTCGTACGAATGGATACTTGATATAAAGTGTATGATCATTGATATGTTCCACAGTTATTCGCCAAAATTGACAATTCTGTGACGTTTATTTCCAGTAGAGCTTAACACTAGAACAACCCTTCCAAATTATGTAAATTTATTTTCAAAGTCAAAGTTCAATTCTTGAAACCGCAAACCCTATCATTTTGTTCAGTGATGAAGCTCATTTCGCCATACAGTCTTCCACAAAAGTCAAGGTACAGAGAATCGGTAACTGAAAATTGTATTACTGAATCAATATTTTTATTTGAAAACCAAAAGTTATGAAATGGTAATAATACGAGTTCTGTTGAATTTATGTTTTCATAAATTTAAAGGGATTCGGCAATAATGATCATTGAAGACAATAATTTTTTGTTGGCAATGTCTCTTTTCTACTCCACAAAAGTCTTGGTACAGATGCAGAAAATGCCCTGTTATTTGTAAAAAGGGGAATCCCCCAAGTTCATATTATCAGAGTGAGTTAACAACCGTAGGCCGCTGTCTTTAATATCGCGTCCGTACTCGTGGTGTATCTTTTATTTAATAAAATTTTTAAAAAATGAGTCGAAAGGAGTTGAGTATTAAGAAGCGTGAAATAATTATTAATCTGCATTCAAATCAGAGCAAATCATATTCTGAAATAGCTGAACTAGTGTTGCGAAGTCGGTCAACCATTCAAAAAGTGATAAATCGATTTAAGAAGGAAAATAGAGTGGAAAATGTGCCCCGATCAGGTCGTCCATCTAAACTAAGTGCAAAGGACAAGAGAAAAATTTCGCGAATGGTAAAACAAGATCCATTTCTAAGCTGTAGAAAAATCTGCGATGTTCTTGGAATTAATGATAAGAAGGAGGTTAGCGCAGAAACTGTGCGTAGAGCTGTCGTAGAAGCTGGATTTTCATCTCGTACGCCTAGAAGAAAACCTCTTGTAAGTTCCATGAAAAAGCAAAAAAGAATAACATTTGCAAAAGCATAACCAATAACGTTTTGGGATAATGTTTTATTTTCGGATGTGTCTAAATTTTGTATATTTGGTGTAATTGGGCATAAGAGGGTCTGGCGAAAAGTAGGAGAAGCATTTAATCCCAAGAACACTATTAAAACAGTAAAACATGGAGGCGGTGGTGTTACGGTTTGGGGTTGCATGGCTGCTGCTGGAGTTGGAAATCTGACATTCATCGAAAATACTATGGATCAGAACTCTTATTTAGAGATTCTACGAAACAACATGAAACAAAGTGCAGCCAAATTAGGTATGCGAGAAGATTTCTTGTTTCAACAGGACAATGACCCTAAGCACACTGCGCATAAAGTTCGAATGTGGCTATTGTACAATACTCGCACGCTTGCTACACCGCCTCAAAGCCCTGATTTGAACCCTATAGAGCATCTTTGGAATGAGCTTGAGACAAAAATCCGAAAAAGAGTGATATCAAGCAAGGCGCAGCTTAAGGATGCTATATTGGAGGAGTGGGCCAGAATCAGCAGCGAATTTACTAAAAAATTGGTATATTCTATGCCTAAAAGACTGAAGTCAGTAATTCAGATGAAAGGATATCCGACAAAATATTAAGAAAAGTATAATTCAAATAACTATGCAAGACTAAATTACAATTTGTATCATTTTTCTTTAGGTAAACCATGACTTTTGTGGACTTCATTCATTGACTTTCCAACACATCATATGTAATAATATATTAATACGACAGAATTTTCGTTTTGTTTTACATGAATTTAAAGTGTAATGATTATAGTTGAAGTAATACCAAAAAAATTTTATCACTATAGGTTTTTTAAATAAAAATATCAAACAATTTTCATGATATTTATCACTGTACCTTGACTTTTGTGGAAGACTGTATATGGCGTGATAACAATCCAAGGTAATAAATTTTAGCTCCATTACATCCATCAAAATTTACTGCAAGATGTGATATCCACACCAATGCCATCAGCGGTCCACATTTCTTTCGAAATGCGGAAGAAACTACCGTTTCAGTAAATGGTAAACATTTGGTTCCAAAAAGATCACGCTACAAGCCATACAACCAACGAAACAATCGATTTATTGGAAACGAAATTTGGATAGAACATTATTTCACGAAATATTTCAGTGGATTGGCCTCCAATATCATGCGATTTGACGCCTCTATGTCAAGTCGTCGGCTTGTGCTAACAAACCAACATCACTGGAAGCATTGTAGGAAAATGTTTGATGTGTCATTGATGAAATAAGACCAGATGTATAGTATTGGAAAAAGTGGTTGAAATTGCGTTGATCGAATGCGCTTTGTAACTGCTAGTCGTGGTGGCCATCAAATGTTAAATGTCATTAGATTTACTTTAATTAAAAAATCACATTAATAATCAAAATAATATTAGATGCTATATTTCCCTTTGAAGTCCTCAAGCTCTTTAAACACGTCCTAGATTTCAGCGAAACTTAGTGATATGGAAATGAAAACAAATAATTTTATCATCATAATGCACTACATTTTTCTTGAGTAAATAAAGTTGATTCTAAAAGTAGAAATCTAATTCAAAACCAACGAAATCCCAACAACGCCCAATCGCCTGATCTCTTCATGAAGTTGAAGCAACTTATTTCTTTTTCTCAGAGCATCCTATCAAAATTAGACAAAATTTCATAAGAAGAAAAAAAGCCAATTCACAAATCGTAAGATTTTTTTTTTCTTCATTTTTTAGAGCCCTTTTCACATATTAAATCCATATTACTTAAAACTTAATCATATTAATTTCTTTTATTAGTTGTCAGAACTTTCCACTTCAACAACAAAAATGCAAACTTCTTTTAATCAAAATAAATATCATCCTGGAAGCATCTATACTTCATCACATCCTGCTCATTTTGCTTCCCATTCTCCCTCTCCACCA
This sequence comes from Odontomyia ornata, assembly GCA_963969285.1. Taxonomy (NCBI): domain Eukaryota; kingdom Metazoa; phylum Arthropoda; class Insecta; order Diptera; family Stratiomyidae; genus Odontomyia; species Odontomyia ornata. The sequence goes on from OZ017740.1 coordinate 284,535,835, forward strand.
CGTTTTCGTCTTCGAGAAGAATATACTCGAAAATGCGTTCGTTAAACCTCCCTTTCTTTAAGCCAAAGTAGAAACAACAATAAAAAGAATCGGCAAAATGGCCAATTCTTTTTCTTTTGAGTGGACAATAATTCACCGGAATACAAGTCCATTTCCACGCAACGGAATGAATTAAGAAAATTAAAGGAGACAAAACACTAACAATAGCGAACAAGTCAGACGTGAATGAGCTTAGAAAGCGACGTGAAAGAAAGCACACCAAGTCGAAGCAGTAGGACAATGAGCCATAGAATATAACACAAACAAATGTTGGTAATCCTGTAGATTTCTCGTTTCCCGGTAAATTTACACATTTATTTGCTTTCCTTTCTATCAAGAAAGAAAATGAAAATGAATAAATGATAGCGAGGTTAAAACGAAGAAGATGAGTAAGAGAAAGTTCATGATATGATTCAATAGGAATCTAAAATTTTGAGTACTATCGGTAATTATACCTGATTCGATTATCATTTTCAAATAGTTATTCATGTAGAAGACATAGGCTCCAGACAGGAACATTACCATTCCGTAATAAACAATACCCCTCAATTTGTCGAAATATATCCTTCTTCCTCCATAAAATGGACTTGTCATTGTGAAGGCTCCTCACCAACCACCCAACTATTGAAGACTTCACATATCAAAATTGTAAATTCTTTGGTAAACAACTTTCCTATGTTTTCCTCAGCGTATCTTGAATTGAACCTTCTGTTTTTCACTCAAACTTCCAACCAAACCTCCCCAATCGAACTTCTTAAAAACACTACCTCTAAATAAAGCACAGCTGCAACAGCACGTCACCGTAAAAAGTTTAAGGTGCTAAGAATGATACATGCCCTCTTCCACTACACATGATTCCTCCCAGCAAATATCGGAAAGTACTTTGAAAAATATGCAAAAAACTTCTGATATGGCTTCCACCCTTCAGTCTTCATCGTAGACGTGAAATCTTCAACTTCACAAAACCCCATCATCTCCACACCTCAGCCCAGCAGCTTCTTAAAGGAGCATAACAAAAGAAAAGTATGTATTTCTTCCTCATCTTATGTCTCGTTAGCAATAAATCAACGCTCTTATCCACGGTCTAAAGCCCAGAAGAGGGTTGAACGAGGACCTCGCCAGGCACACTTCTCTCTTTCCTCCGCACAATGTGTCCTTGGAATGATGAAACGTAAAACCCGCTCCGTTCAAGCTTGACATGTTATGTCTAATCGATGACGAAGGCACTGTGGCGTCAGATGCGCCAACCAAGTTCGGCGACGTACCCTATTACGCACCTTGAATAGTTCCATCAGCAAATCTCTTCTTTTTGTGAGAAGAAGCAGCATCGCAAACTGCACCCGATCCTTTCTCATGTCTCCTTGGAACGAGCTGCATAAAGATTAAGTTTCCATCTCAAGTTCTGAGTCCTAGTATGCATGCAAGTCCCAGAGTTGAACAGAAAGAGAATGTCATTTCTATTCCAACTTTTTTATCCATCAAACAATACAGTATATCTTTGAATATTTCCTTTTGTGAGTGTTCTGAATGAAAACCAACCACCCAGCAGTATCCTAGCTCCCCGAAATTGTTCCGCTTTCCAACATTTTTTAAGACTACTCCTGCGCGCAATTATATAAACAAACACCTATAGGTCACCCATTCGGTGTTCCTGCATAGACGGAGACATCCTGAAGATGTACAAACAGTTAATCTTTCACTGAACCAACACCCCCACAACAGTTTTGGCCCCAAGGATGTCTTGGTACTATCGTCACTTGTTCGTCGCAACGCAGGGGGAGGGGGAGAGTTGATTGTGTTGGAGCTGTCAGAATTCCTCCGCCTTTTGCACTCGAATGCTGCCGAATCACTCCCTTGACGACATCAAACCAACACTTTTTGTCCTTGCTACGCTCCCATCATCTCCGAGTTATAGATGCTACTTTGTGCTTACTGGAGTTGTTCCCGTTGTTTTTATCGTTGTCTTTTTTGGCGCGAGAATATTTCGTTTGATTGTCAGGGGTAACAGTGAAGGGAAGTTGTTTGAAATCAGTTGCCTGCAAACAGTTTGGAAAAGGACTCACTGAAGGCTTGTCTAGGAAGTCCCTATATTCAAAACAAAATAATTGACGCTTGTAGGACTTTAATCTAAAGAAAACTTGTTTAAGAGGTTAATAGTGCTGATTGCTTTTCAGTTTTCTTTATGCATCCGCCATATTTTAATATATTCAATGTTGAAAGAGGAATTCATTTTGACACAGATTCTAGATGTCTCACACCCTAATGTAATATTTCAAATATGTTATGCATTGAATTTATATATTTCATATTTGTTGGTCAAGGGGACGATGGACGCTCTACATTTAGTGGCCGTATCACTGGTATCCATAAAGGATTTTAGCAGCTGTACCTACACCGGCTCACAAATTAACCTAGTTTTGACTAATTCACTCAACATTTCTGGTGTAAGTAATTGCCTTGGTACTGTAAGTGAAGTGTTTAGTCCTACCTAAGAACAATATGTTAAACAAGCCAGCGACTCGTTGAAAAAGAATGTATCCAAACTAGTTCCCACCTCCGCAGGGAGAATGCTGGTCGACAGCAGTATTCCTTGAAGCTAGCATTCTTTGGTGAGTGCCGTCCCACGTACTAGAGGAAATGAAGGTTTCCGCAAGGGTTCTCCCAGATTACGTGGAATAATGATCCTCACTGATGCATGGACTACGATTCGAATTACGAAATGGAATTGACGTTTTAGGCTGGTGAACATGATGTTTTGGACCTAGTTACTTTATATGGTAACGCCAAGGTGATACTTATGTGCAAATGGCCACAATTTAAGTATCATATCGCCTCCGTCCCAGCAAAACCTTGGGAGGCCTCGGAGTACGTTGGAATCTCGCACCATTCAGTTTGTAGTGTAGGTCCAGTTGAGATGGACCCCCGATTAGCGCTGGTCTTGCTCTGAGTACCTGGCCCCATAAGGGGTTGCGCTAGCCCTCACATGACCTCCCTGCTGCGCAAAGATAGCCATATGACCAAAACGGCAACGAAGGGAGATAGCGGCTTCGAGGAGGAACCTAATCAACCCGAACCGGACTTCCCAAAGTATAACAATAACAACAACAGCACGAACAACGACTACATTGACGACCAAGACACCGAAGAAATGAATAATTACGGTAATGATTAAGACAAAAAAAGGCCCGACAAGCACAGGACAACCTTATGCAACCTGAAACTCTTACGGCATTTATACTCAGCAAGAAAACGATGCGGACATCAAAGCACCCGCTGCAAGAGAAGCAAACAACAGGGCAGTCCGAATCAGAAATCGAAAAGGGAACTGTAGGGATTGAAAGCCTCAAAGCTGCTCCTACCAATACTGAAGAAACGATGGAGCCTAACTTGAAACAAACAGTGGACGGCCCCGAATTTGTACTAGTGCATGATGTATCTCTCATTACAATTGAAGCGACTAAGTCACGAAATGCAAGTGTCGATGACTTCCTAACAGGGGAGATGCTAGACAGTTCGATTATTCTTCATAAGGAGGGCGGAAACAGTACTGAAGGGAATAAAAGCCAGCTGCAGTGTTTAAAAGGGCATAAGCAAGGACATCATGATCAGCACTTTAGAGGTAGAGGAGCTCAAATAGAGGATGGAACACTAAAGACGCAAGGCTGAAGTCTACAAGTCAAAGAGAGGTCTACAAGGTAATTCAATCCAAATCAGTTAGAAAAAAGCTGCCAAAAACTTCTCCAAACCAGGAAGAATGAGCAGCCTCCCCAGGAAGTGAAATACAGAGGAACATCCAATGCAACTCAAGCCATGGGAAACCAACGGTGCAAAATCTTAAGGCAGTAGGCTCTGCTGGTCAAATCTAGGTCTTATGTTGATGTCTTCTAAAAGATAAAAAGAGCTGGTAAGCTGAATGAGGTACGAAGTACTATCACAGTACTGCAACCCACTTGGTCTAGCAGTCTCCTGATAGGATTCACGCTAGAGGCAACGATCAGGTACTCTTTCTGTCATGCAGTTAAACAGGCCTTGGAGGAAGCGTTACTGTCGCCTCATTAGATTTTTTGGTAGTGCTTGATATTAGCAGCATTGTCTGCATAACGGAAGTGATCGAGGTTGAAGATGCCATTAAATGTGAGTTCCCTGGCTTAACTGGGGTTAAAATAAGGTTCACCAAAGCAAACACCGGAGAGCAATGTATGGCCATCGTTAAACTTCCTGAAAAAGAGGTGCAATGAAATTTAATAAAGAAAATCAAAAATTGGCTAGGTTATCTGCAAGATATTGCACTGTTTCAAATGCTTAGTTATGTCCATACCCCAAAAGGATGCAAGGGACCTGATAGGAGCTAACTGTTCTGCAAGTGTGGTAAAGTGGGGCACAAAATGAAACAATAAACAGAAAAAACGCATTGCATCCTATGTAAGGATACCGGCCTAAGTTTGGATGAACTCAAGTGCATCCTAGGTGCAGGGAAGTCTCAGGTCTTCATGGAGGGTGCAGCCAAGGCCAAAATAGTGCTGTAATGATCCGTATCTTGCATATAACCCTGCACCGCAGTACTGTAACCCAAAACCTGCTAGAGCAATTTGAAAATGAAATGAAAACTGAATTGCTGCTACTCAGCAAGAAACATCATGACAGGAGTTCCTCGGGATGATTTTCTGATGAATCTGGTATTGCAGATAACTGGGTGCGAGATAGCGCTCACATGTGGGTCACGGGTAGAGAGATGGCTTTACATGCCTTCAGTGCATAAATACAGCACTCTTAAGTGTGTGTATTACCCCGATTTAACCATTGCTGTCCTTTCAGGTCAGATTTGATGCTCTGAAGAACACCATCTAAAGCTCAGAACCTCGTGCTCTCGTTGGGGGAGGCCTTCAATGTGAAAGCAATCAAACGGCGCATGCCACTACCAGTGTCAGAGTTATGGACATGGTAGCCGGTACTAGGCTTGTTATAATAAAAGCCGGCAACACACCTACTTTCCGCCACTCAGGCTCCATCCCAGGTGTAACATTTGCATCGTAGTCCCTAGAACAAAGGGTACATGACTGGAGAGTTCTAGAGGACTACTCCGCCAGTTTTTTTTGGGGTAGGGAGGTGAATGCCATTTATGCACAGAGTGTAGGGCTCGCATGCTCGCAAAAAGGTGACTAGACTAACCACTAAACACCACCCTTGTCAACCTGAGAACCAAGCCTGGGACCGTTTGACACATTACTTCGGGCCTGGTCCCGTTTTATTACGCCGTGTGGGGCCTTCAAGCTGGGGGATCTCTTTCCTAGCGGGAGGAGAGAGGGGAAGAGGAAGTGCCAGAAAAGCGATCCCCCAGCGCCCCCGGCTGCTGTGAGTCCTTTTTATATTTTAGGACTGCCCGAGCATAATGTGTCACCTGGTTCCATATGTCAACCGATTCGAGCATCACCGCAACTATATCCGGTTTGAGCTCTCCCGTCTCCCTCCAGAGTTCCTTTCGCAGCCTGACCCATTTTGTACACGCAAAAAATGAGTGGCAGGCATTGTCCTCCTCTCCTGGGCAAAACTGACAATCGGGGGACAGTGACTTACCAATCTTGTGTAGGTAAGACTGAAAACACCCGTGCCCGCTCAAAAACTGGGTCAGATAGAAGTCAGTCTCACCATGCCTTTGATTTAGCCACAGTCTCACATCCGGGATGAGGCGCACAGTCCACCTTCCCTTCGTGCAATTGACCCAAGACTGCTGCCAATCGTTGAGCGAGCGCTGTCTCTCCTCGCGGACAACCATCTCCCTCGCATCCTCGTTTCGGCGCAGGTAAATACTCGTAGCGCGGCGCTCTCTAGCAAGGAGGGCGACAGGTATCACGCCTGCAATCACTCTGACCACCGGATCAGAGACTGTCGGATACGAAGATACAAATCTCAGTGCTCCTCTTCTCTGTACCTGTGCCAAACGTTTTCGGTATACCACCCATACCTCTGCTCCGTACAGTAGCACTGACCCTACAGCACTCATCAAGAGGCGTCTTCTTGACGGGCTGAGTCCCCCTACGTTGGCCATAAGTCGACTCAGAGCCAATATTCCCGAAGCAGCCTTCTTAGCCGTGATTTGTTTAGAGTAACTCATCTTAGAGTTGATCAGTAGCCCCAGATACTTCACCGATTGCTTCGATTTGATTCGCATGTCTCCGATACTGATCGTCCTTACTCTAGGGATTCTCTTTTTTGTCAAGATGACCACTTCGGTTTTCTCCAATGCTAAACTGAACCCGCGAGTAGTCATTCAGTCTCTCACTTGGCGCATTAGCATACCTAGCCTAAGTTGCGCTTGTTCAACGGTGCGTCCGGTGACCAGAGCCGCAAAATCATCCACACAGCCGATCAAGCGTGACTCATCTGGCATATCCAGTCTCAGTAGCCCGTCGAAAGACACTTTCCACAGGTCTGTACCAAGGATAGATCCCTGGGCAACCTCCAATGTAACCGCTATCTTTCGTCGGCCCTGTGTCGCGTGTCGTAGAGCAGGCTTCGGTCTTTTAGGTCGTCCCTCAAACGCATTAAATATTCTGGAACTTGAAAAGGGTTTTCCAGAGTATCCACTCATCTAGCGGAGTTGAAGGCGTTCCTGACGTCGAGTGTCACTAACAGGACGATCCGTCGCTTGGTGCAGTTATGTGCCTCTGCCTTTGTCCTGCTCTAAATCCGTACTGCCAAGGAGATAGGTCCCCAGCAGCACGAATCGCGTCAGTGTGTCTTTCCTTGATGAGTTTCTTTAGCACTTTCCCAGCCGTATCTAGCATGCATAACGGTCGGTATGCAGACGGTGATCCGGGATTTCCCTTCCCCTAGCTGATCCCCACGAGCCTCCCCACCTTCTATCGAACCGGGGAAACCCCGTCCCATAGGCAAGCGTTGAATGTTCTGAGCAGTAAGTCAGGACAATGGTGATAGACGAGCCGCAACACCTCAGCCGGAACACCATCTGGACCTGGAGCCTTTCTCACGTTCAATGAAAGGACTGCCTCCTCCAGTTCCGGCTGTGTGAAGAGGGGACACTCGACTGCTGTTTCAACATGGACGGGCTAGGTGGGGAAGAGTCCCCGCACTATCTCATCCATCTTTTCCGCATAATGTATGCAAGGCTTCCGTAGGGCGCCAAGCTTCCGCAGAACTAGCTTGTGGCCAAGACCCCACGGACCCTTGTTCACATTGTTTACTATATCTACCCAGCAGTGAGCCTTGCTATTGTTAATCAATTTGCGAAGGCATTTCCTGGCCTACTTATATGCTTCCACCCAGTTGCATGCCTCGTCACGGTTCCGCGCCCGTTGAGCCTCACGCCGAATCTTGTGACACTCCCTTCGCTTTTCAGCGAGTTCGGTTGACCACCAGTACACTAGAGGCTTGCCGTGCCGGTGTTTTTGACGAGGCAAAGAAGCGCAGCAAGTAGTCGTAATGATGCTCATAGTTGAGTTCATCACGTCGTGAGCTGCCAGTTCTTTGGTCCCCTCCGAAGCTCCCTGCAGCAGCTCACCTGCTTTGAGCATCTCGAAAAACCTCTCAACGTCTATTCTTCCGATGTTCCATCCAGTTGGTGAAGGCCGAGAGCACCGACGATGGGAGACAACATCACTGATCTTAAGCGGAGCGCACTGATGATCACTGGCTGAGTAGTCGTCTAATACTTTCCAATTGTGTATTCTCCGTACTAAGAACTCCGAGGCGAATGTCACGTCTGGTATGGTTCCCTCACAGACAATACGGCGGAAAGCCGGCGTATCTCCTGTATTTAGTACAACGAGCGCCATCCTGGTCGCCATTTCTAGGATTCGTTTTCCATGCGGATCTATTTGAGGCATATCCCATTCGATTGCTTTAGCGTTGAAGTCTCCCCCAACGAGCACGTTGCCCTCTGTGTTTGAGACAGCGCCCTCCAGAGCATTAAGCTTGGCCTGTGAAGATGATATCGATTCGTTCGGCGTAAGGTACACACTGTACAAGTTTGTCCCTGAACACCAAACCCACACGAAACCATTCTTCCGTCCACAACTCTCCGCTTTAAAATCATTGTTCCGAACCCAGATGGCGGCAGTACCAGTTTCATCAGGATACCATGATGCAGGACTTTTGTATCATAGTATTGTTCACTCAGCAGCAGAAAGTTGGCTTTCATGTCCCTCGCAAACTGCTCGATCAGATTTTGGGCGATTGAAATGCGGTGTAGGCTTAGCTGCAGGATGTGGGTCATTGAAGTTCTGATTTTTTTGGCTAGAGCTTCCTGGAAAACCCGGCATTTTCTAATCCCAAGACGTGCCCAAAATCAAGTCTTGGATCAGCATCCTTGCAAAGAATGCAGTGTGCCACCTTCGTACACTCTTTTGTTTTATGCCCCATTTCACCACATTTGTAACATAGGGAACTCCTATCGAGTCCTTTGCATATTTATGTGGTTTCACCGTAGCCAGGGCATTTGAAACATTGAAGAGGCATTACTCTTCGCCGTATCCTATAGACAGCCCACCCTATTCGTACTTTGCCCTTGTTCAACTATGGCCATGCGTTGTCCCCTATTGTTTTCTGGTGTCAGTCTCGCTTTGATCCTTCCCACGCTAGGGAATTCCCTTTTGATGGCTTCTTCTACCTTGGCCAAATCCGTGACGCAGTCAATGCTTCTTATTTCGATCGTTGCCATCGGCCCGAACGAGGCTAGAGTTGTGCGTTTGCCGAGGACTTTCTTTACTGCGTCGCAGAATGTTTCTCTGTTGTCGGCCTCTGCTGGCCCAACCGCGTCGGTCGTACTGCTTTAATGGTAGTGTTGGTGTCTTCAGGTCTTACGTTTCCCCTGATGTCCCGCAGCACCTCTGCGTAGGATCGGCTATCTTGGGGTTTTACGAGCAGTGTCCCCTGTTTTGCATCAGATCTTTTTTTTGTTGGGCGTCCGTGCGAACTTTACTTTCTGGCACTTTTTTAAGGAGTTTCTTTGCGGCTTTCTCCACTCCTTTTGTAAGCACTATCTGGAACTCGTAATCGGTGCTCCACGCCCATCAAATGCCTCTTCCTTCTTTCTTTTATCCCGATCTCCTTCGATTGGGCCATTCTAACCAGCTCCTCTGATAATGCCCTATGCGGTCTAGGAGCTCCTCTAGTTCAAGGAACCCAATCTTTACTGCTTTGCTGATTTTTGGAGAGTCGCATGCAGATTGTATTCTTTTCAGAACATCTCCTGCTATTCGAAATAGCCGTTCTTCTTCATGTCGTTGGGCGGCAATTGTACTTTGCGACCATGCTTGGGAGAAGTTATCGCTTTCCGTTTCCGAATACAGTACTTCCGGCATTTTTTTGACGCTTTATTTGCCTGGTCACTCGTTTCTTTTCTTGCCGTAATCTCCTCGTTTATTTCAGGGTGGTTCTTTATTATGTCGAGATTTACAACCCTTGAATCGGTTGCTTCGGTAACGATCACAGCAGTGACCATCGAATTCTCGATGTTCTTTATATTTTCTTCCACCGCTCGAACACTTTAGGCGTGCTGCAGAGTTTCTCGCTTTTCCTTTATAGGACGCTTTGGCGTTCACATATTTTTTTAATGCGCCCAAATGCCGCATGAATCTCAGTCTGAACCAGACTGTCTGCTAATCTCCGTTTTTCGTCCGTCTTGACGGTCATTGTATTATTCGTCGTTTTTGTCATCGGTAGTACCGCTCTCGATGTACTGTTAACATCCTGGCTGCAACCACTGGTTGCGTCGTCGTTGTTATTATTTTTTTTTTTTGGCTTTTTTAATCTTTTTTAGGCGGTTTTGGTCACTCCAGTTTTATTGGGTCCCCCGTTGGAGCCTTTATGTCCGTTTTTGAGCAGGGAGGCCATGCCAGGGTTGGCACAAGCTCTTTTGGGGACAAGTGCTCAGAGCCAGACCAGCGCTAATCGGGAGTCCGCCTCAACCGAACCTACACCACCAACCCAATGGTGCGAACTTCGAACGTACTCCGAGGCCTGCTAAGGTTTTACCGGGACGGAGACGGTATGATAGTTGAATTGGAGCCGTTCACACACGAGTGTCACCTCGGCACTACTGTGCAAAGCAACTAGGTCCAAACCATCCAGCGGATGGGTAATCAGGTCAGGCAGTAAATTACGTCAAGTGCTAAATTAGGCCAGGTAATATCCCTCTGCCTGGCCTAATTTAGTACTTGCCGTAATCTACTACCTGACCTAATTACCCATCCGCTCAACCCGTCCTACGACTATATAAAGTCATTCCCTTCAACACATCCTTTAGACACTGAAAATGACTGGAAGTAGTCGAAACGTGTCTACTCACAAAACAAAGAAAGGCCCAACGGTTTTTAAAGAAAAAAACACAATGTATTTTGTCTTTGCAGAATTCAATGCTAGTTTATTTTCTATAAGCTTTGAACGATAGTTTTCTAGCTCTATGACGGTGTTCACTATAGCAACTTCATCATTTCCCAAATGAAAAAGTACATTATCATCAGCGTATAATGTGTGGTGACATTTCAGTTTACATATATTCAAATTATTAGTATATTACAAAAACAAGCTCGGCCCAAGTATGGGGATCATTAGATTTCATTGATGCTAGATCGGTCAAGACATAATTGACTAATGTGGTTTGGGATCTAAACTAGATTTTCACTAAGCTTCCAGATATTCTATGCTGACTTCTGGATATTTCCCCGAAAGTAACCCCAGAAACGAATTAAATTAAAAATACTTCCGATTTCCTTAAGTGATGTACTAATTCCTTTATGATTAATGGAAATTTTACAAAACTACTTAGCACCCTTTGAAATTTGCAAAATATACTCTAAATAGTGACATTCGCCAGTTGTGCGAACGCTTAAGAATTTCCGGAGGATTTCAAAAAATATTGAGATAATTAAAACGAAATTTGTAGATTGAAGGTCTAAACTCTTCTAAAAAATTAGCAATACCATCCAGAGACCCCAAAAGTTCCTCTTCTAAATTTATAAAAGAATGTTTGGTTTTTGTTAAAAATCACCAGGATAATTAAGATATTGCTTGAAACTGGGACATGTTTTCAATGGGATTTTCAATACATTCGTACAGCTTTCCTTGAAATTTTCAAAATATGGATATAGATGAAATATGATCGGAAGTTAATTGGCTTTTGAATTTTGCCCTTGGGTATGAAATATATAGATGATCCTTTTCAGAAGAGTAATAAAAACTTTCGGTATTTCTTCAGGCTCACAACAGGCTTCTCGGGATGCTTCTTGGATAACTTCATAACAAGATTTCACAGAGATACAGCAAGGTGTAATTTATTTCCCAGATTCCAAATGTAATCACCGAAAATCCCCACAGTGGTTCGCAAAATATTGTGCGATTTATCTAGCGACATATCTTTAAGTATTTTAATAATATTCTAGTAACTTTCTAAGGATATCCTTATGAAAATTCTGCGATTTTTTGAAGGATGCTGTAGAAGATAGACTCCGCATGGTTTCAGCAGTGTTTCCTACCATTATTTGAAAAATTTCTCCTAGATTACAATGCAAATTTATGTGCAAACTCCTTCTTCTTCTTCGATGGCACTATACTTCAAATCGGGTTTTGGCCTCCCGGAGACATCGTGCCCAGTATTCTCGATATATTGGCCGTGGACCGGTGGCTTAGAAATCTTAGTAGTATTCCGCTATCTGCGTGAATCGAGTCCTCCAAGTGCTTATTTGCCTATCTTCCTGTCCGGTTGCAAACTATTTTTCCTTTTAGTACCTTTCTAGGTATGCTAGCTTTCGACATGGCCAACCCATTGTAATTCGGCCAGTTGTAATGATTTAATGTCTACGTGCAAACGCGGAACCGACCTCTCATCGGTTCTAGACGTTAAGTCTGAGTAGTGCCAACGGATGGTACCAACCCGTCAACCAATCCGTGCACCGTAACCCATTCACGCGGTGGCTGCTTGTCGGCCAGCTAGATCGGAGAGGATTTCGGTCGCGGGTCTCCGAATGGGCTACGCTCATTTACATATTTCAGCCACCTATACACGCCCGTTTTCAAACGCGTTACAAAACAAAACCATACGGAGAGGAAACCTACTTTACGTTACTCCGTATTTCTTCATCAACCAGTCAAGAACAAAAACCTAATTTTTACTTCGCGTTCCCGAATTTCCGACGCGGTACCGAAAAGTAGGCTACGTTAACTCATCCCGATGAAAGCTACTCTAATAAAACGGCAAAACAACAAAGGTACCGCGTACCGCGCGCAACGAGAAACCAACTTCAGCGGATTTTCTCAAACCCTACCCTCGCGACGGCATACTTACCCTGCACCTCATTTCCCGCTGAAAAGCAGAACCACTGGAAAGGAAAGTCTATTTTTTCGTTAGCAATTCATGTTGTTTTATTCTAACTGGTGAGATATAATCAAAAAATATTATTATTCCTATCCCTCATATTATATTTGAAAGATATATGGTTTCTTTATTTAATAACTAACTTAACTACATGTAAATAAATGTTTTGGCTTAATGACAATAAATTTTCAAATAGGATGCATCTTCTCAGGGAGCTGAATCGTAGTCTCTATTAGTAGTACAAACTTTAAAACATTTTAAAATCATGGTAAACGCTACAAAAGAATCTCCACATGCTAATGTCAGGTATTTTCTAAATTTTCCCAACAATTACGTTGTGCGTGATATAACCGTTTAATTTACTGAAATGTTATGATTAACTTTAAACTGTTTGGATGTGAACCGATCCTCTTCTTTGATTTACATTAAATATAGAATTTATGTATTAGCTTATTTATATTGCGTGTAATAAATCTAGATAAATCTAGGAGCAAGCTGGCTTGATTTTATATTCGCACAGACATACGAGGTGTGTTCAAAGAATATCGCGAATTTTGTTTTTTTTTCAAAAATTATTTATTTATTCATGAATATCTATTTTGTCCCCTTCAAAGCAATCCCCATGAGATATTATACACTTGCGCCAACGTTTTTTCCAATCTTCGAAGCACTTCAAAAAATCATTTTTTTTAATCTTGTTCAGCTCCTCCTTCGATGCCGTCTTTATCTCGTCAAGCGTAGCGTAACGTCGTCCTTTCATGGGCCTCTTCAGTTTAGGAAACAAGAAAAAGTCACAGGGGGCCAGATCTGGGGAATACGGTGGCTGCGGCATCATTAGTGTGCTGTTTTTGGCCAAAAAGTCGCGCACAAGCAACGATGTGTGAGCAGGGGCGTTATCGTGGTGCAAAAGCCAATTTTTGTTCTCCCACAAATCCGGACGTTTCTGGCGGATTGCTTCGCGCAAATTGCGCATAACTTGCAGGTAATATTCCTTATTGACCGTTCTTCCCTGTGGCAAGAACTCATGATGCACCACGCCCCTGCAATCGAAGAAAACTGTCAGCAAAACTTTCACATTCGACCGAACTTGGCGCGCTTTTTTCGGTCTTGGTTCATGCGGCAGCTTCCATTGAGATGATTGAGCTTTGGTTTCCACGTCATAACCATAAACCCACGATTTGTCACCAGTTATGACCCTCTGGAGCAAATTTGGTTCGTCGCGGACAGAGTTTATCATCTCATTAGCAATGTTCATGCGTTGCTGTTTTTGGTCGCGATTGAGCAATTTTGGTACGAATTTCGCGGCGACCCGTCTCATGCCCAAATCGTTGATAAAAATCGAATGGCACGAGCCAATCGATATGTTTAGGTCCTCAGCAACTTCTCTAATGGTGATTTGACGATTGGCCAATACCATTTTCTCCACTTCATTAATTTTTTCGTCTGTTGTTGAAGTGCTCGGGCGTCCAGCACGCTCTTCGTCGTTCACATCTTCTCGGCCTTCTAAAAACATTTTGTACCACCGATAAACGTTGCTTCGGTCCAAGGTAGCTTCTCCGTATGCCACAGTCAACATTCGGAATGCATCCGCGCACTTAATTTCGTTTTTCACACAAAATTTGATACACGTTCTTTGATCCATTTTTTTGAATAAGTAAAAATCGAAGACGATTGAAAACACGTGCAAGTAAAGCAGCTATCACCAATTAAGTGAACATTCAAAATGGCCGAGCTTGTCGGCATAAGTGACAGACATGAGTACCAACGTAACGCCACAAAAAAATCGAAATTCGAATATACGTAACCCACGAAAATTCAAAATTCGTGATACTTTTTGAACACACCTCGTATTCGATATCTGTAAAACTCCATTTGTTTTATATCTCAAGAAAATATTTGTTTAGTTTTGTTTTTATTTGTGATGAAATTCATGACTATGTTTTAGTGATTTTTGTAGTTGTAGCATAGGTATGACTGATCACCACGAATAGCGAGCTATATATATGCATAATGTATATAATATAACATATTTTTTTTTTCTTTTTTTTTCATATGAGGTGTGCACACCTCATAACTACCCAATAAGGCTTATGTCTAATTATTAACTTTAACGTACAGTTTGATTTTAAGGGATATCTCGCAGCTTCTTCATTTTTTTCATTTTCGAGCCTACTAGGTTGATTAAATACTCTAAGTATTTATATTTCACTAATATTAAGCGTATTGTTCAATTATATTTGGTTACATTACGAAAAGATGCTAAGCGAAGTTTGTGGGTTTATTTATGATTCGTGAGTGTGTGTATAATGAGTAAAGCGCAAAGGAAAATTATTGGTTGGTTAGCGCTCTTTTCAGTTGCAGTTCTAATTAAAAAGTGTTATCTACTTTGCTGTTAATTTTTTTACTTTTGAGTTGAGGTGCTATTGTAAGTACGTACTAGATTATTTATTGAATTTTATGGAAAATGAATTATTATTGGGATTTCGTTTCGCTTTTTGGAAAGCGCTACATGTTTTCTCGTTTCTTTATGTTTTCTAAGAGTAATTAAATCACAGAACTTAATTTTCAGTGAGTAAAATTCTAACATCATCAAATTCAGGCTGCTACTCTCCTGACAGAATATTTGAATTTTCATCGAAATCAGCTATATTATTGCAGATTTGTCATTCCTTCTGCAAATGTATTTTTTATACATACGGTATCTTTTAATTTAACTCGAGTGTCAATTTCTTTTAGTTTTCGATGGAGAGTTGTAGCGCACATTGTATAAATGATCGTTTTAACCAAATATATTTTTGTAGCTGATAGAAGTATAATATGGAGGACGTCAATCAATAAAATTGACCAGCAAACGATTTACACAACGAAATGTGTAACATTATAAAGAAAAACATTCCACTTACAAACATAACATTATCATGTCAACTTAAACAATAACAATTTGTTAGAGTTGTTTATTTGGATGCAAGATCCTTGCTGGTAGTTATACTAATTGTAGCTTTAAAACTGACCTTTGCTTTGCCTCTTACCCCGGTAGCATGGCAACGATCAATCATGCAGAAGCTAGTAAGCATTCCAGCTCCATCGTGATTGTTCTCAATCACATAACCTTAACACGATTCTTGGGATAGATAGACAGTGCTTGCATAACGAATCGTCAATGCTGACTTGAGACACTCTAGGGGTGAATTCTCCTTGCAATCGTGGCAGACAGGTGTCGAGCGTATGAATTTCAGATGACGGATTGGCGAAAGCATCACATATTTATCGCCTTTTTATACACGACCACTTGCAAAATGGCTTAGCATTAGCGGCGCACTGATTTTATAGGCCTAGCGAGAATTAAGAACTAAGTTACATCACCAGTTACCCTACCTACCTGAAATGTTTACGTTTGGGTTTAGGTTGTAACACAGAATCTTCACTTTATCCACAAAACTCACAATAGAATTTGCACACAAAAATCCCGCTGCGCTAAGAGCAATTCCTCTCGATGGTGACCACTACCCACACCCCTGCTACCATGTGGCTGTCAAAATTCTGTTGGCATCCCACGATAAAATAGACGTGGGATGTGCACTGGTCGTAACCAACGTAAAATGACAAGCCACCTAGCAGCAAAGTGTGTTGGTAGTGGTCACCAGCGGTGTCGCATGATTCATTACACAGTTTAGTCTGATAGATGCTTGTTGCTTGTTAAAAATACTTTACAACTTGACTTTGTAACCGATTAGCCACAGTTCTCCTGTCGTGATATTTTCTTATTGTTCGAAAGCATCTATTTGCTTTTGTCTGGGTTCACGTTCCACACATGGAAAATTATGAGCCTTACCACGAGCTCGAAAATTTTTATTTTGCCTTCTTGATGCAATTTCTTGGACCGCATCAGAGGAAGGACCTGCAAAATAGTGTTTATTTGCTATTTGCATGCGCCATTGGATCTCGTCCTGCTCCCTGCCATTTTTTGATTGCTGTAGACAATATTGTTTACTATTCAAACTTAAAGTCACCACATGTTCTGAGATGCTTCTTCTTTTGTGGGTCAAGAATTTAGTTTTAATTGACTCCCGATTCGTTGATTGAACTAGCTCTTAGAATACCTCTTGCAAAGAGGCCATTATATTAACGTCATTAGCATAAGCCACTAATAGCGCATACGCATACGACGTGCTTAAGAGTAAGATTGAAGAGATCAGCACTAGACCGTCTCCCTGTTTTAAAACTTTTGCTCAAAGTAGAGTTTCGGTAATCTTGTTTTGTATTTTGGCCTTGCGCTCGATAAAATTTATCAGGCGAACCATTTTACGTTGTATTCCTTGTTCGAGAAACAGATTGTAAGGGACATTTCACTCGATGCTGCCATATTCTTGTTGGAAATCTACAATGTTTTGTTCCCAGCTTTTCACGAAAATTTATTTCACTGCGTTGAAAAGCTGATAACCTGGCTCTAAAGCCATCATGGTATTCTCCGATAATATTCTTAGCGTAGATTTTAAGTCAGCGCTAGATGATTTTATTGAGAGTTTTACAGGACGTGTATTATGTTATCAAAATCAATCAGACCTTTTTATTAAAAAAGATTAAACTAAACAACTTAGGTTTACCTTTAAAATGATAATAGAGCTATAAGCCAAACCTTGAAAACTATTCAGACGTGTCATTACAACATTTTCCATCACTGTAATATTGACTTGATTATACGCAAACCTTCCCCCCACACTAATACTCCCTCTACTCAAGGACATACTCGTCACTTCTCCCGTCAACCCAAGCGCCGTTATATGCTTACCAACGACGAACTAGTGATTTGCTTGACTCTTCTCAAGTTGAATTGACTTGAAACGCGAGGGTGACTAAGGCCGGACGACGCTTCATGACTTGATTGCCGTCATTGGATGGAAAACTTACATACCAGCTTCTAAGGCACATCAGGATGCGCGAAGCAAGGAGCAATCTTAGATATAAAGGTCGAATCTACAAATGTACTTGCCGAGAGATGGATGGATTGTTCTCTTTTCAATGGTGCTGACTCTGTTGTTATCCTTCCTTCAATTCATTCCTGTGTCGAACGAGTTTTTTCTTCATTCGATTCGTTTTGTTTTCTCTTCATTCTAGTCCTTATTGTATCCTTCACATTTTCCCTTTGCACGTTTCCATCTCATCTTGACTGGAGCTACTTTATATGTAAATCCAATCGAGGGATGGCCTTTTTGGGGTGGAGAGATTGTTGTCAGTCGAATGACTGCTATTCCAATGAATATTTTCTAGTTTTTTTTTTCTTTTTCATTCCTGCTTCCTTACAGTTTTCATTTGGGTAGAGAATTGTCCTATGAATGGGAGATTAAGTCGAGGAAAGGATTAAAATTTCCCGTTGCACCTGAAGTTAATTTGTAAGTGCAAATTGTATTGGGTAATTAGGGTGGCTATTTTGTTGAGACTTATTATGCATGAAATTATTTTTATTATTCTCATTAGGTTCTTAATTGTAACTGGTATTGTATGACAATCTATCGACCTATCTTTGTGGAAAGCTCTAAACTTCAATTCTTCTATAAACCGAGTTCGCTTTGCTTTGCCTCAGCAGGAACCTATTAAATCTACATGATCTCTTAAAGTCGCCAAAATAAGTACACACTCTTCTCTATGTAATCTATAAATAATGACATAGTGCATACGCCTTCAAACAGCAATCAACCACACACGCTCGTCTTGTTGTTCGATTCCCTCATTGCTAACCGAAGTGTTAAAGACCATCATTAAAATGCTCATAAAAGTGGAATTTTATGAGCATTTTGTTCTTTTTCTGGGTGATTGATAGTTCGTAAATGTCGAAAATTACGAGCTCCCTTGTGCGCATTCTGGATTTTATAGAGATTTGGCTCGTGTTAAAATAAAAGATAGACCTACAAGTGTTCTTGTTAACCCATCAATTGATAGAAAGAAGGTTGACTTTGAAATTTAATAAAAGGAATTCATTACAAATTTCAAATTTGGTACACGTACATACATATTCGTGTGCCGCAAACACGTACGTGTAAGTTTAATGAATTATAAAAATGATGGTTACATTTCGGAGTGAGAAATAAAAAAGTTTCGCAAAGTGTACCCTGTTACATATCAAATGAAAGGTTTGTTGTGAAGTTACCCCATATAATTTTTAAATAATTTTCAAGTCGTCTTTTAAAGTTAATAAATTGTTACATGTACAAATAATTCTGCGAGCTACTGTCGCAATTGTTTTCACAACAAGGAAAACACGAATTTACTCGAAACCACGAGAACACAACAAGCATGAACAACATCTGAAAGTGAGTCACTGCTCCATTCATTTGCAGTCGCTCGAATGTTCCCGCGAATGCGCCAATGTACGAGAACTGGGTTGAATGACTACAGACCCTATATAAAGGCGAGCTGAATGAATGGGAGGATCATTCATTACAACCGCGATAGAAAACTGCGATACGCGAAGTACAGGCGATATTGATTGTTTGAGTGTGAAGTGATTTTAGTAGACAATTGCGATAGAAATTTATGGACAAGTGGAAGGTCGAATTTTAATAGTGAAAATTAAAGTTGTTAAATTGTTAGTGAAGTGATTGTGCATTTTTGACAAATTAAATAAACTCTTTTAATTTAATTTAAAAGACATTGCGTTTTCACTTTCCCGGAACATTAAATTATTGGCCGCGAACCAAGAACACGCGACAATATTTAAGAAATTATATATAAATTAACCTTTCTGGCTGTATAGTGTTAATGAAGGCATTTTCCATTTAATTGATCGGCTTTGTTCACATGCAGTAAAATTTGTACTGAAGTTTTCAATCGATGTCACTAGATTTTTTTTTTTTTGTATACCCTAAAGCCCTGCTAGTAAAAGTACTCTTCTGCCTACAGAACCCGGTATTAAAAGTCTTCCGGTTTTGTAACTATGTGGTAGCCAAAGTTTCCCTGTCTTAAGGGGTTCGAGTTAAAGTACTATCGATAGTACTCTTATTGAAAAGCTCTTAAAAGTGCTTCTTGGTTCCTCTGTATGCTGCTTGTTTTGCCCTCTCCTAAGCTCGCTCTTGCTGAACTTTTCGTCAAAGTCACAGTCTAGCAATTTCCGTTAACAACCAATACACTAAAAGCTTGCCGTTTTGGTGTCTGATGCAACACCAACAGAAACCTCCATGTAAATGTTCTCAGAGTCCTGCCAAAAACTGTAAGACTGGGTATGTATTCACTGAGAGGTATCAACGCGGATAACAAGTGCACTAACGATCATTCGCTGAGTGACATTTATGTACTCATAGAACAGGAACTCCACAGTACAACAAATGCTGTTTTGGCCTTGAATTGAGTTGATGGATACCGCATTGGATGGCTCTGGTAGTGAAGTTCCCTCCGACATAGAAATGAGCCTTTGAACTCGAAAAAGCCTCCTCCAAAGCAGTGATTTTGGCACGAGGAGGTGGCATTGGTTCATTCGGAGCTAAGCAAATACAAAAAAAATGTTTTTTCTGAATATATAACGTCTACTTCTCTTAGATCAGATAATGTAGGTAGGTTAAATCATCGGAGACAGACGACAGACGGACTAACGAACGAAAGAAGGCAGAGTGCGTTGTGCAACCTGGCATCATTGCGGCCTTTGGGCGCAGTAAAAGGACGATGCGCACGCCGGAGCGTCCAGTGCAAGACGTACACAATCCGGATCAAGCTGCGACACCAACAGAGGCCATTGTAAGACTGGGGGAGGGAGAAGTTTTGCCGTCGGCCGACGCCACTTCAAACGTCACCCAAGCGATAGAAGCAAAAGGGCTAGGAAACGGGGGCCTCTCCCAAGAGGTGGCGCCAAATAACATAATCGCCCTTGACCGCGCCGAAGAGGAGCGGCTTACTCGGAAAGCGGGGACTATCGTTGAACAACTAAGGGCTGCCTGCAAAGTGCAGAAAAACATAGGCAAGAGTGTCAGGAATAGCATTCTTGAACTGGAGGATCTTTTTCGCCGCATAACGCACTACAGGCGGAGGTGGCTTGCAACCGAAAAGCACCAAAAAGACACGCTCTCCCTCGAGGCATCAGCGGGTCCTAGCAGCAGCAAAAGAATGGCCGGTAGCCCAATTGAAGGCGACCGTGAGAAAAGGAGGAAGGACGAGACATTAAACGAAGTTGTCACTCCAGGCGAGGAGTTTCATGTGGTGCGAAACAAGGCAGCGAAAAAAGCGGCCAAAAAGCTGCTCCTAGAAAAAACAGACAAAGAGCTCAACCACGAAAAGAAGAACAAAGAACCCCCCGATATACCGCAGAAAACAAAAAGCGAACCGCGGCGCAAACCCTTGCGAGAGGCACTGCTTATTAAACCCACTAAGGGCCGAACCTACACAGATGTCCTCCGTGAAATTAAAGGAGCGGTCAAGCCAAACGACACCAAAACTGCCATCAAAGCAGTTCGACCAACCCGGATCGGTGGCCTGCTGGTGGGATTCGGGCCAGAGGCCACAAACAAAGATGCATTCCGTGACGCGGTTCAAAAGGTTCTTGGAGATGCGGATGTTGCTTCGCTCGAACCAATGGCCACCCTGGAAATCAGGGACCTCGATTGCGTCACGTACAAAGCTGAAGTAGAGGATGCCATTAGGAGGGAGTTCCCCAGCTTAAGTGAAGTCAAGGCAAGATTGACACGTGAAAACACAAGGGGGCAACGCATGGCTATTGTCGAACTAGCTGATAAAGACGCCCAGCAAATCCTGACGAAGGGCAAAATTAAGATAGGTTGGGTGATCTGCAGGATACGGAGAAGAGCGATCCCTATCCGCTGCTTCAGATGCCTCGAATACGGACACACCGCGTATGGCTGTAGGGGACCCGAAAGGGGATCTCTGTGCTACAAATGTGGTGAAACGGGGCACAAAAGGAAGGAGTGCATGAATGAGGCAAAATGCATTCTTTGCAAGGATGCTAAGCTAGCACCCGGCGACCTCAAACATGAGCCGGGGACAGGGAGATGCTGGGTTTTCAAGGAGGCCCTAACTTAAGCCAAATCGATACTCAAATGATCCGTATCCTGCAGGTCAATTTGCACCGAAGCACAAACGCCCAGGACCTACTTGAGCAGTTTGCGAGTGATAAGAAAGCTGACCTGCTGTTGCTGAGCGAGCAACATCATAACAAGGACTCGCAAGCGTGGTACCCTGACAAATCTAGTACCTCGGCCATCTGGGTTCGAGACAGCGCGCGCCTTCAGGTGCAGGGCAATGGACGCGGGGATGGTTTTGTGTGGGTGCGGTGCTCAGGGATAACATATTTCAGTGTTTATCTGACGCCTAACGAGGCAATGCCATCTTTTCGAACGAAACTTGATGCCCTGGAGGACGCTGTCTCGAACACAGAGGGCCACATGCTGGTCGGGGGAGACTTCAACGCTAGAGCCATTGAATGGGGTATGCCACAATCCGACTCAAGGGGAAAGCAAGTCTTGGACATGGTGGCCAGAACAGCGCTTTTTTGTCCTAAATACTGGTAACACCCCTACTTTCCGCCGCTGGGGTTGCGTAGGAACCATACCCGATGTGACACTCGCTTCGGAGTCCCTGGTACCTAGAGTACACAACTGGCGAGTACTAGAGGACTACTCGGCTAGTGATCACCAGTATATAGCTGTTGAGATTCACGACGTTGCCACTCTGCGTGCATGTGCCCAAACTTCAATCCTCGGATGGAGGACTGGGAGGATGGACGTTGAAAGGTTCGCTAACGCGCTTACGGCAGGTGCACCGTTGCTGGGAGCTCCGCCAGGGAGTGGAGGGTCTACAGCCAAGGGCTTGGTGAACTTAACTATGAGTACCATCATAACTGCTTGCGAGTCTTCCATGCCCCGTCGGAGACTCCGACACGGTAAGCCTCCAGTATATTGGTGGTCAAACGAGATCGCCGAACAAAGAAGCGAGTGTCACAAACTTCGGCGAGAGGCCCAGCGGGCGCGAACACGGGAGGAGGCAGACACTAGGCTAGCAGCATACAGGTCCGGCAGGAAATATCTTCGCAGGCTTATTAACAAGAGCAAGGCCCGATGCTGGTAAGATCTCGTGGACGATGTAAATAAGGATCCGTCGGGCCTAGGTTACAAGCTGGTCATGCGAAAACTTGGTGCCCAACGGAAGCCCTGCTTACATGACGCAGAGAAGATGGACGAGATCGTACGGGCACTAATCCCCACGCACCCTGTCCGTGTCGATTCAGCTCATGCACAAACACCAATAGAATGCTCACCTTTCACAATGATGGAACTGGAGCAGGCAATTCTATCCATGAAAGCAAGGAAGGCACCGGGACCAGATGGCGTTCCTGCTGAGGTTTTGCAGCTTGTCTACAAGCTTTATCCTGAGTTGTTGCTCAGTATGTTCAACGCTTGCCTTTACGAAGGTGTATTTCCGGAACGCTGGAAAGTGGCGAGGCTCGTACTGATCAGCAAGGGGAAGGGAAATTCCGAGTTAGCGTCTGCTCGCGAAACTCATCAAGGGAAGACTCACTGACGCGGTCCGTTCTGCCGGGGACCTATCTCTACGGCAGTATGGTTTTAGAGCAGGTCGCTCCACTAGTGACGCGATAGCGGAAGTAGTAAGCGCGGTCCAAAGAGCGGAGGCTCACTGCCAGTCAAACAAAAGGGTTGTGTTGCTCGTGGCGCTTGACGTCAGAAACGCCTTCAATTCCGCTAGATGGGCGGATATTCTGGAAGCACTGGAAAACTCTTTTCAAGTTCCAGAATATCTGATGCGGATTTTGAAGAACTACCTGACAGACCTGGCCTGCTCTATGAGACGAAGGAAGGTCGGCAGAGGATGGAAGTTACATAGGGTGTTGCACAAGGCTCCATCCTTGGCCCAGACCTGTGGAACATCACGTACGACGGGCTACTGAGAATCGAGCTACCGAATGAGTCGCACTTGATCGGCTATGCAGACGATGTCGCGGCGCTAGTTGCGGGACGCACTGTTGAACAAGCGCAACTCAGACTGGGTGTGCTAATGCGCCGAGTGAGGGACTGGATGACTGCTCGCGGGTTCAGCCTAGCTTTGGAGAAACCCGAAGTAGTCATCTTGACAAAGAAGAGAATCCCTAGAGTAAGGATGATCAACATTGGGGAAGCACTCGTTGAGACCAAACTAGCAGTGAAGTACCTGGGCATTTTGATCGACTCGAAGATGCGTTTCTCCGAGCAAATCAGGGCAATAGCTGACAAGGCTGCAGCGAGTGTTTCGGTTCTCAGCCGGCTAATGGCCAACATAGGGGGTCCCATTTCATCAAGAAGGAGACTTCTGATGAGTGCAGTACAATCTGTGCTGTTGTACGGATCGGAGATATGGTGTGTGGCTCTCAATAAGGGGCTTGGCACAGGTGCAGTGACGGGGAGCGCTGCGGATTGCATCTGCATATCGGACTGTCTCGGAGTTGGCAGTGCTGGTCATCGCAGGAGTGATACCCATTGCCCTCCTTGCCAAGGAGCGCCGCAGAATCTACCTGCGGAGGAACGAATGCGACAGAGATGCTGTCGCCCACGAAGAACGAGAACGCTCACTCAGTGATTGGCAACAGTCCTAGGTGAGCGATACAAAAGGTAGGTGGACCGCACGCCTTATTGGTGACCTGAGGCCGTGGCTCAATCGAAGGCATGGTGAGACTGACTTCTATCTAACTCAGCTACTGAGTGGACATGGATACTTTCGGTCTTACCTGCACAAGATTGGTAAGTCACGGTCTAATGACTGCATATTCTGTGCTGGAGAGGTGGATGATGCCTACCACACATTTTTTGTATGCAAGAGGTGGGAAAGGCAGCGCGGTGACCTCATTGAAGAAATGGGAGATCTCTCTCCGGATGAACTCACTGGAGAGATGCTCACATCCGTTGACAAATGGAACTGTGTGGCACATTACGCTTGGGCGGTCCTTAAGATAAAAAGGAAAATATATGAGCGCCTGGAGGCGTCCAAGGCGGAGGGGTCTCTTTTCTAGAAATCCCTCTCACTTTCCCTTCTTTCATTGGAAAAGGGATCGCTGTAGCCCGGTGGCGCCTAAACGCCTAGAGAAATGAGGCTTAGCCCGAAGTAATGTGTCAATTGGTTCCAGGCTAGGTTCTCAGATTGACAGGGGAGGTGTTTAGTGGGTAGTCCAAAGGTATCCTCCATGGGAGTCCCACACTGCCAGACTCGGCGGGCGTAAATGCCTTCACCTCCCTACCACAAAAAAAAGGTACATATAACAGCATAGTGGGACTACTCCTCACCGTGTCCTGCAGTTCGTCCATCTCATGGGCATATTCTCAGTCAAGTTGACCCTAGCCATACGTCGACCTCTGTTTTATCCAAATCCAAAACAATTTAAACTCAAACTAGACTGAGAAACTTTCGTTTGATAGACCCTTCTGCCTTGTTTGAATCTTTCATACAGTCAATGCCCTAGGTCTCAGAAATCGCCATGGGCTGAAATGAGGCAACAGCCATCTTTTCTCTGAGGATTTCTTTGACCATATCCCGAAATAATTCCTTGCTTTTGGTCTTTGATCCTACCTCCACCAATAGGTCACAGAACCAAGTTTAGCCTACTGATCTAATTAATGTCTCAATGTTTTCTGGTTCTACGATCTCTTTGATTTCGCGTAGAACCTACTATCCATAGGCTTCACTTGTATCACCTACTTTGATACTATAGGCCGTTGTTTATTTTTTGTGCTACGCATAGTAGTGGACACTTTCCGTTTTATCTCTTGGTTAAGCTTCTCACCATGTGCCTTAGGAAGAGGGTGGCTCATGGGTACTTTTGTGGCTGCCTAAATGAGAGTCTTCCAGTAACCTATGTTTAACTGAGCATTCCCAATAGTTGCTATGAGCTTCCTCCTCATCTTCGATTCAACTCTTGCTTATACTTGATATTTGAGCTACTGGTACTTTCATTTTTAATCAACTGCATTTGAAGTGTGCGATATGATCTAAGAGTTCTTCTGGCTCCATGACACTTTTCTAGATATTCCTGTTAATGTTTTTATAAATATTGCAGCTGGCTTTTCATTTTCTTCACTTCAATCCTCGCTTTAATAATCGACTCTTTGTGAAAACAGCCTAAGACGATCAAGTTTTCTAGCCTCCCTCTAGAGGGAAACTCTAACCCTTTAAGTCTATCGCCTCACGCTTTGTTGGTAATGGGCGATCATCGCACAATTGCTTCTTTTTAATCTCCAAAGCCCGCCTGGACTCCGCCGTGGTGTATTTCTCATTTTCAGGATCATCCATTGTCCACGTTTCACAAGTAGAATGCTCCGGCGTATGAACCATTTATATTTTTGCTGTTCCCAAACACAGCCGGGATCCTTGGTTGAAACATATTCCCCGTTTTACTTTGCTTATCTTTTGTCGCAACACATTTTTTATACCCTATGGACGCGTCGCTTACTTGAAGTGGAAAAGAAGGGCAAAATTGTACAAACTGTTTACTATGTACATTCTGTCCACGTTGATGCCACTCCAGTGGAGTGCCTGTCTTTTACAAGGACGAAATCAAAGGAGACAGTTCTTTCCATGAGGGCCAGGAAGACACCAGGACCAGATGGCATTTCAGCTAAGGTATTGCAGCTGGTCTACTACCTTTGCCACTGACTTAATGCTCAGTACATTCAATGCTTGCCAAGGTGGGAGGCAACGCGGCTGATCAAGAAGGGGATGTGAAACGTGGGATCGGCGTTTAAATACCACCAACTATGTATACTAGACACTAACTAACTGAAGGACCTTAGCTGGCTCTTTGATGTCAAAGAAGGTCAGCAAAGGATGGATGTTACATCGGATGGCGCTCACGGCTTCATCATTAGCCCTGCTTTGTGGTACATAGGTCGGGCTGACAGTCGGTTTTATTTAACTTGGAGTAAAAAAAACTTTTCCACGCCGAGGCCATCGCTTTATGAAGCTTTAAAAATATAACGTAACTATTATGTCCGATTACGAGTACTATAATAAATTGTTCATTTAAATTTAGACTTCAACCTTTACTTTAATATTAACTTGAGCGTTGTTAATTGGAAAACTGAAACTGAGGGAACCCGTCGTTGGAGTGGAGAGACGTCGTAGACAGTGCCAAGCCCTGACAGCAACTGCTTCAAGTATACCGGACTCCAATCATCCTCGCCCTTAGCAACACGGATTAACACCAAAAGTTAACTTTGCTCGTACGCGGAAAGGATGGAGGTAGCACTATCGTATCATAATGGTAGATGACCGTTGCAGCGCGCATTGTACTCGCCTTGGTATCCCCGTAGCATATTTTCCCACTTAGTACAATTGTAGTCCTTTTTGCCGCAGTGACCAAATACCTGACGTATCCTGCATCACACCTGAAGCATTCTACCAGTTCTGGGCGGTGGCATTGCATTGTTCACTCAATAAACACGTTCATCGTTAATAAGCTATAAGCTTTGAGAATATTCCGCGAGCACAATACGAATTGGCATGTCGCAGTAAGCTAGTCCAAGTAGTTGATCTAGACTCAATCAAGTTCAGTTGCAATGTTCTGGATATTGGTTCGAGTTTACGCTAAGCCCAAATAGTCAGCAGTTTGGGAAACTGTGGCAAAGAATTTTGTTGCCAATTTAAATTAAAACAATGAAAGGTGGATGGCCGATCATCGTCACTTTCGGGTAGCGGGCAACTCCCTTTGTTAGTAGAAGATATTTCAGGAGGTGGAATGAATAAGCGGTGACTTTTCCTGTATTTCTGATGTGATGAGGCGGAAGAATGAATAATTTTGCACGTTGAATTTTCTGTGTTTAAAAAAATTATATGAAGGGAAGAAAGATGTGATTGAAAAGTGGTCAAAGAACTGTGAATTGGAAAAAAGATTATTGAAGTAGCTATCAAGACAATTGAAGTGTTGTGATCTATCAGTGAAAAAGTTTAAAATAATAGTGGACTAAATTAGGCTAGTGGGGGAAATTGAACTGCGAAACCAAGCGACTTACGAGGTAAGCGGGCAAATGCAAATTTGAAGTTGCCTTAGCTTATGAATCGAGGTATGTAGTCAAAAAGAAGTCTACGGAGAATTCTTAAACAAATCAATGGGCTTTGAGACGGGGGTCCGATATACCTGTAAATAAAGCATAGAGTCAAGTGGAAGCAGAAAGGGGCTCCCAACGCTAATGTGGCTCGTGTAATATTGCCTGAATAAAATATACTATCTTTAAAATTTTAAATGAAAAATTATGTTTCCTTTTTATTTACTTTGGAAAATGTTTGCTTCTATTTACCTCAATAAAATTCTAAAATTTCTTTTTGTAACTTTCCTCCTCTGGGATGAAAAATTGATTGTTAAAAGCAGTGGAAAACAATTTTCCCGCTGACTTTACCGAGGTTGAGTTATTGAGTTTCTTGCGGCCGAATTATTGCTTGGTGGCTTTTGTGGGCCTAATGGCTAAGCGAGTGGATTTCACGCCCATCCTTCGGGAGCTATCCAGATCTGAAGACTCCCAGCCAGAATATCCCCAACGAGGAGAGTAAAACATCTCGTGTTATAGGCTACCGAGACTGGAGCTGCCAGATAAGTCGTGCCTGGTTAGCTATGCAGATGATGTTGCGGCGCTAGTCACTGAATATGCGTAACATAGACTATGTATGCTAATGCTCTGAATGAGGCGCTAGATAACCACTCCTGGTTTCAGCCTAGTGAAACTGAAAGGTTTATTCAGACTAAGAAAAGAATTTCCCGAGCAAAGAGATCAGCTTTGAGGAAGTGCAAGTTGAGTCAAAACTAGCTGTGAAGCATGGTATAAAGAATAACAAGGTATGCGCGCTCACGATAAAAGCTTTTTATGTGACGTCACATGCATTGAATCCATTTGCTGATGGATTTTATATGGATGGCGTATAGACGTCTTTTAAATCGCTCCTGTCAAAAGTTTTCAAAAATTAAATAAATTTTTTAAAAACGTTAGTCCGAAGTTAATTTTTATCGGAAAAAATCTTATATTGTCGAAGTAATCGACTCAGGAAATTTCTATCGAATATTTTTACTTCGATTGGTAACGAAAAACAAATTCACAAAGAAAATCTCGCCGCTGGTATGGAGGAGCCCGACGGCTTCCCACCGTTGGGGCAACCTGGGGAAACGACGAATACGAAACTGGCGACAATCACCAAACGAAAACATAACGAAGAAAACTCCGTAGATGGAGGGTGCAAGCTGCAAATAATAGCGGACAATCAACAAATGGCCAAATTGCAGAAAGAAAATGATGAACTAAGGCAAGAGATAAATTCTCTCAAGGATCTTTTCAAGAAAGGGATGAAGCCTCAAAAGACGCAGCCACAAAATCAATGGCAACAGGTAACAAAGCCAAAGAAAAGTGCAAAGCAAGTAAATCCAGAGGAAGTTCTAAGTGCTGGCGGCACCAACGAGAGCCAAAATTATTTTGCAGCGCTGGAGGGATTAACCGAAGATATGGAAATCGAAGAAAACATCAGAGGTAATTTTACTCAAGATAATGACGTTAATTTTATTCAATATTTAAAGACCAAAAATAAGGAGAAAAAACCAGCCCGCAGTTCTGCTGGTTCCTCTGAAAAAGCTTCCAACAAGACAGAAAAAGTTCCGCCAATCAACGTGTTCGGACAAACCGGGAAATATATGGTTCGGCTATTGGCAGCCGAAAATACACTGGCAAATTTCGAAATCAAAAGAGTTAATGTCGAAAAATTAACTATAAGGACGAAATCATTGGTTGATTTCAAGTCAGCCAAAGATGCGCTGATTTCTGGGGAGGTTCCACACTTCACCTATACCCCAAAAAGTGAAAAAAATCAGACCTTCTTGTTGAAAGGTTTGGACAGCGGAGAGGATACGGTCGATCTTCTCCAGGTGCTCAAGGAGGCTGCACCAGATATTGATTTTGTTTCAGTCAAAGCCTTTGCGGCAAGAAGGTCGACCATAGAAAGGAGGAATTTACCACTTTACCTGGTACAAATTGCAAATAAGAGCAGTCCAAGTGCCCTTCAACAAATAAGGTACTTGAATTTCAGAGTGGTGAGGTGGGAACGCCTCCAAAAAAGAGAAGTCAACCAGTGTTACCGGTGTCAAAGATTTGGACATTCGGCTGCCAATTGTGCCATGCACTATCGTTGCGTTAAATGCAAAGACGTTCATGCTCCCGGTGAGTGCAAATTGGCTCAGACGGAGCCTAAAGAAAAATTATACTGCGTTAACTGCGGTGTTTTTGGTCACCCAGCATCATATCGAGGATGCTCCCGATATCAAGATGCAAAAGTTAAATTTGCTCCAAAGCAAACACAAGTACACCGTAATATCATACCTTCCAACTTCGCCAAGCCCGGAGTATCATTTGCACTCGCCGCTAGAGGACCAGCAGAAAATGCTGGAAATAATGTAAATAATGTAAGTGGCAATAATGAGCTGCTTCTCAAAATTTACCAGCAACTTAATTCTTTATCGGAGAGAATCGACAAACAAGATTCAAAAATTAACTTTGCTTTTCAGCGTTTAGGTCTTTCAAATGCCTAATAATAACTTGTCATCCAGTAATATTCCCATGGATAGGCTTCGCCTCAAATCGATCAACGTCAACTCTATCGTTGCTATACATCGACGTGATTATCTCCTTGAATTTGTTGTTAAGCAAAAGCCTGACATCATACTTCTCACTGAAACCCACCTCAATTCATGGCATTCCATGGAATTCAAAGATTTTGCATTCGTAAGAAACGATAGGGTAATAGGTGATGGGGGAGGTGGCACCGGGATATTGGTTCGAAGACCCTATTGTTTCCAAAATATTGAAAAAGCCGAATTCAAAAACTTTGAATTTCTTGAAGTGTCCGTCATCAAAATTTCACTGCCAGGTAGAGATAACCTCTTCGTTATCTCTGCCTATGCAACTGGTTAAAATGTTCTCAAGTTCAAGGAGGAGCTCAATTCCTTGTTTGAAATACTCGAATTGAACAGGCTGCATAGTTATTATATTTTTGCCGGTGACCTGAATGCCAAGCATACATCATGGCTAAACGCCACCAATAATCCAAGAGGTGTATTCCTGAAATCATGGATAACAGAGAATCAAATTGAATACAGGTGCAACCTATATGGGTCGGAGTTCCCAACATACCCTAGGACAAATTCATATTTGGACCTCTGCATTGCTGACGCAAGACTTGAATTCAGCTTTAATAGTCCTCAACGGAAACTGCAGGTGCTTCCTTACGATAGCGACCACACAATCGTAATGGAAATCAATCATCAAAGGGATGATTTCTTCCTCATTCCAGTTCAACATGAAAACCATCGGTTGAATTTCAAAAAACAGACTGGGGAAAGTTTCAAAAGAAGTTTAATCGGGAGTACCAGAAGCAATGTCCCTCTTCTGAAGATGGCAACTCTTGTTCAATAGTTCCTAATAACAGAAATCTAACTGACGATGAAATAGATCTCTCTTTGTCGAAGTTAGAGAAGCTGACGTTGGAAACGATTGAGAAAGTTGTTCCCAAGATTAAACATCGAAACAATGTGGAAGGATATGAAACACCAACCATCGCAAGGTTGAAAAGATTGAAAAGCCTTCTTCTCACCCGCGTCAACAATATTTATCGACGATTTTTGGACTACAACCATCCCTCGTTGGCTTTGTTGAAATTACACCTGAAGAATGTCCGGAACTTAATCCGTTCATACTTCAGGAGTGAGGTCAGCAATCAATGGGCGGAAAAACTGAGGGGTATTAGCCCACAGGACCCAGATGGCGTTTTCGCGAAAGTGAATAGCTTATTCCGCAGGAAGTCTCGAGTGAAGGTATCGAATCTTGAAGTCGCTAGTGATGAGATAAATCTTCTCGATAGAGCTGGTATCGAAATTGCTAGTACGACTCCGGATAGAAATGGAAACAGGATTATATGTGAAGGATTGCAGAAACTTGCCCTGATTGGAACACATTTTGAATTGGTTCATCTGCCAAACCCAGAGAAAAGGAATGAAATATTTTCAGAGGTCGTTGAAGCAAAAGTTTCCGACTTCAAATCAAGCCTGAACGGCCAATCAATTCTTCATTTCGATGAAACATTAACATCTGACCTCATACCGAGCTTGAATCTTATTGATTATTTTGTCAGCTATGAAGACTTGTGTTTCATATTTCGCAGAATAAACAACAAAAAATCATGTGGTACTGACGGTATTCCAAATATAGTTCTCCGACATTTGCCTGAGGTTGCTATTAGGAATTATTGCATATTGTTCAAAGACATGTTGAGCAATTCATATTTCCCAAATGAGTGGAAAAAAGCTAAGGTATTTCCGATCTTGAAGAAAGGAAAAGAATCTTCATGCCCCAAAAGCTATCGCCCAATCAGCTTGCTGCCTAACATCAGCAAGGTGTTTGAAGTGATACTCAACAGAGCATTAAACGCCCACATTGAGAAATATGAGTTGATGCCGAATTGCCAATTTGGTTTTCGTGCCAGGCATTCGACCATACATGCAATAACGAAAGTAACCTCAGACATCTGTTGGAAACTAAACAACAAAGAATGTGTTGGAGCATGTCTCATTGATATCGAGAAAGCCTTCGATACGGTGTGGTTAGATGGACTAGTTTTCAAACTTCTTCAGGACAGGTTCCCCAGACACCTTGTCGCCATGATGCGTAATATGTTATACGGGAAATCATTTGTTGTAACTGATGGAAATCTGACAACAATACGCGAATTCAAGGTCTTGAATGGTCTACAGCAGGGAACAGTTACTGCGCCCCTGCTTTTCTCGATATTCATACGCCAGCTATTGAACAGCTTTGATTTTAATGTCTCGCCAACGCGATCATTGGTAGCGTTTGCTGATGATCTGATCATCTATACAGCAGACCGAAAAGCTACAATAGTTCAGAGCAATATTCAAAAAATGTTTAATGATGTGCAGCTCTACACCGACAATTGGCGAATGAAAATCAATGCGCAGAAGTGCGAAACAATTTTGTTTCGGACAACGCTGCAGGGGTCAGTCAAGACCTGAAACGTAATTGGAAGGATTTCCACATTATGGCTGGTGAGGGTAGTTCAGAACGTGTTCCACATAAATCCTGTGTTCGATACCTCGGTGTTCATCTCGATCAGTATCTGTACTATACTGAACATGTCAAAATTATGCTCAGTAAAGCACTAAAATTAGTCATGGCCCTTCGGCGACTCTTTCATTCCAGATACATTGATCAAAAAGTCAAAGTTATTTGTTACAAGACCCTCGTTAGGCCAGTTTTGACATACGGATGCCAGATCTGGTACAACCAGAGTGCTAGTACAATGGAAAGATTAAGAGTTTTCGAAAGGAAATGTCTTCGTGCATGTACTGGTTTGTACAGAAAGCCTGAGATGGATTGGAAGCACTATATATCGAATAGAAAAATTTATCAAACCGCTCAAGTGACAAGAGTCGATATCTTCATATTGAAACTTCTTCGGAATCATATCGCAAGATCTGTAACTGTGAGTGAAAACCCTTGGATTTCACAGCCGTTCCACCCTACAGACGGGTATATTGTGACTTGCCTCACTACTGGCTTCGTTCCTCCAGAAGCATTCGTGTATTTGGACATGAATCGATATGTTTTTGATTCTGACGGCGTCCCAATCATATATCACATATACCGACGGGCCACCGATAAGAAGATAAAATATCCTCCGAATCTGAGTTCACGAGACCAACAATTCCAATGGAGATACTCGTTTGCTAGATTCGTTGAGGCTGGTCGAGCTGAGATGGAACAATCTAGGTATTGGAGGCTGAATGACAATGTCTAAATTATTCGTGTTTATTTTCTGTTTTTGTGCTTTTTCTCGTTACTTAGTTTTTTAGATTCATCTCATTATTGCTACATCTAGTGTTGTTGTTTATTTGTATTATAATTTAGGTATAGGTTTCAATATAAGGTAACGTTTTTATTTTTTTTTTTTTTTGATTGAACTTATTTAGAATTAGGGTGTAACATATTAGGTATAGGATATAAGTTCATTTCTGTGTTAGTAATATAAGTAATTTTTGAATAATGCTGGTTGGTTTTTTCTCCTTTTTCCAATTGAATCAAAAAATATCTAATAATCTTAATTAATTTAAATTTGCAAGAGTATTTTTTTCATAAAATGT
Organism: Odontomyia ornata; assembly: GCA_963969285.1. Taxonomy (NCBI): domain Eukaryota; kingdom Metazoa; phylum Arthropoda; class Insecta; order Diptera; family Stratiomyidae; genus Odontomyia; species Odontomyia ornata. The sequence continues at coordinate 284,569,371 of OZ017740.1, forward strand.
GTTTAACTGATAACGTATAAATTTAGAGAGCCATTCGGGCCATTAAGTTTTATATAGTTTTATTGTTTGGAATTTGCTTTATGTTCTTTTAAAAATTTATAACAATTGGTATTAAATAAAGCGCTTTTGACTTTGACTTTGACTTTATATGGATTTCATGACTTGTTTAGAATGAAATCAGAGAACTCTTATAAAAATCGTTTTTCTTCTTCATTGTTACCTTCGTGCTTAATTTTATGTTCATGTCTGCATAAATCTTGAAGTTAAAGGAATAATTACTCTGTTTTGGTATAGGTCAGCATTTTCAGTTAATAAAATGTTGAGTACATTGTTATCTGAACTAAGTGCATTAACTAGTTTCCTTGTTTGAAACATCTATGCATTATCTTTAATCAAACATATACTCGTATTTCCATTTATTTCAAGTTAGCAAAATAAGAAATGCATTCAAATGTGAAAAATAATATTTTTCATATTTTAAATTATAATGCTCGAACGCAGTAGTCAACGTAACCTTTTTAAGTAAGTGCAAATAAACTTCAGGCGATACTTAATTTAAGAATGTTAATCAATTAGATTTTGAATTCAAGGACAACATACCTGACACTTCTCATTGACAAATGCTACTAACTTATTACGAATTCATATATTCCAAGGATACATAGCTGCAATTTTATTTTAACAAAGGAAATTAGTTTTATTACATATTTTAAATATCACATAGCTACGAAATACATAGTTTTCTCCTCTTTTTATATTTGCCTTTGTATTTAATCTCGCGCCTATTTAAATTTGAATGCTTGAGTCAAAAATATGTTCTACATCTAGAAAACAGTGATTTGGCTTCATTACCTAAATCAATATTAGTAGATGAAGTTGTTAAATTCTGAATAAATCCAGGTGTTACTGTAATTTTGTTTTGATTAACACTGGCAAAATTGGATTCTAATTTTCTTATTTCTGCACGGAACTGCTCAGATGGCTTCATCAAACCACCTTCTGAAAGTTCGTCTGCCCATGAAAACGAGTGTTTACTAGTATCTAAGAGTTCGTTTTGATCAGAATATCCACATTTTCTGATTATGTCCTGCTACATTTTCGAGGGCGTGTAAATGCAGCTCATTGAATTCCCTATCGTCCCTGTCTTCTGTTTCGTAATCCGTTTCGTCTTTGGAAATTGATTGTGAAAATCAAATATTACAGGTTGTTGCTGTTCTACTTAATTTAAATCTAAGAATAATCGTTGTCCTTTTCAATATTTGAAGATTGAATGATTGTTTCACTTCTTCCTATATACTGAAAAATAAAGCAAGATAACGTATCATTGTCGAAATATTATGACATTCAAGATACAAGGAACAACACGGGAGAAGGTACTCAGACATCACGAACAAAGGAAGTTTAAATTATGGAAGTAAACCTTTCATTTAATACCCCACTCGGCTATCTGTGATTAAAAAATTTAAATTTTTTAAATTTTTGGTAAGACCTTGACTTTTGAGAGACCATCACTTCTGACCTTTTCACAAAATTTGAGCATTCTAGCTTCTATAGTTTCTGAGGAAATCAGCTGTGACGCACGGACAGACTAGGACTGGGACTGAAAATACGTTCTATAGAACGACCAAATTCCTTCTGCTCGGCTTGATATTTTTCTACTTCGATTTTGAGTTCATTATTTTTTTGCTTGGCTATTTTCAATGGCTCCTTTAATTTAAAAATTTCAATCTGGAGTTCACACTCAAGACTTCCTCTAAAAACTAAATTGAAATAAATGATTTAATTGAATTTTCTCAAATGAATGTTTATTCTGTTTGACCTTCGGCATCTTTATACATTGACGATGTAAGATACGCCTCCAGCCTCGATTTTTTATTGGTAAGGTTGTCAAATCTAAAGTTTACAACCCACAATCGTTGAAATTTGAATTTTCAAAAATTCTACTAAAATTTACTCACACAATTGATTCTTTTAAAACAGTTTCCATTTGTTTTTGTCTTGCGTTTTTGCTCGCACGTTTAGATCTCTTCATAACCACTTTTTCAAAGAGGAAATGAAGTGTCGGCACGGCACTTTTATTCACGTATTATGATTTAGGAGTCTGCCTCCCAATGTATAGCAACTTTCTTCAAAGTCTATCGAGCAGATTCTTGCATTTTTAACATTTACTATGTCCTTATTAGATGCAAAAATCCACTCTTTACACAAATCTGACTCTGGGATTCTATGAATTTGTCCTGAAAATTTAATTTTTTACTTTGCGCCGTTATAATTAAAACAACCACTAGCACTACAATACACTATCTTTAATATCAAAATTGAATTCCCCTGAAATAATAGCACAAAACCAATAACTTAGAATATGCAGTCGCATATGATATCAACATTTTCCGATCCATGTGTCATCACAAAAGCTTTAAATGGCGATTGAGCGTTCGTGAGAGAGCATACCTTGTTATTTTTTATACCATGACTGTGAAGTATCTGAGCATTCTGATCCACTCGACGATGAGTTTCTCTGAGCGAATCAGTGCAATTACAGATAAGGCTACAATTGGTGTGTCTATATTCAGTCAAGTGATTGCCAATGTAGAGGCACCTACTTAATCAGTAGGTGACTTCTGATGAGTGGGCATAAAAATATAGGGCGGTGATCTCAGCAAGGAGCTATACCGGAAACGCTTGGCCTAGATGCAGCGGCGAAGAGCGCTGAAGATTGCATCTGCTTATCTCTCTTGGCGGTGTTGGTCATCGTAAGCATGATACCCATCGCTCTTCCTGCTAGAAGCCGCCATATAACATACTTGCACAGATACTGATGTAATAGAGAGGCAGCTACTAGTAAAGAAATACAACGCTCACTCGGCAATAATTCTGTGCGGATGACACGAAGGCTAAATTGACCACGTGCCCTGAAGCCCTGGCTCAGTCGTTGACATTGTGAGTCTGATTTTCCCCCGACCCAGCTTTTGAGCGGGCATGGATGCTTTCACTCTTACTTACACATGATTGGCAAGTCATGGTCTCCCGATTGTGTGTTCTGCGCTGGAGAGGTCAATGATATCTTCCATACATTTTCCACACTTGTAAAGCATGAGATATGTTGATTAAAGAGTTAAGGGAGCTTTCTCCAAATAATATAATCGGAGAGATACTCAAGTTAGTTAACAAATAAAACCAAGCACCATATTACATTCGAGCTATTTTAATTACAAAAGATGAGCGCCTGGAGGCATTGAAGTTTGAATACTTGCTCTCTCTTCCTCCCCTGCCGCTTCTCTGCATCCCACTGGTGTCTTGATGCGTAACAAAGCGAGGCTTAGTCTAAAGTAATTTGTCAAATGGTTCCAAGTTGACAGGGGAGGTGTTTAGTTTGTAAGGAATTAAGTAGCCTTTAATCCCAAAGCACAGAAGAAACGGCTACCACCACTTGTTTTTGCGCACCGTACGGATTCTAACGAGACGCAAATCACTATTAACACTAGAAGTTCCGAAAGTTACTATCCCCCTTGAACCGCCGCCGTGACAATTTGTCCCATTATATTTATTGCACCATTCATTAGCATAATGCATGAATATTATGATTAACAGCCCTTGTAATTTAATGTGAACCATGTGTATATAGTTATTTAAATTATGTTATTAATTCGCTTGTAATTTAATGTGAACCATGTGTATATAGTTATTTAAATCATGTTATTAATTCCACAATGATATAGATAGTGCATTTACTGCAGACGGTTTTTTTTACAAAAGTGGCGCTTCACATATGACTTATTATTTGTGCATTTGGACTTATCCTGACACCTTGAACGTTTTTCTTGTCTTTCTGGTACAGGCATGGTTGTTTTTCTTGTATTCAAACATTGTGTTCCCAATTCTTCTCCCAGTTGCAGTAAAAAGTCTCTGCGTTTAATTCTGCTGTTGTTGATTATTTTATACAATATCTAGGCGTTTATACCTGCCAAATCTAACAGGTCATAAAATGTATAAACTGGCCAATGTCTAGAAGCAGGCTTTATTGCATATTTGCGGCTCATCGAATCTACAACATCTGCGCCATATTTTGTAATGTTATAGAATAACACTGTCTCAGGTTTTTTCTTTGAGCCACAGCTTATTGGTACATCGGGATGCGTAGTGATGAGCATAAGGAAATTTTTATTCGATCTAGCCTGATAAACAGTCAATGTTTTACCACTGTTTTGGATAATAAATGCACTATATAATTCATCTTTTGCGGTTTTCACGGAAACTTGTATATTTCTGCGAATTCTATTTATTATACCCACGATTCTAGTATTTTTGGCTTCAAATATTCTGCTAGTGAAAGTGAAGTAGAAAAGTTATCACAAGTGACATTTCGGCCTTTATTGATGTAAAGGTTCCATTAATTTTTTCACCACCCAGTCGCTTAAACGCTCATCATTAGCTCTTTTTCATCTTTTCCAAGGTAAGGAAACGCATTAAGTACAAAAATTAAACCTTTGTCAACAGCCATCCAATATTTTTAACCATATTTGTCTGGTTTAGAGCTCATAAACTGGGTAAATCGGCAACGGCACTAAGATGGAAAAAGTTGTTTGTCAATCGTTATATATGGTCCGGGTATGTATATAACGAGCTTGTACATTCGTGATAAATTCGTACATTCTGAAATCATAGCAAACTTATCTTCAGTCACTCTTTGGCGTCTACTGGATTTGTGATTGAATCGCAGGTACCTCATGACACATGAATTGTATGGATGAACAACGGATACCAAAAGGAGACCAGTGGGGAAACCGAGGAAACGCGTTAGACTTTGTCCACGAGGACAGTTCATCGTTGCTCGGATTTCGAAATTGGAGGACGCGGTCAAGGAACCGAGACAGTTGAAGGTGCTATTTGCAGGAAGCGAGGTCGATTCTTTATATGACAAATACCCAAGCAAAACAAACTATTAGCTGCCAAATCAGCAGTCTTTGAAAAATGTTGTGTAATTTGAAAGTGGTATACCTTGAAATAAAACGCTGTTTATAAACTTTAAGGTAATACAACATCGTGGAATAATGTACAGTTTTTAAATGTATGTAAAATGATACATGATATATGTCAAAATAACATATATCAGCGTTGATATGAATGCAATCAGGTTGAAAGAAAGAAAGGGATTGTTGCTTGGTTTTTTCTCGTTTTGCCAATTGAATCAAAAATTTGTAATAGCATAATTTATTTAAATTGAGTTTGATGTTTTTTTGTTTTTTGATTAAGTGTTTTTAAATTGACAATGCATAAATTAAGAGAGCGATTTGGCCCATTAAGTATTTGATATTTTTATTGTTTGGAATTTGCTTTATATTCTTTAAAAATTGATAATGACTAGCACCGAATGAAACGCTTTTGATTCTACTTGACTTTAAAAGATAGAAATGGACTCAACCAATCCATTATACTCAAATTGAATCAGGGAAGCCGTTTTATAATAAAATCTCGCCAATTTTACTTTAGAAAGTGACAAATGTTCCGCAATTCTAGAGGATTTTTATTTAGTCCTCGTGATTGGTCATTGCAAACTTGATAAAAAAATCATACGTTCTAATATCACATTCAGATTATGAGCCCGTAATATACTCTAATATACTGCTTCCTTAAAAATATTATATGATAACATCTCTAAAGGGTTAACAGCTAATTTTCACTAAATATACCCAACATCAATCATCGAGTAAGCCCATAAAAGAATATCCACCTACTTATCCGCATCCAAAAATCTGTTTCCTTGGATTTTCCTCCATTAGTACATCATTTATTCTTAATTTTAGATTTAAGATCCATTTACATGTCGAGGAATATGACACTACCTTGGTCATATTTCTTCGGGATCCTCATAAATCCCAACTTTTATTGATCACCTCAATGCAGAGGCAAACAATGTAAGCAAAGCCAATAATACGACCATTACGACTAACTCTGCACCACCGACACATTCTGCCGATATTTAAAGTGTCATAAAGTTATTTGTTATGTCTTGGATGAGACGATTTTCTTCGGAGGACCACCCTCTAATGTGTAACGAGGCCGTAAATGGGTCGTTATGGGCGTTTGAATTAGTGTTTCTGTCACATGTTGTCCCGTTGGCAGCTGATGAAGGAAATTTTCACACAACTACAACGCGAAAATTATCCGGTAGGTGTGAATGTGTACACCAATGTTGTTCTTCTAAATAATTTAATGGTTCCGAGGATAGAATTAAGGAGGTGTTGAGTCATTTTATTTCTCTATTCTATTTCCAGGGAAAAGACGCATAATGCGGTTCGTGTAAGTCCCTGTTGAGTAAGTAGATAAAAATCTCATCAAGCATATTTTCTCAGGCATTATTATATGCAAACTGGATGAATACATTTAAAATTTCAATTTATTTTTGTCCGATTTTCAATCAATTCTCACTAACCAGATTTGAATGCTACAACACACATGAGCCTAATATGTTGTCGTTAATTAAAACTAAATTCTATTACCAACCATAACCACATCAACAGGCAATAGAGAGAGTAGTGCCATCGTCATATTAAGATTATCGTTAAGATAACACATAACTGCATCGTGTCGAATATAATGGTCACATAATTGTCTATCAGAATTATCATTTCGATTGGAACTTATGCGTCCACATGTTAGCCGACTCAATCAAATTGCCTGAAATACCATCCAAATGCAAAACCTGCTCTGCGAATTGCCAATCATATCTGATCGACAGGGGGGACTTCCACTCATCCTGTGCTAACTGCGTGGTATGTAGTGGAACAAATGGACATGAATAGTTTGTGTATAAAACATACATTAAATGCTTTTAGATACTTTTGAACTCCCGCTGACAGAGAAATCCAATTTTTTGCGGTAATGAATGGTCACTCAAAGTTGTACATAGTGCACTTGTCCAGGATTGAGAGGATAAAACTCGATTATGTGTCATCATAATGCACTCAATCTTTTTACTTAATGAGTGACTTCTGGGAAGGAAGTGTTGCCAGGGTTTTTCGACTTCAGAAGTATATCCAAAAATATTTCATCTCAGCAGCCTTAATCTAGTTAGGTATTTTTAAGGTTTTGTAAATTAATAGTTGCTTGGAATTGGTACCTTTTTAGGGTTTTGTCAAATATCTTTACGGAACCCTACTAGTTTTGCCACCTGTCTGTCCGTCCGTATGTCACAGCAAGTTTTCGCAGAAACTAAAACAGCTACAATCTTGAAATTTTCTGAACCGGTCAAAAGTAACTTCTTCAAAGCTTAAGTATAATTCAGAGAAGATTATGTCCATAAAATAAAATGTTTACCAAAGGTAGCCAATATCTATATCAAATGGAAGGTCTTGAGGAAAACTTATCAAAGCATGTTTTCAAGTGACACGTTTTGTTTCGAGGGGTGCACGAGGAGGAAAAATGTACAAAATATTTGTGTCCTTCCCTCTCGCAATCGGACAACTTTAATTCAAAAAATTTAAAAAAAATCATGGAAGCAAGTCTTTATGAATGCAAATACCTCAGATGTCAAAATTCCATTAACTTTGTTAATTTTGTTATGAATTTTAAGTTGCTGATTATGAAATCAAAATGGAATCATTGAAGTTACCCCAAAACTTAAACATAAATTTTTTGTGGCAGCAATATGAAGCCCGTTCATGCCCAGAGTGTAAGATACTCAGCTGCATGCTGCTCCTGGACTAGCTACTAAACACCCCCCGTCAATCTGCGAACCTAACCTGGAACCGTTTTGCACATTACTTGGGGCTGGGTCACATTTTTCTACGTCGTGAGGTGCCTTCTGTTTAGACGAGTCTCTTTTTCAGCTGGAAGAGACGAAAGGGAGGTAATGCTAGATAAGAGACCCCCATCCTTCTTTTTATATATCAGGACTACCCCCACACATAATGCGCCTCTCGGTTCCATTTATCGAAAAATCTATGGAGAGGTTGCACCACAGCCTATTCTATCTTTTACAAACAAAGAAGGTGTGGGAGACGTCATCCACCTCTTCTGTACAAAACATGCCGTGAAGAGACCGTGACGGACCCAGCTCGTTCAGGTAAGACCAAAAACATCCATGCCCGCATAAGAGCTGGGTCAGGTAGAAGAACCACGTCCTCAGGTCTGGTAAACGGTGTGCAGTTCACCTTCCCTTTGTATCGCTCTTCCAAGACTGTTGCCAGCGTTGAGAGAGCGTAGTCTTTCCGTCTTGGTAACACCTCTCCTCTGTCGTCTTCATTCCTACGCCGATATATATTTCTCTGATAAAGAGGGCATGAACACCTCCGATCTGGAGGCTATTTGATATGCGGTTATAATCCAATATGCTACCTGTCTCTGCACCTCTGGCAACCACTTTCAGCGAAGCTCCTTTCTGAAAGCGTCCCCCCATCGCTCTGATCCGTCGAAAAGCGTGGATTGGATGGCACTCATTACGAGCCGTCATATTGATAAGGTAGTTCTCCATATGTTAGCTATCAATCGAGCAATCTTCGTCAATCGTATTGCAGCGGTATCAGCTATTGCCATGATTTGCTCGGAAAGCTCATCCTAGAGTCTTTCAGTACGTACAAGTATTTAATTGCTGATACTAATAGTCATCACTCTGGGGATTCTTTTCTTTATTAGAATCCCCACTTCAGTTTTCTCAAGTACCAGGCTGAACCCGCGAAAAGACATTCAGTACCCCACTCGGTGCATTAGCATACTTAGTCTGAATTGCGCATGTTTGACTATGCACTGCAACATCACCCGCATCTCGGATCAAGTGTGACTCATCTGGCAGGCAGATCAAGCCTCAGCAGCCTGTCGCACGGGGCCGAGGATGGAGCCTTGAGCAACACCCGATGTAATTTCTATCCTCTTCTAACCTACAGTCCTAAAGATAGCCCCCCGAAATCCGCACCAGAAATTTTGCTACTTAAAAAGGATTTTCCAGTGCTATTAGAAAAACCGCATGTTTAGCGGAGTTGAAAGTATTTCTGAAGTCAAGAATATCCCTTCACGCAGGTAAGCGTTAAAAGTACTGAGTTGCAAGTCAATTCGATAGCGATAGACGATCTGAAGTACCTGAGACCTTTTTTGATTTTATGGACAAAATTGCTTCTTCCAATTGCACCTTCGTAAGGAGTAAGTAATCTACTGGAGTTTTATTGTAGACTACTCTATCAAAGACAGGAAGTATAGGAAAAAGAGTCTATACTATCTTGTCGATCTTTTTTGACTCATATTTGGAGGGCAGACATTGGGTTTCTAGCTTCCACATGACCCACTTTTACCCCAGACCAAATGGATTCCTATTCACATTGTTCACTAGATTTCACCAGCAGTTGACTTTGCTGTTTTTGACAAATTTACGAAGATGCTGTTTTGTGGACCTGTATGCATTGAGCTTCCTACATGCCTTTTCCAAATTCTATGTCCTCTCGTCGGAGATTGCAGCATTCATTTTTCTATTTAGCTATTTTAGATGACTATCAGTACACCATAGGATTTCTGCGTCGGGACCTCAACGGGATCTAGGAGATTTACAGACAGATGTGATGATACTTATCTTTAAGTTCATCGTGCCGATAGCTTCTAATCCTGCACTGCCCTGCAAAATTCCAGGCATCGGTGCCCATATCATGAGCATACCAACAAACTTTTTGACGTTCATATTCCCAGCGTTCCACCCGAGACTGAAAATCTGAGCGTATACAAACCGGAAAAGACTGCTGTTAATCTCAAGCGCTTTATACTGGTTATCACTGGCTGAGAAATCCTCTAGAACTTTCCAGCTATGTACCCTTGGTACTAGGGGCTTCAATGCCATATGTGGAATGGTTCCAACGCAGCCTCAGTGGTGGAAAGTTGGTTTGTTGCGGGTGTTTAACACAACAAGTCCAAGGACTCATTTTCCCCTAGGCTCTGAATGAAGCATGTCGCACTCGATGGCTTTCGAATTCAAGCCTTCCCTAACGAGATCATGCCATTCTGCAGTAAAGGCAAGACATCTTCCAGAGCGTTGAGGCTGTCCTGAAAAGACAGTAACAATTCGTTTGGCATAAAATACAGACTAAAGAGTGTTGTAACCACACACTGAACCCACATAATTTCGCTCTCCTGCCAAATACCCTGCACCCATATATGATCGCTGTGTTGCACCCAGATTGTGGCACAACACCATTTTATCAGGCAACTATGCTGATGAGCTCCTATCATATTGCTACTAACTGAGTACCATGCGAGTTGACTTAGTTTTATTCGCAAACCGCTCCAGCAGGTTTTGGACTACAGCACTGTGGTGCAAGGTTATCTGCAAGATAAGGAGCATTGCAGTGCTGCTTTGGCCATGGCTAGGGCCTCCTTGAAGACCTGATACGTCACTTTCACTAGGAGGTACTTAAATTCGGCCACACTAAAGCCATCGTCTATATATAAAAGGCGATGTGTTTCGCCTATGCATTATTTCATTTTTTCTCCCACGTTACCTCACTTGCAGCACAATAAGCTCCTTTCTGGTCTCTTGCATCCTTTTGCGGTATGGCTATAGCCAAAGCACTTAACGCAGCGAAGTTATTCTACTCTTCACCATATGATATAAATAATCAAGCCGATTTTTATTTTGCCTTTGCTAAGCATTTGTTGTGTTTCCTTTTCAGGAATCTCAATGATAGCCACGCGTTGCCCCAGCTGTTTGCCTTTGTAATCCTTATTTCAAGTACATCTAGACCAAGGAACTCACATTCCAGGATGTCTTCACCCACGATTACTTCCGTGGTGCAGTTAATATCCCTGATATCGAGCGCAGCCACAGGTTCGAGTGAGGCTACGGTAGTAGTATGTAGTAATCTAGGAGCTATGGCTCTAAAGCAGCGCTGACACAGGCACACCGCACCAACTCAATTCAACAAGGAGTAACCCTTCAGTCACCTTCCTCATCGTGACACTCGTTTTTTTTTTTCTCTCGCATGAAAAATAATTAAAGGGAAAAATTTCTTTTGTACTTAACACCCGGGAAACAAAATTCTAAAACTGTTTTAATGTGTAGTGATTTTATTACAATATCTTTTGAACATAATTTAACTAATTGGGTGTAATGCGGTATGCAAATGCTTAGAACGAAACGGTTAACCCCTTAAATTATAGGAACGATAAAATCATTGTATCATTTAAACCCCACAAAATTTGTCAAATTTTACCCTTTCCAACCATAATATTAATTAAAAATTGTTTTGTTTGTGGGTAATTAACGCGTGCCTGTCCTATTCTTTCGATTTATTTCCGCCTTAATTACGCCTAATAATTATAAACATAAATTGCTTTCAATTGAAAACTTAATCGAATCTACAAAAAATAAACAATTTCGAATTTTAAAAATAACCGAAATGAGTGTGCATTATCACCACCGCATGTTCACACATAGATGGCACTTTTATTTCCATATGGTACGAGCGAGGTTATTGCGTTTGCCTCGAAGATGTTTTCAGGGAACAGTTTCCCATAAACCGCTCCGTAGATAAGACGGATTCGATACAGTGCCAACAAGTGATTTGTGTGCTCGTGGTGGTCCTTGGAGGAATATGGTTGGATGGTTGACGAGGGTGACGTGCTAAGAAAACGTTTGTGGCAGAGACATCTTCTACCATCCTGTGGATGCACAGCGGAAAAAGAAGAAGAAGAAAAAAAAAAAAAAAAAAAAAGGAACTTCAGATATTGCTACTTTTTCTACGACCGTGCCTGTAAAAAAAATGATAGCAACTGCCAATATCGCCATGAGCCATCAGCATTAGGTCCCGAAGTGGGGTGCAACAGGTGGTTGGAAGGCCGAGGTGAAGATCTTCATATTACGGAGCGGCACATGTTGATTGGGAAACGGCGGGACCGTACTCCCTGTTTCTGGGAAACCACACCGTTTGTATGCAAAAAGGCGCATTGTGTATTCAAACATAGTTCAACAAGGAGTGATAAATCAACTGGAAAGTTAGATCCAGAAGAATTAGTCAAATCACTCAATCTATATATTGACCAACGGATTGCATATAAACGCAATATTAAACATTAAAAGCCGTAGAAGAAGTAGCAGCGAGCATTACCACGTTCGAAGACCATACGGTTCTGATATTCAAGGAAGTCTATATGTATTTACACTTTGATAGCTGAATTTTTTAGATGATTTTATACACCCTTAAGAGTTATTCTATGTCTTAATACTCGTGTGTTAAAAATTTGATGTATGGACGCGATTCTTCATTACCAAAAATTTCAGGACTTGCTTACCTCCACATCGTCAGCGAGCGCTCGTCGTCGAGGGAAAGGTACTGTAAGTAACCTCTTAACATTTTTTAATTAAATACTTATTGAAATTTTTTAAACAAAAAAATATTTATCGAATTTTTTTAAAAAAAATATTTATTGAATTTTAATTAAATATTTATTGAGTTTAAAAAAAAAAAAAAAATATATATTTATTGAATATTTATTGAAATATTTTTTTTTGAAAAATATTTATTGAATTTGTAAAAAAAGAAAAAAAAAGGAGAAGAAGAATCGTCGTAAAAAAATCTATGTAAGAATTTTTTTTTTTACATAATGTATGTAGGGTGAAAGTGTGGCATCTACAAGAGCTAACCACAATAATTATAATACTACAGGAAATCAGAGAAAAAATGAATTTTCGTATAATGTTAATCTTCTTTTAATATCAATTTCCCTCTTTCAACGATTAAATGCTTTTCAATATGGTGTTGTAAATTGCTGTGCTGATTGCCATAGAAAAATCATACTGTTCCATTGCTTTAACGTTGTTCGAATAAAAACAAAAAAAATGATGGATTAAATGGAAAATCGGTCTTTTCCTTCCGGTCTTTTCCAATCGGGTATAGGACCCGGTACGGTGGCAGGCTTCCACCCGAAAATATGAGCCAGCCACCGGGTACTTAAAATTTTTTTTTGTTTCAGGAGACTTTATGGGTTGAGTGGCCCAAGCCAAGTGCCCTTTTATGGCATAAAGTTATGCAATTCAATTGTATAGTTCTATGACATAAATTGGTCACCGGGGTACTCCCCTTCTGATGGGAAAGTTCATATAATTCAAGTTATATGAGTTTTCCACTCAGAAGAGGAATACCTGGCCACTTCAACAGTTTAACATTGGATTTATTCCGGTTGGGTGGGCATGAAGGGGCTCCACCACCACCCGGTTGCCCCTCTTTCATTTGTGGGCCCTGAATTTACTTGGGTAAAGACGAGGTTACCCCAAGTTCGCCTTTCTTCTCAGGTTTCTCTTGTTCTCGCAACAAGTCGTAATTCCTTCGTGGAGGTTATCTACAGATTTGCGACTTCGGTCGTCCTCTCGAACTCTGCAAGCAATTCGTGAATGCGAAATGTTTTGTAGTGAGTCCTCGTGCCGGGGAAACGAACCCGCCCCACGACACCGCAATGCTAGCCTGCCAGCGCATTCACGCGTCTCCGGACGAGGGCATTCTCGGCAGGAATCAACACCTTCCTCTGCCGAGGCAGCAGAACATCGCTGCAGTCCTTCACGGACATTTATGAAACTCTATATTCACTACAAATGGCGCCCAACGTGGGGCCCGAAAAGCCCGGCTGTATCATCAGTCGTGAGCACGAGACAGTCCATCGTCTCTAGGTGTCCCCACTAGGTGTTAGAAATTTTGGCGGGTAGATAACTCCCGAGGGTTTTTGCACTAATCGTGCCCCAGCAGCCTAATACCTTTCGAACGTGTGTAGTCCCTGGACATCAATGTCGTGTGGTCCTGCTTTTGACTTATACTTTGGTGGTTTACCACCATTGTATAACTAGTAAGGCCAAATGATATTAGAGTCCCTTTTTGTGTTCGGAAGTTATTATCCCAACATCTATTTTGCGGAGGATTCTGATCCGCTCCCCAAACCAGCGGTGCCTAAGTGTCTTAAATTACATGGATTTTGATTTCATGTGATTGGCTGATTAGCTAATCCATGACTATCCATGACAAGACACGCGCTGCTTGTGGATTAGAATCCCACCCTGGGCTGACAAGCTGTAACTTGAGAAGTTTGCTAATGAGGGATCACTTCTGAACCCTGATTTTCATGGTGCCACAAGAGAGTGTCCCTGAAACGTTTTGGAAGGATTGTGCCATGGTGTCCATACTTGGGAGGATGGACGGAAGGGAAAGACCGGTTATTATATTTTTTTTTGATAGTTCAATCACCACTTAAATTTTTTCATACTTTTTTTTTGTGAGGTTCTGAGATAGTTCGCCACTGACGGCCACATAAGAATTTTAGTAACTTTTTCTCACCTTTTCTTCATTATTGTCATTATTCATATAGCTAATCTTATATACCCATATTCTTCATTATTTATTTATCTAGGTATTTAATTAGGAAAACCATTTGGATTTAAAATGCCTACAAAAAGAACTCCCGAAAGGAGAAAGTTGCGGTCGGATGCCGGACCAGCTCTATTGTGTTCCATCTGTCACGAGGACATGGACGAAACTACAAGCCAGAGGTTGCAGTGCGGACACAGGCTACATCAGCTGTGTTTGGCACAACTGCGGCAAACCTCATCCACTTGCCCGCTCTGTCGTCAGCCTTTGGAAATCGCACAGCCAGCAACAGAACGACCTCAGTCCTCCAGTGCAAGTGGAGCTGTCCCCGAAAGCGGACCCCTTCCATCCACGACAAGGAGTGCACGAGACGATGACTACAGGGCTGAAGCAGTTCCGCCTGCAGAAGAAGCGAGTCCACCGGTGGCTGTGGAAACCACAGTTCTAAGAGATCTAATGGCGCTCGTACAGGACATGTCCACCCGGCTCGCCTCTCTAGAGAGCCAGAGAGAGAACCCCGCACCATCCCGGCCAAGAACTCCTCCTATGTGGGATTCGGACCCAAATCCGTGGGATTTCCCAGTAGACTCGAGGCGTGATCCCGAACGGATCCGGCCAGGTACAGCCATGAATCCGTTGGCTCCAGTTTACCGGCCCCGATTGAGCCAAGCACCGCCACCAAATCAGGCTCCCGTGATTCCGCCGGACCAACGCTTCCATCCACACGACATGTATCGGCTGAAGCCGACACAGATCCCCAGCATCATCCAGGGATGGAATCTACATTTCAGTGGGGAACCCAACACGATAACGGTAGAGGTTTTCATAAGTCGGGTGGAGTCACTGATTGAGCAGATGCTAGCAGGAGACCGCACAGCGCTCGCAGGGTACTTGCCTATGCTGCTTAGGGGAGCAGCCCTGGAGACATATTGGAGAATACATTCAGCTCCACCATCCATACGCTGGTCACGGCTGAAGGAGGTACTCCGCATGGAATACCCTACGGTCGACATGGACGAATTAGTCCTGGATAAGATGAATGCTAGATGGCAGCGTCCGGACGAGTCCTTCCATAAATATCGAGCCGATATCCTTCGGTTGAATGACCAGCTGTCAGAGCCATTGTCTTCTACCCAAATTCTGCGCCTGCTAAAGCGAAATCTGAGACCGGAGATTCGTCGGCATATCGTGAACTCCGATCCACAGAGTATGGAGGCCCTGCTGAGAAATGTGCGTCGCATAGAAGGGTTTGAGGAAGACCTACGGGACCGGCCATACTTACTAACCAGGACGGGTCCTCGACGAGGAATCGCGGAATTGGCCCCAGATTATACCACCCTAGATCTGGAGGATGATTTGGACCCAGACCAGCTTGCTGTAGCGGCAGTGGGAAGTCTTACGACCTGCTGGAATTGTCACCAAACCGGACACCGGTTTATTTCATGCCGCGCAGAACGTAAGGTTTTCTGCTACGGTTGCGGCAAGCCGGACACTTACTTCCCGGACTGTTCTGAATGTGCCGCACGAAAAAACGGCCAAAAGAGTACCCGACCACCTCAGCGGTACTCGAAACCCCAACAGTAGCTCCTCAATCAGTGGCTCACCCCAACCAACATGACGTTAACCCACCAGCCATGACCATTACGACTGCGGATGTTCACTCTCTTCCGGAGACCTCACCAACGACAATATTAAAACGACCATCGCAGTCACTGCCAGAAGAACCGCGGCAGCCTCAGGTACGCACGCTAAAACCTTATCATGTTAGACTGCAGGAATATCGGGTGGCTCGAGAGCGAATATTTGCTTCCGAAGTCGTCACTTCCCGTTCGTGCACGACAAAATGGTCAACCCGTCGTTGGCGGAATTTCCGCAAGAGAGTGCGCACCTGCCGTCGAACCTTACACTCTTGTAACATCTCGGAGGTTGCTGAGAATGAGATCAGACCTTATCATCCAATTAAAGTGTTGGGCGAGACCGTGTTTGCATTGATCGACACGGGTGCCAGTATCAGTTGTCTTGCCTCGAGCTTTGGCTCGAAAGTGCTCCAAGAATACCCGAACTTGATTAAATCCTGGCGCACTGAAATCAGTACAGCTGATGGCACCAAACACCCTATACGAGGTAAACTAACAACACCCGTGACGTTCAGGGGTCAGACGAAGGATATTACCTTCTACATTATCCCGTCTTTGACTCAGAACGTATACCTTGGTGTCGATTTCGTCCTTCGCTTTGGACTGGCCTCCGATTTATTCACCGATTTGTCTTTAAAAACCAGAAATGTCAACGAAATCACTTCTACTCCCGATAGGCATGACCTGACGTCTAACCAACGGCAACGCCTGGAAGCATCCATTGCTGCTTTCCCATCTTACGCTACCCAAGGCCTTGGCCGCACCACCCTAGTCTCACACGCCATCGACGTTGGCGATAGTAAACCGATTAAACAGAGACACTACGCCATCTCGCCAGCCATGGAGAAATTGGTGTATGCGGAATTAGATAGGATGCTCGAGTTAGGGGTCATAGAAGAGTCCCAAAGCGCCTGGTCATCACCGGTAACCTTGGTGGTGAAGCCAGGTAAAGTCCGCCTCTGTCTTGATGCCCGTAAGGTAAACGCGGTTACCATCAAGGACGCGTACCCTCTTCCACTCATCGATGGAATACTAGGGAGACTACCGAAAGCCAATTATATCACCAGTCTCGACCTAAAAGACGCTTTCCTGCAAATTCCACTCGATGAGGGGTCAAGGGACAAGACCGCCTTCACAGTGCCTAGACGACCATTATATCAGTTCGTCACAATGCCCTTTGGCCTGTGTAACGCGCCGCAAACGATGACTCGGTTGATGGACAAGGTCATCCCACCTCACCTAAAACACCAAGTGTTCGTGTACCTTGATGATCTGTTACTCATCACGGAAACGTTCGATCAACACCTCCTACTCCTACAAGAAGTAGCCCTGCACATCAGTAAGGCGGGACTCACCATCAACGTACAGAAAAGTAAGTTTGTCATGAAAGAATCCGATACCTCGGACATGTCATAGGACATGGCACTATCAAAACGGATCCAGAAAAAACTCGTGCGATTGATGAGTTCCCCTTACCAAAAACTGTGAAGCAGCTACGACGTTTCCTTGGTGTGTGCGGTTGGTACCGAAGGTTTGTTCGGAATTATGCAACAGTCTCAGCGCCCCTGTCAGACATGTTGCGGAAGGGGAAGTTCGTTTGGACCGGAATCAGCCGAAAGGCATTTGAAGAGCTTAAACAAGCCCTCACATCAGCTCCTGTCTTGCACAGCCCCGACTTCACGAAGCCCTTTTCCATTCATTGTGACGCAAGTCAACATGGAGTAGGAGCCGTGCTGGTGCAATTGACCGACGAAGGAGAGGAAGCTCCCATCGCCTTCATGTCTAATAAGCTAAATTCGGCCCAAAGAAACTATACTGTTTCCGAGCAAGAATGTTTGGCAGCGGTAATGGCTGTGAAGAAGTTTCGAGCTTATATCGAGGGCCACCAATTCGAGATCATCACGGACCACGCGTCACTACAATGGTTGATGAACCAAGCAGATTTAAGTGGACGCCTAGCCAGATGGGCTCTTAAACTGCAAGGGTTTAAGTTCTCCATCAAACATCGGAAAGGAACCCAGAACATCGTACCCGACACTCTCTCACGGATGTTTTCCCCAGAGGGAGCCGAATTAACAATAACTGACGAGGACCCCATCGAAATAGATTTGGACAGCCCACATTTCGAATCAGATAGCTACAAAGAGTTGAGGCAAACCATAGCGACCCAACAAACACAGCTGCCTGATTTGAAGGTAATAGACGGCTATGTGTATAGACGAAATGAATACGCCACTGGTGATCCATGGCAGGAAGAAGAGTCTTGGAAACTCTGGGTACCGGAGGAAATGACACAACATCTGATCTTCCGCGCACATGACCATCCTTTAAGTGCCCACGGAGGGTACGGTCGGACACTACGGCGACTCAAGAAATACTTCTTTTGGCCTAAAATGGCATCCCAGGTCAAAGACTACGTGAGCGCCTGTGAGACCTGTAAAGGCACCAAAGCGCCCAACCAGCCTCTTCGACCTCCTATGGGTCAACTCAACGTTCCAGAACGCGTGTTCCAGCGTCTATACATCGATCTACTCGGTCCATATCCTCGGTCTTCAATGGGACACATCGGAGCTATAGTCGTTCTAGATCAGCTCTCAAAATTCCCAATGGCGGAACCTATCCGTAAATTCACAACTCCATCGATCGTGAAATTCTTAGAGAACCGGGTATTCCATGTGTTCGGTGTTCCAGAGAGTGTGTACTCAGATAATGGAGTACAGTTCCGGTCTCGGCAGTTTAAGAGCCTACTTGAGCAGTATGGCGTTGAACACCAACTGACGCCCATATACTCTCCTCAGTCCAACGCATCAGAACGTTTGAACCGCACCCTATTGGCTGCGATCCGTTCCTACGTCCACCCATCTCAAAAGGATTGGGATCGTCGATTGTCTGCCATCACATGCGCCCTGCGATCCTCGTATCATTCTGTCACCGGTGTCGCCCCTTACTTTGCCGCCTTTGGACAGCACATGATTTGCCATGGTAAATCATACCGACTGTTACGGCAATTAAAGTGTTTGGGAGACCCCGTCGTTGCGCTGGAGCCCCACGAACGTCTAGGAGACCTCCGCCAACAAATCGGACGGAAGATTAAGGCCGCAGGTAGTGCAAATGAAGCGCAGTACAATCTCCGGTCACGATCTGCTAATTTCAAAGAAGGAGATGAAGTTTTCCGGCGAAACTTCCGCCAAAGTGACGCCGCGGGGCATTACAACGCCAAGCTGGATAGGCGATTCCTGAAAAGCCGCATAAAGAAGTTAATGGGACCTAACCGTTACTTGATAACGGATCCATCGGGAAAAGAAGTGGGAATATACCACGCGAAGGACCTGCGTCGATAGATAATTAGTCACGTCTGTTTGTCCGTCCGCATATATTTTCAACAAACGCACAAGGGTTGTATATTTCCGGGCAAACATTAACATAAGTCAGTCCGTCCGTCTGTCAATTGTGTTTTTCTTTTATTGTCCGTCATCTCTAGTCCCGACGCCGAAGCCAACCCATGATGCACAGAAATATCCTTCAGCTCCTTTTTCGCAATCCGCATTGCCTCGGGATCACGAGAAAATTAGCTGCCCTGTAGTAATCTAGGAGCTATGGCTCTAAAGCAGCGCTGACACAGGCACACCGCACCAACTCAATTCAACAAGGAGTAACCCTTCAGTCACCTTCCTCATTGCGACACTCGTTTTTTTTTTTCTCTCGCATGAAAAATAATTAAAGGGAAAAATTTCTTTTGTACTTAACACCCGGGAAACAAAATTCTAAAACTGTTTTAATGTGTAGTGATTTTATTACAATATCTTTTGAACATAATTTAACTAATTGGGTGTAATGCGGTATGCAAATGCTTAGAACGAAACGGTTAACCCCTTAAATTATAGGAACGATAAAATCATTGTATCATTTAAACCCCACAAAATTTGTCAAATTTTACCCTTTCCAACCATAATATTAATTAAAAATTGTTTTGTTTGTGGGTAATTAACGCGTGCCTGTCCTATTCTTTCGATTTATTTCCGCCTTAATTACGCCTAATAATTATAAACATAAATTGCTTTCAATTGAAAACTTAATCGAATCTACAAAAAATAAACAATTTCGAATTTTAAAAATAACCGAAATGAGTGTGCATTATCACCACCGCATGTTCACACATAGATGGCACTTTTATTTCCATATGGTACGAGCGAGGTTATTGCGTTTGCCTCGAAGATGTTTTCAGGGAACAGTTTCCCATAAACCGCTCCGTAGATAAGACGGATTCGATACAGTGCCAACAAGTGATTTGTGTGCTCGTGGTGGTCCTTGGAGGAATATGGTTGGATGGTTGACGAGGGTGACGTGCTAAGAAAACGTTTGTGGCAGAGACATCTTCTACCATCCTGTGGATGCACAGCGGAAAAAGAAGAAGAAGAAAAAAAAAAAAAAAAAAAAAAGGAACTTCAGATATTGCTACTTTTTCTACGACCGTGCCTGTAAAAAAAATGATAGCAACTGCCAATATCGCCATGAGCCATCAGCATTAGGTCCCGAAGTGGGGTGCAACAGGTGGTTGGAAGGCCGAGGTGAAGATCTTCATATTACGGAGCGGCACATGTTGATTGGGAAACGGCGGGACCGTACTCCCTGTTTCTGGGAAACCACACCGTTTGTATGCAAAAAGGCGCATTGTGTATTCAAACATAGTTCAACAAGGAGTGATAAATCAACTGGAAAGTTAGATCCAGAAGAATTAGTCAAATCACTCAATCTATATATTGACCAACGGATTGCATATAAACGCAATATTAAACATTAAAAGCCGTAGAAGAAGTAGCAGCGAGCATTACCACGTTCGAAGACCATACGGTTCTGATATTCAAGGAAGTCTATATGTATTTACACTTTGATAGCTGAATTTTTTAGATGATTTTATACACCCTTAAGAGTTATTCTATGTCTTAATACTCGTGTGTTAAAAATTTGATGTATGGACGCGATTCTTCATTACCAAAAATTTCAGGACTTGCTTACCTCCACATCGTCAGCGAGCGCTCGTCGTCGAGGGAAAGGTACTGTAAGTAACCTCTTAACATTTTTTAATTAAATACTTATTGAAATTTTTTAAACAAAAAAATATTTATCGAATTTTTTTAAAAAAAATATTTATTGAATTTTAATTAAATATTTATTGAGTTTAAAAAAAAAAAAAATATATATTTATTGAAATATTTTTTTTTGAAAACTATTTATTGAATTTGTAAAAAAAGAAAAAAAAAGGAGAAGAAGAATCGTCGTAAAAAAATCTATGTAAGAATTTTTTTTTTTACATAATGTATGTAGGGTGAAAGTGTGGCATCTACAAGAGCTAACCACAATAATTATAATACTACAGGAAATCAGAGAAAAAATGAATTTTCGTATAATGTTAATCTTCTTTTAATATCAATTTCCCTCTTTCAACGATTAAATGCTTTTCAATATGGTGTTGTAAATTGCTGTGCTGATTGCCATAGAAAAATCATACTGTTCCATTGCTTTAACGTTGTTCGAATAAAAACAAAAAAAATGATGGATTAAATGGAAAATCGGTCTTTTCCTTCCGGTCTTTTCCAATCGGGTATAGGACCCGGTACGGTGGCAGGCTTCCACCCGAAAATATGAGCCAGCCACCGGGTACTTAAAATTTTTTTTTGTTTCAGGAGACTTTATGGGTTGAGTGGCCCAAGCCAAGTGCCCTTTTATGGCATAAAGTTATGCAATTCAATTGTATAGTTCTATGACATAAATTGGTCACCGGGGTACTCCCCTTCTGATGGGAAAGTTCATATAATTCAAGTTATATGAGTTTTCCACTCAGAAGAGGAATACCTGGCCACTTCAACAGTTTAACATTGGATTTATTCCGGTTGGGTGGGCATGAAGGGGCTCCACCACCACCCGGTTGCCCCTCTTTCATTTGTGGGCCCTGAATTTACTTGGGTAAAGACGAGGTTACCCCAAGTTCGCCTTTCTTCTCAGGTTTCTCTTGTTCTCGCAACAAGTCGTAATTCCTTCGTGGAGGTTATCTACAGATTTGCGACTTCGGTCGTCCTCTCGAACTCTGCAAGCAATTCGTGAATGCGAAATGTTTTGTAGTGAGTCCTCGTGCCGGGGAAACGAACCCGCCCCACGACACCGCAATGCTAGCCTGCCAGCGCATTCACGCGTCTCCGGACGAGGGCATTCTCGGCAGGAATCAACACCTTCCTCTGCCGAGGCAGCAGAACATCGCTGCAGTCCTTCACGGACATTTATGAAACTCTATATTCACTACAAATGGCGCCCAACGTGGGGCCCGAAAAGCCCGGCTGTATCATCAGTCGTGAGCACGAGACAGTCCATCGTCTCTAGGTGTCCCCACTAGGTGTTAGAAATTTTGGCGGGTAGATAACTCCCGAGGGTTTTTGCACTAATCGTGCCCCAGCAGCCTAATACCTTTCGAACGTGTGTAGTCCCTGGACATCAATGTCGTGTGGTCCTGCTTTTGACTTATACTTTGGTGGTTTACCACCATTGTATAACTAGTAAGGCCAAATGATATTAGAGTCCCTTTTTGTGTTCGGAAGTTATTATCCCAACATCTATTTTGCGGAGGATTCTGATCCGCTCCCCAAACCAGCGGTGCCTAAGTGTCTTAAATTACATGGATTTTGATTTCATGTGATTGGCTGATTAGCTAATCCATGACTATCCATGACAAGACACGCGCTGCTTGTGGATTAGAATCCCACCCTGGGCTGACAAGCTGTAACTTGAGAAGTTTGCTAATGAGGGATCACTTCTGAACCCTGATTTTCATGGTGCCACAAGAGAGTGTCCCTGAAACGTTTTGGAAGGATTGTGCCATGGTGTCCATACTTGGGAGGATGGACGGAAGGGAAAGACCGGTTATTATATTTTTTTTTGATAGTTCAATCACCACTTAAATTTTTTCATACTTTTTTTTTGTGAGGTTCTGAGATAGTTCGCCACTGACGGCCACATAAGAATTTTAGTAACTTTTTCTCACCTTTTCTTCATTATTGTCATTATTCATATAGCTAATCTTATATACCCATATTCTTCATTATTTATTTATCTAGGTATTTAATTAGGAAAACCATTTGGATTTAAAATGCCTACAAAAAGAACTCCCGAAAGGAGAAAGTTGCGGTCGGATGCCGGACCAGCTCTATTGTGTTCCATCTGTCACGAGGACATGGACGAAACTACAAGCCAGAGGTTGCAGTGCGGACACAGGCTACATCAGCTGTGTTTGGCACAACTGCGGCAAACCTCATCCACTTGCCCGCTCTGTCGTCAGCCTTTGGAAATCGCACAGCCAGCAACAGAACGACCTCAGTCCTCCAGTGCAAGTGGAGCTGTCCCCGAAAGCGGACCCCTTCCATCCACGACAAGGAGTGCACGAGACGATGACTACAGGGCTGAAGCAGTTCCGCCTGCAGAAGAAGCGAGTCCACCGGTGGCTGTGGAAACCACAGTTCTAAGAGATCTAATGGCGCTCGTACAGGACATGTCCACCCGGCTCGCCTCTCTAGAGAGCCAGAGAGAGAACCCCGCACCATCCCGGCCAAGAACTCCTCCTATGTGGGATTCGGACCCAAATCCGTGGGATTTCCCAGTAGACTCGAGGCGTGATCCCGAACGGATCCGGCCAGGTACAGCCATGAATCCGTTGGCTCCAGTTTACCAGCCCCGATTGAGCCAAGCACCGCCACCAAATCAGGCTCCCGTGATTCCGCCGGACCAACGCTTCCATCCACACGACATGTATCGGCTGAAGCCGACACAGATCCCCAGCATCATCCAGGGATGGAATCTACATTTCAGTGGACGATAACGGTAGAGGTTTTCATAAGCCGGGTGGAGTCACTGATTGAGCAGATGCTAGCAGGAGACCGCACAGCGCTCGCAGGGTACTTGCCTATGCTGCTTAGGGGAGCAGCCCTGGAGACATATTGGAGAATACATTCAGCTCCACCATCCATACGCTGGTCACGGCTGAAGGAGGTACTCCGCATGGAATACCCTACGGTCGACATGGACGAATTAGTCCTGGATAAGATGAATGCTAGATGGCAGCGTCCGGACGAGTCCTTCCATAAATATCGAGCCGATATCCTTCGGTTGAATGACCAGCTGTCAGAGCCATTGTCTTCTACCCAAATTCTGCGCCTGCTAAAGCGAAATCTGAGACCGGAGATTCGTCGGCATATCGTGAACTCCGATCCACAGAGTATGGAGGCCCTGCTGAGAAATGTGCGTCGCATAGAAGGGTTTGAGGAAGACCTACGGGACCGGCCATACTTACTAACCAGGACGGGTCCTCGACGAGGAATCGCGGAATTGGCCCCAGATTATACCACCCTAGATCTGGAGGATGATTTGGACCCAGACCAGCTTGCTGTAGCGGCAGTGGGAAGTCTTACGACCTGCTGGAATTGTCACCAAACCGGACACCGGTTTATTTCATGCCGCGCAGAACGTAAGGTTTTCTGCTACGGTTGCGGCAAGCCGGACACTTACTTCCCGGACTGTTCTGAATGTGCCGCACGAAAAAACGGCCAAAAGAGTACCCGACCACCTCAGCGGTACTCGAAACCCCAACAGTAGCTCCTCAATCAGTGGCTCACCCCAACCAACATGACGTTAACCCACCAGCCATGACCATTACGACTGCGGATGTTCACTCTCTTCCGGAGACCTCACCAACGACAATATTAAAACGACCATCGCAGTCACTGCCAGAAGAACCGCGGCAGCCTCAGGTACGCACGCTAAAACCTTATCATGTTAGACTGCAGGAATATCGGGTGGCTCGAGAGCGAATATTTGCTTCCGAAGTCGTCACTTCCCGTTCGTGCACGACAAAATGGTCAACCCGTCGTTGGCGGAATTTCCGCAAGAGAGTGCGCACCTGCCGTCGAACCTTACACTCTTGTAACATCTCGGAGGTTGCTGAGAATGAGATCAGACCTTATCATCCAATTAAAGTGTTGGGCGAGACCGTGTTTGCATTGATCGACACGGGTGCCAGTATCAGTTGTCTTGCCTCGAGCTTTGGCTCGAAAGTGCTCCAAGAATACCCGAACTTGATTAAATCCTGGCGCACTGAAATCAGTACAGCTGATGGCACCAAACACCCTATACGAGGTAAACTAACAACACCCGTGACGTTCAGGGGTCAGACGAAGGATATTACCTTCTACATTATCCCGTCTTTGACTCAGAACGTATACCTTGGTGTCGATTTCGTCCTTCGCTTTGGACTGGCCTCCGATTTATTCACCGATTTGTCTTTAAAAACCAGAAATGTCAACGAAATCACTTCTACTCCCGATAGGCATGACCTGACGTCTAACCAACGGCAACGCCTGGAAGCATCCATTGCTGCTTTCCCATCTTACGCTACCCAAGGCCTTGGCCGCACCACCCTAGTCTCACACGCCACGACGTTGGCGATAGTAAACCGATTAAACAGAGACACTACGCCATCTCGCCAGCCATGGAGAAATTGGTGTATGCGGAATTAGATAGGATGCTCGAGTTAGGGGTCATAGAAGAGTCCCAAAGCGCCTGGTCATCACCGGTAACCTTGGTGGTGAAGCCAGGTAAAGTCCGCCTCTGTCTTGATGCCCGTAAGGTAAACGCGGTTACCATCAAGGACGCGTACCCTCTTCCACTCATCGATGGAATACTAGGGAGACTACCGAAAGCCAATTATATCACCAGTCTCGACCTAAAAGACGCCTTCTGGCAAATTCCACTCGATGAGGGGTCAAGGGACAAGACCGCCTTCACAGTGCCTAGACGACCATTATATCAGTTCGTCACAATGCCCTTTGGCCTGTGTAACGCGCCGCAAACGATGACTCGGTTGATGGACAAGGTCATCCCACCTCACCTAAAACACCAAGTGTTCGTGTACCTTGATGATCTGTTACTCATCACGGAAACGTTCGATCAACACCTCCTACTCCTACAAGAAGTAGCCCTGCACATCAGTAAGGCGGGACTCACCATCAACGTACAGAAAAGTAAGTTTGTCATGAAAGAATCCGATACCTCGGACATGTCATAGGACATGGCACTATCAAAACGGATCCAGAAAAAACTCGTGCGATTGATGAGTTCCCCTTACCAAAAACTGTGAAGCAGCTACGACGTTTCCTTGGTGTGTGCGGTTGGTACCGAAGGTTTGTTCGGAATTATGCAACAGTCTCAGCGCCCCTGTCAGACATGTTGCGGAAGGGGAAGTTCGTTTGGACCGGAATCAGCCGAAAGGCATTTGAAGAGCTTAAACAAGCCCTCACATCAGCTCCTGTCTTGCACAGCCCCGACTTCACGAAGCCCTTTTCCATTCATTGTGACGCAAGTCAACATGGAGTAGGAGCCGTGCTGGTGCAATTGACCGACGAAGGAGAGGAAGCTCCCATCGCCTTCATGTCTAATAAGCTAAATTCGGCCCAAAGAAACTATACTGTTTCCGAGCAAGAATGTTTGGCAGCGGTAATGGCTGTGAAGAAGTTTCGAGCTTATATCGAGGGCCACCAATTCGAGATCATCACGGACCACGCGTCACTACAATGGTTGATGAACCAAGCAGATTTAAGTGGACGCCTAGCCAGATGGGCTCTTAAACTGCAAGGGTTTAAGTTCTCCATCAAACATCGGAAAGGAACCCAGAACATCGTACCCGACACTCTCTCACGGATGTTTTCCCCAGAGGGAGCCGAATTAACAATAACTGACGAGGACCCCATCGAAATAGATTTGGACAGCCCACATTTCGAATCAGATAGCTACAAAGAGTTGAGGCAAACCATAGCGACCCAACAAACACAGCTGCCTGATTTGAAGGTAATAGACGGCTATGTGTATAGACGAAATGAATACGCCACTGGTG
This sequence comes from Odontomyia ornata, assembly GCA_963969285.1. Lineage (NCBI taxonomy): Eukaryota > Metazoa > Arthropoda > Insecta > Diptera > Stratiomyidae > Odontomyia > Odontomyia ornata. Next base: position 284,596,265 of record OZ017740.1, read on the forward strand.
ATCCATGGCAGGAAGAAGAGTCTTGGAAACTCTGGGTACCGGAGGAAATGACACAACATCTGATCTTCCGCGCACATGACCATCCTTTAAGTGCCCACGGAGGGTACGGTCGGACACTACGGCGACTCAAGAAATACTTCTTTTGGCCTAAAATGGCATCCCAGGTCAAAGACTACGTGAGCGCCTGTGAGACCTGTAAAGGCACCAAAGCGCCCAACCAGCCTCTTCGACCTCCTATGGGTCAACTCAACGTTCCAGAACGCGTGTTCCAGCGTCTATACATCGATCTACTCGGTCCATATCCTCGGTCTTCAATGGGACACATCGGAGCTATAGTCGTTCTAGATCAGCTCTCAAAATTCCCAATGGCGGAACCTATCCGTAAATTCACAACTCCATCGATCGTGAAATTCTTAGAGAACCGGGTATTCCATGTGTTCGGTGTTCCAGAGAGTGTGTACTCAGATAATGGAGTACAGTTCCGGTCTCGGCAGTTTAAGAGCCTACTTGAGCAGTATGGCGTTGAACACCAACTGACGCCCATATACTCTCCTCAGTCCAACGCATCAGAACGTTTGAACCGCACCCTATTGGCTGCGATCCGTTCCTACGTCCACCCATCTCAAAAGGATTGGGATCGTCGATTGTCTGCCATCACATGCGCCCTGCGATCCTCGTATCATTCTGTCACCGGTATCGCCCCTTACTTTGCCGCCTTTGGACAGCACATGATTTGCCATGGTAAATCATACCGACTGTTACGGCAATTAAAGTGTTTGGGAGACCCCGTCGTTGCGCTGGAGCCCCACGAACGTCTAGGAGACCTCCGCCAACAAATCGGACGGAAGATTAAGGCCGCAGGTAGTGCAAATGAAGCGCAGTACAATCTCCGGTCACGATCTGCTAATTTCAAAGAAGGAGATGAAGTTTTCCGGCGAAACTTCCGCCAAAGTGACGCCGCGGGGCATTACAACGCCAAGCTGGATAGGCGATTCCTGAAAAGCCGCATAAAGAAGTTAATGGGACCTAACCGTTACTTGATAACGGATCCATCGGGAAAAGAAGTGGGAATATACCACGCGAAGGACCTGCGTCGATAGATAATTAGTCACGTCTGTTTGTCCGTCCGCATATATTTTCAACAAACGCACAAGGGTTGTATATTTCCGGGCAAACATTAACATAAGTCAGTCCGTCCGTCTGTCAATTGTGTTTTTCTTTTATTGTCCGTCATCTCTAGTCCCGACGCCGAAGCCAACCCATGATGCACAGAAATATCCTTCAGCTCCTTTTTCGCAATCCGCATTGCCTCGGGATCACGAGAAAATTAGCTGCCCTGTAGTAATCTAGGAGCTATGGCTCTAAAGCAGCGCTGACACAGGCACACCGCACCAACTCAATTCAACAAGGAGTAACCCTTCAGTCACCTTCCTCATTGCGACACTCGTTTTTTTTTTTCTCTCGCATGAAAAATAATTAAAGGGAAAAATTTCTTTTGTACTTAACACCCGGGAAACAAAATTCTAAAACTGTTTTAATGTGTAGTGATTTTATTACAATATCTTTTGAACATAATTTAACTAATTGGGTGTAATGCGGTATGCAAATGCTTAGAACGAAACGGTTAACCCCTTAAATTATAGGAACGATAAAATCATTGTATCATTTAAACCCCACAAAATTTGTCAAATTTTACCCTTTCCAACCATAATATTAATTAAAAATTGTTTTGTTTGTGGGTAATTAACGCGTGCCTGTCCTATTCTTTCGATTTATTTCCGCCTTAATTACGCCTAATAATTATAAACATAAATTGCTTTCAATTGAAAACTTAATCGAATCTACAAAAAATAAACAATTTCGAATTTTAAAAATAACCGAAATGAGTGTGCATTATCACCACCGCATGTTCACACATAGATGGCACTTTTATTTCCATATGGTACGAGCGAGGTTATTGCGTTTGCCTCGAAGATGTTTTCAGGGAACAGTTTCCCATAAACCGCTCCGTAGATAAGACGGATTCGATACAGTGCCAACAAGTGATTTGTGTGCTCGTGGTGGTCCTTGGAGGAATATGGTTGGATGGTTGACGAGGGTGACGTGCTAAGAAAACGTTTGTGGCAGAGACATCTTCTACCATCCTGTGGATGCACAGCGGAAAAAGAAGAAGAAGAAAAAAAAAAAAAGGAACTTCAGATATTGCTACTTTTTCTACGACCGTGCCTGTAAAAAAAATGATAGCAACTGCCAATATCGCCATGAGCCATCAGCATTAGGTCCCGAAGTGGGGTGCAACAGGTGGTTGGAAGGCCGAGGTGAAGATCTTCATATTACGGAGCGGCACATGTTGATTGGGAAACGGCGGGACCGTACTCCCTGTTTCTGGGAAACCACACCGTTTGTATGCAAAAAGGCGCATTGTGTATTCAAACATAGTTCAACAAGGAGTGATAAATCAACTGGAAAGTTAGATCCAGAAGAATTAGTCAAATCACTCAATCTATATATTGACCAACGGATTGCATATAAACGCAATATTAAACATTAAAAGCCGTAGAAGAAGTAGCAGCGAGCATTACCACGTTCGAAGACCATACGGTTCTGATATTCAAGGAAGTCTATATGTATTTACACTTTGATAGCTGAATTTTTTAGATGATTTTATACACCCTTAAGAGTTATTCTATGTCTTAATACTCGTGTGTTAAAAATTTGATGTATGGACGCGATTCTTCATTACCAAAAATTTCAGGACTTGCTTACCTCCACATCGTCAGCGAGCGCTCGTCGTCGAGGGAAAGGTACTGTAAGTAACCTCTTAACATTTTTTAATTAAATACTTATTGAAATTTTTTAAACAAAAAAATATTTATCGAATTTTTTTAAAAAAAATATTTATTGAATTTTAATTAAATATTTATTGAGTTTAAAAAAAAAAAAAAATATATATTTATTGAATATTTATTGAAATATTTTTTTTTGAAAAATATTTATTGAATTTGTAAAAAAAGAAAAAAAAAGGAGAAGAAGAATCGTCGTAAAAAAATCTATGTAAGAATTTTTTTTTTACATAATGTATGTAGGGTGAAAGTGTGGCATCTACAAGAGCTAACCACAATAATTATAATACTACAGGAAATCAGAGAAAAAATGAATTTTCGTATAATGTTAATCTTCTTTTAATATCAATTTCCCTCTTTCAACGATTAAATGCTTTTCAATATGGTGTTGTAAATTGCTGTGCTGATTGCCATAGAAAAATCATACTGTTCCATTGCTTTAACGTTGTTCGAATAAAAACAAAAAAAATGATGGATTAAATGGAAAATCGGTCTTTTCCTTCCGGTCTTTTCCAATCGGGTATAGGACCCGGTGCGGTGGCAGGCTTCCACCCCAAAATATGAGCCAGCCACCGGGTACTTAAAAATTTTTTTTGTTTCAGGAGACTTTATGGGTTGAGTGGCCCAAGCCAAGTGCCCTTTTATGGCATAAAGTTATGCAATTCAATTGTATAATTCTATGACATAAATTGGTCACCGGGGTACTCCCCTTCTGATGGGAAAGTTCATATAATTCAAGTTATATGAGTTTTCCACTCAGAAGAGGAATACCTGGCCACTTCAACAGTTTAACATTGGATTTATTCCGGTTGGGTGGGCATGAAGGGGCTCCACCACCACCCGGTTGCCCCTCTTTCATTTGTGGGCCCTGAATTTACTTGGGTAAAGACGAGGTAACCCCAAGTTCGCCTTTCTTCTCAGGTTTCTCTTGTTCTCGCAACAAGTCGTAATTCCTTCGTGGAGGTTATCTACAGATTTGCGACTTCGGTCGTCCTCTCGAACTCTGCAAGCAATTCGTGAATGCGAAATGTTTTGTAGTGAGTCCTCGTGCCGGGGAAACGAACCCGCCCCACGACACCGCAATGCTAGCCTGCCAGCGCATTCACGCGTCTCCGGACGAGGGCATTCTCGGCAGGAATCAACACCTTCCTCTGCCGAGGCAGCAGAACATCGCTGCAGTCCTTCACGGACATTTATGAAACTCTATATTCACTACAAGTAGTAGAACAGGTGGACGGCACTGCTCTAATAGCAGTATGGACTTAACTTGGCTTAATTGCTCTTCTCTTCACCTGCAAAACATATGCATAAGACCTACCATCAGTAGATTTGTCTAGCCGAGCCTGCCGTAAGGTTTTGCCCCGTTGGTTGTCCGTAGCTTGGGTTACAATAGAAGTTTCCCTGCATTTCACTTCCTAAGGAGACTACTGTGTCTCTCCCGTAGTTCAAAGAAGATTTTTGCTGCTTTGTTGGCGGCTTTAGACTGGAATACTTCGAACATATCATTCGACGTAGTCTGTGTGGTCTAGTGGTTACGGCATGAACGCATAAGCTGAAAGTCCCAGGTTCAAATCTCGTTGGGAGCAACGTGATTTAGTTCAGGGGATTTTTCGGACAGACTATGAGTGTTCACTTAGTGGTGATATGTACTGATTTAATCAGATCATATCATAGCTGAGCAGGCACACGGGAGTATGGTACTGACCAAGCCAACTTCCGAAAAAATCAATACGGTCATGAAAATGAGATACTCTAACTATCTCTAGGCGGAGGCTCGAGAGGGGCTGTAGTGCTACAAAGAAGAAGAAGAATATTGTTCCTTGGGGACTTCAACTATTTTCCTCTTCTTTGTGTCCCCAGGAATTGGGATTGAATCCACCGTTTCACTGGTAATGTAAGCTAGAATGACTTGTCTTTTGCCAAGTGTCTTCGCCTTATGCTCTTTTGCTCTGGCGTTCACATTATTTTCTTGGTGTGCCTAAATACCGGCAGAACTTTCAGTTGCACAAGGTTGTCCAGTACTCTCTGTTAACTCCGTTAACCTTTGATGTCTTAGTTGAAGCTAACTGTCTAGTCTTCAATATTTTGGGAGAGAGATATCACTTAAAACATGTCTGAAAAAAGTTAGTTTTTCTCCGTATGCAGATATTTATGGTTTTATCTTGATTTCACTTTTTATTTAGTGCAGCCCGAGTTGAATTCAAAATTTCATTCGCCAATAATCTCAAATATACATAACATTTCAAAAGATAAAGTTTCTTATCGAGCAACCTGCGTATTGCCTTTTCACATCCTCTCACTGAAAATTCGTATGGCTTGATCTTGGTATGAACACGAATTAGACTGTATGATGTCAAAAAGCTTTTTCACAATCTTTCTCGGTACTTTTGAATCTATAATCTAATCTGTATGTCCTCAAATGAGTCCACAGATTTCCGATTGTTCGATAGCTTCTGGTGCTATTTTCATAATTGCGCTTGTATCTTACTAATATCTGTTATTTTGGTCCCATAGACGCCATCGGCGCTGAATTGTATGGTGCATACTCCTGCAATCCGGTGCTTGGTAAAACCTGATCCATATAACAAAAGACAAATGTCTTTTTTTTGTGGTAGGGAGGTGAATGCCATTTATGCACAGAGTGTGCGACTCCCATGCGCCTGGGCTACCCATTAAATACCTTTGCCAACCTGAGCACCCAGCCTGGAACTGTTTGACACATTACTTCGGGCCAGGTCTCGTTTTGGTACGCCGTGGGGCGTCTTCAAGCTGGGGGACCCCTTTCCTAACGCGAGGGGAGAGGGGAAGAGGAAGTACCAGAAAAGCAATCCCCCAGCCCCAGCGCCCCCGGCTGCTGTGAGTACCTTTTATATTTTAGGACTGTCCGAGCGTAATGTGCCACCTGGTTCCATTTGTCAACCGATTCGAGCATCACCGCAACTATATTTTCTGGGATGAGCTCTCCCGTCTCCCTGTAGGGTTCCCTTCGCAGCGTGACCCATTTTGTACATGCAAAAAATGTGCTGCAGGCATTGTTCTCCTCTCCTGGGCAAAAACGATAATCTGGGGAACGTGACTTACCAATCTTGTGCAGGTAAAACTGAAAACACTCATGCCCGCTCATAAGCTGGGTCAGATAGAAGTCAGTCTCACCATGTCATCGATTTAGCCACGGTCTCACATCCGGGATGAGGTGCGCAGTCCACCTTCCCTTCGTGCAATTGACGCAAGACTGCTGCCAAACGTTGAGCGAGCGCTGTCCTTCCTCGCGGACAACCATTTCCCTCGCGTCCTCGTTTCAGCGCAGGTGATTAGCGCGGCGCATTCTAGCAAGGAGGGTGACAGGTTTCACGCCTGCAATAGCTCTCACCGCCGAATCAGAGACTCTCGGACACGAAGATGCAATTCTCAGTGCTCCTCTTCTCTGTATCTGTGCCAAACGTTTTCGATATACCTCCTTGCTGAGAGCGTCTCCCCATACTTCTGCTCCGTACAGTATGTTAGCACTGAGCCCACAGCACTCATCAAGAGGCGTCTTCTTGATGGGCTGGGTCCCCCTACGTTGGCCATAAGCCGCTATATCCGAAGCAGCCTTCTCAGCCGTTGCCCTGATTTGCTCACAGAAACTCATCTTTGAGTCGATCAGTAGCCGCAGGTACTTCACCGCTGGCTTCGATTTGATTTGTATGTCTCCAATACTGATCATCTTTACTCTAAGTATTCTTTTTTTATGTCAAGATGACCACTTCGGTTTTCTCCAGTGATAAACTGAACCCGCGAGCAGTCATCCAGTCCCTTACTTGGCGCACTAGCATACCTAGCCTAAGTTGCGCTTGTTCAACGGTGCGTCCAGCGACCAGAGCAGCAACATCATCCGCATAGCCGATCAAGCGTGACTCATCTGGCATCTCAAGTCTCAGTGGCCCGTCGTAAGACACGTTCCACAGGTCCGGACCAAGGATAGATCCCTGGGCAACACCCGATGTAATTTCCATCCTTCGTTGGCCCTGTGTCGTGTCGTAGAGCAGGCTTCGGTCCTTCAGGTAGTTCCTCAAATGCCGCATTAGATATTCTGGAACTTGAAAAAAGTTTTCCAGCGTATCCAGAATATCCACCCTTCTAGCGGAGTTGAAGGCGTTCCTGACGTCGAGTGTCACCAACAGGACGATCCGTCGCTTGGTGCGACTATGTGCCTCTGCCTTTTGGACCGCGTTCAGCACCTCTGCAACCGCATCAATGGTAGAACGTCCTGCTCTAAAGCCGTACTGCCGAGGAGACAGGTCCCCAGCAGCACGAATCACGTCAGTGAGTCTTCCCTTGATGAGTTTCTCTAGCACTTTCCCAGCCGTGTCTAGCATGCATAACGGGCGGTATGCAGACGGCGATCTGGGATTTCCCTTCCCCTTGCTGATCAGCACGAGCCTCGCCACCTTCCATCGTACCGGGAAACCCCCGTCCCGTAAGCAAGCGTTGAATGTGCTGAGCAACAAGTCAGGACAATGGTGATAGACGAGCCGCAAAACCTCAGCTGGAACATAATCTGGACCTGGAACCTTCCTTGGTTTCATTGAGAGGACTGCCTCCTCCAGCTCCAGCTGTGTGAAGAGTCGGCACTCGACTGCTGTTTCACCATGGACAGCGTCAACACGGACGGAATGAGCCGAGAAGAGTCCCCGCACTATCGCGTCCGTCTTTTCCGCGTCAAGTATGCAAGGTTTCGGTAGGGCATGACTAGCTTGTAACCAAGGCCCCAAAGATCCTTGTTCACACTGTCCACTAGGTCTTGCCAGCAGCGAGCCTTGCTACTGTTGATCAATTTGCGAAGGCATTTCCTGGCCGACTTATATGCTGCCACCCATGCCTCGCCACGGCTCCGTGCCCGTTGAGCCTCAAGTCGAAGCTTGTGACACTCCCTTCGCTTTTCAACGATTTCAGTTGACCACCAGTACACTGGGGGCTTGCCGTGCCGGAGTTTCCGACGGTGCATATAAGCGCAGAGAGCAGTCGTAATGATGCTCATAGTAGAGTTCACCACGTCTTGAGCTGCCAGTTCTTCCGTCCCCTCCGAAGCTCCCTGCAGCGGCTCACCTGCTGTGAGAACCTTGACGAACCTCTCGACCTCCACCCTTCCGATGTTCCATGTAGTTGTAGAAGGCCGAGAGCATGGACGTTGGGAGACAGCATCACTTATCTCAAGCAGAATGCACTGATGATCACTGGCTGAGTAGTCCTCTAATACTTTCCAGATGTGTATCCTCCGTATTTAGGCCTCCGAGGCGAATGTCACGTCTGGTATGGTTCCCTCACAGCCAATACGGCGGAAAGTTGGCGTATTTCCGGAGTTTAGTACGACGAGGGCCGTCCAGGCCGCCGTTTCCAGGATTCGTTTTCCCCGCGGATCCGTCTGAGGCATGCCCCATTCGATTGCTTTAGCGTTGAAGTCGCCTCCAACGAGCGCTTTGCCCTCTGTGTTCGAGACAGCGCCCTCCAAAGCATTAAGCTTGGCTTGGAAAGATGGTATCGATTCTTTTGGCGTTAGGTACACACTAAAGAAGGTGGTCCCTGAGCACCGAACCCACACAAAACTATCCCCCCGTCCACAACTCTCCGCTTGGAAGTCACTGTTCCGAACCCAGATGGAGGCAGTACCAGTTTCATCAGAATCCCATAATGCAGGACTTTTATTATAGTGTTGCTCACTCAGCAGCGAGAAGTCGGCTATCACGCCCCTCGCAAACTGCTCAAGCAGATTTTGGGCGGTTGAACTGCGGTGTAGGCTAAGCTGCAGGATTCGGCTCATCGAAGTTCTGATTTTGCCTTGGCTAGGGCTTCCTGGAACACCTGGCATTTTCCTGATCCCAAGACGTGTTCAAAATCAGGTCTTGGATCAGCATCCTTGCAAAGAATACAGTGTGCCTCTTTCGTACACTCTTTTCTTGTATGTCCCATTTCACCGCACTTGTAACATAGGGAACCTTTGCATACTTGTGTGGTGTGACCATAGCCAAGGCATTTGAAACATTGAAGAGGCGTTGGTCTTCGCCGTATCCTACAGACAACCCACCCTATTCGTACTTTGCCCTTGTTCGGGAATTGTTCGGCGTCCTTTTCGGTCAAGTCAACTATGGCCATGCGTTGTCCCCTGTTTTTTTCTGGTGTCAGTCTCGCTTTGATCCTTCCCACGCTAGGGAACTCCCTTTTGATGGCCTCTTCTACCTCGGCCAGATCCGTCATGCAGTCAGTATCTCTTATTTCGATCGTTGCCATCGGCTCGAGCGAGGCTATAGTTGCGCTTCCTTATTGCTGGCCTCTGCTCCAAATTCGACCAGTATGTGGCCCGACCGCGTTGGTCGTACTACTTTAATGGTAGTATTGGTGTCTTCGGGTCTTACGTTTCCCCTGACGTCCCGCAGTAGCTCCGCGAAGGATCGGCGATCTTGGGGCTTTACGAGCAGTGCCTGCTGCCAGGTTCTTCGTCGTGGCTTCTGCCTCTCCTGTTTTGCATCAGGTCCATTTTCAGATTGGGTGTCATTGCGAACTTTACTTTCTGACACTTTTTAAAGGTCTTTCTTTGCAGCTTTCTCCGCTCCTTACGTAAGCACTATCTGGAACCCGTAATCTGGTGCTCCACGAACATCAACTGCCTCTTCCTTCCTTCTTTTATCCCGATTTCCTTCGATTGGGCTAGACGCCATTCTTTTATTGACTTTTAATGGTGGAGCTATCTGCATGTCGCCTTTAGATTTCGTCCCCAGCGCCTCTTTCGCCTTCTGCTCGTCTTCGGTCCTTAACCAGCTCCTCCGATAGTGCCCTATGCGATCTAGGAGATCCTCTAGTTCAAGGAGCCCAACCTTTACTGCTTTGCTGATTTTTGGGGAGCCGCATGCAGATTGTATTCTTTTAAGAACACCTCCCGCTTTTCGGAATAGCCTATCTTCTTCATATCGCTGGGCAGCAATTGTACTTTGCAACAATCTTTGGGAGAGGTTATCGCTTTCCGTTTCTGAATGCAGTACTTCCGCCACATTTCCGACGTTGGCGGTGCAATCACACAACGTCGCTTTATTTGTCTGGTCACTCTTTGCTTTTCGTGCCGTAATCTCCTCGTTGCCTCTAGGATGTTTCTTTAATATGTCGGGATTTGCGACCCTTACATCGGTCGCTTCGGTAACGATAGCAGCAATGACCATCGAATTTTCGATGCTTTTTATATTATCTTCTACCGCTCGAACACCTGAAGCGTCTTGCAGAGTTTCCCGCTTTTCCTCAATAAGACGCTCTGGCGTTCGCATTATTTTTTTGCTGCTCCCGAACGCCGCAGGAATCTCAGCCTGAACCAGACTGTCTGCTACTCTCCGTTTTTCGTCCGTCTTCACTGTCATTGTATTCATCGTTTTCGTCGTGGTTAGTACCGCTCTCGAATGTACTGTTAACATCGTGGCTGCAACGGCTGGTTGCGTCGTCGTTGTTATTATTTTTTATTTTATTTTCTTGATCTTTTGATTTTGGTTGCTCCAGTTTTATTGGGTCCCCCCATGGAGCCGCTATCTCCGTTCGTGTGTGTAGTCACCTTTTTGGTCCCATGGTTATCTTTGCAGAGAAGGGAGGCCATGCAAGGGTTGGCACAAGCCCTTATGGGGACAAGTGCTCAGAGCTAGACCAGCGCTAATCGAGAGTCCGTCTCAATCGAACCTGCATCACCAACCCAATGGTGCGAACTTCGAACGTACTCCGAGGCCTGCCAAGGTTTTATCGGGATGGAGACGGTATGATCGTTGAATTGTAGCCGTTCACACACGAGTATAACCTCGGCGCTACTGTGCAAAGCAACTAGGTCCAAACCATCATATCCGACAGCCCAAAGCATCAATTCCAGTTCGTTGTCCAAAGCGTAGTCCAGATCCAATTAGAGTCGTTACCTGTCATCCCTACTTTTTGACCTACGACCAGGAAGACTCTTGAATCATTGAATTTAATCTAAGTATGCTATCTTTGTAGTGCATGACTTCTCCCCTCGTCAGTCAAGATCGCAGAAAGGCAAAATGTAGTGTTAGATGTTGAAGTCTGTAGGTATCGTCTATGCAAAGTGAAACACATGCGCCTCTTTACTAGACTTAGGTAAGGTTTTCATTTGTGCTACCAATGCAACAGGTAGATTTGCAAAATGACTATCACATTAAAAGCTTTATTTAATTTTTATCTGATTTTCAATTAAAAATATTAAAAGCAGTCAAAAGCTTACAACGAGAGTAAAATACTTTTCAAAATTTATTCAAAAATTAGCGTTTTCGCTAATCCCAGCCCGATTCTCTGAATTGTCGTTTAAATAAACCAACATAACATTCCAGTAAGCAATATCCGAGCATCTTAGCCTGGCACCCCTGTCCGCTCTGTCGTTTAATTGATGAGTACCATCTAAAGTACAAAATGAGCAATCCAGAAAGAAATTCTTTATGATATGTCGTCCGTTCAATAAACTGGTCTTCTACTCTTCGCATTTATGACACCAAAGATCCTTAGCCTCACTCATTACTGCCTTTGCCCGGTGTGTCCATCTCCGATGCATGATTGTCAGTATCAATGCAGCAAAAGGAAGGCCGGACACTTTAGGACATGGACATTCAATGTCATATATTAAAGATATAAAGCGTCGTCGATTCTGTACAATCGAAGAAACAAACTTCCAGGCTCACCAATGACAACGATAAATTAGGAAATGAATGAAAAACGAAGAAATCCAAAATGCCGCCACCATCACGTAAATTATTATGAAATGACGAAAAAAGATTGAAACTCAGCAAGACTATCTCAAGAATATCTAAAGTATCTGTTAGTGGAGCTAAGGCTGGACCCAGACGCCAATATGGCAACCGCCTCATCCTCATCATCTTCGTGTTTTTGGTTAGTGAGATGCTGATGCTGCTGGTTCTGCTGCTGCTGAGATAATGCGAAGACGATGGAATTAAGCGAACCATTCAAGATGTGAATGGCGAAGATGAAGAACTTTGACCAAAGTCATTTTTTCCCATCCACATGTCCATTACCATTTAATTATACGATCCCTGTGACATTGAGTTATTTCCGAAGACGTGGCTAAGCTGATTCGAGCGCAAGTCAATTCCGAGTTCTTAAGGTTTTATTTTCTTTTGACGCTCATCGGTTGCTGTTTGCGATGGAGCTCTTGACGTGGTTTTCTTATTTCCATGATGATGTCCGTGTCCGCGAAGAAGATGAAGATGATCCAAATGGGAGAATGGTTGGTAACCTGCTGAAGGCTTTGGTGCGTGAGCTGCGATTGGTCACTTCGATGGTTTATTTATGACGAGCCAGTAGGGTGCTGAGCCCAACAAATATCGAACAGATACAAATGACTGGGCACTTTGTCAGGGAATTAGATGGCAGACATATGCGTTGATTAAAGATTGTTATAGCGCATTAATTAAATTCTAAAGATACTGAGATGTATTGAACAGCACACATTGGCTGAAGAATCGCTTTCGTTGATAATAAATGAGGAAAGGATGGTGGACGTTTCAGGTAAATTAATTATAAATATCCATGCCTAATGATAAGATGAGAATGTATACTGAAATTAAAACATATTACTAATGCATTAAATGCTCCACAATTGTTCATAGATTTTTTCCTCCCGTTTATTGACAACGATTTTATTAAATTTTTTTTTTAACTTTATAGTCATCTTTAGACGACTATTAATAACTTTAATTTGAATTGCCAGTTAAGTACCTTCAGCTAAAAACCAAAATGATAAGACCCCCTTCAAAACTTTGGTTTTTTTAACTTTAAGAGTCAGCCATTCCTAATCATTTTAATAATTTTGGTGATCGCTCTGCACCCCTAAAAAACTTGACTGTGTTGAGAAATTCCTTTCTGAATTAAAAAAAAAAATTAAATATGCGTGGAACTCACAACCAACAGAAAGGAAATGTTTGCTAAATATGCATATACGGGGATGGTCCGATAAGTACTTAGTCTCACCACCCGATGGCGCCGCTATTACAAACGAAATTCATTTGCGTGTATCACATTCTTGTAGACAGCTATTTTCAAAATTTCAGCCGAATCGGACACATAGTTTTGTTTTGACCGCGTGTGGAAGCGGGCGTGTCCGTAGATTTTCAAAAAATACAGAAAAAGCAATATCGGTTGGTGATTCAATTCTTGTTTTTGGATAGGAAATTGTGCAGTGGAATCAAAAAGTTCTTGGATAGTTTGTACCTTGGCTCTGCTCCTGCGATGGCGACCGTGAAAAATTGTAAATCGAGTTTCAACGTGGTCGCAAGTCGATTTTTGATGAGCCACGCCCAGGTGCCCCAAAAGTGGCTTCCATAGAAGATAACGTGACAAAAATCCACGAACTCGTATTGGTAGACAGCAGATTGAAGGTGCGCAAAAGAGCTGAGATAGTAGGCATCTCAAACGATCACATGGGTTATACCCTGCATGTAATTCTGGGCATGAGAAAGCTGTCGGCACAATGGATGCCGCGTTTGCTCACTCCTGACCACTTCAGAGCAGTGTTTGACGATGTTTAAGCGCAATTTCAAGGAGCTTCTGCATTGTTTAGAGACCGTCGATGAAAGATGGCTCCATTGGTACACATCAGAGACCAAGGAGCAGTTGAAATAGTGGATTTCAACCAACCAACGTGCTCCGAAGAAGACGAAGACCATCCTATCTGCCAGAAAGGTGATGACCATCGTTTTCTGGGATTCATAAGGTGTGATCTTCATTGACAACTGGGAGATGGGAAAAACGGGCCGATTCGACGCCGAATTGCTGAAAAAAGGTCCCGTTTAGTGAAGAAAAAAGTGTTTATTCACCAAGACAACGCACCTGCTCACACCGCTACGGCCAAATTGTTTGAATTGAGCTACAGATTAGGCCCCGTGCGACTCCTTTTGTTTCAAAACTTGAAAAGTGCCAACCAACAGCTACTACTCGACTCGGCTATATCGGCTTTTCCATCGCATGAGAAGGAAGGTCTCGGCAAGACAACCTTGGTGTATCACACGATAGATGTGGAGGATGCTAAACACATCAAACAGAGACATTTTGCCATATCTCTGCTGAAGGAAAAACCGTTGTTGGCACTAGGTGTGATCGAAGAATCGCAGAGCGCATGGGCCTCACCGGACGCTTTAGTCGTTAAGCCGAATAAGGTGCGTCTATGCTTAGATGCCCGTTGTTTGAATGCCATCACTGTTAAGGACGCATATCCGCTACCGTTGATTGAGGGTATCCTAATTCGATTACCTTAAGTCCATTTCATTACGTGCTTGGACCTCAAAGACGTTTTCTGAAGAATCACATTAGAGCCTAGCCCAAAAGAGAAGAAAGCCTTCACGGTCCCAGGTCACCCCCAATACGTGACCATGTCATTCAGACTGTGTAATGCCCCACAGACAATGACGCGCCTTATGGAAAAAGTAATACCACCGCATTTACGGCACCAAGTTTTCGTATACTTGGAAGACTTATTGCTTATAACCGAGACCTTTAAAGAACACATCTGCTGTTAACCACCAACATACAGAAGAGTCTGTTCGTAATGACAGAGGTTACGTATTTGGGCCACATCATTGGCCATGGCAACATCAAAACCGACCCGGACAAGAGACAAGCGATTGATGTCTTTCCTCTGTCTAAGGCCACCAAGCAGTTACGCCGATTCCTAGGCTTATGCGGATAGTACCAACGATTTGTACGTGAATAGCAACCATCACCATACCCTTGACCGACATGCTGCGTAACGGACGAAAGTTCATCTGGGAAGAGCCCGGCTTGCGGGCCTTTGAAGGGCTAAAGAAGAGTCTACCAACAGCCCCCGTACTACATAGCGCGAACTTTGGTAAACCGTTCTCAATCCAATGTGACAATAGCTAGCATGGAATGGGAGCAATATTAGTCCAGGTTGCGGGAGACGGCGCGGAGAGGCCTATAGCCTTTATGTCCCACCAGTTGAACCCAGCCCAGCGGAACTTCACGGTCTCTGAGCAGGAATGCCTGACGGCGATGTTGGTGATGAAATGTTTTCGAGCACATGTTGAGGGACACCCTTTCAAAATCGTTACGGATCATGCATCCCTGAAATTGTTGATGAGCCAAACTGACTTTCATGGCCGTTTGGCGAGATAAGCCCTGAAATTGCAAGCGTTTGTCTTTACGATTCGACACCGGAAAGGAAGCCAACATGTGGTACCGGAAACCTTATCGAGGATTTTCGCCCCGGAAGGAGCCGAGTTGGCCCAGGAGGACGACAGCCCCGACCTGGACCATTCCGCCTTCAAGTCGGTAGGCTATATCCAGCTGATGCATACTATCCAGAGCCAGCAAACACAGCTGCCAGAATTGCGGGTAACGGCGGGATTTGTATACAAGTGGATGGGACATGCATCGGGAGACTCCATACAAGAAGAGGAATGATGAAAGTTATGGGTGCCCGAAGAATTGACCATCGACCCTATTGGACGTGCTCACGACTACCCGCTGAGTGCGCACGGTGGATACGGTCATACGCTACGGCGGCTGATAGCCTTTTTCTTTTGGCCAAAAATGGCACATCAAATAAAAGCGTATAAAGCCACCTGTGAAATGTGTTAGTGCACCAAAGCGCCAAATGCTGACTTTCGGCCTCCGATGGGTAAGTTTGAACTACCTGACCGTGTGTTCCAGCGCTTGTATATCGATATTATTGGTCCTTATCCTCGTTCGACTTCTGGCCACATCGGAGCTGTCGTGGTCCTGGACCAACTGTCAAAGTTGCACACCACCCCGATGATCAGCTTCTTGGAGAAATGCGTCTTCCATGTATTTGAAGCACAGGAATATGTTGTCTCCGATAACGGAGTCCAGTTCACGTCGAGTAGATTTTGGGATCTAATGGACAAGTATGGGATCATTCACCTCAAGCAAACGCTTCTGAGTGGCTAAATCGTACACTCCTAGCTGCTATTTGTGCCTATGTCCATCCGGATCAGAAAGATTGGGACCGTAGGATTATTTCTTTCATTACCTATGCTCTGCGCTCTTCATACCACACCGCTACAGGGATCTCGCCTTACTTTGCCGTGTTCGACCAGTATATGAACTGCTACGGTAAATCGTACCGGGTGTTGTAGCAATTAAACTGTTTAGAAGACCCAGTAGTGGCTCTGGAACCGCACAAGAAACTCCGAGAACTGCGAGACCAACTCCGAGAGAAAATTGAAGATAGCAGACGTGCGGGGGAGGAGTGTTATAACTTGCGATCTCACCCTTCTATTTTCAAGACAGGCAATGAGATCTTTCGACGGAACTTTAGGTGAAGCGAAGCGGCACGGCACTACAATAATAAATTAGATGAGAAATTTGTGGAGTGCCGGGTTCTGCAGGTGTTAAGTCCCATGCGTTGTCTCATTTCTATCATGCCCAGGAAAAAACTGGGAGTCTACCATGCCAAAGACTTACGACGTTGAAACACGCCATCTCCAAGAAGTTTCCTTATTTTTGGTTGCTTTCCAATTGGCATTGTTCACCATCACCTGGGCTTGTAAACCGCACACAGCGACCTCTTCCTCCAGAACTTACCTTTGGAATGTTAGTCAGCAGCACACCACACGTCCCAAAACGGTTGGACTCAGCTTAGAGCTTGACCTCCTGTCCTTCAGTCTCCCCATGCATAGTTGCCATCGTGGAAACTGCCCTGTGATAACCTCGATCTTGGCGCCCTACGCCACTGGCGCCGACCAGCTGATCCATATACTCTTAGCCACTGACGTCGACAGTTCGTGAGCGACTTTCAAACTAATCGCTGCCACTGAACCGCGACTTGACGTGGGTCAGAAAATAATTCCGGAAAAGTCAAAGTGAAAGCAGTGTCTCGTGCGGCTTGTGCTGGGCTTTAGTTCCACGTTGGCAGCATTGATAGGCATCTGAAATCGCGTACAACGGGTCCCGAACATGCTGGTGCAACTGCTGCCGTATATTCTGGAGCCGTTCTAGAGTATTCGACGGCTGAGACTCTTGAATTGGCAGGAAATACACCTAAAGAGTTGGACGTCAAAAGTATCACTCCTCGGCATTTGCAACTCGCCATTCGTGGAAATGAGGAATTAGACAGTCTGATTAGTTCTGTTTCGCCGACTTTCTAGCCGGTATTCTAAAGTGGGATATAGGCTTTAGAGGGAAAAATAGCCACCTGAAGGAGCGCTACGCCAGTTTTGCGTACGAAAAAAATATATATAATTAAAAGATTTGGCATGGTATTGTATCATGTTTGCCGGAGTAGTCTAAGTTAACCTCTCACCCCGTAAAAGTTCAGTAAACGGGCACTCATTTTGACGAATTAAACAACACTCTTGCTAATTTCAACAGAAGAATTCGAGTCAATATCGGAAAAAATTTATTACGTCCACAATTTCTACAAAAGCCACTTGTCTGTCTGTGGAGCACACAATTAATTTTTGCGAAATCAAGTTGGCCTTCAACTTGAAATTGTCTACTTTCGCTTTGCACTGACCAGTTACTGTAGCACAAACAAATATTTTGATTGGACGGCAATAAATGTCCAATAAGGTAAATAATTTCACATTATTCACAGACGTAGCAAAAACGATAAATAAGTATTTAGACCGTATTTTGGGAATCATTTCCGACCGTCAACACAAGACCGGTTCTGTGTTCATTTGCGATATGCAATTTAGTACAGAAATGAATCGTAGGTACTTCCCTGAACGTCCACCTATATCCTTGCTTGCACAAATTCGTCGTTTTTGTTTCATTGTGGCGTCGTCGGGAAATCTATTGAACAGCAGCAAGATGGCGATGGATAATCTAGATCCTACACTCGCACATGCCCTGTCTCCCGTTTAGCACCGAAATTTGCTCTGGGTGACTCCTGCCCACTCCACCTGACGAAGAAATCAAATTGAGATTAGATACACGCAGGTCCTTGTGGCACCATAAATAAACTACACCTTTTTCTTTTACGAGTAATTATATATTTTATTTTCGTACGCAAAGCTAGCGTAGCGCTCCTTCATGTGGCTATTTCCCCCTCTAAAGGCTTTATTCCGCTTTAGAATAGCGGCTAGAAAGTTGACGAAACAGAATTATTAACCTCACTTTTATAAAAAAATATACCTTTTCCCGATCAAGGATTTGTGAATGTGAGCAGCCACCTCGGAAGAGACTAAGAGTGTCCGGACTTTTTGTCACGTTCCGGAAGATCACGTCTAGAACCGATGAGAGGCTAGTTTAGATTTCCTTCAGGAAATCTCGAACATTTGTGACGTGTTAAATCAGTACATGAATGTCTACTTTGCAGACCTCAAGAAATTGTATTTTGCAGACGGGTTAAAGAAGTTAGAGCATCGCTGGGTCAAGTGTATCGAGCTGAGAGGAGATTATGTTGAGACGTAAACATCACTTTTCCAAAATGTCGAAAATTTCCTACAGCTCATGGTTGTATCGAATACAGCATTTCTCTCTCCAGCTTCGTTCCGATTATTCGCCTCGGGACTCGTCTCTTAAATCCGTTCAATATGTTTGCTCTTTAGGGATTATTAATAACCGTGATAAAATGTTGAGATTGTCCGCACAGGCTACCCACTTGAGTGGACTTGTACAGTAACATACCTCTTGTATCGATAGGTAGCTTTCTTATGACATATTCCAGAGCCAAATTGATTAGGAATGGGGCCAGCCTATCTCCCTGCTTTAGGCCGACATTTCTGCAAAGGGGTCGGTAAGTTGGTTACTGCTGCGGACTTGGAAGGTTGTTAGATACATTGTCATTTTGGACAGCTGGGGTACCAAAGCAAAGTATTATTTGGCGCAGTACGTTACGATCAATACTATCGTTTACTTGCTTAAAGTCCACGAAAATTTGGAGCACATCTATTTTGAACTCCCAGCATTTTTCAAGTATCTGCTTGACAGTGAACAATTGGTCTATCTGTTTTCTTGAAAAGCCATCAGGCTTTGCTTTGTTGTGTGAACAGATGTGTTTCGACCCCTTCGAGCCATCTTCAATATGTAAAGAATGTGTGAAAGGGAATGACTTTTTTTACGTATACGATGGGTTAAGCATGTACGTACTAAATTATGGCAGGTAAATAGATATTAGGTTTTGTTTTTGGGTTGTTCTATGTCTGTTTGTTCTGGTTCGTCTTGCTTCCATTTTTGTCGGAGAGTGTGGTCTAGTACTGAGTAAACTGCGTCGGAATTCGTAGTAAGTTCTTTGTTGTAAATTTCGCCGCCTGTTTTTCGTTGTTCATAGATTTCAAGTTTTTCTAAGATGTCAAGTCTCGGGCCTTTGTTGCCGTAGAATTTGCTTTTGCAGCTAGCATTGATCGTGTAATTTACCAGATATCGGTCACTATGCCGAAACGTATCATTCGAAATTGAACCCTCAGGACGGACAATTTACGGCAGTAGAATATCATAGGTTGTTCTTTCGACTCACAATAAAATTTTTACAGTTGAATTCATCTTTAAGCCTTTTATTTGAGATTAAAAACCAAACCTCATAATTATATACTACTTTAAAGATTATACTTTAAACTATCTTCAGTCAAAAACTGAGCGTCATTAGTAAACAGCAAGTTGGTTAAAAACAAATTTGAAAATGGACAATCGAAGATAGCTTTATCGACATACTACTGTGATCAAAAAATAAGGTGACATTTGAATTTAAACTGCGCGCGTCGAAGGATTGGGAGAATTATTTTTTTTCAGGTTGGTAGTACTGTCAGTGACATCTATCTCAAATTTACATGTCAAAATATTCATTGGTGTTTGAGATACGCGTCGTTTCCGGGATGGCCTTCAGTTCCGTCTTCGCAGCGGCTTGAATCTCCTCTACCATATCAAATCGGTGTCCTTGGAGCGGTCTTTTGAGCTCGCTGAACAGCCAGAAGTCGCACAGCGCCAGGTCAGGTGAATACGGTGGTTACGGAATGATATGGGTTGTGTTTTTAGCGAAATGATCACGAATTACGAGTGCAGTATGGAATGGTGCGTTATCGTGGTGTAAAACCAATAATTGTCTTTCCATAATTCCGGCCTTTTAAGGCGGATAGCGTTACGCAAACGATGCATAACGTTCAAATAATATTCTTTGCTGACTGTTTGGCCCGGCGGAAGGAATTCATAATGCACAATACCACGATAATCGAAGAAGAGAAGAGGTTGATGGTCGCCCTGGACGCTCTTCGTCTTCGACACGTTCACGGCCGGCTTGGAACTCACTATACCACTTGTAAACATTTTCTAAGACAAAACCACATTACCAAAGGCTGTTTGCACCATCCTCAATGTATTTGTAGTAGAAAATTGATTCCGCAAACAAAATTTAATGCAAATTCAACAAATTTCGGCACCGTAAAACACGAAAAACTCACTTTTAGCAGCTCACAAAACGACGCGTATCTCAAACATTAATGAATATTTTGACATGTAAATTTGACATAGATGTCACTGACAGTACTACCAACCTAAAAAAAAAGAATTCTCCAAATCCTTTGACGTGCGCAGTTTAAATTCAAATGTCACCTTATTTTTTGAACACAGTATCGACACTTAAAAACACAGTATCGACACTTAAAAATATAGTATCGACACATAAAAATTTAGGACATGCTCCATTGCTGTACTCATCTCGTTTCTGGAACTGCTAAGATATTGATTGTGTACGTTTTCATTGGAAGTAGCAGTTATTGTAGTGCGCCTAGTATTGTTCCTGCTCACGGAACAACCAATTCTTCGTTTCGAGATTTGTTAACGAGGCCATGTTTTAGGTCCACAGCAACTAGGTAATGTGAGAGGAGGTTCCTAGCCACACGCTGGTACGCAGAATATGGTATACCACCCTCGCCACTACCGTCGTTGGCTAATTATTCAGCAGGCACCACGAGGAAATTATAGTTCAATTTTAGTCGCCCTCTAATTCACTTATCATCACATAATTATTGATTGACTGACTTTCATTCTGTTTTTTATTATTTAATTTTCCGTATTCAATATCACACTTAAATTTATGCTCACCAATCCGTTCACAGCTTTTTTTTAAGGTAACACAACAATAAAATGCTTGGTGACGATTTAGACGACACTCATCTCTGCATAAAATGCAGTCGCACGATTGTTGGCTTGGACAATTATATTCAACATCGAAAATCCAATTGCTCCCCTAAATCTACCGAACAAATATCGCAAATACCAAGAGATCCAGATCATAGCGAACACCAGTATCGAAATTTTGACTTCCCCGAAACACCCAACTACCATAAATCGGAAGAAACGGACAAACCAACGAAATCCTTAACAGACTCATATGACATTCCTTATGACCTTGGAGCTGATGTATTTTTCTCATCCCTGGAACTGCAGAGCAGCTCGCGAAAACCAATAAGTAACCCAGCTGCTGCATCAACCAGTGGAAAACATGCCTCATCCAGCAAAGTCCTCACTAGAAAAGCATCTGCTGCTCTTTTGTCACATCATGAGCACAATGACGCATGGATAAGTCCTAGCAACAACACTGATAATTTGATGAAAGCCGTCAGGGATATAAGTGGAACGAAAAAGTGTGACAGTATGTTTATGGTTCCATTCCATCACGACTCACCTGAACCTAGTGACGACGATGATGATGATGATGAGGACTACGGGACAAGCCCTCCATCTTCCCATACTGGTGGTAAGTGGAAGCCTGGCAATACAATTTCCCCAACAATCCTGCGAGCTTCCCCAGGATGGGATGATCGGTCGCAGTGGGATGGCAATGAACATGATTTTGAAAAGCCTACAAAATCTCAAGATCATGATGAATTCGATCACGACTTCATACCTCCGCCGGGACATACAAAAGGAAAATGGGTTCCAGGGACGAAAATTGTTAAACTGGACTACAAAGAAGAAGTTGAGGTTGAGAAAATTTTCTCTGACCAATACTGGTGTAACACGTGTAACCGTAAACTTGCAACAAAACTACTGTACGAGCGTCACATAAAATCCAGCTTGCACCTCAAAAGATCAGAACCTGAACAAGAGCTAGAGCAAGCAAGACCGACAGTTCCAAAAATATCAGAGAGAATAAAGAAGCGATCAATATACCTCAATGACGATATGTATCTGACTGAGGATCCTATAACGGACGAAGTCAAACCACCCGAGTCAGGCAAGAAAGTACGCAAACGTATTAAATTCTTCACAAAATGCGAAACGTGCAAGGTACGACTCCGTAAAACTGTCCTAGGCAAACACTTGATATCCCACTACCACTACAGACGCATGTCGCGCAACCCAGCGAAGTCCTCCGATATGGTACTGAAAAATATTGGACAAATTGTCCATCAAGCGCCGTATCAATGCCAACCTTGCAAATTTTACACCAATACCCAAGAAGACTTCATTAACCACTGGAGTTCGAGTGATCATGCTGACATTGTCGAAGGTCCTGGGCGTTTTTGTTGCAATTTTTGTAAGTTTGAATGTGAAGATAACAATCAAATGCGACGTCACTTACTTGGGCAAGATCATAAGGAGGTGATACTGGCCATCAATGGTTCGGTACCAATTATCATTGGAAAAAGGATTGTTATTGAATGCCCAAAATGCAAATTGGAATTTCGATACAACATTGAACTTAGAAAGCATGCAGAACTATGCACTCGTGAACCAGCAGGAACCGCCTCCAACGACTATCAATCAAAATTCGTTTGCGAAGTCTGCAAATTATCCTACACGTCTCAGCTTTCCCTGCAGAAGCACCAAAGGCAAAAGCATAAGACCTGCAGTTACTTGTGTTCAATTTGTAAAATTGAATTCTCCTCCGCGCTAGAAGCTAAACGCCATCGATCTTCAGCCCTTCATCGCGTGAACTCAGCATCTTTGAAAAAGACAAAAGATTTAAATAAAAAATGCCCTACATGCGGAGATATCCTTCGAGATATTCTAGAACTCAAGGAACATATTAAAACGAAGCATCCTGGGGTCATGTTTGCATGTCCTCATTGTGGTGAAAAATTTGCTTTGGCTCAGGAAGTGAGCAGTCATAATCGCGATAAAATCTGTCAAGCTTCTTCTTCAAAGGATGTTCTAGCAAATAAGTCCGAAAAACTATCGTCGAATGATATGACGATGGTCAAAGATGAAATAACCGGGAAAAATAGTGGAAAGTTGTGGAATTGCACGCAATGCAACTTTAGGTAAGGTTACACTATGTTCAAAATTGCTTCAAGTAATTCCATGATCCTTTCTAGCTCCCAAATGAAAGCAGAGCTTTTATATCATGAAATTTTACATGAATACAAGGATGCGAATGTCAATGCACCTTTGCCTTGCTCTATATGTCAAAGAAAGTTTAGGAAGTATTCTCTTCGATACCATTTGCGACAGCATACTAACGAACGCGTTTTTGAATGCGGTCAGTGCTCGATGAAATTTTCTAGGAAGAACAATTTGGATACACATGTCGAACGAGTTCATATGGAAATAAAAAAGGAACTTAAGCCGGATCAAAGTGGAAACAAAGACGCTTTCAAGTGTGAAAGGTGTAGCAAACTGTTCAACACAAAGTGAGTAAAATTGTTTTATAAATTCGATAAAACTTTATTCACAGTTTTCGAAATAGTGGAAAGTTTTTTTTCAAATTGAATTCTGATTCATAATTCGTGTTACGAAAGACTTTAATTATTTTGCATTACGTGAACATGGAATGAAATGAACCAAGAATTTAATCAGCATAAAAGATAGAAACGAACCCTGTAATGAAGCATTATGTAACAAAAAATAAAATATTAAAATGCCTCAAAGAAACCAAAACGCGCCTACTCACATAAGAAGGCAGGCCCCGACAGCTTTTTAGGAAAAAAGAATAAAATAAATGTTCAAGAATGTGAAATGCTTCAATTGTTTTTTTTTATGGTAGAGAGGTGAATGCCTATTTACGCACAGAGTGTGGAACTCCCATGCTCGCTAGAAGGCGACTAAACTACCCACTAAACATCTCCCTTGTCAACCTGAGAACCAAGCCTGGAACCGCTTGACAAATACTTTGGGCCAGGTCTCATTTTGTTACGCCGTGAGGCGCCTTCAAGCTGGTGGATCCCTTTTCTAGCGGCAGGGGAGAGGAGACGAGAAGTGCCAGACAAGCGATCCCCCAGCCCCAACGCCCTCGGCTGCTGTGAGTCTCTTTTATCTTTTAGGACTGCCCGAACATAATGTGCCACCTGATTCCTTTTGTCAACCAATTCGAGTATCCCCGCGACTATATTATCCGGGGTGAGCTCTCCCGTCTCCCTGTAGAAGTCCTTGCGCAGCCTAGCCTGTCCAATTTTTCGTACACAAAAAAAATGTGTGGCAGGCATTGTCCTCCACTCCTGGGCGAAACCGACAATCGGGGGACTGTGACTTACCAATCTTTTGCAGGTAAGACTTAAAACACCCATGCCCGCTCAAAAGATGGTTCAGACAGAAGTCAGTCTGCATGGTCAGACGATTTGGCCACGGTTCCACATCCGGGATGAGGCGCGTAGTCCACCTTCCCTCCGTGCAATTCACCCGAGACTGCTGCCAATCGTTGAGTGAGCGCTGTCTCTCCTCCCGGACAACCATTTCCCTCTCACCCTCGTTTCGACGCAGATAAATAGCGTGGCGCTCAAAAGCAAAGAGGGCAACAGGGATCACGCCTGAAATAACTCTCACCGCCGAATCAGTGACTGTCGAATACGAAGATGCAATCCTCAG
The DNA here is from genome assembly GCA_963969285.1 of Odontomyia ornata. NCBI lineage: Eukaryota > Metazoa > Arthropoda > Insecta > Diptera > Stratiomyidae > Odontomyia > Odontomyia ornata. Next base: position 284,620,861 of record OZ017740.1, read on the forward strand.
TGCTCCTCTTCTCTGTACCTGCGCCAAGCGTTTTCGGTATAGTTCCTTACTGAGAGCTTCGCCTCATATTTCTGCTCTTTAAAGTAGCACTGAGCCCACAGCACTCAACAAGAGGCGTCTTCTTGATGGGCTGTGTCCCCCTAAATTAGCCGTGAGTCGACTCAGAGCCGATACTTCCGAAGCAGCCTTCTCTGCCGTTGCCCTGATTTGCTCAGAGAAACTCATCTTCGAGTCGATCAGTAGCCCCAGGTACTTCACCGCTGACTTCGATTTGATTAATAGTCTCTAACACTGATCATCCTTACTCTAGGGATTCTCTTTTTTATCAAGATGACCACTTCGGTTTTCTCCAGTGCTAAACTGAACCCTCGAGCATTCATCCAGTCTCTCACTGGGCACATTAGCATACCTAGTCTAAGTTGCGCTTATTCAATGGTGCGCCCAGTGACCAAAGTCGCAACATCATCCGCATAGCCGACCAAGCGCGACTCATCTGGCATCTTCAGTCTCAAAAGCCCGTCGAAAGACACATTCCACAGGTCCGGACCAAGGATAGATCCTTGGGCAGTACCCGATGTAACTTCCATCCTTCGTTGGGTCTTGTCATGTTGTAGAGCAGGCATCGGTCCTTTAGGTAGTTCCTCAAAAGCCCCATTAGATATTCTGGAACTTGAAAAGAGTTTTCCAGCGTATCCAGATTATCCACGCATCTAGCGGAGTTGCAGGCGTTCCTCACGTCGAGTGTCACCAACGGGATGATCCGTCGTTTTTTGTGACTAATATATGACTCTGCCCTTTGAACCGCGCTCACCATCTGTGCAATCGCATCAATTGTTGAGCGTCCTGCTCTAAAGCCGTACTGCCGAGGAGATAAGTCTCCAGCAGCACGAATCGCGTCAGTGAGTCTTCCCTTGATGAATTTCTCTAGCACTTTAAACTTCAAGTTTAGAAACACCTTCATAGCTTTATCAGAAAAACAAGCATCAATTTCTCATTATTTCCTAAGATTGAGCTGCTTAGTTTTTAGGGTTTTGTAAAAGAATATTACAAAACCCTATTAAAATCGCGACCTGTCACACCAATTTTCCTTGCAAAGCACATACGTAAGCTAGAAACATAAAATTTCCTAAGTAGGTGTAAAGTGGTGATCTCTTGAAAATTTTCAATGCAAACAATTTTTTTTAGGTGTTTTTAAAGGTGTCAACCCATATAGGGGAGTGGCCCCTGGAAAAAAAATTTCACAAAATGCAGGCAATATGGGTATCAAAAGAAAGATCTTGATAAGAACTTTTCAAAATTTGTCTTGAACTATTAAGTTTTGCCTCGAGGCGTGCAGGAAGGAGATATGTATGCATATTTTGTGTCCTCCCTCCTCGCGAAAAAATCGCGGGGATAACTTTTCAAGAGTGTGGCAAAAACTACCTCAACAGTTTAAATTCGATCAACTTTGTTAATAATAGTAAATTTTATAAATTTTACGTTTTTGCCTATAAAACTCAATGGGAACCCTTAAATTTGCCAAAGGCTGCTATTTACGTTTTCCAGTAGTAATTGTACGTGTCCAGAAAATTTCATACCAATCGAACAATCAACAACTAAGTTACAGCCGATTGAATATTTAACAATTAGAACAACATTAATACGTGATACTAAGAAGATACACGTTTGCAATGGACCTAGACACTACAGATACTCGTATATAGGAATTTTGATAAAAACTTTTGATATCGTCCGAAATACTGATGTGTAATAATGTATATTCCACTTCGCCGTAGGTGGTACCAAGCCCGTTTGAGAAGAGGAAACCCCTTGTTTCCCCAACCAACAGTTTCCATGATTCCTCTTCCTAAGCTCCCCCCAATCATTTGGTAGCAAATACTATCGGGGTCGTATATTGAGCTTATTGGGGAGCCAAATAATGTGATATTAAATGCTGAGAAATGCTAATAACTGAAAATACCTCTACAGTTCCGCTACTAAATAAGTAAGAGGGTGAATACAAACGTCTCGCGCGTGATAACGGAATCGAAGAAATAACCAAGTCATCGAAATGGAGGTCGGGCTACGGGCTAACTTCCAGTCCCTGAAAACCCCTAAAATGTTTCGAAACCTTCAGATGGGCCTCGGAATGGATTGGACTCAGTACAATGAGCTCGCAAACGGAAGAAGTACTATGGCGCTGGATCCTAGAATGTCACATCACTCAATTACCCTGACTCTGTTAAGGGCTTTTTACAGCAGGCCAGTCAAGATAAAAAATACTGGCTATCCAGGAAACGAACTGGACTGCAAATGATATTCAAGATATGAGATCGCACACAATATTTAAAAGTGGGAAGCCTACTGAAAAACGAGAATTCGGAGTGGCCTTCATTGTGGATAGAGAGTTCAAGTGCGCACGTTATTGATTTTAAGGCAGTCAATGAACGGTTGTGTGCGATCCGCTTCAATGCGACATTCTTCAAGACTTGGCTGATATATGACCACACCTCGACCGAAGAAAAGGACGAAGAAACGAAAAACACATTCTACAATAACCTAGAAAGACTAGTCGACTCATTACCTAGTTGACGCAAAAATAATTCTGGGAGATTTCAACGCTAAGGTTGGCAATAAGCTTTCTCATCGGGCAGCGACTGGAGAGTATAGCCTCCACTATGAAACAAATGACAACGGCCAGCGCTTGATTGACTTTGCATGTAGCAGAAATCTAGTAATATATTCGACTTACTTCCCACATCGACGCATTCATAAAATGACCTGGGTGCTACCAGATGGCAACGCATAACCAGATTGACCATGTTCTGATCCAACAACGATGGGCCTCGAGCATACTTGCCGTCCGTACATACTGAGGAGTAAATTGTAACTCAGATCATTGCTTGATCAAATTAACAATGATGTCATATGTCAAAGGCATATTCGGCAAAGACCAGCCCGCTACAAAAATTTGACACCGAAAGGCTCCAAACGGCGTGTGTGGCAAAAAATTTAACAGAGACCCTCGACAACCAGCTGCCTCCTATCTTATCATACGCATCATTAAAGACAAGCAACGAGCTCTGGATGGAAGTGAAAGCGGCGGCTATTAAGACCGTGGCAGAATAGACGCTCTGACATCAAGCCCGGCGCAAGAAAAATGATTGGTTCGATGATGGGCGCCAGAATGCGTTGGACAGGAAGAATCAGGCGTACGAAGAATATGTAGGTAGGAAAATCAGGACGAAGAGAGAACACTATGAGAATCGCAGAAGAGTAGCGAATAAGATAATTAGAATTAAGAAAAGAAAATACTATGACGACCAATTGAGAAGTATACATGTAAGTCTAGCGAGCTGCAACACAAAATAAGCATACAAAATAGTAGCCTGAAACGTGATTATCAGCCCAAATCCAGGCTCTGTTGTAATAAAATCGGCATTATCATGGCTGGTGAAACCAAGCTTAAGGAAAGATGAGAATCATATTTCAAGAACCTCCTCAATCCTCCACGCAGCTCCAGAATGTCGGAGCCTATCGATGTCTGTGGAGAGCTTTCGTTGGCCCCACCAAATCGGGATGAAGTTTGTTACATCATCAAAGCCCAAAAGAATAATAAAACGCCGGGTATCGATGAGATTCCAGTGGAGCTCATCAAATATGAAGGCAGCATTGTCCATGAAGCTATTCACAAATTCATTCAGCACATTTGGCAACAAGAACATATGCAAAACCAGTAGAGCCAATCAATTGTATTCCCTACACACGAAAAAGGTGACAAGTTACAGTGCGAAAATTATAGAGGCATATCACTACTTTGTACGGCGTACAAAATATTTTCAAAGACCTTTGAAAATAAAATTGGAGCATACGCAAACAGTATGATTGGGGAGTATCAAAATGGTTTCAGAGCAGGTAGATCGACAATATACCAATTGTTCACAGTCAACCAGGTACTTGAAAAATGCTGGGAGTTCAACAAAGACAAACATCACATTTTCGTTGACTTTAAGCAAGTATACGAAAGTATTGATCGTAACGAATTGTACCAATTAATGCTCTGCTTTGACATCTCAGCTAAATTATGCCGTTTTACCGAGATGACAATGACATCGTTGACCTCCTAAGTCCACATCAATAACCAACTCACTGATACCTTTGACACAAATATTGGACGAAAGCAGGGAGATGGGCTGGCCCATTGCTATTTAATTTGGCTCTGAAGTAGGTCGATACACGAGGTACATTACTACACAAGTCGAGCCAAATAGTGGCCTATGCAGATATCATCAACATTTTGTCACGATCGTGTACAACTGCCAAAGAACTCTTCCTGAAATCCGATAGCGAAGCAAAACTAGTAAGGCTACAAATCAATGAAAATATAAAACAAAGCTCATGACGCAGTCGAGGAAAAATACCTCAAGTACACAAAATATCACACTTTTTGTGATTTGTGTACTTAGGCGCCAAAATAACAAGAAATGGTGATCAAAGAGATGAAATACGTCGAAGAATACTGCTCGCAAACAGAACATTTTTTTTCAGTTTTGACGATCTTGAAGACCAGCTGTAAACACTGGAAAACAAAGCTCCAAGTATAAAAATCTGTAATTGGACCTTGATATGCTATGGATGTGAAACATGGACCCTAACCCAAATATTTGTAAATATATTGAACGCCTTTGAGCGATGGGTACTGAGACGTATAATAGGCGTAAAGCTAGACGGGAACCTATGGCGAACTTGATACAACCATGAGCTGTATGAAATTTTTGAGGAAGCTGCAATGGGGTGGACAATCAATCGTATGGGCGAACAATGGATACCCAAAAAAGTATTCGTTGGAAGAACTGAAAGCCGAAGACCAGTGGGGAAACGGAGAAAACGCTAGTCTGACTCGGTGGACGAAGACAGTTCATCGCTGCTTGGGTTTCGAAATTGTAGGACGCAGTCAATGGACCGAGACAGTTGGAGGCGCTATTTGCCGGAAGCGAAGTCCCGAGAGAGGCTGTAGTGCTATGAATAAGAAGAAAAACAAGTAAATTAAGGAGTAAAGTTTAGGTGGTTGAGGATTCATAACTGACAGAAAGTACTCGCATGATTCATTTTCATTAAAAAGTGAAGACTCCTTTTTGATTTCTGATTGAAATTTTGGAGTTGGGTTAACATCAATTTGTTGTAAAGAATGCAAAAACTCTAGCGTCCTTTCCTTTGTTCATAGCAATGACAGTGTTTGCGCCGGTACTCTTTTGTCCCGAACTTTGATTTTATTATTTTTATTTAAGACAAGAATTCGCAAAATATATAATGACCCAAACAATAATTGAACAATGAATAAACTTTTGTTTCAAAGTTTTGACAAATAAAAAAATGAATGAAAAATGGGTTACTCGATTGATCAAAATGAAAATATGGTATTCGAAACAAAGTATTTTCACTTTGTGGCGAATTTAATTTGGTGAATTGAATTTGAATTAGTTGAAATGAATTTGAATTTGGTGAATTGAATTAAAATAATCGATCAATTGATAAATTAATCAAATAAATTGAATTTATTACGAATGGGCTAGTTATTACAGTGCTAATTAAACTTAAATAACTATGTAGATTGAAGCGTTGATGTTGCTGGATCAGGCCGTGATGGGCGCTCAGGGGTGTCAAGAACTCAACATCCACCCCCGTTGAACGGTCCGTTCAACCTCCTCCAAGGTGTGCGGTAGGCTGTAGTGTCTAAGTAACGGCACTGGCGGTTGGATATGCAGATTGGATTGTTGTTTGCAGGAACGACAGTAGAGGTAGATCACCAGTATGACTAATCAGATAATGCCCAGCTAGCCGATGGTGTACTGGTGGATGTCATGGTCAGTCACTTGATCAGTCCATGAAACATCTTGCGCTTGTAGTTGTAGTCGCAGTTCCTTGATTTCAGATGCAGACTCAGTGAAATGAGTGGTTCCTTCCGTTCAGTAGAACAGCCAACTCTCGCCAATATGGTCCCAAATCGTAATAAATGGGCAATTTATACTCACTGGAAGACACGTAAACTCGACCTAATGGTTGAAAGTACAGACCCGTATAGGGTCTGGTTGTTGAGCCTTGTGTTGGAGAGGCGTGCGCTACGGGAGCTAGCAGGCACATCAAGAGGAGTGCCACAATTGATTTGCTAGTTCGCATCAATCGCCACCTTGTCCTCGGGATGTCGTCGCTACTGATCTGGGACACTTCTTACGTCAAGTGGGGGGAACTTGCTTGTGATGGTTCTTCGTTAGACTGTGCGACGTCGATTACTGGTATCGGGGCCAGTTTGTGTATTGGCCTTTTCAAAGTTCCGGAAGCGGTTTTGACATCAGTGACTCGTACGAAACCATCGGCGGTATGTTTTGATAATTCGCCCCAGTGGCCACCTCATCGATGGGTTGTCATCTTCGATTATGATGGACACTGTTCTCGGGATCGCATTGGGTGTGACGGTCTCCACTTGACACGATGCTGCATCTGCACCAAGTACTTGCGGTCGGGTACCTCTACTTCGGTTATGGATCATCATAGGCCCAAAGAAATCCACGCCGGAGTTGATGAATGGAGCTGGCTGTATACGTGCACTCCGCAGGTTTCCTACGACTTGTGAAAACAGCTAAGGCTTGATTCGGGTGCACCACACGCACCGTTGAACGATTGATCTCGTGAGTTATTTTCCTCAAATTGGCCAGAACCGCTGGAAGCGAGTAGTGTTTGCGCACCTAGATGGCAGTGGTCGAGATGGATGTCCATCATCAGCAGTCGTGAACGGATGTTTGAACGGCAATGAAATGGGATGTTTGATGTTAAACGTGATGTTGGCAACCATCAGCTTCTCACCGACATGGATTATGCCCTCTGGATCCAGGAATGGCACCAGTCCCACCAACGGACTGTGCTTGGAGACTTGTCTCCCCGACCTGATGTCCAAAAGTTCACAGCTAAATGTTTGTGATTGTACATACCTCACGATGATTTCCAGGGCTGTGGATAATTCATCACTCGTGAGCGTTTGATTTGTCAGTTGAGATTGCTTGAGACCACAGATAAACCGCATCATGTAGGCCACTATGCGCTGCAGCCTCTTGAAGGAGTTGCTGTATTAGATCTGCTGAATAAAGTGTGTTTCAGGAGCCTCTGCCGCTACCATAGCGGTCTTGGTCCATTTCGTCTCCAAGTCGCAAGGAGGGCAAAACTGATTCAGCCCGGGATAAAAATGGTAGTCCTTGCAACCACATACTACAGCGGCTCAATTCAGCTGGCGCCATCCCACGTGACAGAATGTCAGCTGGGTTGTCTTCAGATGCTACTTATCGCTCTTGGTCTGGCCTTGAGAGGGCTTTTATGGCCGAGACCCTGTTCGCCACAAAGGCATTGTACAATGACGCAGTAGAGCTGATCTATGCCAAGACAATCTCGGCATCAGTTCAGAATACCTGAAAAACCTCCTGCAGATTGAGCGCTGTCTTAACTCGTCTTGTGAGCTTAGCGGCCAGTTTCACCGCACACATCGCCGCACATAACTCCAGGCGCGGAACAGTAAGTGTTTTGATCGGGGCCACTCTTGACTTGGCGCACAGCAACCTGACGACGACTTGACCGCTCCTCAGAGTTTACCGCATGTATATCGTTGCACCATATGCCTTCTCGGAGGCATCACAAAAGGTGTGCAACTGTACTTGCACGGGTTTCTCGCCTGTACTGATGTGACGAGAAAATCAGGCCTGCTGCAATGATGGCAGACCAGTGCGGAAATCGGACCACTGGGTATGGATCTCCACTGATAATGCTGCATCCCAATCGAATTCCAATCAACATAATTCCTGCAGAAGTAGCCTGGCTGCTACTATCACAGGAGCCAGAATGCCCAATGGATCGAGCTTTCTGGCTAAATCAGATGCCAGTGTCCCCTTGGGGAACTTCGCATCGGTTGGATTCAGGTTGGTATGGAATGAAATTCGTCTGTCTTTGGACGTCTTAATATAGTCCTCGTGTAAACTACTGAAGTCCAGCTGGACCTGTTGGTCCTCATGTTTAATCTGCTTCATAAATAGAGGACGGTTGGCACACCATTTGCGGAAATGCATACCTGCGCTCAAGAGTATAGTGCATAGCTCCATCTGTTTGCGAAGTGCCTCCTCTAAGCTGTCTGCCCTGGCTATGACGTCGTTCAATACAGCAATCCTTCTCCAACGCGCTGCTGCCCAGGGGAATTTCGAAGCTAGATACAGGGCACACGTCGTTCTGTAGGTTACTGTTTTCAAGTGATAGTATCGCATTGGTTGCATTGAACTATTTCCCCAAATTAAGCCATGGTACCGACGGTCTTCATGATGGAGCATTTTCTGCCGATAAATCTTCTCGATGTTGGCGGTGAATAGGAAACAAGGCATTCTGAAACGCAGGAGTATCGAAAAAAGGTCATCCTGGACAGTAGGCCCTATATGGAGGACATCATTCAACGAAACGTTAGTGGTTGTCTTACTGGATCCATCGAAAACCACCCGCAGCTTGATTGTACTGCTGTCAGGCTTTAGGACACAATGATGTGGAAGGAAGTATCCGAATTCCTCCCGATGCTGTGACGTCACCTCCTCCATATGCCCAAGCCGAATATACTTCTCCATGAAGTCCTCGTATGGAAGTCTTAGATCAGGGTTCCTCTCCAGTCGACGCTCCAAAGCAATGAATCTGCGAGTGGTCACCGCTTGAGAATTACCTGACGTCTCAGGATCCTTGCTGAATGGGAGTTTAACCAAGAAACGGCCATCGGGACGTCTTGTCATTGTCTGATAGAGGTGTGTTTCGCAAGCCTATTCAGTTAACGTAAGCTTTTGCTACGGATCCTGTACTTCCTCGACCTCCCAAAATCGCATGATGAGCTGATTAAGCTAGTTATCTTTTGCCAGGATGCCGCATGTCATGAAAGACACTTGAGATGTGGTCACGCTTCCGGCTACAATCCACTCTAGAAGCGTGTTCTGCAGCACTGGGAGCGGTGGGACCAATTTTACTTGTCCAATGGCTAGAACCTCGTAAAAGTGTTCGGCACTCAGCAACTTGTCGATGCGCTCCGTTCGGTGGAAGTGTGGATCTGCCAGCCTTAAGTTTTGGGAATGTGCCATCTCGATATGTTCACGTTCTGAAACAATTACGGTGATATTATTTTGTCCATGAAGTAGGCTTCCAACTGCGTGGCATATCCTGATAATCTGGATCTTAGGCCGAAGTTCACCTTGTGGTATACCTTCTCAGTACTACCGTCTACCCTTTCAATGAGGGCAAGGTGTGGTGTTGATGATAAATTCAATTTTTTGGTTATTCTTTTGGTGTCTAAGTTTATTTGTGAGCCCGGATCCAGCACAGCTCGACAAACCGTCGTCTTCCCATTGCTGGTGACCAGCCTGACGACGGCTGTATTCAGAAGTACATGTTCTTGGGGTCGTGGTTCTATCAAAGTCGTTAAAGTGAGCGATGGTGGTTCTGCATTTGTTTGCGGTTTCGAGCCTTGATTCGGTGCTGTCGGGCTCGAGGATATCATCTTGGTCTGTTTGGGCTTGTTGTCTCCAGGCAGATGTAGAAGGTTATTGTGATTCTTGAAACACTGCCTGCAACTTTTGGCCGTGCAGCTGGAACCCTGATGCCCTTCTCGAAAGCAATTCATGCACAGCTTCTTAGCACGCACAAAACTTAGTCTCTTTGCAGAAGTTATCCTAAAGAAATCCGGGCAGTAGTAAAGCGGGTGATCCTACTCACACATTAAGCACCGAGAAGCTGTCATGGTCGACTTGGTGGCTTTCCTACGGTTGATCATCGGTTCCTTTGTTTTATGGTCGAGTGTCTCGAGAGCCTGGAAACGCGTTTCCATGAAATCCAACAAACTCATCAAGAGTAGTAGCTCGCGCGTGTTGGATAAAGATTGTTCGTATAACGCGTGAGTCACTGGATCCAATTTTCGGATTAGCACATATAGCAGCAATGGATCCCAGTCCCTTGTGGACACTGGAAGGTTCTCCAGGCCTCTGAGACACTCTAGTGTGGTGTCATGTAGAGCCTTTATTGCTGCCACTGATGGCCTTTCATTAGCATGATATGGTTGATTCATCAATTTGTTGATGAGCGTCGCTATCAATAGTCGCCGGTTGTCGTACCTTTCCTTCAAGGTTGACCAAGCCTCCTTGTAGTTGTCATCCGACAATGTAAAATTTCAAATCAAAAGCTCCGCTTCTCTGGCGAGACTGGCCTTGAGGGACCATAGCTTCTGGCGTTTGGACATCGGTTGGCTATGCACCATTTGCAGGAACAAGTCATGGAATTGTTGCCAATGTAAATAGTTCCCATTGGACGTAGGGAGTTTTATTTTCGGCAGAGGCATGGTAAGAGGAGTCACTGGCAGAGTAATTGAGGCAGGTGTGGCGCTGAGTTCATCCATTTTTGATTCCATACGTCTGACCCAATCTTGGTTAAGCTCTTCCAAATGAGTGTGCTGTTGCACGTTAAAACCATACGCTTCAGGATCGTTATGGAGCTCGATGATCTGCAGGTGATATTCATCCAGCTGATGCCAACCTCGTTGGAAGATCATGATTTTTCTCCTGCACCAGATCCGTGTGACGTCCTTCTGGTCCAAACGGTTGATGATCCTCCTCAATGAGCCTGCCATGGCTTTGTTGCGACGGCAGCATCCTGAACACACTGGCATCTCTTGGTGCTGAGGCTTCTGCAACGTAGTCCTTGTCCTCGCTATTCTGAATTTTGAGCCCTTTGGTGACTGTTCCCCTGTTGGCGTGTCCACGTGTGTTTTGGCATGCATTTGATCGCGAAAGTGCTGCTGGTAACGGAGGTAATTGCCTTTGGTTGTGTCGTATATATGTTGAGTAAAATACTCGTGCGACAAAGCGACTTCCGGTAGAAATCGGATGTAAGTATTGCCTAGTTCAAAATCCTCCCACGCGGCCTCCAGTCGCCGCAGTCGCTGCAAATAATACCCGGCTTTCTGCTACCTGGAGGGCAAATCCTTCTTGTAGTTTGAAATGACGCCTTTGATGATTCGAGCCAATCCTTTTAGGTCCTCGATCAGGCGATCCACATTCGCCATCGCGTAGAACGTCGGAAAATGGCTGGAAACAGAAAGCGTGGATACACCATGACACTACACAAAACACCACACAGCACTTCACGACCTGTTCACCGGGAAACAATTATTCAGTTATGTAAGGCAAAATAAATACCAAGTTTATCCCGCCGGGCCTCCAAATGTTTGCGCCGGGACTCTTTTGTCCTGAACTTTGGTTTCATATTTTTAGGGTTTTGTACTAAAATACAAAACCCTATTGCAATCACGACCTGTGTCCGTCTGTCCGTCCGTCCGTCCGTCCGTCCGTCCGTTTGTATGTCACAGCACTTTTTCTCCGAAACTATAGGGGCTACAGCCATGAAACTTTGTAGAAAGGTCAGAAGTGGTGACCTCTTGAAAGTTCAAGGGTGGAAAAATTTTTCAAAGGCCTTTAAGGGGGGTCTCCCCATATAGGGGGGTGACCCCTCAAAAAAAAAAATTTCACCATTGGTAGTCGAGTAGGGTGTCATTGGAAAGGTCACAATGAGATCTTTTCAGAACAAGTCTCGAAATTGCCTTACGCGTACCGAGGGGGGCAGGGGAAGGGGAAATGTACGAACTTTTCGCGTACCCCCCCCCCTCGCGATTGGACACCTTCCATCCGAAAAATCTGAAAAAAATCATGAATGTAGGCCTTAATGAGTACAACAACAACAAATACATGGGAAGTCGAAATTCACTCAACTTTGTTAGTAATAGTATGATTTATCGATTTTGTGTTTTCTTGAATAAAATCTAAACGGTACCTTTAAACTCAACAAAATTTAGCAAAGAGATGATTATTTATAAGATTGATCTTTTTGGAAAGTTTCATAAAGATCGAATAGTATTTACTGAAGTTATAGCGATTTGAATTTTCGTGTATTACTATGGAGCAATATGCCCTGTATTACTATGGAAACATATTGCTATGTAGCCATATGCGCTTTTTACCGACTTAGACGCTACAGCTTTGCTAGAATTTGCATGACAATTTCAGGAGTGATAGGTATCATGAAGATGAGTACATACAATTGAAACAAGTCGAAGAGGCAGGAGAGAGCTCCTAGAAAAAGGGCTTTGTAACCATTCTAGGATTCGAAAAAATAGGCTATGAATCGATGATTACAGTACAGAGGAGTGGCCCCTAAAAAAAAATTTCATGAAAGGTAGCCGATATGAGTATCAACTGAAATTTCTCTATAAGAGCTTTTCAAAACAGCTCTTAAACTGTGAGTTTTTGCTTCAGTGGGAGCACAGGGGGGGGGGGGGGGGAATACATGAAAAATGTGTTTCCTCCCTCGCGAATGGACACCCGTGATCTAAAAAATCTGAAAAAAATTTTCAAAGGATATATTTATGGGTATAACTATAACAAATATCTCAGAAGTCAAAATTGGTTCAACTTTCTTAATAATAGTATGATCCTCGAATTTCACATTTTCTGCAATTAAATCGTCTTTGACATGTTTCTTGATTTTATTCGTTGCAACTTGTTTTATTTAGGACAAGAATTCTTAGAATATATAAAGACCCAACCAACCAACAATTGAACAATGAATAAACTTTTGTTTCATAGTTTTGACAATTTAAAAAATGAATGAAGCTTCAACTATTTGCGCTTTGTGGCGAATTGAATTTGAGTTTGGTGAATTGAATTAAAATGATCGATCAATTGATAAATCAATCAAATCAATCGAATTAATTACGAATGTGGTAATTATTACAGTGCTAATTAACCTTAAATAACTATGTAAGTTGATTGAAGCGTTGATGTTGCCTAATCAGACCGTGATAGGTGCTCAGGGGCGTCAGAAACTCAACAGACAGTATTTCCTTTATCAGCTCTTGTCAAAAAGATATTATTTTCTAGAGTCTTTTTCTTAATTGAGCTAACAATTAATCTACTTTTGTTATTCATTGGGGGCCGGCTTTTTTGTTTAATGTAAAGTGAATTCAATTTATTAGCTACAATGTGTTTGAAATCCCGGTTTTTCATGAGTCTCAATCGTTTGGTTCTTATTATTACATGCCAACTTATCTATATTTTCCTTTCCATTCGTTTAGATTACTCTACAAAATTTGGTATGCATTTATCTAAAGGATTGTGTAGTGATTTTATAATAAGTAGTTTTATTTTCATTTGCATGTCAATATTTTAATGTAATGTAGTATAATATGATATTATATTTTATTTAAAATTAATAGTGAAAAATAGAAATTAGTGACCATTAGCAATAAAATTTACTTTACTTTGTATCGAGATTTAAAAAAATAAATTGAGGCTTGAAACAGAATTGGTACAGATCTGTCAGACATCTGCTTCTTTCATAAATGTCCCTCCCTAGCTGCGCTCAAATGCGGCAAACATATGTGGTTGGTGTAAACTTTCCGTATTTTTTCATTAATTCGCTCGATTGTCGCCTGCCATTAGTGATGTTACTCGCAGATTAGCCATTGTTTTCAATGGAATTGGGAAAACTAATGTTCAATTATGTACCTTTGATGTGCACAGCATTAACGAAATTGTACATTCAAGTATTGGAGACAAATATAATGCAGGAAATAAATTTTTATTTGGTCTTCTTTTCTTGAATGGTAAATGGATTTAGTTTTCTTCCAGACCACGAAAATGTACCAGAATTTTTTCTTAACAAATAATTTTTCTTCATTTATAGATACCTACAGCCAGGATATTTTTTCTATAAAAGCTTTTCAACCACTCGTCCATCATATTCATTTATTGTAGTCCTTCCTTCTAACGTATCGCAATAAATGTATGAAAAAGTCAAAAGTCATTCCAAATCCTTCCAACAACAATAGACATGACAAGCACGAGGAGATTTTTACCACAATCAAAGAAAGAACATCTCAAATAGATGGAATTCAACCTGATGGACTAAAAGTCTCGGCATTGTATTGAATATGAGTGGATTCTAAGAGCTCGGACACTTGAATGTTGGACCAATTGATGAGAGTCAGTGCAGCACTTAACTTCCTCAAAGGATTCAAGGTATTCTTTGCATTCAAAGAGTGATGGATATTCTGGCAATGTGGACAATGACCATTTCTTTCTCGTTATTGAAGTATTTATGTCAAGCTTTTAGGGTGAAGTTAGGGACTCTTATTATAATAGAATCTATAAATCATTTTTATTCACATTTGTGAGTTCTACCCTAACCTTACAATAAATATTTTCGCACTACGCACAACCTGCAGTTGCGATAGATCTACTACTCGTAGATATCGCGAAATCCAACAATTTTCCATTTATAGTGCAATGTGTCATGTACACGGGCGACATGTTGCAGCAGCTAACCTTTAGTGACAAAACAAGAATCCAATAATGTTGTGATTTGTTCACTGACAACGGCCATAAATGTTTGAACGCATACAATTTTCATTTGGTTTCGTTTGCCAACCCATTGGAGCTACTCCTGCTGCTACTTGGTTTAGTTCTTAGACCCCAAACAATTTTCTTCACTGCTTCCTTATACTCAAACTTGGGTTTGGAAAAGTGAACAATTTAAATAGCCACTGCATCGACCATTGGTTTGTCTGCCTGCTCAAGCATTTCAATGTTCACTAAGTTTAGATACTAGATTTAAGATTGGATTTGCTGGAGTCGTCCATCCGATGGTGTGGTCAAGATTGCTAACAGTATAATGTTTCGTATCATTTATGGTTCGGTTGGAGTTGAATTCGTGGCGAGAGGTGAAAAGAAATTTGTTTCGCGAGCGTGAAAATCAGTAAATGTTGGGAGTCGTTTGTACCTTTCTATCAACCTAAAATCGTCTTGACATTGGTCAAGATCGGGACATGTTCAGTTATCTGGACATTACATTGGTTGGAGAATGGTTGCAGTCCTGAAGATTATCATAGGCGAGTGAATTTATTGGATGTTTAGGTAAATCGATAAAGAAGATATTAAGTTACAATAACGTAAGGCTTACGATATAATAATGTAAGGAAATTTTTTTTATGAATATGAAGAAAACTGAATTAGAAACTCTCCGAAAAGTGTAATATGGTATGAGAGGAATCGTAGGGTATCGTTCATAACGTGTAACCTCATACCTCGAGTCTGATTATCAGCTTGATGAGTTGTTATTATATTTTGAAGCTTAATAGTCTTGTTGCAGTTTTTTGGAAGAAAACGTAAAATTGATAAATCATACTAGGAGTATAATAACCAAGTTGCGCGAATTTTGATTTCTGAGGTATTTGTTGACCTTGTACTCATAAAGATCTGTCTCTGCGATTTTCCGGTTCAATTACGTCCAATTGCGAGAGAGGGGGAGGGATGTAGTGTTTTTCAAATCATGTCAGTAAGCGGAGGATCAGTGCCCAGCTGGAACCGACATGGACTAGGTACGCGTACATTATCTGGTAGGGTAGCCGTCTGCGGCGTTATGAGGCGGGTTCTTTTTCCTACTATCAAGTCCGCTACAACGAATTTCACATGTACGATGGACTCAACGGACTAAATAGAAAAAGAAGGCCAAAGCCAGAACTAAAGGTACTACCGATCTACCTATTATTTTACTTTGGCTACGCAGGCTCGGAGAGGGAACTTGTCTTTATCGAGGGATGTTGTGGCCCACGAGAATGGGTGGAACATCTTGTTGCGATTCGTGCCACTTTATACCTCTCCCATCTAGATCTAAAGTTTCGATGACACAAATCCACATGCAAGGACTCTCCGCGCCGGTAAAATTCCTTGGTGGCGGGTTCTTGCCAACGTTGCAACTCCCATATCAAGCGAGGCGTAGAAAAAAGAGAAGGCCAAAATTTTTAACGAAATTAGCAAGTCATTTATTTAGTCATCTTGATAAAAACCAGGCTCGGATAGGAGAGAGATAGCTTATTTCAATAGTAGATTGTAGTAATCGAGCAGTCACACAAGAAAACTGCTCGAAAACCTTCTTATCTCCTACTCGAAATTTTGTGGCAGATTTAGAAAAAATATTTAAATTATTTACATTCATAACCATAATTTGTATAATAGTTTTCTTTCTTATTGTCATTATTAAATGTATTTTTATATCAATTTTCCTTTATATTAAATTTAAATTTTTGCCTTTAATTATATTCGTTATGAGATTTAACCTTTATTACTATTTTCAATCCTCTTCAGTTTTCTTTACTTCGGTCAAATCTAGTTTTTAAACAATTTCAAATCTGCCACATAAAATTTAAAGTATGAGAACGCTGGTCTAGTACACCTCAATGGTGTATTAGATCAGCAAATGGAATTCAGTGGATGGATTGACGTCTACGTCAATTTGACGTATCCGGGGAGGAAGGAAAAGATTTTTTACCGTGAAGACGAAACGACTTCAAATGTTGGACTTCTTCTATAGGCACTGGTGTTTTTATAAGAGTTGGTTTTGGTTGATCTACTGGTATGCAGAATTTCAACAACGTATCTGCGAAGCTGCCTGGATATTAAAAATATTATGAATATCGCAGGTCTTGGAGTCAGTTCGGATGGTGGGTAGTATTTGCCTGCACGGCGCATTCGCTGGTTTGGTTAAATTGCGAGTAGATGCAAAATAATCGAATCGTCGGTAATAGTGTTGGACGTTGTGGCCTTCTTTAATAGGGGCAAAAATGCTTCCATGGAGAAAGTCGTTGCAAAGATAAGATCGAAGTTAGGTGAGTTAGTGCGAAGAAAAGCCTCCATCTTAGTCGAGAGAAACATAACTGTATACGTGATTGTTCGTTCGTAGTGGTGGAGTGTTGTATCGATTGATCTGGAATTGATTTGTCGAAGTTTGGGGCGCGTTTTCCGATGAAGAAAAAGTAACGGGGTGCACTGATCGAAATAGCGGTGTCTAGTTAACACCTGAATGAAATTGGTAAGAATCGTTTGCTGCCGATAGAAGGAGTTTTGCAGCAGCCACACTAGAGGGTATCGCATCAAAGGACACTCCCGATGAAGTTAGCCGAGACCCAGAAATGTCAACACAAACACCAGAGAGTGCGGCAGCGTTAGCGACAGGCACAGGTTTTACCAATGCAACAGCTATCTCTGCTACTGGCGAACTCTCGTCTACGTGATTGACACTGTCGAATATATCATCAGCGCCAATCCCACATCAAAGTGTTGAACAGCATTGGCGATTATTGGAAGGTATTTGAACAAAGAAATACAAACTCTCAAAACTCTACTTTTAAATGAAATTCAAATGTACTTTTCGGTTTTCCGAACACTTATGAGGATCCCTTTACTGAACTCTGGCACAATCAAGCATCGCCGTGGGTTGTGACGTTTCCCCTAGCAAATAACTCGGCCTTTTCATTTCAAGTTGACTTTCGTCACGCATAACTTGCTGTTCAATGTAATATTTCGAGGAGTTTATTGACCCCTTTCAGATTTGTCTATCGATAAAACTGATTTGAGGAATTGCGCGGTTGTTCCTCACTTTGATATTACGAATTACAGGTGCTCGAGACTCTAGGATTACGGCGAGTGCAAATTGAGTTGTAATCTACCTACTTTTGTGGTTAAATTTTTGGTTTAGTTGATAATTGTTCATGCATACTTGCCCTACTTAACTTCCTGTTCGGTCGAAGGAAATTTCGCAACGCGCTGGCGGAATAAAACGTGTACGCAATAAATGTGTAAGTGGTCTGCATTGCAATCAAGTCGTTTGAATGCATGAATAAAATGCATTAGGATGTAAAAACCTGTGAGCGCGAAGTGAAAGTGATACCGATCAAGAATACCGAATACCTCAAGCAAAGATTCGGATTTTAGTGAGTCTAGCTCACTAGGCTGAAGGTTTGATTGATGAAATTTATTCCTTGCATTTATCGAGAATAAATTTTTGAACGTTTTTCTTTTAAGGCAAAAAGCATACGTAGTATTTTATAAATTATAAAGTATATGAAATGGGCAATGTGCAATTAAATGCACCGAATACTTTTTTTAACAAGTTGAGTAAGCAGGAGAGTGCTCCTACCAGAAGGTCTTTGTAAACATCCTAGGGCTGGAAAAAGTTTTCTAATAGCGTGAATCGATAACTTGATTTATTCATCCAATACTTGGATATGAAATCGTTCAAATTTATACAAAAGATGCACAATTTCTTTCATAAGCACAGCGCAGCCGCCATTTTAATCTAGCTTAAGTGATTTTTCTGTATGCTCAGCCGATTGAACATGTTCAAGTTAAACACTATTCCTTAAATTTTCTTGAAAATCAAAAGAAAATAAAAGTGCCTAAGTCAATTTTAAATATATATAGGGTTTTCCAATAAGAGGTGTTATTTTGAATAGATCTTGTGATTTAACACCTTGCGACTTCTTTCTTTGGAGCCATGTGTTAGAGCAGGCCTACGCCAATGCCCCAGCGTCAATTCAAGATCTCAAAGATGAAATTCGTGAGGCTATCAAGGACATAGGGCAGCCACTTTGCGATTAGGTTATGGAAAATTTCATTAAGCTGATATGGTCCTGTAAGCGTGCCGTAGTAGTTATTTGCCTGATGTTAATTTTTGCTATTAACGGCATACCTTCCTCTTTATAATAAAATAAACATCCGATCATTTATATTCAAAAATGGCATTTTTCTTTTAATATCAAAATAACACCTCTTATTGGAAAACCCTATATGAACCATAAACACGTGTTATTGTGTTGTAATTCCATATAATTGAAATGGCTATAACTCACTTGATTATGATTCGATCTCAATTAAATTTTGCGGACATATAAATCTCATGTCAGTCTATATAATTGCAAAATTTCAAGGAGTTTAAAGGTACCGTTTTGATTTTATGGGCAAAAATGTAAAATCTACAAATCATACTATTATTAACAAAGTTGAGTGAATTTAGATTTCTAAGGTATTTGTTGCCCTTGTACTCATAAAGGACCACGTTCGTAATAAATTTCAGATTTTTCGGCTGAAAGGTGTCCATCCGCGAGGGGGGGGGGGCGACACAAATTTTTGGTACATTTTGCCTTCCTCTGGACCCCTAATTCATGACCTTTCATTTAGTACCCCTCTCGACTACCTTTGATTAAAAAAAATTTTCAACGGCCAATTCGTTATTAGGGGGGACCCCCCTTAAAAAAATTTTAAATTTTTGTTAAGGTCTTAACTTTTGAGAGACCATCACTTCTGACCTTTTCACAAAGTTTGAGCATTCTAACTTATATAGTTTCTGAGAAAATTAGCTGTGACGCACGGACAGACGGACGGGCAGACGGACGGACAGACGGACAGACGGACAGACAGGTCGCGAAATTAGTAGGTCTTTGTAACAAAATTTTTTACAAATACCTAAAAATGAACGTTTGCATGCAATCACATCATGGTGATAATTGTAAATTAAACAATACTTAACGGTGGCTCATTGTAAACAATTTGCACTAAGAAAATAAAGGCTACGCATCCGGTTCATACTTTCCATATCAGATAAACAGAAACAAATTCGCGCGTTACCTAGCTTACCGCCGAAGTCATAGAAATTATTAACAAAAACGAGCGCTCATTGAACACTTCTATACTTCCTTTTTTTAAATGATTTTTGTAAGTTTCGTTGAACGTGAATAGAATTTTTTTTAATTGTAAAACTTCATTTTTCTGGTATTTTCTTGGCAATGAGTACAATGAATTATTAAACATTATAAACTTCGGTCGTTCCGTTTCGTTTTACCGAACTGGGTATAGGACCCGCATCTATGGCAGGCTCCTCCACTAACACGAGCTAACCATCGGGCGCGCTCCTTTGTTGTTTAACAGGGGCTCTTGCCAGGTAGAGTGGCCTTCCGCTCGCGTGCCCTTTTATGGTATATACGAGTAGTTATTTGATTCGATCACATAATTCTTTAACATAAATTGGTCACGTCTATATTTCTCATTTGATGGGAAAGTTCATGCAAATTATGTTTGTATGAGTTTTCCATTCAAATGGGAAATATATGGCCACGTCTACGTTTGGATCTTGATCCGGTTGGGAGGGTGCGAGGGGCACCACCTCCATCTGGAGGCCCCACTCTTGTTTGTGGGCCATAAGAATCGTCGAGTAACGACGAAGTCTCCGCCAGTCCGTCCGTTTTTTCTCGGCACAATTTGTTCTTTGAACAAACCTAGCAACTCTTAGTAGGTTACCTCGGCCCCGACACCATATTTTTGTAGTGGGTCCTTAAGCTAGGGGGAAAAGAATCCGCCCACGACACCGCAACGCTAGCCTGCCAGCGCATTCACGCGTCCCCAGACAAGGCCAATCTCAGCGGATTCCATTATCCTCTCCCGCTGAGGCAGCAGGACATCGCTGCAGTCCTATACGGACATGTTTTCATACCTATTTTCACTACAAGATGCTTTTGATATCACCTGTAATTAAAAGCAATTTTCCCTTTTTTATCCTAGCTCTAGAGGAAATGGAATGAAAATAAAAAACATTAATCTAAGAATAAAAATTAGACATACATTCTGGTTTATCTTTAGAAATAAATGATCATTCTTGTGATGAATTCAGTCATTTGTGGCTTATGGTAAGTTCATTTTTCTTGGTTTCCTATTGCATAAATTGTTGCTTACCTCCTCTACGTTACTTAATTGCTCACGTCCTTTATCTTACTTAATTCGTCTTAATTTTACCATGTAGGAAAATTTGATTTATGTTTGAATTTAATCATTAATTACAAAATTGTTGAAAATGAAGATTCAATCCAATAATAAAAGTAAACAGCTTTACAGTCAGTCAGTCAGTCCGTTCAAAAAACTTTTGACCCGTTGATTTCTTAGTATTTGGATTCAGTTAAAACCATGCAAATTAAAATCAAAGCAACGAAAGTTAATCGAATTTGGCAGTTTGTATACTGGAATAATTTTAAGCGCTGTCTAATTAAAGGTAAATACAGCAAGTATAGCAGTTTGAATTAAAGGAAATTTGTTTCACTTTAAAATATACCTGATCAACAAATAATTCCGTTGATCCGACCGTTACTGCAGCTGCGATTAGACGTTTGGGTTGAAGAAGAGCTGCGACATGAGTCGTGATTACAAGTGCAGCATTCAAAACCAATTTAATTTCTTGTCATTCTACTCTTTGAGAGCCCATAATCATGATCAGTAGCATCACTATCAATCTGTCCGTTTTTTTGTTTATGTTATTAATGTTCCAACCTTCCCAACGGGCTCATTAGTCTTCAACAAAAAACTTTACGTTCCCTAGTACTCTCATTCGTTCGAAAACAATTTTTCTTTGTCTTCTTTCGTATTTTTAGTATATCAGATAATAGATATAAGTCCAGTAAAAAGATATAAATATATATATATATATATATATATATATATATATATATATATATATATATATATATATATAAATATATATATAGATATAAATATATATATATATATATATACATATATATATATATATATATATATATATAAATATATATATATATAGATATATATAGATATATATATATATATATATATATATATATATATATATATATATATATATATATATATATATATATATATATATATATATATATATATATATATATATATATATATATATATATATATATATATATAGTAAAACACATTCCCGAACTCTTGGTTAACCATAACCTTAACGTGAGAGTGCTGTGATACGTTTTATAGTTGAGGTTGAGAGGTGAATACCACCTACGTACTGAGTTTGGGGCTCCCATGCTCGTGAGCGGTTGGACTACCCACTCTGACAACTCTGTCAACCTGCAAACTTAGCCTGGAATCGTTACTTCGGGCCGGGCCGTGAGGCGCCTTCATACTGGGTAGTCCCTCCTCTAGCGGGAGCGGAGAGAAGAAGAGGAATTTATAATTTCTTTGTTTCAGTGTTTGACAAATTTAACCATAGAGAGGTAAACAATTGAGCAGTGCGTTAAGTTTGTTGAAGCCTTTTACAAAAATGGCGTTCACATCAAAATGCATTTCGTGATTTTTTTTGTCAGCATAATCGCCCAAATGTGTCCACAATCGGGAGAATCGTGCGCAAATTTCAGCAAGCCGGGTCTGTCAGAAATGTGAAATCACCTGTGCATGCTCGCCCAGTTCGTTCTGCGAAAAACAATGCTGTTGTTCGCGATAGTGTGGCAGAAGAGCCGTCAACCTCGACTCTTTGTCGTGCCCAACGATTGAATACCTCACGAACATCACTGATGCGAATTTTGAATAAAGATTTGAATTTGCACGCTTACAAGGTTCAATTGACTCAAGAGCTGAAGCCGACTGACCATTTCAAGCGTCGGATACGCCGAATGGTTGGTTGAACAGACAGAAGGGAATATTGACTTTACAAAGAAAATCATCTTCAGCGAAGAGGCGCTCTTTCACGTCAGTGGGTTCGTTAACAAGCAGAATTGCCGAATTTGGGCAAATGAGAATCCACGAGTGATTTTTGAAAAGCCAATGCATCCAGAAAGAGTGACTGTTTGTTACGGTTTATGGGCTGGTGGCGTCATCGGGCCATACTTCTAGTGGTGTTCTCTATTGCGAGATGATAATGGACTTCTTGTCACCCGAAATTGAGGTTATGGACCTGGTCAATATGTGGTTCCAACAGGATTGTGCCACTAACCACACAGCCAACGAAACAATGGCTCTTGTTCGCGAAAAATTTAATGGCCTTGTTATCCCACGTTTTGGCGATGTTCATTGGCCGCCACGATCATGTAGTTTGACACCGTTGGACTTCTTTCTCTGGAGATATTTAAAAGAAAAAGTGGACGTCAATAAGCCAACGACAATTCAAGAGCTAAAGGATGAGACAACTCAGCACATTAACGACATTGAACCTCAATTATTTCTGAGTCATTGAAAATATGGTCTATCGGATAAAAGTTTGCCACCGTAGCCGTGGCGAAGATTTGGGCGATAATTAATTTCACACATAATTTTCATGGATCCTTCTACTATCATAAAAAATTTTAACATAATTCTCTGAAAACTTTTTGTTTTATTTACAATTAACATCGTGCGTTTTGGTTGGACCACCCTTTACTTCACTGCTGGCTTTGATTCGACTAGCGTGTTTCCGGCCGTGATCAACCTTCCTCTAGATGTTGTCATTTTGTCAAGACGGCCACTTTGTTTGTCTCCAGTACTAGACTGAACCCAGGAGCAGTCACCCAGCTCTCACAGGGTGCCTTAGCACATCTAGCCTAAGTTGTGCCTGTTCAATGCTGTTAGAGCAGTACAGTCGAAGCGGTCGGGCCAAATACTGGTCGGATTCGAAGCAGAGGCATTCTGCAACGCAGTAAAGAAAGTCTACAGCAAAAGTGCAACTGTAGCCTCTCTCACAAATAAGATATATTCACGGCGTGACTGACGTGGCCGAGGTAGAAGAAGCCATCAAAAGGCATCTCCCTAGTGCGGACAAGATCAAAGTGAGGCTAAGGCCAGAAAACTGCAGGGAAGACGGCTTAGTCGTCATTGACTTGGCCGAAAAGGATGCTTAATAGTTTCTGAATAAGGGCAAGTAGAATAAGGAGAACTGTGGACGGAGGCATGGTTTCATGCAGATTCAGTGCTTAGGGACCATCTTCTTTAGTGTGTTCCTAATGCCAAACGAGCCAACATATTCTTTTCAAGCTAAGCTAAATACTTTGGATGGCACCGTATCAAACTCAGATGGCAACGTGCTCGTTGGAGGAGACTTCAACGCTAAAGCAATCGAATGGGACGTTCCCTTAACAGATCCGCGGGGAAAGTGAACCCTAGAAATTGTGGCCAGAACTGCGCTCGATTCAGCTGACTTTCCACCTTTTGAGGGTGAAGGAACTATACTGGACATGAAATTTGCCTTGGAGTCCACAGTACGGAGGATACCCAATTAAAGAGTATTAGACGACTACTCAGCTAGTGATCATCAGTACATTCTGCTTGAGATGCGTGATGTTTTTTCCTGATGTCCATGCTTTCGACCTTCTACCATTGGATGAAACACCAGGGATGGACGTCGATAAGTTTGTCAAGGTGCTCAACGAGCACTTACACGGCTGCAGGGTAAATTGCACGGGGGACAGAAAAGTGACAGCTCAAGGTGTGGTGAATGCAGGAGACAGAAGTGCCGGCAGCTCAAGACGAGAAAGTGCGAGCACTTTTCCCCGCCTATCCCGTTCATGTTGACGCTGTCTACGGTGAAACAGCAATCGTGTGCCCACTCTTCACACATCCGGAACTGGAAGAAACAGTCCTATCATTGAGTGCAAGGAAGACTCCAGGCCCAGATAGTGTTCCAGCTGAAGGGTTGCAACTTGTCTATTACCATTGTCCTGACTTGCTGCTCAGCACATTCAAAACTGGCCTAGTTAACGGGACTTTCTCGGTACGATAAGAAGTGCAGAGGATTGTGCTGATCAGCACGGGGAATCCAAATTCCAGTTCACCGACTGCATTGGGCCCGTAATGCATGCTAGACATGGCTGACAAAGTGCTAGAAAAACTCATCAGGGGAAGACTCACTGACGCAATTCGTGCTGCTGGGGACCTATCTCCTTGGCAATATGACTTTAGAGTAGGACGCTCCATCATTGATGCACAATGCCGGACCAAGCAACGGATCGTTCTGTTGGTGACACTGGACGTTAGGAACGCCTTGAACTCCACTAGATGGGTGGATGTTCTGGATATGCTGAAAAACTCTTTTCATATTCCAGACACGTAACAAGCCCGACGAAGGATAAAAGTTACATCGGGTGTTGCCCAAGGATCTATCCTTGGTCTAGACCCGAGATCTGTGTCTTAAGATGATTTACTGAGACTTGAAATGCCAGATGAGTCATGATTGATCGGCTATGCGGAGGAGGTTGTGGCTCTACACGCTGGACATACCATTAAACAGGCGCAAATTTGGCTAGATATGCCAATGCTTCCTGTGAGAGCTGGGCAACTGCTCCTGGGTTCAGTTTAGCATCAAGCGACTCTCTTGACAAAATGACAACATCTAGAGTAAGGTGATCAGTATTTGAAAGACACTAATCGATTCGAAGCCAGCAGTGAAGTACTTGGAGATACTAATCGACTCGAAGATAAGTATCTCTAAGCAAATTAGTGTAACGGCTGAGAAGGCTGCTTCGGGCGTATCGGCTCTGAGTCAACTTATAGCTAACGTGAGGTACCCAACCCATCAAGAAAACGCTTCTTGATGAGTGCGATAGGGTCAGTGCTACTGTGTGCTTGGCACAGGTACAGAGAAGAGGAGCATTGAGGTACGCATCTTTATATCTGATAGTCTCTGATTTGGCGGTGAGAGTTATTACTGCTAGAGAGTGCCACGCTATTAACCTGCGTCAAAGTGAGGACAC
The DNA here is from genome assembly GCA_963969285.1 of Odontomyia ornata. Taxonomy (NCBI): domain Eukaryota; kingdom Metazoa; phylum Arthropoda; class Insecta; order Diptera; family Stratiomyidae; genus Odontomyia; species Odontomyia ornata. The sequence continues at coordinate 284,646,278 of OZ017740.1, forward strand.
GAGGGAAGTGGTTCCCTGCGAGGAGAAACAGCACTCACTCAACGATTGGCAGCAGTCTCGGGTGGATTGCACTAAGGGAAGGTGGACTTCGTGGCTCATCCCTGTACTGAAACCATGGCTGAATCGAAGGCATGGTAAGACAGACCTTTATCTGGGTGTTTTCAGTCTTACCTGCATGTTTTTGCCCAGGAAGGGAAGACGATGCCTGCCACACATATTTTGCGTACAAAAAATGGGACAGGCTTCAACAGAACCTCCACAGGGAGACAGGAGAGCTCATCCCAGATAGTGCAGTCAAGGTGATACTTTGATCGGTTGACAAATGGAGCCATATGACACATTATATTCGTAGGGACTCAACATAGCCGGAGATATCCGGGGAGGGAGAATTGCTTATCCTAAAAATTTCTCTTTTTCTCTCCCCTCCCGCTAGAGGAGGGATCACCCAGCTGGAAGGCGCCTCGCGTCGTAGCAAAACGAGGTCCGGCCCAAAGTAATGTGTTAAACGGTTCCAGGCTAGGTTCTCAGGTTGACAGAGAGGTGAGAGTGGGTATTTCAACCGCTCGCAAGAATGTCAGTCTTACATTTCCCTGATATCCCGGAGCACTTTTATGTAACATCGGCCATCTTGGGATTTCACGAGCAGCGTCTGCTGCCAGTGACTTCGTCATGGTGTTTTCTCTCCTGTTTTGCATCAGGTCTATTTTGTTGGGCGTCCATGCACTCTTAGAAGGAATTTTTTTTTTTGTTTTGTGGCTTTCTTCCTTCCTTTTATCAGCAATGTTGGAAACCCCTCACTTTGCATTCTACGCCCACCAAGTGCTTCTTCCCGTATCATGAAATTTAGTTAACTCCAGGGAAGGCTTATGGGGGCCCGACCGGCTTTGAAGATTGTTCGTGAATAGCGCCATTCGTCCATTTCCTCAAGACTCACCAGGCGTTATGGGATGAGACGAAACTTACGGCAATTAATAATTCAAGAAAGAGAGAGAGTATAACACAGTTCAACTCAACTTCTGACAACCTGTGTCAAAGATATTCAAGACAAACTCCGAACTAGTACTTTACTATGTGTGCAATACATCGATCTCTTTATAGATTTGTACAAAACCAGTTTCAGTCAATAAAGTCATCATTTTTTGAGTGCTTTTCAAAATTCGTTTAGGTATCCACCGCAAAAAAGTTAGTATGATGTGGCTTGATCCCATTCTAACAATAACGTGTTCACAAAATCCACATATTATTTAAACTTTTCTGATTTTCGAACAACTATCGTCTTAATATGCTCCCTTCACGAGCTGACTGACAATTTTTTTATTTTATATAGATCCCTTTTGGCATATCTTGATTTTGCTGTTTACATTTAAATAACAGAATTAATAATTTACTTCAAATTCAAACAACATTATCATAAACGTTAATACAAATAAAGAAAATTGGTTAGCAATCGTTTTTATTAAAATAAATAAATAAATAATCATTAAACTGATCAACTACCTCCACTCCATCGAAACTAATAAATCACCATTTAAATATTATTTTCAAGCTTTGTCCACACCATCTAAACTTAGCCCCGTGATATTCCATCCTTCTTTTGTCTCGATCTACTTTGGTTGGGCTAGACGCTTAGTCCTCAGCAGTTCTATAGCCTTCTACCCTTCTTCGACCTTCTGGACCTCTTTGACCTTTAACTAGCTCCTGAAATGTTATCTTATTACTCTGTGTTTCGTTGCTAGAGTGAGAAATCGGTTATTAATTTATTAGAATTTTTCATCTATACCTACGCAAGCGGAGAATCACTCCGCAGAGAACATGGCGAGGACATTGTCCACGAGGCCGTAATTTCTAGATCCGCAAATATAGCTTCGCAGAAGGAAAATTTGCAATGAAACGCCAAGACGATTCGATTACAATTTTTGATTTTATTCAATCTCACTTCAGTATTTATACAATTTTCTTTCGCTTAACCTATGTCTTACGCAGTTAATTTGTTTTTCTCTTTTTTTAAGTGTAAGCGGAAATTCATTACTTGACATATTTCTACCTATGCTTTTCATTAAATTGATTTATTGCCTCATGAACAAAAACTCGCGCGTTTCAATATTTCCGAAGTCCAAGTATTTCAATTCAATATTACCTTCACATGCATTTATTCCGTTCGATGTATATATGTCCATATTCCATACATTATACATGCACTTATATGTCAATAATCCATGTTCGTACGCATCACTTGGGTATGGCCGCTAACCCCTTGATGAGTAAGACAATTAGCGTGCATTGAGTGTGGTCAGGGAATACTTCCACACGTGATGGATTATGAATGAAATGCAACGTGATATGGGTACACTCGATGTTTAGAATGAGTGTAGAAAATTAAAAGAAATTGCATTGCAACTGGTATGTTTGCATGTAGCCATGCGATAGGATTGATATTTCATGGTTGTCTTTTTTTTGTTTGTTTAGGTTGGACTTTTGTTGGTAAACAAATGACTTTTGTTAGTAAGCAAATAAATTGAATGATGTACAATTGAACATGTGTACATATGTTTGCTTATGATATGTACGTATGAATGTTATTACGATTGTTGTTTTTGTTTATGATATGTGAATTCAATCTATTACACTCCTTCGTTAATACCCTACGCGGTCAATGAGCTCCTCTAGTTTACGGAGCCCATCTTTTACACCTTTGCCGATTTTTTAGGGATCGCATGTCGATTTAATCTTTTTGAAAATGTCTCCCGCTTTTCGGATCAGCCATTCATCTTGGTGTTGCTGGACGGCGATTGTATTTTGCGACCACTTTTATCAGGAGACGTTATCGGCTTCCATTTCCGAGTACAGTACTTCAGCCACTTCAGCGACAGTGGCGGAGAAATTGTCACTCCTTTTTCTTTTTATCTTGATTACTTATTCGACTTCGGATGTTTCATTATTTTTTTTTGGCATTTAAGACCCTTACTTTGGTCACTTTGGTAGCAGTCACAGAAGTGACCAAAGGATTCTCTATGTTTTTTATTTTTTCTTCCACCGGGCAAACACCAGTCTCTCCTGCGGAATTCCCTGCTTACCCTTTTGAGGACACTGTGGTGTTCGCATCGGTATAATAGTTGAATTGGAACCTTCACGTACGAGTGTTTCTCTGGCGCTACCGTGCAGTTGCTTGCAGGTCCAATCCATCATATCTACCAGCTTTAAGCATCAATTCAAGTTTATTGTCCAAAGTGCAGTCCAGATTCAGTCATCCCAGGAGTAACCTCACGGTGACCTCCATATCCATGGGGGCGGCGCTCCCCAAAGAAAGAGTATTTCTATTGACCGGCATTCCCCCTTACGGGGCTGTGATACTTTAATAACGTTTACTCTGTGGCGCTTTTCAGATATCTCATCCAAAAGATCGATAATATCTTTAACTAGCCATGAAATCGTAAGCTTTGACGAATAGTCTACCATTCACAACTTTTCATTTTTTTTTTTTTTTTTGTATTGCTTCACTTAAAAGAATCCTTAATTTTCCATTTCATGCTTTGGCTAGAGACGGGACTTTGCATTCACAATTTTTCCCCGAGAGATCATTCAAAAAAATTGTTAAAAACGTCAACAGTGGCAGATTCGAAAATGATGACAGTAGTCCATATGATATGACGCACAATACATAGATACTTCAGGAGGGAAGAATTACAAAAACTTTCCTAAATTCAATTTTTAGGAAATTGTGGCAATATGCCTGGAACTAATGTCAAACGCCGGTTTTGTCAGACTGAGTGCCAATTTTCAGATGCTATTGGCTTCCACAATAAACTCCTTGATACATAGAATCTGTCAATTGTGCACCGATATCTCTGAATTAATTCTATTCTCTTCAACGTTTTCCGCATAAAAGTAGATACACCTAATTCCGATTCAAGATAAAAGTAATGCTGAGCCAATTGTACCTTATATCGATAAGTTATGTTATCTAATTAACCTATAAAACTTTAAAAGAGATATTAGCCGCGTTTCCAGAGTTTACTCTACTTGCTGCGCATGGTGAACTGTTCGATCTCAAAGCACACACAACGATCTCCCATCTCGACGATAACCTCATCCGCTCTCCACGCCAAACATCAAATCACCTCCTTAGAACCACAAGAGCTCAGGGGGGGGTTCAAGTTGTAGTGTAACTTACTTCTCACTTATATCCATGGTCACCACACTAACGCAAGAGCACTTACCGACGCAGCATGGTGGTTGAAACCGTACAATGGCGTTGCCGAGACAGTGTGCGTTTTCATAGGCTCATACTATAGGCAGAGCATATCTACTAAATAGCAGCTGCAATTAGAACAAATTTTATTTCGTACGGTACTTATAGAGTAGAGAGAATTAGACTAAAAGTGCATATGTATGGTAAACAAAAACTTGAATTTGCAAGTAATTGAACCAACACATGGTAAATTTTAATCCATCTTATATACGTTTATTTGCCTCTCTTTTCATTTTGACAGCTCCTCGATTGCAGGTACTAGTTAGTATATATGCTCTGCTATAGGAGCACAAATTTTACGTAACTTTTTGCTTCACCCTAGACTCGCTGATGCACAAACTAACTATTTTATTTCAGATTCTTAGAGTTCTTATCAAGATCTTTTATCCCTACTATCTTTGATAAACCGAAATTTTTATTAATAGTTCACTTTGATATAAGCGGGCGACCCCTCTTAAATAGTTTTAAAATTTTGACAAGAGCTAAAATTTCAACCTTAGAGGAACAAGATATTAGAGGGGCTGTAACCGTATAAATTCCTGTCCGTGAGCGTCCCAAGAATTTTATTTGACCAGTTTTTCCCCTCATTAGCTGTTACCACCTTCGGCTCTTTTCGTGGGTATTGTAGATTGGTATATACTAAACCAGCCTAGTCATTTATGACTTTTTGTAGATTTATGAGTGCGGACAGCACTAATAGCGTTCAAAATTCTAATGACTCATTACCTAGAAATCTAATGCAAATCTTTAGCGCAAGAAATTTTCTAATTTTCGTCAGGAAACTTAAAAATTCGTTAAAAAATTTATTGTATTTCACTTTCAAATTCGCATTGATAAAGTTTTTATTAAATAAATCGTAAGGGATTAATATTCATTACATCAGCTTCATACACATATTTTACAAGTTACAAATTTATATTCTCGGATGAAAATCAATTTATTAATTCAGGAATATCAAATTCAAATTAATATTTACATTTGTGCACATTTTCGGACACACTCGGGCTGGAAACTGTCACTCAGCTTACATTGCCGTTAGGAAGGTATTTGGTGTTAAGGTATGGTCACGCTTTTGCTCAGTTTTATTAACTTTCATTATAGTTTTACGACAAAACTGATAAAAGTACATTAACTGCACACGAAAATTGCCGCATATTATAGATAGCGCTAACTCTGATTCATTCAATTCATATTTAACCAGTTAGGACGCAACTCATTAACCAACCTTTGATGGTATGAGATCACTCACTTAGCGTGAACAAGTCATTACTTAAAAATTCGTTTTCCCCATCCCCCCAACTGAGCTAATTCGTGTCTCTTAAATTGAACCCGAAGTTGCACTTCTGTCAAATCGACTGATAGATGTGAGTAAAAATTTTACGCGTCGGGATTTCCGTCGAATTTGATCAAATAATTTCAAATCGAAAGTGTTGATTTGATTTTAATATCGTGTAATACGTGAGGTGAGGTTTAAAGAACATAGTGAAGTGATTAAGTGATAGTGACACTAGTTACAAACATAGAAAACTAATAATGAAGTGCATAGTGTTTACGTGCGCCAGTCGCCAGGAACATCTTTTCACAGGTAAGTTGGCAATTACTGGTTTATTTTTTGAGTGCGCGTGTATTTTTTGAACATTTTGTTTTAGTTAGTGTTAATTACGTGCGTTTTCTAGATAATCAGTCAGTACTTCATCCGTTTGTTGACGTAGGCGTGGCTTTATTCTTCGTGCTATTTTCTTCGTGCTCAGCTTACATTCCCGTTTATTTTGTTCCCCAAGAGTCAGTGAAATAGTCAAATGGAAATATTAATGGGGGTAATTGAAATTTTAAAATTTTGTTATTTGGCATTGTATGAAATATTTTGCTTGCTAATTTTCGAAGTTCTGGACGCCGCAAGTAAGTTTTAATTTTAATTTTTCTGTACGTTATTAAGTTTCGGATGCAGCAAATAATTTTTCGCTTGGATTTGTTTTTTTGCTAGTAATTTTTTGTGAAATGATTGATCATCAATATCAGTAATGCAAAAAAACTAATGTATAGAAATCGGATGCTATTATTTTAGTCTGAAATTTTATAACATGAAAAACTTGTTAAATTATTTAGTCTCAGCAAAATAAATTGTAAAATATTGATTTTAATGAAACAATCCACATTAAATTTATTATGCGTTACTGCAATGAAAATGAATGAATTATTGCCCCTACTTTTCGTTATCTCTGAACAAATTTGTTTGGTAGTTGTAAATTTATATATGTATTAGTAAATTAAGGGGAAATTCGGACAAAAAAGTTGTTTATTGTCCTCTCTACAGTCTTGTATCTCTATGATTTCAACAGACCATCATTTTGACATTTCCATAAACTTTGAGCCTCCTAGCTTTTATAGTTTCTGAGAAAACATACTGTGACTCACGCGCAGACAGATGAACGATCGGAAAGCAGCACGCGAAACTAGTAGGTCTTTGTAAAATTCGTTTTGTAAAGCCCTCAAAACCATACGTTCCTGCAATTCCCTCTATATACACACAAGTTGCTACAGATCGATTGAAAAACGACGGAAAACCTTAAGCAAAACTTGTTGAAAATTTATCGTAAAAGCTGATTGCGACATTAAAAGCAATTCGCATTAACGATCGTAATAAACAAACTGTGCACACGATTTAATGCAACACAAACATCTCAGTTTTCTGAGCTTATACGTGGAAAGCGAGCGCAGCAAGTACAACCAACAACGATTGCAGCCCTTAACAGCTCAACTCTCACTCTCCTGGGCTCCAATGGATTGTTATTGCACATTGCCCGTCATCATCCCTCTATGCCACCACCAATAGTAGCCAAAGTATGCATGCGATTGCATTGCATCGCTCGTTCATATGAAACGACCACCATAAAAAGGACGAACGGCGGCGAGAAAAATGTTGTACAGGAATCAGGTGTCTTGAGTAGTTAGTGAAAAGTTTAAAGTAGCCAATTTTTTCATATATTTATTCCATTGATTACAAGACTAATTAATAGGTGTTACAACATTCGCAGTCCCTCTTATTCTGTTCTTATTCCTTCCGAATATCTTCAGCATTTCTAAACTTACAACAGTTCTTCAAAATATCCCTAACCTTCCCTACATCTGCATCAAAGATGCAAAAACTGGCATTAACAGCAACAACAACCACATCAACTTCAGCTAGAATATCATCAACATCCTTTTTCTGCCTCGTTCGTCTATTCCTTCACGTCTTTTTCGTTTCCTTGCGCGAGGAATAAAATGTGTTGCAATAGAGTAAACTACACCCTGTCCACTAGCATCATCCAACGCTTCCAATCACCCCATGGGACAATAAAAATTTATTTTAATGTGCCCCAAAACAATTTTTCTTGAAAATATGAGAAAAATTCTTCTATGGATCCTTTGAATTCGAGCAAATGGACGAGTGCTGCATTGAAAAGAGGAATTTCGCCTCCTAGAGCTTTCGTTTTGGTTAGTTGTGATGATAATGCAGGAATTCAGCCACAGTCATCGTTTAGTTTTGTGGAGCGTAGGTTGGTGGGTTTGTCGGTTCCTCAATACGAATTGATCTGAAGAAGGAGTAGTATCTCAATGAAGCCCGAAAATACCACAAACTCTTGTTTATTGATTGTTAAATGCAATGCAGAATGGATGTCACAGTATGTGGGAAAAGGAGTTTTAAGAAGAACTTAAAAAGTAAGAATACCTCCGAGGTTGGTTCAAAATTTAATTGGAGTCAATTCTGTAGTGATTTCAAGTCTGTAAGTTTGTGCAGGGCACTTGTGCCGATGGTCTGGCACTAGTGTCAGCGAGCTATAAAAAAGACCGAGCTCAGCTAACTAGCTTCGCTTGGCGACCCCGTACGCGTGCTTGTCGACCGCCTATTTGCATGATCTTATGTGGTCTGTTCTCACCGCACCACGAAACTACATTACAAAATATCACGTGTACTCTACTCTACAAGACATTCCGATCGATTTGGATATTCTTCAGAAAGGCTCTATTATGTGTCAATTAAGCTACTCTACAGTTATTCAATTTTTTTTTGTCTCGTTCAAGTTAGCGGTCACGAAGGCGTAAGACGAACGCAAACATTGTACAAAAAGCAACCGTTACTTTTCCCGAAGAAGGTCGTTGCATTACAAGGTGAATGCCAAACATAAAGATGTTAAAGTTGCTAAAGAGAAACACTCATATCTGCCTATAGGAAGGAAACTTGACGGGTGCAGTTAACTTTATCTTAGTGAAACAAACTAAACAGCTTCGACTGGTTGACCAGCTTGTCACTTCAGGAGCTCCTGATCACCACGGCACTGCTCGACTGCTTATATTTTTTTCAATTCTTTAGAAATAGTTACCACTGAGTACGAAGCTAAAATCCTCTTGAACTATTCGTCGTTGCAATGAATACTGAAAATTTTCATATTTGACTTCAGTTAATACTTTCCTTTTGAAAAAAAATGAGTACTAAGGTGGCATTGTCAATAATCAAAAGTGAGAGGACAAGGATGAGGCAAATACTTCAACAGTCGTCTAAATTTTATTGTAAAAAAATATATTTTAAGTTTAATCTTTGCTACAACATCCCTCGAGTAGCCTCAAAGATTCCTAAACACCGAATCCAAGTGAATCTATCTCCTTGCTGCTGGCCCTGCGCTTGGAAGTGAGCGCAGATGATGGCAATACCAAATTTATCAGGACACCGTGTTGGCGAACTTCTGTTGTGATTCTGCTCGCTGGGCAGCAGCAAGTCAGCTTGTCTATCTCTCGCAAACGAGAGATTTTGAGCGAGTGTGCTCCTATCTAGATAAACTTGTAAGATACAACTCATTGCAGAAGTGCCATAGCCTTAGGCAGGGCATCCTAGAAAACCCAGCATTTCCCTATGCCTGAAACATGTATCAAATCATCTGGTCATTGTTCACCATTCTGGCAGAGGACACAGTGTGCTGGAGCGCAAATTAGTAATGCGGGATTGACAACAGATGGCGTAGTTCGGGATATACCCATCAGACAATACTGAAACTATATTCATGTCATAACCTCATTCCATAGCTTTCATTTTCAGTATGTGTCATTTGCCCGGAGTGTAAACAACATAGTTTTTTTGGCTCTCAATATGTCAAGTTTTGTGCCCACAAAGCAGCATTTGCGGGAAGTTTTGATTTACTTCTTTAATTTGGAGAAAAGTGCAGCTGAATCGCATCGATTACTCTCCGAAGCTTATCCGAAGTGTGCTCTCTCGATTTCAACGTGCGAAAGGTGGTTTGTGCGTTTCAGAAGTGGTGGTTTTGATGTGGAAGACAAAGAACGTCCAGGACAGCCGAAGAAGTTTGAAGATACTGAATTGGAGGCATTACTCGATGAGGACTCATGTCAAACGCAAGAATAACTTGCCAAATCGTTCGGAGTTACACGCCAAGCCATTTCCTATCGATTGAAACTATTGGGAATGATTCAAAAGCAAGGACATTGGATACCGTACGAGTTAAAGCCGAGAGACGTCGAAAGGCGGTTTTTCACTTGCGAACAGCTGCTTCAAAGGCAACAAAGGAAAGGTTTTATTGCATCGCATCGTTACTGGTGATGAGAAGTGGATCCACTACGACAATCCCAAGCGAAAAAAATCATATGGTTACCCCGGTCATGCCTCAACGTCGACGGCAAAGCCGAATATCCATGGAAAGAAGCTTATGCTGTGTATTTGGTGGGACCAGCTGGATGTCGTATACTATGAGCTGCTGCAATCGAGTGAAACGATCACAGGAGCTTCGTATCGAACTCAATTGATGCGTTTGAGCCGAGCATTGCGTGATAAACGGCCACAATATTTGGAAAGGCACGACAAAGTGATTTTGCAGCACGATAACGCTCGGCCACATGTTGCAAGACCCGTAAAAACTTATTTGGAAACACTCAAATGGGAAGTCCTACCCCACCCGCCGTATAGCCCAGACATTGCTCCTTCTGATTACCACTTGTTCCGATCGATGACGCATGACCTGGCTGATCAGCATTTTCGTTCTTATGAGGAAGCCAAAAATTGGGTCGGTTCGTGGATTGAGTCAAAAGACGAGTCGTTTTTTCGTCGCGGTATCCGTATGTTGCAAAGAAAAGTAGTAGTGGCTAGCGATGGACAATACTTCGATTGATCAGTCTGTTACAATTTTTTTTGAAATAAATTCTCAAAATTTTGAAAAACTCCCGCATTTTTAATTTGCGCTCCCAATATTTCTGTTCACATCTTCATTTTATGCCCTGCCTTTCCCTGTGCAGCATGCCCGTATACGAGGCACTTGGAGCACTGGAGAGGAATGGCTCCACGCAATATGCAATCAATAATCCAGCTTATTTTGAATTTCCACCTTCTTATCAACTGTTCGGCTTCTTCTTTGTGATTTCAACAATAGCCATACGCTGACCCCTATCATTTCGTTTGGTAAACTGAACCTTTGGCCCACTTAAACCAAGAAAATATTTTTCAAAGCATCTTCTATCTCGAGAAATCCATAACACAGTCAGTGTCCCTCCTTTCAAGGTAGGGATAAAGCTCGAGTGAGGCTACGGCTTCTGCTTCTCTAAGCCTTTTTTGACTGCGCCATAGAAAACATCTTTGTTTGTTGCCTCTGATCTGAGTTCCACCAGTAGGTCACCTGAACAAGTCGACCTTTAATGTTTGATTCCTCTTCTTCTTCTACTTAGCACTACAGATCCTCTCGGGCCTTCACTTCCTGCAAATAGCACCTCCAACTGTCCTGGCCCATTGCCCTCGTCCTTCAATTTCGAAATCCGGTTAGCGATGAACTGTCTTCGTCGACCGAGTCAGACCAGCGAATACCTTTTCGCGTATCCGTTGTTCGTCCATTCGATTCATGTGTCTAGCCTATTGCAACTTCCGCAGTCTGACAACCGTTGAGACCTCTGGTTCGTCAAAAATTTCATATAGCTCATGGTTGTATTGAATTTTTCATTAGTCCCAGCTTTAGCTTCAGTCCAATTATTCGCCTCAGGATCCGTCGCTCAAAGGCGTTCAATATATTTGCGGATGCTTAGGTTAGGGTCCATGCTTGGCACCTATAGCATAACACAGGTCTTATCACAGATTTGTATACTTGGAGCTTTGTTTTCCTGTGTATGCAGCTTCAAGATCGTCAAAACTGATGTAAATATTTTATTTGCACAATTTCATATACAAATTCACTCATATTTTCGGTACTGTACTCGCCAAGTGTGATATTTTGTGTATTTGAGGTATTTTTCCTCGACTGCGTCATGATCTTTCTTTTATTAGGGTATTGTGAAATCATTTTACAATGCCCTGCTAGTCTGTCCGTCTGCCCGTCCGTGTGTCACACCACTTTTTCTCGCAAACTACATTAGCTAGAAACATAAGATTTTGTAAGTAGGTGTAAAGTGATGCCCTCTTCAAAGTTTCATCACAAAAAAAAATTTATAAGGTGTTCAAGGGGGGTCTCCCCATATAGGGGAGTGGCCCCCAAAAATAAGTTTCATCGCATGTAGGCAATATGGGTATTAAGTGAAAGGTCTTAATGAGAACATTTCAAAACAGATCTTCAAATGACAGAGCACAAGGGCAACAAATACCTTTGAAGTCAAAATTCGATCAGATTTGTTAATAATAGTACATTTTATAAATTTTACATTTTTGCCTATAAAATCAAAATGGGACCCTTAAATTTCCCAAAAACTACAATAATCGAACAGTAAACAGCTAAGTTATAGCCGATCGAATATTTAACAATTACAACAACGTTAACACGTGCTACTAGGGAGATACACGTTTGCAACGGACCTAGCCACTATAAATATGTAGGAATTTTGACAAAAATTTAAGAAAGGGTTTGTAATATTGATGTGTTATCATGACTAATTAAAACACTTGAAACAAAATGGCGGCGAATATAAAAATATAATAACCATAAGACTTAATTCTTCGAACTCAATTTATGGAATATCTATGTTAGTCAAGTTTTGATATGCAGAATACATTGTTTGATTTACTAATTGTTTTACAATACCCTTCTAGCAGGAGCACTCTTATGCTTACTCAACTTGTTCTCATTAATTTGTAGCCCTACTAGTTTTGCTTTGCTGTCGAGTTTCAAGAAGAGTTCTTGACAAAATGTTGATGTCGTCCGCGTAGGCTACTACTTAGCTCGACTTGTATAGACATGTACCTCGTGTATCGACAGGTAGCTTCCTTATGACGAACTCAAGAGCCAAATTGAATAGCAATGGGGCCAGCCCAACTCCTTGCTTAAGTCCGATATTTGTGTCAAAGGCATCGGTTAGTTGGTTTTGGATGCGGACTTGGGAGGTCGTCGACGTCATTGTCATTTTGGTAAAACGGACAAACGGACGAAAGCATTATTGGGTACAGTACATTACGATCAATACTATCGTATGCTTGCTTAAAGTCAATGAAAATTTCATGTACGCCTATGTTGAACTCCCAGCATTTTTCAAGTACCTGCTTGACTGTGAGCAATTGGTCTATTGTCGATCTACATGCCCTAAAAGCATCTTGATACTCCCCAATTATACTGTTGGCGTATGATCCAATTTTATTTTCTAAGATTTTTGCAAATATTCTGTACCCCGTATAAAGTAGTGATATGCCTCTATAATTTCCGCACTGTAACTTGTGATCTTTTTTGGGGATAGGGTATATAATTGATTGGCTCATTTCGTTTGGCATATGCTGATCCAATTTTATTTTCTAAGATCTTTGAAAACATTTTGTACGCCATAAAAAGTAGTGATATGCCTCTATAATTTCCGCACTGTAGATTTCCGCCTTTTTTGTGGATAGGGAAGAACACTGATTGGCTCCAGTCTTCCGGCATATGCTCTTCTTTCCAAATGTGCTGGATGACTTTGTGAATAGCTTTATGAGCATTGGTGCCACCCTATTTGATGAGCTCCATTGGAATCTCATCGATGCCCGGAGCTTTATTACTCTTTTGGGCTTTGATGATTGAACACACTTTATCCAGAATTGGTGGGGCCAATAGAAGCTCTCTGCTGACATCTATAGGCTCCGATGTTGTAAAGCTGTGTGGAATATTAAGGAGGCTATTGGAATATGATGCTCATCTTTCCTTAATTTTGGTTTCATCAGCGGTGATATTGCCGATGTCAACACGACAGAGCGCGGTTTTGTGCTAATCAGCACGTTGCAGGCTTTTCACTACTTTGTATGCTTGTCTTGTGTTGTTGCTCGCTAAACTTACGTCTATACTTCTCAATTGGGCGTTGTAGATTTCATTTTCTTAATTCTAATTATCTAATTCGCTACTCTTCTCAGACTTTCATAGTGTTCTCTCTTCATTCTGGTGTTCCTACGTATGTAATCCTTGTATGCCTGATTCTTTTTGTCTAACGCGTTCTGGCACTCATCATCGAACAATTCATTTCCCCTGCGCCGGGATTGATGTGCTATCATCTGTTCTGGCACGGTCTTAACAGACGCTTTCACTTCCATCAGGAGCTTGTTGCTTGTCTTGAATGATGCGTCTGATAAGATGGGCGCCAGATGGTCGCCGGGGGTCTCCGTGAAATTTTTGGCTACAGACGCCGTTTGGAGCCTTTCTATGTAAAATTTTAGTAGCGGGCTGGTCTTCGCCGAATATGCCTTTGACATAGGACATCGATAGGTTCCTTTGATCAAGTAATGATCTGAGTTACCATTGGCTCCTCGGTATGTACGGACGTCAAGTATACTCGAGGCCCATCGCTATTGGATCTGAACATGGTCGATCTGGGTTTGTGTGTTGCCATCTGGTGATACCCAGGTCACTTTGTGAATGCGTCAGTGTGGGAAGCAAGTCGAACGTATGACTAGATTTCTGCTACGTGCACAGTCCATCAGGTGATGGCCGTCGTCATTTGTTTCATCGTGGAGGCTTTATTCTCCAGTCGTTCCCCGATGAAATAGCTCATTGCCGACTTTAGCGTTGAAATCACCCAGAATTATTTTTGTGCCGGTTGTAGGCAATGAGTCGAATAGTCTTTCCAGGTGATTGTTGAACGTTTCCTTAATTTCTTCGTCCTTCGCTTCGGTTGGGGGGGTGAACATTAATCAGCCAGATTTTAAAGAATTTCACTTTTATGCGGATCGCACACAACCGTTCGTTTAATGCAATGACGTGCGATTTCAACACCCTATCCACAATGAAGGCCACTCTAAATTCTCGTTTTCCAGTAGACTTTCCACTTCTGAATATTGTGTGAGACCTTATGGATAAGTAAGAGGTTAACCAGTGGAGCAAATACTCCGGATCGTTAAGAAATTTCAGTTTCTTCTTCTTCTTCGTAGCACTACAGCTTCTATCGGGCCTTCACTTCATGCAAAAAGTGCCTACAACTATCTCGGTCCATTGACCGCGTCCTCTAATTTCGAAATCCGAGCAGCGATGAGCTGTCTTCGTCGGCCGAGTCAGACCAGCGTTTCCTCGGTCTCCCCACTGGTCTCCACCTTTCTGAATATCTTTTTGGGTATCCATTGTTCATCCATACGATTCGTGTAGCCAGCCCATTGCGTCTTCCGCAGTCTAACAATCGTTGAACCCTCCGGTTCATCAAAAATGCTATGCAACTCATAGTTGTATGGAGTTTGCCATTGGTCCCCGTCCAGTTTCGCACCAGTTTTTCGCCTCAGAACCCGTCGCTTAAAGGTGTTCACTATAATTCTAATCTAGATTCACTAAATCCATGTTTCACATCCATAGCCTAACACAGGTCTTATCACAGATTTGTGTACTTGGAGCTTTGTTTTCCTGTGTATGCAGCTGGTCTTCAAGATCGTCAATACTGAATGAAAAAAAATTCTATTTGCGAACTGTATTCTTCGGTGTATTTCATCTCTTTCCTTACCCGTTTTCGTTATTTTGGCGCCTAAATACACAAATTTGCCAATATTTTCGATAATGTATTGGTCAACTGTGGTATTCTGTGTATTTGATGCATTTTTCCTCGACTGCGTCTAAAGTTTTGTTTTATTTTCATTGATTTGTAGCCCTACAAGTTTTGCTTCGCTGTCGAGTTTCAGGAAAAGTTCTTTGGCAGTTGCTAATGACCGTGACAAAGTGCTGATGCCGTCCGCATAGGCTACTACTTGGCCCGACTTGCATAGTAATGCTCCTCGTGTATCTGCAAATAGCTTCCTTATAACGCACTCCAGAGCCATATTGAATAGCAATGAAGCCAGCCCATCTCCCTGCTTTAGTCCGATATTTGTGTCAAAGTCATCGATGAGTTGGTTATTGAAACGGACTCTCGAGGTCGTTGACGTCATTGTCATTTTATTGAGACGGACTAATTTGGCTAGAATGCCAAAGCAGAGCAAATTTTGGTACAGTACGTTACGATCAATACTGTCATATGCTTGCTTAAACTCAACGAAAATTCGGTGTACGGCTGTGTTGAGCTCCCAGCATTTTTCAAGTAGCTGCTTAACTGTGAACAATTGGTCTATTGTCGATCTACCTGCCCTAAAACCACCTTGATACTCACCAATAATACTGTTGGCGTATGATCCAATTTCTAATACTTTTAAGATTTTTGCAAATATTCTGTACCCCATATAAAGTAGTAATATGCCTCTATAATTTCCGCACTGTAACTTATCGCCTTTTTTGGGGATAGGGTATATAATTGATTGGCTCCACTCGTTTGGCATATGTTCTTGTTGTCAAATGTGCTAGATGACTTTGTGAATAGCTTTATGAACATTGTTGCTACCCTATTTGATGAGCTCCACTGGAATCTCATCGATGCCCGGCGCTATATTACTCTTTTGGGGTTTGATGATGAAACACACTTCATCCAAAGTTGGTAGGGCCACTGGAGGCTCTACACAAAATCTATAGGCTCCGATATTGTGGAGCTATGCAGAAGATTAAGGACGTTCTGGAAATATGATGCCCTTTTTTCCTTAATCTTGGTTTCATCAGCGATGATATTGCCGATGTCATCACGACCAAGCGTGATTTTGGGCTGATAACTACGTTTCAAGCTTTTCACTTCTTTGTATGCTTGTCTTATGCTGTTGCTCGCTAGGCTTACATCTATACTTCTCAATTGGTCATCATAGTATTTTCTTTTTTAATTCCAATGATCTTATTCACTTCTTTTCTGAGATTTTTATAGTGTTCTCTCTTCGTCCTGGTTTTTCTACTTACGTATTTTTGTACGCCTGATTCTTTTTATCTAACGCTTTCACTCATTATCAAACGATTCATTCCTCTCGCGCCGGGCTTGATGAAATGTGAAATGTTTGACCACAGACGCCGTTTGGAGCCTTTCGATGTCAAATTTTTGTAGCGGGCTGGTGTTCGCCGAATATGTCTTTGACATACGACATCTATAGGTTAATTTGATCAAGTAATGATCTGAGTTACAATTGGCTCCTCGGTATGTTTGTATGCTCGAGGCCCAACGTTGTTGGATCAGAACATGGTCGATCTGGTTTTGTGTTGCCATCCGATGATACTCAGGTCATTTTATGAATGCGTCGATGTGGGAAGCAAGTCGAACGTATAACTAGATTTCTGCTACATATATAGTCAATCAGGCGATGGCCATTGCCATTTGTTTTATCGTGGAGGCTATATCCTCTAGTCGTTTCCTGATGAGATAGCTCGTTGCCAACCTTAACGTTAAAATCACCCAGAATTATTTTTGTGTCAACTAGGTAATGTGACGTCAGGTGGAGTTCCTTCACAGCCCACATGGCGGAAAGTCGACGTATTGCCGGTGTTCAGAAAGACAAGCCCTCTCCTAGCTGCCATCTCTGGAGCTCTTTTCCCCGCAGATCAGTCTGAGGCGCACTCTATTCGATTCATTTGGCATTGAAGCCTCCCCCAACGTGTATGTGACCGTCTTCTCTCGAGACACCGTCCTCTCAAGCATTAAGCTCGACTTGAAAAGATGATATCGGCTTGTTTGGCGGTAGATGAACACTAAAGAATATAGTTAGAGAGTGTTGTCTCGAACGCAGACAGCATGATGTGCAGAGAAGAGTGCCCGCACTATCTCGTTCATCTTAACCGCATGATGTATGCGAGGTTACTGTAGGGTTCCACGCTTCCACATAACCAGCTTGTAGCCAAGGCCCTATGGATCATTGTTCACATTGTCCACTAGATCTTGCAAGCAGTGCGCCTTGCTTTTGTTAATCAACTTGTGAAGGCATTTCTTGGCCAACTTATATGCTGCAACCCGGTTGCATGGCTCTTAATGGTTCCGTGCCCGTTGAGGTCGCCTCACGGACCCTTGTTCATACTGTCCACTAGATCTTGCCAGTAGCGAGCCTTGCTATTGTTGATCAATTTGCGAAGGCATTTCTTGGCCGACTTATATGCTGCTGAGCGGTTGCTTGCCTCGTGATGTTTCCGCGCCCGTTGAGCCTCACGCCGAATCTTGTGATAGTACCCTCGTTTGTCAGCGATTTCAGTTGACCACCAATACACTGGGGGCTTGCCGTGCCAGGGTTTTAGATGGGGCATAGAAACATTGCAAGCTGTCGTGATGATGCTCATAGTTGAGTTCACCACGTTTGAGCTGCCAGTTCTTCCGTCCCCTCTGAATCTTCCTGCAGTGGTGCACCTGCTGTGATGAACCTCTCAACGTCCATCCTTCCGATGTTCCATCCAATTGTAAAAAGCCGAGAGCCCGGACGTCGGGAGACAACATCGCTTATCTCAAGTAGAATGCACTGATGGTCACTGGCTGAGTAATCCTCTAATACTCTCCTGTTGTGGATCCTCCGTACTAAGGACTTCGAGGCGAATGTCACATCGGGTGCGGTTTCTTTACTGCCAATACGGCAGAAAGTCGGCGTGTTTCCAGTGTTTAGTACGAGGAGCGCCATACTGGCTGCCATTTCTAGGATTCGTTTTCCTTGCGGATCTGTTTGAGGCATGCCCATTCGATTGCTTTCACGTTGAAGTCTCCCCCAACGAGCACGTTTCCGTCTGCGTTCGAGACAGTGCCCTTCAAAGCATAAAGCTTGGCTTGGAAAGATGATATTGATTCGTTCGGCGTTAGGTACACACTAAACAAGGTGATCCCTGAGCGCCGAACCCACACAAAATCATCCCCACGTCCACAGCTCTCCGCCTGGAAATCGCTATTCCAAACCCAGATGGCGGCAGTACCAGTTTCGTCAGGATACCATGATGTTGAACTTTTATCATGATGTTGCTCACTCAGTAGCAAAAAGTCGGCTTTCATGTCCCTCGCAAACGCCCAAGCAGATTTTGGGCGATTGAACTGCTGTGTAGGTTTAGCTGCAGGATGCGGGTCATCGAAGTCCTAATGTTGCCTTCGCTAGGGCTTCCTTGAAAACCCGGCATTTTTCTGATCCCCATATGTATCCAAAATCATGTCTTGGATCAGCATCCTTGCAAAGAATGCAGTGTGCTTCTCTCGTACACTCTTTTCTTTTATGCCCCATTTCGCCACATTTGTAACATAGAGAACTCCTATCGGGTCCTTTGCATACTTGTGTGGTGTGACCATAGCCAAGGCATTTGAAACATTGAAGAGGCGTTGCTCTTCGCCGTATCCTACAGACAACCCACGCTATTCGCACTTCGCCCTTGTTCAGAAATTGTTCGGCGTCCTTCTCGGTCAAGGCAATTATGGCCATGCATTGTCCCCTATGGTTTTCTGGTGTCAGCCTCGCCCTGATCTCGCCCACGCTTGGGAATTCCCTTTTGATGGGCCTCTTCCACCTCGGCCAAATCCGAGACGCTGCGTATGTCTCTTATTTCAATCGTTGCCATCGGCTCAAGCGAGGCTATAGCTAACCTCTTGCCGAGGACTCTCTTTACAGCGTCGCAGAAAGCTTCCCTATTCTCAGCCTCCGCTCCGAATCCGACCAGTATGATGCCCGACCGCGTTGGTCGTACTGCTTTAATGATAGTGTTAGTGTCTTCGCGCCTTACGTTTCCACTGATGTTCCGCAGCACCTCCGCGTAGGATCGACTATCTTGGGGTTTAACGAGCAGTACCTGCTGCCGGGGTCTTTGTCAGTGCTTCTTCCTCTCCTGTTTTGCATCTAATCTTTGTTCTTCTTGGGCGTCTGTGCAAACTTTACTTTCTGAAATTTCCTGAAGGAGTTTCTAAGCGGCTTTTGTCGCTCCTTTTGCAAACACTGTCTAGAACCCCTGATCTGGTGTTCCATGCTCATCAAGTGCCTCTTCCTTCCTTCTTCTATCCTGATCTTCTTCGATTGTGCTGGAAGCCATTCTTTTATTAATTTACAATTGTGGAGCTGTCTGTACGCGGCCTCTAGATTTCGCCCCCAGCACGTCTTTAGTCTTTTGCTCTTCTTCGGCCTTCTGGTCCTCTTCCGTCTTTAACCAGCTCTTCCGATAATGCCCTATGCGGCGAAGGATCTCCTCTAGTTCAAGAAGCCCAATCCTTACTGCTTTGGTGATTTTTGTCTAGTCGCATGGAGGTTATATTCTTTTTAGAACAACTCCTGCTTTTCGGAAAAGCCTTTCTTCTTCATGTCGCTGGGCGGCGATTGTACTTTGTGGCCATCGTCCTTGGGAGAGGTTATCGGCTTCTGTTTCCGAGTACAATACTTCCGCCACCTTTTCGACGTTGGCGATGAAATCACACATCGTCGCTTTATTTGCCTGGTCACTCGTTTCTTTTCCTGCCGTAATCTCCTCGTTGACTTCAGGATGGTTCTTTACTAACTCGGAATTTACGACCTTTGCTTCAATTGCTATGGTAGCAATCGCAGCAGTGACCATCGAATTCTCGAATTTCTTTATATTTTCCTCCACCGCTCGTACATCTGGCGCGTCCTGCAGAGTTTCCCGCTTTTCCTTCATAGGACGCTCTAGCGTTCACATCATTTTTTTGCTGCGCCCGAACGCCCTAGGAATCTCAGTCTGGACCATACTGTCTGTTAATCTCCGTTTTTCGTCCGTCTTCACTGTCAGTGCATTAATCGTCGTTTTTGTCGTCGTTAGTACCGCTCCCGATGTGCTGTTAACATCGTGATTGCGTCGGCGTTATTGTTATTTTTGCATTCTTCTTTTGAGTTTTTTTAATCTTTTTTAAGGGTTCTTGGTTGCTCCAGTTTTATTGGGTCCCCTTTCGGAGCCGCTATCTCCATTTGTGTGTGTAGTCGCCTTTTTGACCCCTGGTTATTTTTGCAGAGTAGGGAGGCCAGGCGCGGGTTGGCACAAGCCCTTATGGGGACAAGTGTTCAGAGCCAGACTAGCGCTAATCGGGAGTCCGTCTCAACCAAACCTACACATCCAACACAATGGTGCAAACTTCGAACATACTCCGTGGCCTGCCAAGGTTTGGTCGGGACGGAGACGGTATGATAGTTGAACTGGAGCCGTTCACACACAAATGTCACCTCGACGTTACCGTGCAATGCAAGTAGGTCCAAACCATCATATCCGCCAGCCCAAAAGCATGAATTCCAGTTTGTTGTCCAAGGCGGAGTCCAGATCCAGTCAGGGTCGTTACCTGTCATCCCAGGAGGGGGCGTCACGGCACCCCCCATATCTTTGGATCCGTGGGGTTGGCGCTCTCCAAAAAATGCTAACCTCTAAGAGTGCTCTTGTCGACCGGCATTCCCCCTGCGGGAATTTCCTCGGCCATGTAGGGGTGGAACTCCAAAGAGAATGCTAGCCTCCAAGAGTATTCCTGTCAGCCAGCATTCCCCCTGCGGGGCCATTTTTTGTTATTGGATACTTATTCGCTACATCCCAATCGCCCTACATCGATTCAGACGATCAACAAACAAATGCAGCTCTAATACCGACCAACGTTTTCTGTGGATATCGATTGCTTTGTATAGAAGTGCCAGGTGGTTGAAATGAAATGCAGAACATATGCTTAAGTTACAGTTTTACAAAAAGGAGGCTCTTAAAATGATACGTGTTCAACCCGGTTTCATACCATCATCTTAATAGTACTAGAATATGTCATTAATTTTTTGCTGCTTTAGTTCTTTCCCTCCAGTATTCGCAGATAATTTCTCAGTGATGATGCCGTGCAGGGTCAAAGAAATTAATTTCAGTATATAGTTCAAAGCCATGATATGTCCTGGATGAAACCAAACCAGATTTTTAACGAAAGCAACTGAGGCTGGTGCCTTCAGGCGCAAAAGAAGTTCTACTTACATCGCCGAGGTTTGTACCTTCATAAAACTTTTACATCTTGCCATCTTCTGATTGCAGTTCTGATCCACTTGCAGAGAACTAGACGTACGATTGCAACAACATCTCTTGATATATGTATTTACTTTCAATTTTCTGTGCGAATATAAAAGGAACTCTGAACGTTATTTTCACAAAAACTGTATGCACTTATCATTGGCTGCACCACGCATATCAGAAAATTTCAAAATATACATTAAGATCCTCATAATTCTGAAGCGTGCTAGTCCTTGGACCTAAATGCACACTAGCTAGCGATTGAAAATAAGGAAAATAAGATGAAAAGCTTTGTGCAATACAAACAACATCGAAGCATTCAACTTTAAAAAGAAATCGCAACCAAAAGGATGAGGCGAATGAAAGTACTTTTGAGTATTCAAAAATTACTATGCAGCAGCAAAACTTGAAAAAATTCTTCAAGCATAAACAGATTCGTTCTCCACGAATACGTCCTGCTTGCCAGTATTCGGGAAGTGATTCGACCTCAGTATCATATTCTTCGCCGAAGATCTCTTTCCTCGGTCACAACAACAACTTCGCATCTCCTTCCCAACTAGCTTATGACCAGGACACATAACTTGACGAAATACGACATCTACGAGACTCCATTGCAATAGTTTTGATATGATAGCAATGGCGACGACGACGAAGCTCCCGTCCAGGATTTGTGAAGCATCGTCGTCGTCTTCATCGTTGTTGCTGTCCTAGCCATACAGGATTCAATGTTGAACCTCGACCCAAAAAAGTCAAGTCAAAAAATGACATTTGCATGAAATGAAAGAACGACAGAGCATCACCAAGTGGAAGCATGCTGATGGCATGGCTCCATCATAGTGCTCGGATTAGAGTTATGATTATTGTACGCTTTCAAATTGGTTGAAGTTTGTTTGTATTGTTGGCGCTGGTTTGCTGCTTGGCCATTGCAATGGCCAAAAACTTTTCTCGGGAAAACGCATTCATTTAATTTTTCGCTGCGACGACAACTACTTTCTAGAGTCGGCCAACAACAATGAACTTCCACCGGGTGAATGGTATTTCGTTTTGACTTCATCTGAGAAAAAGTTTTCCTCTAACAATTCATCCGTTGAACTAAGTCATCTGGTTTTATGAGAAACGCTAAAAGCGTTTCATTTTCGGTGAACTATTCCGAGCACAATAGTCAATCGATTCAATAAATGCAATGACTGTGCGGACAATTTCAATGGTTGATTTTATTAGAGTTGAATGTTTATGGTGAGGATTAAGCAAACTCAATTGGTTTTGAAGCTTTCCAGAAAAGTATTTTATTGGAAGTTATTTCTTTCCAGAGGTTTGAGAACGGAAAAGTTTATAAAATAAGTAGAAAGGGCACTTATACGGGTGTCAAAGTCCCTCCAAATCTCAGTGTGTGCATCGTGCTTTGAAACAAAGCACTTAACATAGATGTGTTAATTCTTGAAGTCACTTTTAAACATTTAGAAGGGTTTTAAATTTTAAACAAATTACATGCTTTGTTTCAATGCATTTATGTGAGTTGCTTCTATAAGAAAGCTCCATAAATAAAAAAAGCATTTACAATAAATCCAAATTTTTATATCATAATTTAAACCCCTGCTCTTTTCTTTGCTGGGGCTTGAATTCAGCCTCTCAGATTACCAGTCCAAGACCCTCACATGAAACCTACACGACGTGATAGTCAATCGGCAATAGCCGAAGCAGTGTCCACCTTCTGATGGCGGTGACTCTTACCCAATAGTTCGGCTATAACTACTATTCGAATAAAACTCATGTCAAGCTTATAAACATCGCTCCACCAATTAATGTTTTTCCATTCTTATATTGACGATCTTCAATTGCAGGTACGAACAAAGTTCTACCATCTGGAAAGATCATACCGTTTCCTTTTAGCCAATTATCTCTTGCGAAATCACACCGTATCCAACATTGATTCGTAAAATAAACAGTATCCCATTCGTTCAGATATTATGATATACGAGTACCCTTCTCAATGCCATCCAGTATTTCCAAGTCCTCGACATTTCCTTTGACAACATATATCACGTCTGTTAATTCACTGTCAATAAAAGTCTGCCGTGCATAATCCACTATGCTCGAGCAATCTATAAGATCTAGATTATTGCATGAAAAACGGAGACAAGTCAGGAAAATCGGTCCCATTAATCTTCTATTCGGAAAGTTATGTCATGTGGTTTGTATCTACTTTGCCGAGAGAAAGTAAATTAATGTTCAAGCAAATTTTTTTGCATCAAAAGCTAATTCATCCTCGAAAGTCGCACTCAACTGCCCACTATAGTTCGAAAATTGAACGCCGATCGGTCCATTAGCCCACTAAGACATAATTCCACAAATTCAATGCAAGGAAATTGAATTGAACGCAAAAAGATAATGACACTAAAGTACCATGAAAGTCGCATGTCTGAAAAATACCAACATCGTAATCAACATGTTTTTGCAACGACCTCAATCGCTGGTGGTTGATTCGCGCGTTCGTCCAGTCATGCAAACCTTCATGTAACGAGTTTCAAATCAAATACGCGGAAATGCGTCAGCATCAAATAAGTGATTGCTGATTGCTCGGGAAATTTATTTTCATGCAGGGCGATTTCTAATGATCAAAAATTTCGTACTTCATACGCATACAAGTACACTCCGTTTAGTTTGTACCGTTTCAATGCAAATCCTCTTTCAATTTTGATACGGTTCCACTCTCCGTTACGATAAGAAGCATAAAACTGATTGCCTATACGAGTATTTGCGTTTAATAGCTACCGGTTGCGGGGTTTAATGAAAATGAAATGCTGAATAAATGCATTTACTCCTAGATTGTTTAGACAGTACAAGTAGAAGTGAATCAGAAATTATGATTCAATCATAGGAGTTCTTTCTGTTGTTCTGGTTCGCAGCAAGTGGAATTTAAATAGGCTATTACAAGGAGCGATGAATAAAACACGTCTGGTTGTGGCGACGGACTGTAGAAGAAGAAAAACTAAGCAAGTTTATTCTCGTGTCAAAAGTTTTAGAACAATTTTGGTACATTAGTTTATTAGTACATTGAGGTGGGTTTCATATTTCAACACCCCAACTCATTCGGACAAAAGACAATTTGATTCAATAGATAAAAATAAATGCAAACTGATTCTACGTTAATTCAAGTAATCAACTCCATTCTACGTTATCTCAAATGATCAAATTGACAAATTACTTCAAACGATAATCAACATTGATTTTACAATAGTTCATTCTTCATCATTTCATCTCTTGTTTTGTCTAGATGCCCATTCCATGAACACCCACGTTCAAAATCGGTCCGACGACGGCCTTCGTCAAACAATCTGCAATGTTGTTCTTTGATGGTACGTATTTTACATCGATGATTCCAGCCTTCACCTTCTCACGGACGTGATGGAATCTTACATCGATGTGTTTGCTACGCTTTCGGAACGCATCGACCTCGGCAATCGTTATTGCACTCATGTTGTCACATCTGATCACCACAGGATCTTCCGTTCTCTTGAATTCATTGCGAAATATTTGCAACCATATGGCCTCACAAGTAGCAAACGATAAGGCCATATACTCAGATTCAGCTGTTGAAAGAGCCACGGTATTCTGAAGCTTACTGGCCCATAAGATTGCTCCTCCAGCCAACATAAACACGTATCCAGAGCAGGAACGTCGCTTATCGATGTCGACACCCCAATCAGCATCTGAGTAACCATGAAGTGATTGGTTACCCGCACGATACACAATACGATAATGCATAGTACCCTTCAAGTACCGCATTATGCGCTTCACGGCGGTCCAATGAATCCGCCCATAGCATGAGTTGAATCTGCTCACGTAATTGACAGCAAATGCAATGTCTGGTCTCGTTCCTTGAACCAAATATAACAACGAACCGACCGCTTGTTGATATGGAATGTTATCCGTTGATTCATCCTCCTTCTTCATATCTGTTGACAATCTTTGACTTGGATCACTTGGAGTAACCGCTGGCTTGCAGTCACTCATTCCAAAACGCTCGAGAATGGTTTCGATAGAATGACGCTGATGTATAGCGATTCCATTCTTGACGTACTCGATGGAAATGCCAATTATACTGTTCGCTCTACCAAGGTCTTTTATCTTAAACTCGGTACTAAGAGCCTTCTTCAGTGCCTCCATCTTGTCGCGTTGCTTCCAAATAATCACAGCATCATACACATACACTGCCAGAATCACTTCCAGCGATGGCAAGAGGTAGATACACGGATCAAGCTTTGATTTGGTTAGCCCAATCCCGATGAGAGCTGCATCTAACTTTAGGTTCCATTGACGGCCCGCTTGCTTCAAGCCATACATCGCACGATTCAACCTGCAGACCCGTCCGGTCCCGTCATTGAATCCCTCGGGTTGGTCGGTGAAGATCTCCTCGTCGAGATCCCCTTGAAGGAATGCGGTCACCGCATCCATTTGGTCTACATTGTAACCCTCTTGAGCGGCCATGGCCAGCAGATAGCGAATTGACCCATAGCGTACAACGGGCGAGAAAGTTTCCTCATAATCTATGCCGGCCTTTTGAGAGCAACCCTTTGCCACCAACCTCGCTTTATGGCGAACAACTTCACCAGCTTGATTACGCTTCAACTTGAAGACCCATTTGGTCTTGATTGTTTTTCGGTTGACTGGTAGCTCAACCAAAGTCCATGTTCGGTTCTCTTCGTGTGACGCCAATTCTTCCGCCATCGCCTTCTCCCAATGTTGACTCCTGTTGCCTTTGACAGCTTCATGATATGATTCGGGCTCATCGATTTCCGCTACAAAAACGAAATTCGCCTCCACATTCCTTGATTTCGGGGGACGCGTTGAACGCCTTACATCCCCAACTGGAACTTGTAGTGTACTGGGTGGGACATAGTCCTCGTCCGACCCATATTCAGACTGCGATTCAGCTAGTGTTTCGTCGAACCCGTAGGACAAATCACTTTTGACATTCGTTGTTGATTCATCGCCATCGCCCACAATAGACTCATTCCGGGAAGTTGGTGAGCGAATTATTGATGCACCATCGACAGCTGACTCTGTCATGGGAGACTCGACTTCATGATTTTCAAGCCCTCCGGTCGACTTTTGCTCTTCGACTTCCCCTAGAATGAAATCATCGAGAAGATTAATTTGAACGTCATCATTTACTTCCAGTTGTGGTGCACTTTTGAAGACGACATCCCGACTCGTATGAACTATTCAAGTCTCAGGATCAAAACAACGCAAACCTTTTTGCGTATCGGTGTATCCAACGAAAAACATCCTTTTCGATTTCGCATCCAACTTTTGCCGCTTCTCCTTTGTGACATGCACCATCACCAGCGATCCGAATAATTGCATCGACGAAAGATCGATGGCTCCTTCTCTCCAGAATTGCTCCGGGACCTTGTTCCCGAGCGTGCGATTCGGTGAACGATTTGTAACGTACGCAGCCATATTAACCGCTTCAGCCCAAAGCGGCTTCTCCAAGCCCGCGTTGAACAGCATGCACTTTGCACGTTCTATGAGCGTTCTGCTCATACGCTCGGCCACGCCGTTTTGTTGTGGTGTGTACACACAACTGGTCTGATGCACGATTCCACTGCGCTTGCATTCGGTTTCGAACTCGCCGAGATACTCTCTGCCATTATCGGAACGGAACATTTTAATTTGTAGTCCGGTTTGCCTCTCCACAAGCATCTTGAACTCAACGAAAATCCTCCCGATCTGACTCTTCTGTTTTGCAAAATACACGAAGACCTTTCGTGAAAAATCATCGATAAATGTTACGAAGTATTTTGCGCCCTCAACTGAAGGCGTATCCATCGGGCCGCAAACGTCGCTGTGAACTAATTCCAGTATTTGACTTGTCTTGATTTTGGCACCTTCTTTCTTGAATGGACGTCGGCTTTGTTTGCCTTGTGAACACGGAATACATTTCGCCAACGCTTGTTTATCGCCGTCAACTTTGATTCCATTCACAATTCCACTCAGTTTGATCAGCTCACCATGCGACAAATTACCCAATCTCCGATGCCACGTCATTAGATTGTCTTCGTCTTTGCCTGCTAACAGCCCACTAGCCTTCGATGAATTCGTGATCTTGTATGTACCGTTTTCGGATGGTGTATTCAGTAACGCATCACCCGCACCGCTTCGAATGACACAACCACTGCTGTCGAAATGCACACTGTTCCCAGCTTTCACAATGCTCGATACTGACAACAAATTTGCCGCTATTCCAGGGACTAGCAATACGTTATTCACTGGAATTATGTGCTCCCCAACATTTAGCTCGATGGAACCGGTGCCTACAACTTTCAAGCGGGTGCTGTCAGCCGTTGTTATGTCAGCGAATTCATTGCTACTGGTGAATTGCTTGAACATCTTCTTGTCGGATGTGAGATGAGAACTCGCACCCGAGTCAATGAACCACGCGTCCGTTGAACCAGTTGCCGTCATAGCATAAAAGGCTGGTTTGGCGCTTCCGCCTTTGCCTACATCATTTTATGTGTTGGTTTTGCACTGGAGGCTCTTGTGCCCTTTCTTACCACATGTGAAGCACTTGATCGAGCCGCTTCCCTTCTTCTTCTTCTTGCTTTTCGACTCACTCGTAGCTGGTTTGGATGCAGCTTTGAATGCGCCTGTGGCATTCCCTTCGCTGTTCAACACGCCTTTCGAATTCGCATGCTCCAACAGACTTCTCTTTAGCGTTGCTGATGTAAATCGATGTCCACTTGAACCGTCACTTGTGAGGACATTGCTACCATCAAGTCCACCGATGAATGCTTCATATTCAGGCGTTAGACCATAAATTATAAGCCCGCACATTATTTCGTCATCAATCACAAAACCGGCTTCTTGTAAACGGCACATCGCGGCTGTATGTTCGCGCAGAAATGTCTCCATTGAGTCAAAGTTTGATAACCGCAACGATGTGAAGTCTCCGAGAACCTTTGCTTTGTTAAGCCAATTGTTATTACGGTACAATTCCAAACACTTTTTCCACAGATCCGCTGCCGTATTATGTTCACCAATTTCATCGTGTAGTTTTGGATCTATTAGCATCATTAATCTTGCTTTAGCTTGTTTGGATTTCTTCACACGGTCACTTACTGAAATCGCATCACGAATGATTGCCGCATTTTCTGCATATCGCGCACTTTTAACCGCTGCTTGCAGTGTGGCATTGTCCAAATCAGCCGCCAATGCGGCCACTGCAACATCCACCGCCGCCGTTGCAGCGGGTGCCGTTAATTTACTGTCCGTCGCGTTTTCTTCCAGGAATCCATCGAGATCGTGCCACTCCAAAACAAGCCTGGCGTTCCGACGCCACGATAAATAATTATCTGAGCCTGTCAGCTTCGCCACTTTCGTGAAATCACCTTTTTCGCTTTCGATAATGATGACCGAAAAACTCGTAATTTACGACGACAATAAATGTCGGTTTATTGCACTTTTTCTGGGCCACGGAAATTTTATCTTTTAAAATGTACGCCGCACCTTACTTTATTTACTCCGCAAACCTGGGCCCATAACCTGTTGTTCTGGTTCGCAGCAAGTGAAATTTAAATAGGCTATTACAAGGAGCGATGAATAAAACACGTCTGGTTGTGGCGACGGACTGTAGAAGAAGAAAAACTAAGCAAGTTTATTCTCGTGTCAAAAGTCTTAGAACAACTTCGGTACATTAGTTTATTAGTACATTGAGGTGGGTTTCATATTTCAACACTTTCCATCATTCACATTGGTCGCATTGTTATCACCCCTTAACATTCTGTACATTTTCGAACCGTTATGTTCGGTTGGGCTGTGTATCGACGATTCGTGGCAAAGGATGTCACCTCTTGAAGAAAGTCTAATTTCATATCACTTCTGATGCAACACCACCGACGGACCCATATGTGGTGCCCTTAAGTGGAATTTCGGCTAGCTGACTATTCAAGGCGCACGGCAAAAGCAATAAAACGGAACACCTGGATCCCGATAGTGGTTTCAAAAAATATTAGGAAGGTCGGATATTATTTGAGCATACGCGATCCGAGATCCACGGTCCGCTAAAAGCGTGCTACCAGCACCGAAATCCTTTAACTACACCTCGAAACCTAGATACGATTACTAGCAAGACAAACTCCCGCCACGGTCGCGGCTGAAGCTGTTGCGGTTGCTTCTACTGCTACTGGTGCTGTTCCCGCGACATGTTCGCGGTGACGATCAGTAACAGACTCCCCTTTTGGTTGGCAATCGTCCACTTGCTAGATGTCGCAACAGGGCTTGACGAGCCTCTCATTCATTTCGCCGCACCCTTGCCTTCGCCAATGCAATGCGTGCATGTGCAGCGGGAAAAGGTGTTGCCATGTCTGCATTTCAATTGCAGATTTGAATTATTATATTAATGAAAAATAATAATTGAGAAAAGTTTAAATAATAATAGGAGAAGATAAATATCATAAAGAATAAAATTATAAAGACAATTTTAAATTTCATCTAGAAAAAATGATCTAAAATTTATATTTATAAATAAAAAAATATTTCATGATTTATAACTATAAATTGAAAACAATAAATTTTACAAATCTGCAATTAAAATTTCGGATAAATGTTATGAAGGTTTTCGAGCAGTTTGCTTAGGCGACTGCTCGATTAGTACACAAGGCTGAAAAAATTGTAAAGCCTGCTTTTTACATGCTGTTACGTTAAAAATTATGCTGGACGCTACGCCGCACAAGCGATTCCGGTTGGGGGCCTTGGGGTCCCGACTAGCCCGTGGAGACGGGGTAGATAGCGACGCTCGCCAACCCTAAAATTGCCCCCAGGAGCCAATTTGCAAGCTTGCCGCTCCCCGGAATGGTCCTACTAACGCCACTAACTCACACCAGGATAATCACTGACTTAAAAACACAAAAAGAACCCCGAGGAGACCTAACGTGGATTGAGGTCCTAGACAGAAGGACCCTTGCGCACTCCAGACCAAGCTTAGCCTTCGGTCAACACTGCGCGCTCCACGCGCAAAAACACTGCTTTAACACTTGCATGACATAAAATCTTATTTAAAAAAAATCAATTCTGCTTCAAGTAATTAATGCAATTATTATTCCACAATAAATTTAATACCAAATTGATATTAAAAAGGATTTATCAAAACTTATCACTTACTCTACGTTGGGGGCCCCGCCGATGAACGAATTAAATCTTCGGTTGTCTCGATTAGTTTTTCTTTTCTTCTTCTCCTATTGGGTTGATATCTTGTTTTATAAATCCCAAATGTGTACGATATTTGCTTTCTCCTCTTGGGAATAAGTTAAACGCTGCCTGTCGGTTTTATAGACGTCCTTCGTTGGCCAGAAATCCGTGTAAAAAAGAGACCGTTTTCATCGTCACTGGCTCTTTTATCGACTTGGCCCAACGGCTCTTTTACTTGAGTTGAAGAACCCAAGTTCAAGGCCACAACATTCATAACGGCTGCTCAACCTTGCAGTGTTTATTTCAGGCGCAAACCCAGTTTTTTACTTGGTGGCCATCTTCCTTTCGCGCACTGTACTGTATTATCAATAACAAACTTACCGATTGTTTTGATTGAAATGTCAGTTGTGTTGATACTTGTTATTCCGTGCGCGTATGTTTACATTCGTCGCGAGTGAATTTTAAGTGATTGTGTCCGCGGTAATTGTGTCCGCGAAGGGATGTGTTGGGCGATCAGCCCGAGAATCACATAAGTATATCATATCGCAAGCTTTAGCACGGGTGTTTGGTCCTACAATATGTTCACTTTTACACAAGTCCTCTGAGAAGAGTCCGACTTTATTAAGAACATCTTGTTTTTTCCATGTAATATTTTCCAAATATCATCATCTGCTTCCTTTGCATCCTTTAATTGCATTCTATGGTTCATTGCCTCTGTGATGCTTTTGAATTTCACAATATCAACGGTTGTTTCTGCCGCATATACAAATGTGACGTCAGGATCATCAGGAGCTTGTATAAGTGTCGATATACGTAACAGAGCACAACAGCTACAAAATCTAACAGGATGTCGAGTGTTTAAAGGATTCTTGGTGATAACTTTAATGGACGAATCGAATCAAACGGATTTCAAGAATTAAACATTTCTGGAACTGACGGAAATCACAGATTTCCTAATGCTATATCGCGTTAGTGGTATTCGATCCTTAGCGAAATTTTTTCCAAATTTACAAGTGATTCGTGGCAATACGTTGTTTGAGGGATTTGCATTGATCATATTTGAAAATGCCAAGATTGAGGAAATTGGTTTAACATCACCTGTGACAATCAATCGTGGTAGTGTGCGAATTGAGAAAGATCCAATTTATGTTTGGTCCATACTGTTGATTGGAATCGTATTGCTATGAATGCAACGCCGGAGACGCTAATATTTAGGCACAACAAGGCTACCAACGAATGTCAATTGTGTGGTTTAGGAAGAATAAAAGGTGATGTTAACAAACTCTTCTGCTGGAATCAAGATCACTGATAAAAAATATGCCCGTCACAATGTGGAAATCGTGCCAGTAATAGTCAAGGAAAATGCTGCAACGAAACTTGCCTCGGTAGTTGTTCAGATGATGGAAATACATGTTCCGTTTGCCGAAATTTAGTTGCTTATGGTAAATATGGTGAGAACATTTTTATCCACCATTTTTAGTTGAGAAAACAATTCGACAGGACGAGACAATGCAGGAGTTCCCGTCAACAGGATAATTCGTACTGCCTTCCTGGCTAATTTTTCCGCTACGCCCGTACATTTGGCTTCCGTATTTTTCAACGTATATGACTCGAAACTGCATAGACTCCAATTTTTCAATGCATTTTTCCATGATCGCGTAGCTGCAGATAACAACTTTTTCTTCATTGACACCATCGCTGTACTGGACGACATCACCGTTCTTGCCGAATAGTGAAGCACTTGCGTTTTGAGGGCATCATAAATATTATCGCCAGAAACCATCACACCAATAATCCACAAGAGCGATATAAAAATCATATCAAAGGCTGCAAATAGGCAGAAAAACCGCCGCACCACCGACATTCTGCCATCTTGCATATAGCCAGCTACAAACTCCTCCGTAATAAAATTAATGGAATGTGATCGTCCAATGTCTAAAGTCGAGGAATGGCTTCTTATCGACATTGTACTGATATTTTCGTAGATGGATTGTGCTGCGGCTCTTATCTCGTCATTGTTTCTCGTCACTTTTCTTTTGCACTCGCATGTCAATCAATGATACACTCTCAGCAACCGAGTTGAAATTGTAAAAACAGAATCGTGTTCGGATATTGGTGTGAGTATCCCTTCCAGCTTGATGTTTATATTTTTTTTTTTTCATTAGATTTTTTAAGTTTGTTTATAACACCGAATCAATGTTGCAATGATGGAAATATCTTGACTTGGAATCCGGACGTCAAGCACTAACACTTTTTCATGACTTTATCGGATGCGATATAATTTACATGCTGATTTCGATGTTGTTACGACAATTCAATCCGATAAAATTCAATTAAAATATCCTTTCTTCCAAGGACCATAACAGAAAAGACAGCTGCTTACTTTGTTTTGTTTGACACTCATGTAGGTTGCATTTGCATACGTATTATTAAATTGTTACGTTAAAAATGATGATGGGCGCTACGCCGCACAAGCGATTCCGGTTGGGGGCCTTGGGGTCCCGACTTTTCTTCTTTTTCCGCTTAATACTTAATCCCTAACATTACTTAATGCTAATAATTTACATCGTTTATCCTAACCTTATTTTAATCCTTCCCACCTGTACTTCCGCGTGTGGAGTGGTTCCTTGGTAATCTCCCGAATAAAATGTTGGAGTACAAGGAATCCTTCCCTTCTAGGAATGGTTTCGGGGTTTAATTTATATTTCGTAACAATGCGTTAACAATATTTATCGGTGGTTTTCGGACCACAACCATCCCTCATTAACTCTGTTGAAATTACACCTTAAGAATTCACAATAGTGAATAGTTTATTCCGTAAGAAGTCTCGAGTGAATGCGTTGAATTTAAAAGTCACTAGTAGTGAGATATATCTTCTAGATAGGGCTTGTATCGAAATTAATAATGCGACGCTGGATACAAAAGGAACGAGGATTTTATGTCACGGCTTACAGAAGCTTGCTCAGACCATCTGCCGAACCTTGAAAGAGGGAGCCAAATACTTTCAGAATTTTTTTACGGTACCCCCCATTAAGTACTACCTACGCCTGACGTTGCTACTAGAAATTATTACATATTATTCAACAACATGTTGAA
This sequence comes from Odontomyia ornata, assembly GCA_963969285.1. NCBI lineage: Eukaryota > Metazoa > Arthropoda > Insecta > Diptera > Stratiomyidae > Odontomyia > Odontomyia ornata. The sequence goes on from OZ017740.1 coordinate 284,680,034, forward strand.
CAATTCGTATTTCCCAAATGAGTAGTAAAAGGCCAAGGTATTTTCGATGGAAAGGAACCTTTGTGTCCTTTAAGCTATCTCCTAATCAGCTTCCTGCCTAATATCAGCAATGTGTTTGCAGTGATAATGTAACAAGCATTAAACGTCCACATTGAGAAATATGAGTTCATGCCGAGTTTCCAGTTCGGTTTCCGTGCCAGGCATTTGTAATGATTTTTCTCGCTCGGATCGATTACTTCCCGAGGGAAGTCGATTCACATACGTGAAACCTCGAGCCATGTCAACGAACCGTATCCTTAAAGTCAACAGGTCCGAGAACTGATAGTTTATTCCGTAGTGGCTGTTTATCGACCAGCTAGTTCGGAGAGGAGTACGATCGTGGGTCTCATTGTGGATAGACTATGAACTCACGCGTTCTCGATCTACATACCGACGCGGTGTCAGATATACTCAACTTTAATCCAAACCGAAACCAAACTCAACTTTAATCCAAACCGAAATAGTCTACGCTAACTGAAATCTACAAAATACAAACTACGACACCGTGAACCGAACCTAAAGCACTGAACCAGTTAGTTGAGAATTACCCAGTATTACGTCTGCTCGACGACCTACTTACGTTCCGCGTCTCTTTCCGCTGAAAAATCTAAGCTACTGAAAGGAAAGAAGTTATTTAAGTTAACATTTCATATTGTTTATTACTATGTATGACATGTGAGAATTTCAACTTCAATTTAGAGTAAAATATGACTTAAATTGAGTTTATATTTAATGATTGCAAAGGAAAAAGGAGATTTACAATTTGTTTGTTGACGCAACTCGTTTGTAAGAAAAAATAAAAGCATTCGGTACATTTCACTTCCAGTTGCTAGTTTTTCTTATTTTCAATGAATCGATATAATAGTAATTTTTTTTTCGATATAGAAAACGATGATATACTTTACATAATCAATAAAATGGAAATGAGTTTTATTTTTCAATTTCTCTGTTATTAGATTTCATTTTGTCAATTTAATGTTTGTTTGTTGTTTTTTTTTTGTACAAAAATTAATTTTATTTCAGGGAATCATCTGTTTATGTTATTCGTTTGGCGGTATTTTTATTCTTCGTTTTTCTTTGTGTATGTGTGTTAACTTGTTTCGATGCAAATTTTATAGCGATTGATTTTGACGAAATCAATTAATCCTGAACTATTTTTCATTTCTGAACTACACTTAAGCACGTTTTATCCTATAAATCTAATATAACCTTACACCCATTGACTTCCTTACATACCTATCATCCCACATGGAAGTGGCTACTAATACTTGAATTTTGTTCAACTCCTCAAACGAGGTCTTAGGTTTGGGTCCAGGAACTTATGTTTTTCACTGATGGCGATGCCGGTTCAGCCTGAGTTGCAAACGTCCTCAGGTGACAATACCATGTGTATTGGGCTCTTTAGGTCCCGCATGTAACTAAGGAATTTAGAGAAAACTCAATAAGGTTATAGAAACGTCATCGATTCTGCCCTAGGTACTCACTTGATCGGCGTCAAGGTGGCGAGATCACTAGACCCGCAACTTCGTTCCTACTTTACGCACTTCTTGGAAACAGCTGTGATTGATGGTTCCCTAACAATGAAACTGTTGCCCCCGAAATCGAAAGTAACAAAAGAGAAGGTTTTTCTGTAATTTTCACATTCACCGTGCACTTTGGTTTTGCGTTTGTACTCAAATTGCAGAAATCTAGCCAATTACAATAGCTAAATTACACGCTTGCGAAATAAGTGAAATTGTTGACCAAACTTTTCACAAAAATCGAGTTGGGTTAGTTTTTCCACTTCGATGACAGCCGTTACATAATTATTGACGCAATTTCAATGTCTTCTGTCACCCATCTTGGGTACTTTCAGTCCATGCAAATTTAACGGCCATTTTCAATGTAATTATTGCAGGATATAAAAGCTCAAGAAATTTGCATGCATGTATATATTACAAGCAAGCAGTTTTGCTTTGGGCAACGCTACAGTTAGGCAGTCAACACCTTAAACGTTATGGCTGGTGCGGGTAGTTTAGAACCGGTTCTTTCCTGTGCTTGATACATCGAGGTTTATCTCGATTAGTATCTGAACTGTAATGGACATATCAACACCATGCTCAGCAAAGCGCTTGACGTGTTTGTAGGGTCTCTGTCGCCTCCAGTGGTGGCCGTTAATCAATTCGTTGTCGCGGCGATCGGGCTGAATGTGGTCAGAGCTTCGCGCCGTGTTGGAACTCTCTCTTGCTCGACATCCATCCACGGAGCAACACGGACGAGTATAAAAATTCCACATAAACTTTGTATATTTTTTGTCAATAGAATCTAAGTTAGTAATTGAACATACCTGGTCTTTCATTTCATTGGCAACACGTTCTGTACGAAGACACATCCGTACATTGGTGACCCCAGAAGGTAGTTTTTTAAAAATTGTCTTAATGGCCGAGGAAGAGTTTCAGGACGCAGACAGCGGTGCCATGAGCCCAGTACCCAGTCAAGAAATCAGCGCCATCGCCATTAAGCTACCTCCATTTCGGCAAGACGAGCCGGATTTGTGGTTTTTGCGGATTGAAGCACAATTCCGCACCGGCAAAATCTCCAGCGATCAAGCCCGATTCGACAGAGTGATCGCAGAACTGAAAGTGTCTGTGATTTTGCAGGTGGCTGATATCATCAAGTCGCCGCCAGCCGTAAATAAATACGCGGCATTAAAATTCCGGTTGTTGTCAATATTCGGTTTAAAAGAGCACGAAAGACTCAGACAGCTGCTGTAAAATTTGGAGTTGGACGACCAACGTCCGTCGCGTCTATTGCGCAAGATGCAGGCAATTGCAGGTATCGACATGCCAGAGGTTATGATCAAAGACCTGTGGCTGCACCGCCTCCCATCGAATATACGCTCTATTTTGGCCGCCTCTGAGCAACAAACCTTGGAAAAGTTGGCCAACGCAGCGGACCGGATCGCAAGCTATGAAGCAACGGAAATGCTGGCCAATGTGCAACGTCGTCCCGAGGGTAAATCAACGGAGACCGCCGACGTCGAAGGCATGGAGTTTAAAATCGCAGAACTCCGTTTGGAGATAGGTCGAATTAAATCCAGCGCACACAATCCAAACAACGCACGATGCAACGCATGCCGCTGTTCCGGTCAACAAAATTCCTCAATTCAAAAGAAACCGACGAATAATTGGTGTAGCTACCACAAACGATTCGGTGCGATGGCAAGACGATGCCAATCTCCTTGTGAATTCCGACTTGCGACGTCGGGAAACGTATCGAACCGCTAGCCTCACAGGCGAAAGCTAGCGGTTGCAATTCTAATCGCCTACTAGTGTCAGACCAAAGAAGTAAGCTAATATTTTTAGTCGAGACAATCGCAGACGTTTCGGTAATTCCCGCCTCATTACTAAAACGTAACAACAAATCATCATCACCGAAGCTTTTCGCTGCAAACGGTACACAAATCTACACCTTTGGAAAAACTACACTGAATCTTTCGCTCGGACTACGACGCGACTTCCGGTGGAGCTTCTACGTTGCAACTGTGTCCCGCCCTATCTTGGGAGCCGATTTTCTAAGGAATTTTGGCCTATTAGTGGACATGCAGAATAAACGCCTTTCTGATCCGCATTCGCAATCTTCTACACAAGGCCGAGTTACCCGCACGCACTGCGAAACCGTTTCTGTGATAAATGCTAACAGCCGCTACCACGCTCTTCTAAGGAAGTTTCCAGTATTGACCGACCCAACCATTAGAACAAAGCCAACGGAACATAATATTCGTCACTTTATAGCTACGACTGGCCCACCCGTATCAGAACGCCCACGCAGGCTCAACAAAGACAAACTCGCAATCGCCAAAGCAGAGTTTAAGTATATGTTGGAACAGGGTTTCTGTCGCCTTTCGAGCAGCCCATGGGCAAGTCCGCTTCACCTCGTCCAGAAGAAAAACGGTTCGTGGCGACCCTGTGGAGATTACCGGTGCCTTAACGCAGCCACAATCCCGGATAAATATCCGATGCGCCATATACAGGACGTCACTATAGACCTAGCCGGAAAACGATATTTTTCAAAAATCGACCTATTCAAAGCTTTCCACCAAATCCCGGTAGAGGAAAACGACATACCAAAAACAGCGGTTGTGACTCCGTTTGGGTTATACGAGTTCACAGTTATGACTTTTGGCCTCCGCAACGCGGCTCAGTCGTTCCAGCGATTTATGGACACAGTGCTCCTAGGCATCAATTTTTGCATCTGCTATATAGATGACATATTAATCGCATCGGAGTCAGAAGAACAACACGTGGAACACCTCCGACAGGTGTTTGATAGACTGGCGAAGTTCGGTTTGAAAATAAACCCTGAAAAATGTTCCTTCGGCGTTAAGGTAATCGAATACTTGGGCCACTTGATCAACGAACATGGAATCTCACCGCCACCGTCTCGAGTCAACGCTATTCGAAACTTCAGAAAGCCGTCCAATGTAAACGAACTCCGCCGTTTTTTAGGAACGATCAATTTCTACCGTAGGTTAATTAAAAACGGGGCTCAGCTTCAAGCACCGCTAAGTAAATATTTAGCTAAAGCAAAAAAAAACGATAAGACACCTATCAATTGGACACCAGCAGCAGAGGAGGCATTTTTTAATTGCAAAAACAGCTTGGCGGACGCCACTATGTTGGTCCATTTTAGGTCAAACGAACCTTTAAGACTGGCGACTGATGCTTCAAACCTAGCGGTTGGAGCGGTGCTCGAGCAGAAGCAACAAGGACAATGGCGAGCTCTCGCTTTCCATCAAAGGAAGCTCTCCGCATCAGAAACTAAATACAGTGTATACGACCGCGAACTCCTGGCAGTGTACGATAGCATCCGTCATTTCCGTCATTTCTTGGAGGGTGCAGAGTTTCATGTATTGACCGATCACAAGCCACTGATGTTTGCATTTCAACAGCCAGCCGCTAAGGCCTCGCCTCGTCAACTCCGGCACTTAAGCTTCGTGTCACAGTTTTGCATAGACCTTCGATATATTCCGGGGTCCACTAACGGCGTAGCGGACAGTATCGAAGAGATCACGATGCCCACGACTATCGACTTAAAGGATTTAGCAAGCAAACAGGAAAGCGATACCGAATTGAAACAATTGCTTAATAAAAACGCCACATCGCTCAAACTTAAACGTGTAAAGCTGGACGGAAACCTGGAGGTAAAAGGGGATGCTTCCTTATCACGTTCACGCGTTTTTTTACCGGAGTGCATGCGCCAACAAATTTTCGATACATTCCACCAACCCTCGCACCCAAGCGGTCGCATTACTGCAAGAACAATTGCCAACAAATTCGTATGGGTTAACATGAAGAAGGATTGCCGTGCATGGGCACGTTCGTGTGGGCCTTGTCGGTGCTCAAAGATTGGCCGCCACCAAAGAAATATTCTTCAAGATTTTCAAGTGCCCAACGCGAGATTCCAACACGTTCATCTGGATATCATCGGCCCACTCATCCAAGTACAAGGATACAAGTACTGTCTAACGATGATCGATCGGCTTTCACGGTGGCCAGAGGCTGTCCCTTTGGCAGATCAGACAGCGCAGTCAGTGGCACGAGCATTCTTTAATAATTGGGTGGCACGATTTGGAGTACCGCGAACCATAATCACAGACCAAGGAACCCAGTTCGAATCGTCTCTGTTTAAAGCATTATCCGGGTTCATCGGCTGCGAAAGAAACAGAACGTCACCGTACCACCCAGCTTCAAATGGACTTATTGAGCGATGGCACCGTACACTCAAGGCTGCCATCATGTGCCACGAAAATAACCATTGCTGGCCGGACATCCTTCCAACGGTGTAATGTTGGGTTGCGAGGCACCGTCAAAGAAGATTTGGCAGTTTCATGCGCAGAAATGCTCTACGGGACAACAATCTCATTCCCAGGAGAATTGATAGCTCCCAGCAACACCAGAGCTGAACCTCACGAGTTTTTCGTCCATCTCCGCAAGACAATGAGTCAACTGCAACCCGCCAACCCATTGCGGCACGGGTCAAGAGTAACATTTCACAACAAAGCCTTGCCTAACTGCACTCACGTATTTTTGAGAATCGATGCGGTTAAGAAGCCACTCACACAGCCCTACTCGGGCCCCCACAAGGTACTGCAACGAGTTTCAGAGTGGGTGTACTCCATCGACGTTAACGGTCGCAAAGTCAATGTCTCGACAGAAAGACTGAAGCCTGCGTTTCTTGAAGTTTCCCAGTCTTCTCCAATCAAGAATCGCAACACCAATTCAAGAAAGCCAGGCCATGAAGAAAGTTCCAGTTTCACACACGATTCCTCCACTCAACCGCAAATAACACACGCACCAAGGTCGTCACACGCAGCAACCACAAGGAATGTATCACCCCGTACGCACAACACTCTTGCACCGACTTGGCGCTGCATTCTTCCACCGATCAATCCTGCGCCGACATCATTAAGGACGTACCCGCCAAGTAAGAAACTCTCCCTGCTTTTACAAGAAAGCAGTAAGTCAGTTGCGGCGCCGCGAATTTATTAACGATTTTGCTCTGGGTCCTATCCACTGGTTAGGTCTTCAGATGTAAACATCGCCGGTGCGTCACATTTCAAGTAATATCGTGACATTAACTACAAGTGTCAACGCCACTCGGGAGGGAGTAATGTAACGTCTCTGTCGCCTCCAGTGGTGGCCGTTGATAAATTCGTTGTCGCGGCGATCGGGCTGAATGTGGTCAGAGCTTCGCGCCGTGTTGGAACTCTCTCTTGCTCGACATCCATCCACGGAGCCACACGGACGAGTATAAAAATTCCACATAAACTTTGTATATTTTTTGTCAATAGAATTTAAGTTAGTAATTGAACAAACCTAGTCTTTCATTTCATTGGCAACACGTTCTGTACGAAGACACATCCGTACATGTTCATGTCCCTTCGACGACTCTTTCATTTCAGATCATAGATGTCAGAGAAAATGGTTGCAAAATACATCGCGAGAGTTGAAGAACTTTATTATGTGGCGTACTATCAGCTGTTGATTCGAATTTCAAATATATTTGACGCGATGGTAACCACCAATTTTCGCGTCGTGACCTAAATCAATTTTCTTTGAGGGTATTTTAATTTAAACGAAATAAAAGATTCAGCATAACTAACCCTACGAAGGATACGTCTCCGGCATGCTTCCGATAGCTGTTTTTCAATCCCACACACATCACTACATTTTTCTTTTGCCAACATAACAACACTTGCGATCTCTGTCAAACTTTTCAGTTTAATTTATATCACGTTTACAACGTTTTCGCACTACATTCAACACGATTCACCTTAAAAAATTGTTCTGTGTACAATTTGAAATTTAACTTTGCAAGGTTGAATTTTCACGAACCATATGTTTTCAATCATATGGTTGAGTTTTCGTTGACAATTCAGGGGTTAAAATGTAGAGTAGTACGATTTTCGTGAGAGCAACTAGAGAGCTACTTGAGTGTGTGGATGCTCTAGCGGCGTGAAAGGCGAGGGGACTTCAATTCGTATGGTAGAGGAAGGTATGTATGTAGTAAAAAACTATCACTCACGTATGGAAGAAAATAAGTATATTTCGCCTCCATTACTTTATATGTCTTTGTTTCAAATACATTGATGAAAGGGTCAAAGATATATGTTACATGGCTCTGGTTAGAACAGTTTTGACATATGGATGTCCGACTTGGTATAATCAGAGTGCTAGAAAATTGGAAATGCTTCGAGTTTTCAAAAGGAAATGTCTTCGCTCATTTACTGATCCATACAAAAAGCCTGAGACGGATTGAAAAAAAACACTTTATATCGAATCAAAAAATTCATCAAACTGCCAAAGTGATGAGAGTAGATGCATTCATTTCGAAGCTCGTTCGAAATCATATCGTAAACTCAGTAACTGTGCGCAAAAATTCCTGGATTTCGCAGCTATTCCACGCTACCGACTTGTCTCACCACTGGCATCATTCCTCTAAAAGCACTCGTGTATTTGGACATGAATCAGTTTATTTTCGATTCCGGTGTTGTCCCTTGTTTATTTATATATTCATTTTATGCTATTTTACAGATCCTTATCAATCCATTTACAAAATAGGTAATATAAAGTATAGAAAATGCAATAAAACAACCTAAGCTACTTGAGTAGAAAAAAAAACAAGAAGATAAAATACTAATAATAAAGTATTAAGAGCTAAGGAGAATGTTTTGTAATGTAATATACTTTCAAAAGCATTTAAGGAATGTGACGTGGGACCCAACTTGAGTTCATTGTAGTGACGTGATACGCGTACTTAAAAATAAGTATCATTTCGAGCAAAAATCACAATAAATATGTCAGCCGAACCACCTCAAGAGGTGGGACGCATATAAAGTCTTTTCCGAAGGTTGGATGAAAGATTACCGTGATATATTTTAAATAAGCAGCACCGGTCTAAGAATTCTCTCCTTTATTTTGATGATGAGATGTTGACGTTCTTAAGCGCTCATTGTAGGAGCCTGGGTCAAATACTACTCCCAAATCTTTAAATTTGTCCACAGGTGCAAGCAACGATCCACCAATCCTGTATTCATATATTCCTGGATGAATTTTGTTGGTGAATCACATGTGCCAATATTTTGAAATATTAAGAGGTAGTATATTATCTTGACAACATTTTTGGAGATCGCCAAGATCATCTTGAGGTATGGGCAGTCTTCGCTGGAATAATAATTTTTAAATCATTAGCGGAAAAATGATAATTAGAGGATAGGCATTTGGGAAAGTCATTAATAAAAATTTTCAATAGCAAAGGGCCTAAAATTGATCCTTGGTGAACACCGAATTTAGGACTAAATCAGGCCATGTAACGATGCAAGAGCGGTGGGATAAAAAATATAAGAGAAGATTGAGTTGGAAACACGGAACGATCAGAGTTTGTTAGCCAGATGGTCATGGTCAACACTGTCAAAGGCTTTAGCAAAATCGCTGTAGACGACATCCACTTGTTGGCCCTTGACAAACGCAATAGAGATGGTACTTGTAAATTCTAACAGATTAGTTTTTACCAAACGACATTTAAGCAAGCCATGTTGTTAATTTGCAAGCAGCATACTTATGACATTGTATATTTTTTTTATGCACAATTCGGTCAAGTAGCTTGCCAAAACAAGAGAGTAAAGAAATCAGACGATAGTTCGAGATTTCACTACGATCTCCAGTCTTATGGATTGGAGGATGTAAGCAAGCATGCTTCCTGGTGTCTGGAAAGTGACAGGAAGAAATGCTAATGTTGAAAATAATTGACAGTAGGGTAATAACTTTACGAACAGATTCGGTATTCTATCATGACTCGGACCACCATTTATGTCAAAAGTGAGCAGTACACTTGCAATTTCCGAAGAAGGACATGATGAAGAAGAAGGACATGATGAGTATTTAGTGGGGTTCGAAACCTCAAAACTAGATGAAAAAAATTTAGGAAACAGGTCACAGATAGCTTGCCCCTCAGAAGCATGGCAGTTATGCCATGAGAAGATATTAGGTATTTGTAATCGAATTCATTTTCGCCTTCACAAAATACTCCAACTGAAAATAGAAAAAGTCAGCTTCCTTTTAATTTTGTGTATTATTTTTATTCTCGAAATCGATTTTCGACCGTAATCGTTCGGTCTTCTCCAGCGATTAATTTATTTTTACTCACATTCCTGCTTATATACTAGCTATGTTTAAGGACATTTACTCTAGATCATTAAAAAGTAACTAAGGAAATTTGCTTAAGCTAATAAAAGGTAGGAAAGGTAATTTACAAAATGGGTAGTTATAAAAATATTATTTTTACATGATTCAGAGAAGATATTATTATTTAATTAATTTAAATAGCCATGATCTGCAGTTTCCGTCATCCTGATTCATCAACTTTTTCCTTTCCCGGGTAATTGCCAGGCTTTCCATCACATCCAATTCACGTGTATCTCTAGCTTCCTTGATGACTACAGCGTCCTCCATTGTTATCTCGTGTCCCTTCGTGATAATATGTTCCGCTACCGCTGACTTGAAATTCGAAGTTCTTTCTTTCTTTCTTGCTGCTGCTGCTTCGCCTAGATGCTCCTTGATTCGCGTGCCGATGAGCCTCCTCGTTTGACCTATGTACACTTCTTCACAAGTGGGACATTCGATGCGATAGATACCAGATTTCTCGTGTGGTTCGCGCTTGTCTTTCGTTGATCCGAGAACGTTTTTGAGCTGGTTCTTGCTGCTTGATTCGATTAACCGTACAGAATTGAGCTGATTTATTCGCCGCTTGATCCGATTGCTGATGCCTTCGTGATAAGTTAGAGCCTTCCAGTACGTTCTTTCGGTATTCGCATTTGATAATGTTGATCGTCCCTGACGCTGTCTATTAATCTGGATCTTCTGTGCCATTCTCCTAATCGTCGAGCCCTTGAAGCCATTTAGTTTAGCTGTCTCAACAATGTACCTCATCTCCTTTTCCTTAGCTTCCTTGCTTAGCGGCAAATCGAGCATCCTGTGGATCATGGCTCTGTACGGAGAAACCTTGATTTGCTGCGAATGATTTGATGTATTTGGAATCGTTCTTTGTGTGTGAGTTGCTTTCCGGTATACATCGAAAGTTATCTTTGTTTGAGTCCTCCTTACTACTATATCTAGAAACGATAGTTTACCGTCTTTCGTGAATACTATATTTTTGTGGGCTCCATTCAGGTCAGCAAGGACCTTCTCCACGTCACTCCTTTTCACATATGCAAACACATCGTCCACATATCGGACCCAATGTTTTGGTAACTGGCCTTTCTCCTGCAGTCCGTCTTCTAGTTTATAAGACGAAAGGCGGAGTTGCGATGGGAAATCCACTTTCACCATTTTTCAGCGAGATATTTATGACGAAACTAGAAGACGGACTGCAGGAGAAAGGCCAGTTAACAAAACATTGGGTCCGATATGTGGACGATGTGTTTGCATATGTGAAAAGGAGTGACGTGGAGAAGGTCCTTGCTGACCTGAATGGAGCCCACAAAAATATAGTATTCACGAAAGACGGTAAACTATCGTTCCTAGATATAGTAGTAAGGAGGACTCAAACAAAGATAACTTTCGATGTATACCGGAAAGCAACTCACACACAAAGAACGATTCCAAATACATCAAATCATTCGCAGCAAATCAAGGTTTCTCCATACAGAGCCATGATCCACAGGATGCTCGATTTGCCGCTAAGCAAGGAAGCTAAGGAAAAGGAGATGAGGTACATTGTTGAGACAGCTAAACTAAACGGCTTCAAGGGCTCGACGATTAGGAGAATGGCACAGAAGATCCAGATTAATAGACAGCGTCAGGGACGATCAACATTATCAAATGCGAATACCGAAAGAACGTACTGGAAGGCTCTAACTTATCACGAAGGCATCAGCAATCGGATCAAGCGGCGAATAAATCAGCTCAATTCTGTACGGTTAATCGAATCAAGCAGCAAGAACCAGCTCAAAAACGTTCTTGGATCAACGAAAGACAAGCGCAAACCACACGAGAAATCTGGTATCGATCGCATCGAATGTCCCACTTGTGAAGAAGTGTACATAGGTCAAACGAGGAGGCTCATCGGCACGCGAATCAAGGAGCATCTAGGCGAAGCAGCAGCAGCAAGAAAGAAAGAAAGAACTTCGAATTTCAAGTCAGCGGTAGCGGAACATATTATCACGAAGGGACACGAGATAACAATGGAGGACGCTGTAGTCATCAAGGAAGCTAGAGATACACGTGAATTGGATGTGATGGAAAGCCTGGCAATTACCCGGGAAAGGAAAAAGTTGATGAATCAGGATGACGGAAACTGCAGATCATGGCTATTTAAATTAATTAAATAATAATATCTTCTCTGAATCATGTAAAAATAATATTTTTACCTTTATTTAGCTTAAGCAAATTTCCCTAGTTACTTTTTAATGATCTAGAGTAAATGTCCTTAAACATAGCTAGTATATAAGCAGGAATGTGAGTAAAAATAAATTAGTCGCTGAAGAAGACCGAACGATTACGGTCGAAAATCGATTTCGAGAATAAAAATAATACACAAAATTAAAAGGAAGATGTTAGGGTTATAGGATGTTGTTTTCAGGGAACGGGCATATGATCAGAAGCACTTATATAGGCGGGCCATCAATAAGAAGCTGGAATAACAAAGATACTCATCTAAGAGGAATTTTGAGGCTGATTGAGCTGAAATGAAGCAGTCTTGGTTTTTGTGGCTAAATGGCAATTATCAAATTATTCGTGGTCGTTTGTGGGCTTCCATTTTTACTTTTTGTTGCATCTCGTTATTGCTGCGTTACTTTTATTTTAATTTGACAAGTTTAGCATGCTAGGCCATGAATATTGTCAGGTTGCTCTTTTAGGATTAGTTAAAGAGTTAGAAAGCTACCTGTCAATACAAGAAGTACGTTATTATATAAGTTGAGTTAAGTGGTCGCCTATTCGGACGACATCAATATTTTGTCACGATCGTACACAACTGCCGAATAACTTTTCCTGAAACTCGACAGCGAAGCAAAACTAATAGGGCTACAAATCAATGAGAATAAAACAAAGCTCATGACGCAGTTATAAAAATACCTCAAGTACACAAAATATCACACTTGGCGAATACAGTATCGAAAATGTGGGGGAATTTGAATATTTAGGTGCCGAAATAACCAAAACCGTTAATGAAAGTGAATAATGCTGAAGGATACAGCTTGCAAATAAAATATTTTTTTCAGCTTTGACGATCTTCAAGACCATCTGCATATGCAGAAAAACAAAGCTCTAAAATCTGTGATAAGACCTGTGCTGTGCTATGGGTGTGAAACATAGACCCTAACCCAAGTATCTAGAAACTAAGTGAATGCCCTCGAAAGACGGGTCCTAAGGCGAATATTTGTAAGGAAACTATACGGGTATCAATGGTGAATTCAGTACAATCATGAGCTGTATGAAATTTTTGACGAGCCGGACGTCACAACGATTGTAAGACTGTGGAAGCTCCAATGGGCTGGCCACTTGAATCGTATAGACGAACAACGGATAACCAAAAAGGTATTCACTGGGAGAACTGAAGATCGAAGACCAGTGGTGAAACCGATAAAACGCTGGTCTGACTCGGTCGACGAAGACAGTTTATCACTGCTCAGATTTCAAAATTGAAGGACGTGGTCAATGGACTGAGACAGGTGGCGGCGCTTGTTGCAGGAAGCGAAGCCCCGAGAGGGACTGTAGCGCTACAAAGAAGAAGAAGAAATTAATTTGAATTAAGTTGTTACATATTAACTGTAAGCTCCAAGCACAATCGTACATTGTATTTTTGAGTTATATGTAATTTTTAATAAAGTTTGTTGGTTTTTTCTCTCTTTTTTGAATTAATTGATACTATATGTCCTCAATGATGTCAGAATCTAACAATCTTTCGAATAAGCCTTTATACCCAAAATTCTCAAAATATTCCATATAATACTTTACAGGCGATATGTGGATGACTGTTCTATCGTTATTGACTCAAAAAAAAAAATCAACTGCTTACCTATATGAATGAAATTCATCCGAAAAAAAACATCACTATAGAAAAAGAAACAAACGGAGAACTCAACTACATGGACCCAACTGTGACACATGAACAAGCACGTTTAGACTACAAAATATAAAGAAAACCAACCACAATTGATCATACCAAACACATAACATCTAACCACTCCGCGCAACATAAGCTAGCAGCATAAAAATCAATGTTTCACAGACTCTACTCCATCCCCGTGACTGCTACTAACTACCCCAACAGATTAACAATATTTACAGAATAGCTAGTAATTACGGACACAAACAACGTGACATTGACAAACTTGTTCCATAGTACAAACAAAAACAGGAACGCCAACTGACTAAACCTCATAAGAATATAGGCAAAGAGACATACATACTATCAAACATGCTTAGGAAATACAAACTGCCAACTGCATTCAAAACTATCAACAACATTGTAAACAAAGTGAAACCAGCGGCATATACAAACTGACATGCAAGGATTATGGCATAGTATAGATGGGAAAGACAACACGGAAACTAACGACGAGATACAGAGAGGATTTACGATCTTCCTTACACAACAAATCAGACTCCGACTATGCGACGCACCTACAAAACCACGCACACAAGCCTAATGATATAACAAACTCTATGAAATTGCTACACAAACAAAGCAAAGGACCGAGACTTGACATACTAGAAAAGCTTAAAATATATAAACATAGAAAAACAGACAGTAACATTATCGGCGAACAACTTATTACAAATTCCGATGCATTTGCTCAGTACTGCACCACATTTTCCGACGAAAACGAAAACGAGATGCTAAAATTGATTTTGCACCGCATTCATTAAATTTATTTCATGCTTTATAGGGTATTTCGATGTCGGTTTTCACTTCAAATCTTTTAAAACTTATTTTCTTGAATATGCGTCATGGTAGAGTATATTGGAAAATCGTTTTTTGACTACAATGCAAGACTCACTATCTGTAGCGTTCCTGGGAATCGCTTTAGTATAGAAATCACTAACTTTAGATCTGTGCATATAATGTATAGGGTGGGCCAAATGCAAGTTTCTTTTTAAAAATGCAATAAAATGAACAAAAATCAAATTTTTTTCTTATATTTTGGCTTTATTTACAAGAAAAAAACCTTTCCAATACTTGTGAAATACAATTATATTCATATGGCTGCCACGGCTGGCGTGACAGTAAGTCATCCACTCACCCCAATTTTCCAAGACATTATTGATGGTTTCGGGCTCTATCTGAGTAATTATTTGTTGAATATTGAATTTCAGTGCTTGAATCGTTCGTAGATTTTCCACAGAACATCGAACTTTCACATCGTTCCATTAAAAGAAGTCCAACGGTGTCAAATCGCTGCTTCAAGGCGGCCAATTGACATCGCCAAGGCGGCTGATTACACGATTTCCGAATTTCACGCACAAAAGATATGTTGTTTGATGAGCTGTATGACATGGCGTGCCATCTTGTGGAACCAAAAGTCAGTTAAGTCCAAATACTCAATCTTCGACCATAAAAAGTCGGTTATCATGCCTCTATAGCGCTCTCCAGTGACCAAAACAACATTTCCAGCCTCATTTTCAAAGAAAAACGGTCCAACAATGCCACCACTCCAGAATCCACACCACACTGTCACTCGCTGAGGATGCATTGGCTTCTCGACAATCACGTGTAAGTTTTCCAAGCCCTAAATGCGGCAGTTTTGTTTGTTCACATAGGCGCTGTGATGAAAATGTGCCTCACCAGAAAAGATGATTTTTTGAGAAAAATCGGCATCCAGTTCAAGCTGCTCTAATGGCCAAACTGCGAAGCGATAATGAAGCATTCGGCTTCAATTCCTGAGTCATGTGGATCTGGTAAGAAAATAATCCGAGGTTTTTGTGCAAAATTCTTCTCAGGCTCTTACTGCGATTAATGGCGAGTTGATGTTCTCGGTTCGAATCGCACACTCTTAACTACAGCAGTCACATTCTACGGGGTGCGCAACGTACGAGCACAGGGACTGTGAGTGTTGTCCACTAGCATGCCTTTCTCACGAACTTACTTCACAAATTTGCGTACAGTTAGCGAAGTGGGTGCCTCATTTCGGCCAAATCTTCTTTTCGCAATACGCACTGTGAGCGAAAAAAAGCTGTCAGCGTCAAAAAAACATGTGACTTAAAAAGAAACTGCTATATGGCCCACCTGGTATAATATTAACTAGAAAGTAACGAATCAATTTTCAAATGGCTATTAACTCCATAATTTGCAATTACTCAATCTTTGTTATTTCTTCGGGAAATTTTATAACTCTTATGTGTAACGGTTACGTCTAAGGATTTAGGAAGGATATTTTAAGAAGTTCATCATTAGGCAAAGAATGAATGCGGAAGGGAAAAGTATCTCAAATTTTCCCCAATGAAATTGCTCTTAATTATGTTGAATTGTATTTATGCTGCATTTAGAAATGATTTGCAGAAAATTAAGGATGCTGATCATTTTTATTATCCGTCACCAAGGAATCTGTTTCTCCGTAAAATCCTTGAAGAGTGCAAAATAATTGTAATTTTTCTTACGAAAAGTCATTTAAATCCATCAATGTATCATATTGAACTGTTAATATGTACATAGTCCTAGAAAGGATTTCAATTCTGCACCGATACATTTTAATTCAAAATGTTTTCTTTCATTTGAAACTTCTACAGTCAAAATCATTACACAAGTCGAACAGTTTTGCTGAAAAATCGGGGCAAAGTTCGGAAATTTTTTTAGTTTTAACGACAAAAGTCTTTTGCCATTCATTGAATTGCTTGTTCTTTAAATCGGACGTAATAGAAATAAAGACGTATCATTTGCCAAAAACAGGACTCTTCTATCTATCTCCGTTCAAAAGTTATGCGTGAACAAACATAAAAAAAGCGCAAAAAAATAAATATGATGAACTGGTAACCTTCTTTCCATTGGCAGTCGGTTTAAACCTATTATCCGTCAACCTGACCTTATTAAGTACTACTTGCTTGACCCATCCCGCGACTATATGAAATCATTCCATTCAACACATCCTTTAGACACTTATGAAGATGACTCAAAGGAGTCAAAACGCGTCTGCTAACACAACAAAGGAAAGCCCGACGGCTTTTAAAGAAAAAAGAGAATATCAAATAAACAAAATAATTGACTAATTAATAACTTTTAGTATTTTCATATTACAACACTTGATATTGTTTAGCTATTTTTGTTTTTTTGATTAAATATTGTTCAAATTTAGATTGTCATGTGGGCCAAAAAGTTTTTGAGTGCTCCGATGATTTAAATTTTGCTTTATGTTTTTATAAAATTCATAACGATTGAATAAATAAAGTACATTTAAATTTGAGCTTGAATCACAAAAACTTGAAATAACTCTTTCTTTTAATAACTTTTTCTATCTCGATCAGAGCTAAAAATATCCTTGATTCTGATAAATGCCATAAGTTTGTAGGAGATTACAGTTACCATCTATTCAATGACCTCTTTGACCACATCAATGATTGATTTTTGTTTTTGGCCTCTACTCCAAATTCTATCAGTACATTTTCGGAGGTAGCCATACTACTCTACAAGTATAAACATTTTGATATCTTTCCATTTGCAGCTTATTTTATTTTTCGCGGCCTACATGCTTAAGATCTACTATCAGTGGGTTAGACTAGCAGTGTTTGCCCAAAAATCTAACACCTTAGCTTACCTTTGATCGTTTGAGTCGTACATAATATTTCCTTGATACTGATGAGCAGTGTTGTTGTCAGGACTCTTTTGTCTTGGCAGTTTATTATTTCCTTTGATAAGATTCCGTTCCTTAATATCTCAAAGACGCTTTTTTATAATTAAGAAAGAATTGAATCAATCTGATTGTATTGATGTTCGGCAAATTCAACTACACCGCGGTTGTTACAATACAAAACTGAAACCTTTACAAATTGTGATACAGATTACGTTTTACAAATATGCCACTTAACGCGTTCAACAAAATTATTCGACTGCAATGATCAATTCGCCAAACATTTCACCGAGGTTCAAACTGCCCACGCAATTTGCTGACCAGACAAACCACGCCAGAGAAAAGGACGCTGAGTTTGCGTCTCTTCGCCGGCATACTTGCCTTTGTCCATGGAATGTAACCTAATCTCTTCGATTACGGATCCGCTTCACGGACAAATGCACTGGCCGAATGTGATTTGGCTGGGAAATGAAAATAGCAAGTTGAATTAAAGTGTGTAGCAAAATTTAGGATTCATAAATATTGAATTGAATTAAAATATTTGAATCGAATAAAATTATTGAATTTGGAAAATGGCGGCGAATGGCAAATACAATTGCTCTTAAAGCAAACAGTGAATGATTGATCAATCGATCGGTGAATTGAGTTAAAATGATCGATCAATTGATAAATCAATCGAATTGATTACAGATGAGCTAATTACTACGGTAAATTAACTAGAATAACTAAGCGTTGATGTTGCCGGATTAGGCCGTGATGGGCGCTCAGGGGTGTCAGGAACTCAACAAGCAGAATGATAATCCTGTAACTTTATGAAAAAAAGGTCTGGCCTTTATTTAGATACATTAGTTCTCGCAGCTGGAATCGCCTGGCTGGCGTTGATACTGAGTCAATGCACCAACCTGCCTTGTCAGCCGTTATCACTGCCGCATCACCAAGAATCTAAGTATTTTTTTCTTTCTCTATCTCGGCCTAGATTGGTTGGAGGAGGAGCAACACATTGCTTAGCCAACTTACTTTTCACTCCTTTAGTTAGACGATGGATCCGTAGGCAAAATTTTGTACATCTCTTTTTGAATATATGTTGCTGTATCAGTCCCGCTTTTAAGATTTTACAAACTATATAAAAACTTTGGCTGCTATTAGGCAATGAGGCATCAGGCTTAAAATTCCCTTGAATTATTAGATCATTATGAAAAAAAGTACCATCGGAGATGATCTAACAATAGTTAATTACAATATTTTCATAAATACCTGTTGTTTTATGCGATGAAATATGTGCTATACCTTAGACAGCAGACATATTCAAGTATTCATTTTGAAATCTGTTCTATCCTTATGATAAAAAACCCAAATCCTTCTCCATCGAAAAATAACTTATTCTTCATTACACACGCCACCATTTCTCTCAATCTCACCAATGAAATTGCAACAATTTTTTCTTAGTGTCAGGTGTAATAAAAACAACTGCATTGAATATCCTTTCATTGTTATCTCAGTCGCATTGCCGAAACTCCCGACTCATCCACCAGCCACTAACCAATCCACATTAGTTTAATGTTTCATGTAGTGTGTAAAAGTACAACTACGATGTGATGGGAGGCTTCGTCTTGTGGAAGTCTCTACACGACGAGAACGCCAAAGACGACAAAAAGACATGGAACTGATATAAATTGGCCTCGTTAGAGTTATCGTTCTCCCCATTGCCGACAACATCAAACCGAACAAGAGCTCCCTATGTTTATTGGGGAAGCAGCCACTTAGGTGTGCTTTCACAAAGCATACCAAGGTGACAGAAGTAGTTCTGTAGTTACAGCCAAAGAAGCTAATTACAAGTTTCGCCTCCGTGTATACACGAGAGGGTTTGGTTTATACCAGATGAGTTGCGTTCATTCGTCCTGGCTGACGTCGTCGTTGTCTGATGTTCTCTCATCGGATCGTTGTCCTTTTTGTTTTTGGTGCTTGTAATGAGGCAGAGGTGCTCATACGGTAGTAGGCGAACATTGGGATCCCCAAAAGAATTTATCAAAGATTTCCATGATTGGAGCAATACAATCCTTTTAAATAATTCCACGTTTTCTTTGAATACATTTTGTGGGGTTTGTTCTTTTTACAATATATACATTGATTTCTATCTTAATTGGAGTAGATGGGCCAGTCGTATAAAGAAAGTTAGCAGACCACTATCATCGTTGGGAGAGCCCGCCACCATCACATTGGCCAGACAGAACTTGAGTAAATGATACGATCCCCGTGAAGACGACATGATAACATACCTTTCAGATATGCGAAGACACAATATCTAATGCCTCGCCACGGTTAACTTAGAAGTGCCATAAATATTTATGTGAGTCGAGAAGTGCAAAAGTTCATTTTACCGAACTACTCGTACACCAAGTACATAGCGAAACTACTCAACTCTCGGAGAAGCATTGTAGTACGTGAGTTGAGCTCCTCATCCGTTGCTCGTCCTTTTTCGTTCACGTGCTAATATACCTATCTAGATGCCATACTTTAGCCTCATAGCCATCCTAAACTAATCCACAATGCGCGTTTTTGTATGTCCTTGTTCCTTTCATCTTCGTCGTCGGGTTTTGAGTTTTTGAGAGACTTTCTCACCAGCAACAAAATGTTGATCGTTGAGAATCGAGTGCAGACGAGGTGAAGTTTGAGAATAATCTTGAAATCCTGACGGAGTTGGAGTTGCTGTATTTATACTCGTATTGCATCCGACATAACAAAAGACAAGCGAAAACAAGTACATTATAAATGCATGACACAACGATGATGAGACTCTAAAATTCAAATTATGATCGAAATTTTCAAGTTTTGTTGTTATAGTTGTTGTTTGTTTTATAGTAGGTAATAAACGAAGGATATACTGCATTGTCTTATGGGTGATGGCAATCTTGATTTTGTAGTAGAATATTTGCAGGTGTAGTTAACATTCAAAAAGGATGTGATTGGATCATCATGACGTGATGTGCTGAAGGCAACTTAATGCTCCAATTAGAGAGAGAGAGAGACTGAATATTTAACTCTCTAAGAAATAAACCTTATACGATCACTAAAGAATATTTTATCTAAATCTACAAAACTAGTATAACTATACATGGTAATTCAGGCATGAGTGTCTGAAGTCTACGCTTGGCGATTGACTGATCAGAGAAGCAGCTTTTTTCGCTGGTCGCCTACCTGTGATGAATTTTGATCTACGCGTTTGATACAATTTCAAAGAGGATTAAATAGTTGCTGTAAGACTATGTGGATTTTCGATGTTGAGTCGTCAAACCGAACGCATCGCAAGCGTAAGTACTAAAGTGTCGCAAATCAAATAAAATACAGGTATATCGGAGCAAAAGAAATCAAGCCCGGAAAACTGGCAACAACAGACGTGCAAAGCGAGTCCCCAACAATTCAAAGATGGTCCGAGGCGGACAACGACGAAAGGGTACTTCCACCAAGAACGAAAGCGGCCAAGAAAGAAATACTACCATAAGCAACAATAGTAATAGAGCAAGCGGCAACAAACGCCTCAAACAGAGTGATTATCAACATGGAATCGGAAAGATTTAGAACGGTTCAATATAAATTGGCAATTAAAAGAAAGCTACCCATTCTTATCCAAGCACCAACCCCCAACCCCCCCCCCCCCCCCCCCTATTTCAAAGCCATACGCACCTCTTTTGGGAGAAGCAAACATAACCTCCAAGCAAAAGACGGGTGCCCCTGAAAAGAAACAATCATGATGTCCCCCTTATTAATTACTGGATTTGATCCGCAGATCTAAAGCGGAAAGTTACTCATTCACACCAATGGAACGCAGAAAATATACAGTCATACTCAGAGGTGTAGACTTGGCATTCGGAGCTACACAGGTTAGAGAAGACATTGAAATACAATGTCCGGACATTAAAATCGACAACGTCTTACCGTTAACCCACGGATGGTCTAAAGTGAACGGCGTGAATTTTAACTTATACAAAATAATCCCTAACGAAAAAACAGACCAAGACCGCCTCCTTAAGCTCCGTTTTATCCTTCATCAGAAAGCGACATGGGAAAAACCCAGAAAGAGTAACCTACTCCAGTGCTAGAGATGTCAGCGGCCATGTCTCGGCGAATTGTGCCTTCCAGGCAAGATGTGTTGCTCGTGGAGAGGACCACAGTCCCCAAGAATGCCCAAGAAAGGACATCGACAAAACAAGTAACCCACCTTTCTGTGTCCTCTGCAAAGAGAAAGGCCACCCATCAAACTTCTCCGGATTTATTTATTTATTTATTTCAAAATTCCATTTTACAGATCAACAAATCCAATAACAAAACGGAATAGCAAAAATAGTAATAACAATAAAAAAAATAAGAAAAATGATTAGATACAATAGATAAAAATGACATATACATATAAAACGAAATAAAGCACAGAACAGTTAATTGCTTATAAAACTACAAATTATGAATTTAAAATTAGCTCCTGCAAAATTCTTTTGAATGCAGTAAAGGTTGAGGGAAAAGGACCAAGCTGCAGATTATTATGATTCGTTAGGAGACGAAGAATAGGTGAGTGAAAATATAGCTCTGTACGAGCATATGGAATAACAAAAACAGAAGAAACACGAGTAGGACGTAAGGAGTGTCTAAAGTGTAACTCCGCAAAAATACAATACGGAGTCTGATAGTGGCAGAGTCGATACAAAAAGCACTGATCCAAATAAGATCTACGCGCAGACAAGTACGAGAGACCAAGGAATGATAAACGATCCTCATATGGAAGATATGGCAAGTTTAGCTTAAAGAATAGGAAGCGGGTAAATTTCCTCTGTACTGACTCCAACGAGGACACAAGATTGGAATAATGGGGAGCCCAGACCACAGAACAATACTCGAGCAATGGACGGACAAGACAAAGGAACAAGCGGATCATAGTGGAGATATTACAGAACTTGTACATATGTCTCAGTACAAAACCCGAAACTTTAGAGGCCTTAGCAATCACATAGGAAATATGCGTGTCAAATTTAAGTTTGGAGTCAAAAGTAACTCCAAGGTCTTTGTACGTAGTAACTTCGATCAATGCGGCCTCGTTTAGTATATAGGTGAAGGCAATAGGATGTCGCTTAAGACAAAAGGACATCTTATGGCATTTATTAACATTGAGGTAGAGAAAATTGGACAAACACCAATTATTGAGCACATTCAAGTCCTCCTGAAGATACTGGCAATCAAGGGGCGACTTAATAGTCCGAAAAACCTTGAAATCATCCGAAAACAGTAGAGAGGGGAAGAGACTATAGAGGGGAGGTCATTGATAAACACGAGAAACAAGAGGGGCCCAAGGATTGAACCCTGAGGAACACCAGATGTAGGACAGAATGGAATAGACGTCGTTCCACCAAAACTAACATGACATGATCGGGTCGATAAATAAGACGAAAACCATGACAACAGTGAATTAGAGATTCCAAAAGCTTCGAGTTTACTGCAAAGAAGACGATGATTGACTGTATCAAAGGCTTTCGTGAAATCTGTGTATATTACATCGACTTGATATTTGATGTCCAAACCCCTTGCAACAAAATCAGTGAACTGAATTAAGTTAGTGGACGTGGAATGACCCTTGCAAAAGCCATGCTGCTCACCAGCCAAAACAGAGCTCAACGGTTCAGAGAGTCGGTTGTGAACTTAACGCTCAAGCAACTTCGAAAAACAAGATATCAAGGATATAGGTCGATAATTACATACACACGAAGGATCACCACTTTTGAGGATAGGTACGATACGGGCATTTTTCCATTGAGAAGGAAAGGTTCCACTGCATAAGCTAAGGTTGAAGAGAAATGACAAGGGTGAGGAAAGCGACGAAGCTAAGGACTTGACAAAAATATTTGGTAGTCCGTCTGGACCAGGGCTGACGTTAGAAACAAGGGAATTAATTAAGGATTCAACTTCAAAAGGGTCAGTGCTTAGAGTTGCGAACGAAAAACCAAAGTTACCCGCAGAGATGGAGGGAGTGAATTCATGGAGGGAGTGAAGGTAGAGGAAAAATATTGGGCGAATAAATCGGAAATTGACTGATGAGTAGAACATTCCACATTATCCCAGCGGACTGATGAAGGAAGATGAGATGTAGTCTTTAAAGACTTGATATAAGACCAAAAGGGCTTAACATTGCTAAAATTGAGGGAAGCTTCCAGGTTGGAACAGTAATTCTTCATAGCAATTTTTAATTCATTTTTGGCATCAGAACGCAACTTGCAAAAGTTGGATTTATCCTTTGCTGCACCTGAGCGTTTAAATTCACGACGCGCCCTATCCTTGGCATTTAAGGCAGTAAGAACGCGTCTTGTCAACCAAGGTTTAAATTTATTTTTACGGGCCGACTGAAGAGGTGTAAATCTACAGTTAAGGTAATGGAGAAGCCCATAAAATTTAGTAAGAGTAGAATCGCATTCAAGGTTTTGAAAGAACTGAAGCCAATTCACAGACGAGAGTGTTGCATTGATTGCTTCATAATCAGACCTGAAAAAATTGAATTTAGGAGAAGTGATAGGATTTTTTATGATAAGAGGAACTATAGTGAGGTTAATAGAAAGAGGAGGATGGTGTTGATCAGGAGAAACATAGGGATATAAGGCAGGAGATACAGACAGATGATGAGCAGAAACATTCGAAAGAACTAGGTCGAGGAGTCGATCATTAGTATTACGGACTTGGTTGAACTGGGACAGAGCACATAGAGAAAGAAAGGAAGAAATGGCAAGGGAAGACGCATTAGAAGATGAAATGGAGGAAACAGTTGTGCCAGCCCAATCAACGGCAGGTAGATTGAAATCACCACAAACAAGGATTCTGTATTGAGGATGGCGTAGTATGAAGTAAGAAGCGAGATCATCAAAGAAAGACTCATATAATTGCAAGGAGGAATCACAAGGAATATATACAGAAGAAATCAGTAAATGCGCGTTATAGGTAAGGCTATTTTGACCATTACACATTCTAAGGCATGGGAAAAGTTAAAATCAGTACAAAGGGAACTAGACACAGAATTACTGACGGCAATCAAGACTCCGCCACCATCAGACTTATTTGTGGCATTAAGATCACGGTCACACCTATAAATAATGTGATCAGAGAACAATTCTGAATCGAGAATAAAAGGTTTCAGCCACGTCTCAGAAAAACATATGACGCTATCGTTCCTGAGGTGATAAGAAATAATAAGATCTTCAAGCTTAGTCCTTAAACCTCTAACATTTTGATAAAAGATGGAAACTTGATTATTTAGCTTGCGGGGAGCTATGAAGAGCGTTGACATTATCCAAAATAAGTTGACTAGCTTGGTTACGGGATTGAAAGTTAGATCTATAAACAGCGTTGACATTATCCAAAGTTACGTAATGACTGAGGGCTGCTTTGGTTTCCGAAAATTTCTTCTTCTTTCCACCGAAACAAATTCCTTAACAAGCGCGCCCGAGGGCCAGAAGTCCTGGTGAAGAATTTGTTGGAAGTCAGCGTCTATGTCAATTTTGAATGAAGCGAGGTAACGCTTTTCATCTGTGAGCTTTCTGCATAACAGAAACGGAGGTGTTTTTCCGAATTTGCGTATGATGAAATCGTGAATTTGCTCACACGATGTTTTTGAAGCGAACCGCGAAACAAAGACACGCAGTGGTGGTGTCACAACTTGTAGAGGCTGAGGATGTTGAAGTCTAGGCACATTGAAATTAGCAACCAAGGTGTTACCTGATAGACCTGACGCTGGATTTCAGCAGAGAGCAAGCTAGCACGTGGTGAGATGGATGGTTGAATAGAATTGTTAGTCACAGCACCAGGAATGATAGGTTGAATCGCCACCATTACAGAGGAAGTGGTTAGATTTGGACTATTGAGTGGCGATTGCTTGGGTTGAGACTTGCTTCTAGTCACAATCGTAGACGTCTTCTTAGCCGGTGATGGGTCCAGGTTAATCGATGTGATATTGTCAAAAGATGATGAAGGAACTGGCGATGAGGGGGTCAACACACGAGGATATGCTGCCCGGAAAGGAGAAGATTGGTAAACAAAATAGCGCTTTTAAAAAATGAGAGAACAACCCCCATTTCAACCCCATCTTTAGAATATATCCAAACCCCAATAGTAACAGCAACATCAGCACAATCAGTACCTCGAAACTCGGAAGTGGAAGAAGTTCAACTATGCCCCGGAACGCAGTAGCACAAGAGAACCCCCTTCAAAGACTCCACTACGAAACAGTTCAAGTTTTAGGAGTGTCACCAGGGGAACTCCTAAAAAAGGTTGCCCGATTCTGGCTGAAATACGATGGCACACCAACACAGGACAAGCCAATTTTGCTCATTGAGCTATACCTTAACCTGTATGGGGTTAAATGATCTAATTGCTATCTGTCTCAACATAAACTCTCTAGTTTCCCATGGTAAAAGAATACTCATGTCTAACCTTACAAAATCCATTCAACCAGACATAGTTTTCCTTAATGAAACAGTCTTATAACAGACACACAAGGTCCGAATAGAAAACTAATATAGCAAGTACTTAGAAACGACGCAGGCAGAGGGACCGCCATTCTTTATCGAGACCACTTATCAGTCCATCAAATAAATTTTAACCATCCTGACATTTCCTGCTCACTAGCAACTTTAAACATGCGAAGACACAATGGTAGTCATGGGAAAATACTAATTGGATCTTTATACATCCCAGGAAACCAGGGACCTTCAATAGAGTCGATCCTTAATAGAATACTGACAATAGCTGCTAATCAGGACTCTATCCTCCTCGGCGGAAACCTTAACGCGAGACATGAGCATTGGGGTGATTCCACGCGGAATCCAAACGGCCAAAGAATATATCAATGGTTCCTCTGGAGCGCATTTCTAACACGCACGATCGTCAACGCAGGTGTCCCCTCATCCCCAAGAAGCAACTCCTCCTTAGACAACTTTCTAATGTCACATGGCCTACTAACTGGTAACACAACTCCCCACCAATGTGCAACCCTACCATCGATATCCGATCACTATTGTTTGAAACTAACTCTTCACCTAAATAACCAAACCACTATTGAAGAAACACCGAAAAGATTTCGCTCCTATGCCTCTGTTGATTGGATAGAGTTCAGAAAAGACCTCGGAAAAAACAATGCACAGTCGCATGCGCGCTAGACTTACAAAAAGCGGTTGACTCCATTTAGACTGATGGACTAAAATTCAAACTCATGTATTCCAACTGTCCCCTGGCCCTCCCGCATATCCTTGACAGCTTCCTACAAAATAGATATTTAACAACTGAAATATCCCACCGAACTTCAATACCTATACCTATCCTGTCTGGAGTCCCACAAGGATCCATATTAGGACCAAACCTTTTCATCTTCTTCCTACACGACATCCCACATATCGCCGCTACAAACAGAATCTAAAACATCTCTAGTAACCCTAACATGATCATGTAGGCAGATGATATTCTAATTCTAGGCAGTCACATTCTTCCCATTTCCACCACGGAAAGGGTGCAAAGAGAAGTTGACATTATAGCACGCTATTTAAAGGCTCCAAATTAACGCTGCTGAATCGGAAATAATATGCTTCCATAACGCGAGTGATAAAGGGCACAAACTAGCTGTTCAGTGAAGCAAAACTGATAAGGGCGGTTATCGAAGGGGATACGGTGAAACCAGAAGAAAGCATTACGTATATGGGAGTGAACCTCAACAACAGATTCAAAATGAACCCACATGCAAGAAAAGGAGTCAATAAAGCCAATGCAGCTGCCGCATTAATTTCATCCCTCCTATCCTCCAAATCCATCTTCTCAAATGTCAGAGGAGGATACACCGAAAATCTATATCGAAATATCGACGCCCCAATAAAAAATACTATAAAAACACCGTTCTTTACCGAGAGACTAAAGTGACCCCCATCCTGCAATATATGCTTGAAACAAGCAAAAAGCGAATAGCCAAATGGCAAATCCATGAATCAACTCTAATCCGGGACCTCTACAATAGTAGTGAAAACCCATATTATCTGTCTCCCATAAGAATTCTCCAAGACTTTCAGATTAACACCGAACCCCCCTAAAACCCATTTTCTATTATATACCGTACACCAATACCTACAGGGGCTAAAGCAACTTGAATTTCCATCGGGAAAAAATAAAAATCAAATAAACAATAATGAAGAAACCAATTAAATATATAAAAAATAACGTCCGTATATCCTGAAGATCTGCTCGGTTGGAACTGTGCCTCTTCTGAAACGCGATTTTGGAAGAGAACACACGACCAACCAAAACTTCAAAGAAGAGTTACAATGTAATCAGGCTAAGAATAGAATAAGTTAGGTTAGTTTAGTTTAGGTTTGAATCTGCAAATAAGCAACTAAAAGACAATAACCGTAAGAGCAAACGGAATAGAAAAATTAACATTAGCATTTCAAAAACTGTAAAGTATAGACTAAGCTCGTATAAAAAAGCTAAGGACATTTGACAAAAGTGTCACTGTCAAATGAATCGTAACATTGAAAGTAGGTTAAGTAACATATGCCAAAGGAAAAGTCTCAATAAAGTACTACTACTACTACTGTAAGACTACATCTTGCAGATTGCCTGTGTAAAGATCTTGTGTCGCGGTGAACGAACAAATAGAAGACTTGTGATTGCAAACGATTTACTAATGAGTGGGTCAGAGTGTGGAGTGTGGGATATCGATTTGGATGAATTTAAAAAAGATGCGAGTTTCTTAGTCAAGAAAGAATCCTTCTAATGCTCTTCCTGATATTATTCCAGTATTCTTCGGGAAGTGTGATCCCATGTACGCGAGGAAGTGGAGATTTCCATAAAGCTCCATAAGAAAATTTAGCGAGGGAATTATTGCAGATACTTATTGAAACCCATTGCCTATCTTTTTTTTTGTCAATACCTCGTATTTTTGCATTCATGGAAGCAAAACATGCCTTTCACATCTCAGGCCTATTATCACCTACCTGGAAGTAAAGTCCCACTAAAACTTTCAATGCAAATAATCTGAATTTTTTTTTTTGTGATTGAAAGGTGAAGGCTATTTGCCCCCTGAATGTGGGACTCTCCAGTGCGCATTGCTCTTGGACTATCCACTTAATAACTCCCCTCTCAATCTGAGAACCTAACTGGGACCGTTTGACACGTCATTTCGAACTAGACCAAATTTTTCTACTCCTAGAGATGTACAGGAATTTTTTTTTAGCGGGAGAAGAAGAAAGGAAACAGGCTTACTAGCAAAGGGGCCCTCCATCTTTGACGGCACCCATCGCTCCAGAATTTATTTTTAACTATCCCGGCTGCCTGAAGACAATGTGCTAATTTGGGTTGCAATTGTCATCGAATGTGAGTAAATTTTTGATCATAATATCCGGGGAGACCTCTCCAACTTCGCAGAAGAGGTCACCACGTCGCCTGTCCAACTTCGCAGAAGAGGTCACCACGTCGCCTGTCCTATCTTTTCCAGACAGAAAATGCGTGGCAGGTGTGGTTCACCTCTCCTGTACAAAACACGCAGTCGGGAGACCGTGACTTGTCGGTCTTGTGCAATTAAGATCAAAAACATCCACGCCCACTTGAGACCTGGTTCAGTTAGAAATCAGTCTAACCATGCCGTCGAATGAGCCATAGTGTCAGGTCATGGATCAGGTGCGCAGTTCACCTTCCCTTGGTGTCACACTTCCAGGATGCTGAGCTGTTCCTCCCCCTAAGCGGCCGCCTCCGTGTTGTCTTCGCTTTAGCGCAGATAGATATTTTCCCCCTATCTATTAAGGAGAGTGATGGGTACTTTCCCTACGATAACTAACACCACCAACCTGGAGACTGTGCGGCATGCACGTGCAATTTGCAGCCCTCTTTCTCTCTAAACCTGTGCCAATGCCTTTCGGTGCAACTCCTTGTTGAGATTGTCACCTCATAGTTATGACCTACATATGGGGTAATACAGACTTTACAGCGCTCATCAAAAGTCGTAGTGGGGGATGAGATGGATTCCCCTATATTAGGTATCGATCGAGGAAGTGCCTTCACACGTGCTGCTTGGAACAACTCATCTTCGAGTCTATCAATACGCCCAAGAATTTCAGTGCTAGTTTTGATGTGACCAGTGTTTCACCAATACCGATAGTCCTTACAATGGGTATTCTCTTCTTCATCAAGACTTGCACTTCGGTTTGCTCTAGTGCTATACTAAAGCCATGAGCAGTTATCAAGACCCTCTTTTGGTGCATCCGCGTACCTGATCTGAGTTGCGTATGCTCAACTGAGCTTCTAGCGACTAGCGCCACAACATTATTTACAAAGCCGATAAAGCGGGACTCATCCGGCAACTCACGCCTCAATAGCCCATCTACGAGATGGTCCACAAATCAGAGCCGAAGATGAAGCTTCGAGTAACACCCGACGTAGTTTTCATCCTTCAGCTCCTAGGCATCTTAAGGTACTATCTTTCAGATAGTCCATCGAGGTCTCCATCAGATATTGTGGTAAATGGAAACGATTTCTCTATGTGCTCAATATACCCAGAGTTGATAGCATTTCTGATGTCAGGAGGAACCAGCAAGACGACCCGTCAGGTGTGTGCTGTGTGAATTCACATGCTGCACTACTCTCATCACCATTCCGATTGCATGGATAGTAGAGCGACCTGCTCTGAAGCCATACTGCGGTGGAAATAGGTCCCTAGTAGCATGAATTGGGTCAGCGAGTCTTCCCTTAATGAGTTGTTCGAACACGTTCGTGGCCGTATCTAGCATATGTAGCAGGCGGCATACAGACAGTGACTCAGGACTCCCCTTCTCCTTGCTGATTAACCTAAGCCTTACCATCTTTTAGCCATCTGGGAAAACCCGTCATACAAGCAAGCGCTAAACTTAAATGATAGACGATCTGTAGCACCTCAGCTAGAATCCCATCTATTCCTGGAGCCTTTCTTACCTTCATAGACAAGATTGCTGTTTCCAGATCCATCTTCTTGAAAAGTGGAAATTCCACTGCTCTTTCATCGTGGATGGCCTCAACATAAACGGAGTGAACATGGAAAAGAGCCCACCTTTCCTGCCCATCTTTTTACTTCGTATGAGCAGGATAACAGCTTGTCAGTACTGAGCGCTACCCTGGGGCTGCTCGCACATTATTTCAGGATAGAGTCACTTTAAGGTGGTGTTTGATGAATCAACCTGTGTCCAGGCACTGCTTTTTTCTAGCCCAAGAGTGTCTCAACAGAATTAATATTCGCGTTCCATGCATCTTTCGATGGCAAAATAGCTTCCACGATAAAGTCGGGTTTAACCTTACCCAACATGGATTCGATGTATCTCTCTCTATAGAGAAACGCTTGCAATCGTGGACGCTGTAGAGTGCGTTGAAAATTTCCAGGGCGACCAACCAATATCTCCCTCCATAGAGAAGCGATTGCAACCGTGGATACTGTAGAGCGCGTTATCAATTCATATCAAAGCGATAAGAGAGTGTTCTTACCTCTCTAATTCTATGGAGATATTCACGAAAATATCCGGGATATTTTGAAGCTGAGAATAGTAGAAGGTCACCTTTCCATGATTTCGGGTAACCCATAGCTCAAAAAGTTTAATAATTCTAGCGATCCAACAGACAGAAGCAATTACAGTCTAGCGTTGCTGGCTCAATTTTAAGTGACCTTTAGGTACTTTCTTGCATTCAAATACCAACAGGTTGATTGAAATCGCACCTACCACCACGAGCACTGCATGCTTAGAGACAGTGCGACAGCTGCAGGTGATTCTCATTGTCGAATTTTATGGCATCAGCTCAGGTTTCGGAACCATACGATGGTATGAAGTAAGTTGTGGTCATTTATAACCGTCACCTTGTTCTCCTTGGGTCACCTACACTCAGCATCAGCCTACTTAATAATTGTACAAGCTTTGCAGTCTTATCATATACTTCACGGATGTGCTTCTTATAGTTCAGTTCACTATCTATAGTCACTCCCAGATATTGGACCTACATGCTGGTTTGAAACTGGATAGAGCCGACCAGCATGGGTATGACCAATGGTATCCTCCACTTCGTCAGCATGATAAATTCAATTTATAACACTAAAAGCTGCAACCCATGCTCTGTCACCCACCGCTGTATGCTTCTCATAACTTGGTTAAATCTGATTTGGACAAGATTAACAGTACTGGCAGTGATAATTGTTGTGACATCATCAGCGCAACCTATGAAGAACACATTCGCAGCTATTTCCAGGTACAGGTTCCTGCCATACATGATGTTCAATACACTGCGTGCTAGAAACAAGCTCTGTGCTACATCTGAGGTGATAGGCCAACAAAATGAATGAACTCGAAAACCTACCAAGCATAATCAACATCTGAAAGTGAGTCACTGCTCCATTCATTAAGCTGCTCGAATATTCTAGGTAATTCACCAATGTACGAGAAATGAATTAAATGACTAGAGACCCTATATAAAGCCGAGCTGAATGAATGGGGTGATTCATTCAACCGCGATAGTAAAAACTGCAATAGTGTGGAGTGCGAATTGAAAAGCGATATTGATCGAGTAATAGTAATGTGATTTTCGTTGATTGTTAAGTGAAGACAGTTGTTAGAGAAATTTATAGACAAAGTGAAAATTAAAATTAGTGAACGTGTTCAATTAATGATTGCGCATTTATTAGTAAATAAACTTATTTAACTTAATTTAAAAGACATTGCGTTTTCACTTTCCCGGAACATTAAAACTTTGGCCGCGAACCATAACACGCGACAGTGGTGTCAAGAAGTGAGAAAGAAAATTTCGAAAAGTGAAAAAATTTTTAAAGTGCACAGTTGTGAAATTTAACGTGAAAGCTGTTGAAAAAAAATATGAAAAGCCAAAACAATAAAAATGCCACGAAACTTGCATCTAAGAATTAATGAATTGACCATGTCGGAACTTAAGGAAGATTTGGAACAGCGAAATCTAGCTACGCAAGGTACAAAAGCCACACTAATTGCACGCTTGCGCGACGCAATCGAATCAGAAGGCGTAAATCTGGATTCGGGTGAGTCCTTAGATGCAGAAAATGGTGCAGAAGGTGAAGAAGCAGAAACACCAAAACCAAAGGAACCAGAAAATGCACTGATGCAAATGTTGATGCTGATGCAGCAAGAGCAGCAACAACAGTCATCTAGTTTAGCTGCGAAGCTAAATGAACAATCAACGAAGCTAAATGAACAATCAGCGAAGCTGGATCAACAAGCGATCGAAATCAAAGCAGATTTTCAAAAACAATCACCGATTTGAAAGCAGATTTGCAAAAACAGTCTACCGAAATAAAATCGGAGCTCGGTAGTCTGAACAAACAAGTTAAATGCGTCGAAGAAAAGGTTTACCAGGTCGAGGAGAGAATTAACCATGACATCAGCCAGGTCGAGGAGAGAGTAAACAATGAGATGGGAAACATGAAAAAGGAATTGGAAGCAGCAAAGGCGATAGTTACCTCCTCACCAGCCCCGCTTATAACCGCAGTGCATAGCACTTCCAGAAATGTGCAAGCACCAATATTCGATGGGCAAACAGTCTGGACTATTTACAAAACCCAGTTTGAAGCAGCCGCTCGCATAAATCACTGAAATGAGCAAGAACGAGCAACTGCATTGATTCTTGCTCTAAGAGGCCCAGGTGCCGAGCTGTTGCAGACAATCCCCGTTGAGTTGCACTCAAACCCGGCTGCTATAATGAATGCACTTGACATGCGTTATGGAGACGATCATCTGAAGCAGATTTATCGGTCACAGCTCCGGCATCGGATGCAGAAGTCTGGCGAAACCTTACAGCAGCTAGAACAAGACATTGAGCGACTGGCACTTTTGGCTTACCCAGCTTATGACCCAGAACATCGAGATGACGCAGCAACAGAAGCATTCATCAGTGCATTAAAAGACCAGGAACTGCAACAAGCCGTGCATTTAGCTCAAAAGCAAACAGTTAAGGACGCATTGGCTTATAGTCTGAACTTTGAGGCAGCGAAAAATGTGACCCGTACTACTGCCCGGGTTCGCGAGGTAGTGGCAGACGAGTGCAGGTGTGAGCGCGTGGAAATTGAGCGAGACCCGCATGTAAATGGTGCGCTTAGATGCTGGAATTGCGGAGAGAAGGGGCACCTGCAAAGAGACTGCAAGATGCGACGAAAACCGAGCTATTGCCCAGGGTGTGCAGCTAGGAGGAGATCCAGACCGAGTCAGGAGCCCAGAATGGAACCCCTTCAAACGAAGGGGTCGGGAAATATGTAAGAGCCAACTTCGTGGGGCAGAGATTGGCTAGGAGGATCGACGTCCCCAGCACCACCATCACCGTGTCAAGACTACATCGTGGAGAAGCGGACTTATGCCTTCCGGGTCAAGTTGACGGAAGGCATTGCACCATAATAATCGACACTGGTGCAACCCGATCGATTATCCGACCAGACCATGTGAGGTAACAACTACTTCACAAGGGCACAATTTCCTCACTACGGACAGCTACGGGAGAAACTGCACCCACCCATGGAGAGATCAACCTCCAGATACAGTCGAGAGACCCTGCGTTCCGACATAATTTTCTGCTCGCGAACATTATGGATAACTGCATTCTCGGAATGGCTTTTCTGCGACCACATGGAATCACGTTGGATTTGGGCAAACGGGTATTGAAATGGCAGAATGTCAAAGTACTGATGGAGGATCCCAGCATCCAAATTCCCAAGATGAATGTAGTAGTATGTACCGAGACTGATGTACCGGATTCTTCCGAAAGCATTGTATGGGCCAAGCTTGATGGTGACTCTGGAGACCACCGATCTTATCTGATAGAACCAATGAAGACGTCCACAATGCGCAGTTTGATTGTCGGACGATGTCTTGTAAGATCTATAAGGAACGTATGCGTGCCGGTTAGAGTCCTTAACACCGCAGACTCAACCGTGAGCATCAAAGCGGGAGAAGTCATCGGCAGCTGCCAGCCGGTTTCCAGCATCACCTCTTTGGAAGCTACTCACAACCATCATTGGAAAAAGAGGCAAGACACAGGCAAAGCCCGGGAATCCACGTCTGCAATATTGAAGCAGTTCAAATTGCCAGCGCAGCTATTCAAGCAAGCCTCTGATCTGGTCACCAAGTACAGTATCATCTTCTCAACAAGCCCGGATGATCAAGGCCGAACGGGTATGGTAGCTCACGTCATAGATACACAGGGAGCCAAGCCGATTCGACAAGCATCGAGACGTCTTCCTATAGCCAAACAAGGAGATGTGAGCGCACTGGTCTCGGACATGGAAAAACAAGGTGTTATCGAACCTTCTGTCAGTTCATGGGCCGCGCCTGTAGTTCTAGTAAAGAAAAAGGATGGTAGCGCTCGTTTTTGTGTCGACTATAGGCAGCTTAACGACGTCCCTAAGAAAGATAGTTACCCATTTCCACGCATCGATGACATCATGGAGACTTTATCAGACGCAAAATGGTTTTCTACACTCTATCTCAAGAATGGCTACTGGCAGGTAGAAATCGACAAGAAGGACCGAGAGAAGACCGCACTTTCAGTCGGGACCGGATTGTGGCAATTCGTCGTGATGCCATTTGGGCTTTGCAATGCACCAGCCACTTTCGAACGCCTGATGGAATACGTGCTACGTGGCCTAACCTGGAAGACCTGCTTGGTGTACCTAGATGACATCATTGTTATCGGGAGAACGTTCGCAGAGCATATGCGGAACTAAGAAAAGGTTTTCTCCCGATTGCGACTGGTGAATTTGAAACTTAGTCCCGACAAGTGTATCCTTTTCGCAACTGGAGTAAAATACCTGGGACACGTTGTATCAGCAGAACGGGTGAAAATAGACCCTGAGAAAATTGAAGCCGTGAAAAGCTGGCCAACACCAAACAATAAGCGCCAACTACGAACTTTTCTGGGTCTGGCGACCTACTACCGAAGATTCGTCAGACTTTGTCAAAATAGCTAAGTGTCTCCATCAGCTAATCGAGAAAAATCGTCCGTATGTCTGGAATCAACAATGCCAGACAGTCTTTGAGACCCTGAAGGAGAAGCTGTGTGAATCACCCGTGCTGGCATATCCGAAACCCGAAAAAATGTTTGTAGGTGACACCGATGCAAGCAACGGCGGTATTGGAGCTGTACTCTCCCAGAAGAAAGAGTCCTCTCGTATTACAGTCGAGTTCTCTCAAAAAGTGAGAGGAACTACTGCGTGACCAGGAAGGAGCTATTGGCTATAATAGAGGCCACCAAGCAGTTCCACAAGTACCTATATGACCAGAAATTTGTTCTTCGAACGGACAATGCATCGCTGAGATGGCTGCTTAACTTCGAGAACCCCGAGAGACAAGTTGCGAGATGGATCGAAAGATTGCAGTCATACGACTACGAAATTGTTCATCGAAAGGGCGGAGTTCATGGAAATGCTGACGCCCTATCTCATCGTCCATGTCCAGCTAATTGTAAGCATTGCCGACGGATTGAAGAAAAGGAGCCGCTCGTTGATCTGCGATTGATAACGGCCGGATTCGATGAAGATCGGTCACCAGAGGAGATTCGAAATGCCCAGCTAGCCGATGAAGACATCGGACCATTGATCGTATGGAAGGAGACAACAGGGCAACCTGATTGGAAAGACGTTTCAATGCATGGCGTAACCCTGAAAAGCTATTGGGCACAATGGAACTCCCTTCAGGTAGAGGGTGGCGTTCTCAAGCGGAAATGGGCAACGGCGGATGGCAGCTCCTATAGGATGCAAACTATAGTCCCCAAAAGCCGAATCCACGATGTGGTTAAGGAAATGCACGAAGGATCCTCGGGAGGCCACCTTGGTGTTAACCAGACCTTAGCGAAATTGCGGGAAAGGTTTTATTGGCTCCATGCTCGAGAAGACGTAGAAGACTGGTGCCGTAGATGCACAATTTGCGCTTCCGTCAAAGGTCCAAAGCGACGGCTGAGAGGTTAAATGCAAACCTACAACGTGGGTGTACCATTTGAAAGGATTGCTGTTGACATCGCAGGACCCTTTCCTGAATCCGAATGGGGAAACCGATACACGCTGGTTGTGGCCGATTATTTCAGCAAGTGGCCCGAGATCTACCCCATTCCCAACCAGGAAGCAACTGCTGTAGCCGAACAGCTAGTGTTAAATTGGGTCAGTAGGTACGGCGTACCTTGCGAACTACACTCGGATCAAGGCCGAAACTTTGAGTCACTGGTTTTTGGCGATTGTGCGAGCTGCTGGAAATACGGAAAACGAGGACGACACCGCTGCATCCCCAATCCGATGGAATGGTCGAACGTTTCAACGGCACGCTCAATAAACATCTGGCCAAGATGGTTGACGAGAACCAAAGGGACTGGGACCAACACATTCCACTATTTATGATGGCGTACAGCGCTGCCGAACATGCATCGACGGGCCAGGCTCCAGCCGAAGTCATTTTTGGAAAGACTATTCGTTTGCCAGCTGATATAAAGTTCGGAACACCCCCTGAGAAACCCCAAACGATCTCGGAGTACGCAAGTGATCTAAGGCAACGGTTGAACCAGATACATCGGACAGTGCGAAAACACCTCGAATCGGCAACTGACCACATGAAGACCAGGTATGATCTAAAGGCAAATTATACTGGCTTCCAGCAAGATGACTTAGTGTGGTTATATAACCCACAACGGCGAAAGGGTAGGTCTCCAAAGTTGAAACACAATTGGGAGGGACCATACCGAGTTACAAAGCGAATCAATGACGTCGCATACCGTATACAGGAACACCGTAAGCCAAGAGCCAAAATGAAAACCGTGCACCTGGACCGTCTTGCCCCATATTACATCCAGGGAGAATTGACTACAACTGGCGACACATCTTTTCGGGGCGAAAAGAACTGGGGTGGGGGCAGTGTTACATGCACGAATAATTTTGCGAGCTACTGTCGCAAATGTTTTCACAATCATTCAGAACATAATGGTCAACAAAATGAATGTACTCGAACACCCACCAAGCATAATCACCATCTGTAAGTGAGGCACTGCTACATTCATTAAGCTGCTCAAATATTCTAGGTAATTCACCAATGTACGAAAAATTAATTGAATGACTAGAGACCCTATATAAAGCCGAGCTGAATGAATGGGGTGATTCATTCAACCGCGATAGTAAAAACTGCAATAGTGTGGAGTGCGAATTGAAAAGCGATATTGATCGAGTAATAGTAAAGTGATTTTCGTTGATTGTTAAGTGAAGACAGTTGTTAGAGAAATTTATAGACAAAGTGAAAATTAAAATTAGTGAAAGTTACTTTTTATGGAATTGTTTGCAGCCACATATAAATGAGTTGCATATTTTGAATAATAATTTTTCTGAAAAATTATTAGAGAAGAAAAATGTTAGAAGAAGGTGGTTTCGACGTGTGCACTAGTTCTCCTCAGGCCATCACACTTAGATACACACCGGTGATGGCGACCACCATGCTCAGAGGTGAGGGAGTTAATTTTTAATTTTTCTACTTATGCAAACTCAATATGTTTTTGTATCTGCAAGTTATATTCAAGGTAAATTTCTCTTGTAAGTATTTGTATTAGCTAAACTTTTTTTTTTAATTGGATCATTTCACCCTTTTCACATCAATTTAATGTAAATCTATACGACAAATTTGCTCTACATTTGAAGCTTTATCTAACGTCGCGCGGATATCGATCACTCTTTCGGATGGCTCCGATAGCTTTTTTAAATTACTTTTTATGGAATTGTTTGCAGCTACATATAAATGAGTTGCATATTTTGAATAATAATTTTTCTGAAAAATTATTAGAGAAGAAAAATGTTAGAAGAAGGTGGTTTCGACGTGTGCACTAATTCTCCTCAGGCCATCACACTTAGATACACACCGGGGATGGCGACCACCATGCTCAGAGGTGAGGGAGTTAATTTTTAATTTTTCTACTTATGCAAACTCAATATTCCATAAAAAGTAATTTAAAAAAGCTATCGGAGCCATCCGAAAGAGTGATCGATATCCGCGCGACGTTAGATAAAGCTTCAAATGTAGAGAAAATTTGTCGTATAGATTTACATTAAATTGATGTGAAAAGGGTGAAATGATCCAATTAAAAAAAAAGTTTAGCTAATACAAATACTTACAAGAGAAATTTACCTTGAATATAACTTGCAGATACAAAAACATATTGAGTTTGCATAAGTAGAAAAATTAAAAATTAACTCCCTCACCTCTGAGCATGGTGGTCGCCATCACCGGTGTGTATCTAAGTGTGATGGCCTGAGGAGAATTAGTGCACACGTCGAAACCACCTTCTTCTAACATTTTTCTTCTCTAATAATTTTTCAGAAAAATTATTATTCAAAATATGCAACTCATTTATATGTAGCTGCAAACAATTCCATAAAAAGTAATTTAAAAAGCTATCGGAGCCATCCGAAAGAGTGATCGATATCCGCGCGACGTTAGATAAAGCTTCAAATGTAGAGCAAATTTGTCGTATAGATTTACATTAAATTGATGTGAAAAGGGTGAAATGATCCAATTAAAAAAAAAAAAATTTTAGCTAATACAAATTAGTGAAAGTGTTAAACAAATGATTGTACATTTATTAGTAAATAAACTCTTTTAACTGAATTTAAAAGACATTGCGTTTTCACTTTCCCGGAACATTAAAATTATTGGCCGCGAACCATAACGCGACAATAGTCTCGCTTAATGGTCAACATGTAACCAGGGATATATAACTTCTGTTCAAGTGCCAGTAGGATATCTATCCGCCTCGCTGGATTGAAGGCATTTTGCAAGTCCAATTAGTAAGACCATAGGGCCAGCCCTGGGCATGAATCCTCCAGTCTTGTAAGTGCTATAGCAACCACTGAGATGGCGTCAAATTTTAGGTGCTCTCTTCGGAATCAGTGCTTCTTGCCAGAAAGATCGCCTGATGTTCTGACTGCAAATAGCAGTCGCAGCTTAATTATACCTTAAAAAAAACTTCTCCCGAGTGACGGAAGTCATACCCTTTTATGTATATGGAAAGATATTAAGATTCAGTCATGAATCGTTCAGATTGCGCAAAATCAAGGCACAGTCATTCCCACCATCGCTTGGTAACAGTTTACTTTTTAGCTACATATCACCTTAAATTTTATTGTTATACATTTTTCTAGTATCCTTGCCCTAAGGTTTTTTTTTCTTTACTGTTCACGCCTTGAGTGTGAGACTTTCAAATGCACAACATAGCCTCAAGCTTTGGGCAAGGCTTCATTTTTCAATACGTTCACGCATCGTGGGGTGTGAAGGGGTCTCTTATATTGCGTGAAAAAGCAAGGAAAGCAATTGCTAATAAGGAACTAAAAACTGATATTATGCAGGTAAAACTGAATTCCTGTTCAAGAGGTGGGTCAGTTCTTCCGTTCAGCCAAGAACGTCACCCGTTGCTGATTTAGCGCAGTCTATTCTCATGGTCAACTATCTCCCTACACAATTCATATCTATGGAAGCAAATTCGTCTACACTGTGGAGAAAAGAGAGCGATGGGTTTTGCTTCTGAAATCGCCAAAACTACCAAATCAGAGGCTGTCAAGGAGTCAAAAGCAATTCACAGCACCCCTCTTTCATGTCCAGATTTTTGCTGAGAGCATTACTCCATTTCTCAGATCCATACAGGAGTACAGACTGTGCAGCACTCATCAAAAGTCAACTTCTTGATTTTGTTGGTCCTCTTACATTAGCAATAAGCTGATGAGGAGCCAATACACCCGCTGCAGCCTTATCGACCATTGCCTTAATTTCCTCGGGGAAAGTAAGTTTTGAGTCAATCAACACGGTCAGGTACTTTACTGCAACTTAAAAAAAATTGCCAAATCGCAAGTTCCCCACCGAAGAATCATAAATAGCATCACCATCAGCCCTGAAGTTAAAAATCTTCAAAATCCCATTCAATTAATTATGATATGATGGTTGTAGCTTTCTATAAAGGTAAGAAGCACACCGACCTTTAGAAGTGCTGAGGACGATTTGACTCTCTTAAAAATATTTTTTTTATTTTTGCCAAATATTTTAAATTTAGTTTTTTGGTTACTATTAATCACCAGTAACTTCATTATAAACTAAATTGAAGTATAGTATCCCTGTGAATCTAATCACGGAATACATTAACATTTGACATCACTTGACAGTACACCTTAAAAGACGACAAACGAGGTTGAATTGA
Organism: Odontomyia ornata; assembly: GCA_963969285.1. Lineage (NCBI taxonomy): Eukaryota > Metazoa > Arthropoda > Insecta > Diptera > Stratiomyidae > Odontomyia > Odontomyia ornata. The sequence continues at coordinate 284,720,640 of OZ017740.1, forward strand.
ATGAAGATAATTAACTATAAATTGGTCTTTTGTGAAAAAACATTCAGATTAGCTGGAATTATTCAATGATTTTGTTCTTCATATCTTCAATCCATCATGTTATCCATTCCCTTAACATTGATATTACTATCCAATACATGTCATGCAGTTGACGTTTCTTCCCCAAAAAATTATCATAGTAGTATTCACCCACCATAGACTTACCATCATGCCATCAGGAAATATTGTTCGAAAAATGTGTATTTTCAGAGACAACACCGCAATATATCTTGTAGATACCTTGAAAATGACCCTATGTCTCCTGACTTCTCGCCAAAATAGTGAATCGTAAAAGGCAACTATCACTTTTGAGTGCGACTGCCTCAAGTAAAGCCACTACCGGAGAAGTGCTACAATCGTTTGGTGTTATTGCTGCTGAATACTCCACGGTATATTCTCCAATACTCTCTATGCCAAAGACTTTTCACCAATATCGGAAACTATAACGGGTGGCAGCGGTAAGTTTTATGTGACCAAAGATATTTTGCACTTTCGTAAAAGGACGATGAACGTTCATTTCACGGTAACTTGTTCGGGTGAGAAGAAGGTGATGCAAACTAGCCAGAGGATATGTATTCCGACCGAGTGAATTACTGCATTTAAACGATATAACCGTTGTAGTCTCTGTAGCAGACCTTGTGTCATAGTCATTGTCAGGATATGTGTGCGGTGTGACCAAATATACATCCAAATGATATGGGTGCATTTTAAACATTATTTCTATTCGCATTAAATTCTATTGCTTTTTCGTCGTTGGCTGTTCGTAGAACAGGATGTTGTTAGGAGCTGAGTTGGTGGAATCGCAATAAATGTGATGTTCGCTCATTATTGTGATGGAAAATTATATCCTGAAATAAAATTTTTGTTTGGTGAGTTGCTAAGAAGTATGTTTCCCTACAAACTTTTTCTGCTCAGAGAGGATCCCACCTTATTCCAGGTATTCAAACTCATTCATCAAATATTTCGTAAAGCGCATCCGTAATTTTATTGGATGCATCCTCAATGGACCCATCCTTCGAAACTTTTTTTTATCGTTCAAATATATGTATAAGTATAAGAAAGAAATTATTATTCATTCAACATAACATAAAAAAACAGCATAGCCTCAGCTCAGTAAAAAGCTGGAACGATACCTCATCCAATGCACCAAATGAAAAAAAAAATAACAAAAGCGTTCCTTCCTCGTCACATTCATTATCAGGGAGAAGAAAGGTTAAGGATATTAAAATCGACCATGAAAGGACCAACAGCAATGACGGTCTTTCAGTATGAACAGTGGAAAAATGAAATAGAAAAGAGGACATTCCCATATCCGTATTTTGTTTTAATGTTATTTAGTAAAGTGAAAGCCTTAATTTTTTTGTTGGCTGTATCCAAAAAACTCAGTGGAGTACAGTGCACAATGCATTTCAGTGCTCACCTTGCTATGTAAATTGTTTCCCGATTCATATAACCATCACAATAACAAGCAAATTAGAAAGATTGCACATACGAATATATTGTTTGTTAATTAGTAGATGATAGAGAGATTTGCTTCACTAGGAGTAACCGCAGTAACAATTTTAAGTTCACTGTTTGCTCTTAGATTGAAAATAAGTAGAGTACGCAGGGTAATGCTCCTACTAGAAGAGCTTTTTAACCATCGCTGGTTTTAAATTAACTTTTCTGATGAAAATCTGAAGAATTGTTTGGTGCAGGTGTTTTTTTTTGTGGCTGAGAGGTGAAGGCTATTTATGCACTGAGTCACCTGGACTGCGGACTAAAAACTTTTCCTGTCAGTCTGAGAACCTAAAATGGAACCATTTGACACATCGCCTCTTCATTTTCCTATGCTTAGAGGCATCTGCAAGTAAGAGAAATTCCTTCTCTAGTTAGGGGGGAGGGGGAACAATGGAGAAGAGATTGCTAGAAAATGGACCCCTCCATACTTGACGTCACCCGATGCTCCAGTATGTCTTTTTTTCTGTCAGGACTGCCCAAGCATAATGTGCTACGCGGTTCTATTTTTCAATGAATGTAACCATCTTTTCTCAAGGGAGAGTTCTGAAATTTTCTGGAGGGGTCCCTACCTTGCCGGCCCCACCTTTTGCAGAGAAAAAATGTGTGGCAAGCATTGCCCACATTTTAAATAAAAGACACAGTCAGCAGACAGTGACCTATCAATCCTATAAGATCGAAAACATCCATGCCCGCACGAGAATTGTGTCGGATAGAAATCAGTTTCACCACGTCCTCGATCGGACCATGGCCTTAGGTCAGGGATCAAGCAGGCAGTCCATCTTCCACTTGTATCACTCTCCTAGGACTATTTTCAACCTCTGGGGCCTCGCCTCTTTTGCAACCGCCAACCTTTTGCCTTCCCTTCGACGATATTATTCCGCTCTCGAACAAGAAGGGGGATGGGTATCACCCCTGCGATGTATGACACCGCCAACCCGGTCACTCTTCGGTATTCGCATGTAATTCCCAGCACTTTTTATCTCTGGATTTGTGTCTACCGCTTTCGGAATAACTCCTTGTTAAGAGCATTGCCACATAACTCTGACCCGTTAAGTAATGGAAACTGCACAGCGCTTATCAAGAATCATCTCTTTGATGAAATGAATTCCCTGCATTGGCCATCACTCGAGTAAATGCCGTTGCACGTGCTCCAGGTCTATCAACCCCTGCCCTGATTTGCTTCGGAAAAACTCGTTTTCGAACTGATTTATACGCCAAGAGGTGTCGCTTCTGGTTTTGATTCAACTAGGTTTTCAACAAAATGTATGGTCCTTACTCTGGAGATTCTCTTCTTTGTCAGGGATGCCACTTTGTTCTAGTTCCTCTCTCACACATTAGTATGCCTAGTCTAAGTTGCGCATGTTCAACTGTGCGTCCATCATCTGTATATTCGAACAAGCCTCATTCGGCAGCTTAAACCTCAGTAGCCTATCATACGAGATATTTTACAAATCATAGCCAAGGATGCAGTTTTGAGTGACCCTCGATCTAATCATCATCCTTTGGCTCCCTTCGTTCATATAAACGAGCAGGCTGTGGTTCCTCATATAGTCCCTCAACCATCAGATATTCTGGTACTTGTAAACAATTTTTAGTGCTTCTAGTATATCTGCGCATCTAGAGGAGTTGAACGCATTTCTGACGTCACGAGTAACTTGTTGGATGATCCGTTGGGTGGAACTGCTATGTGTCTCCACAATCTAGGCCATGCGCATCACCTCTTCAACAACAATAATAGTAGACCGTCCTGCTCTGGAATCGAGTCTTCCCCTGATGAGGTTTTCGAACACGTTCCCAACTGAGTCTAGCATGCGAAGCGCGGCTAATGGTGATTCGGGTTATCTTTCCCCTTGCTGATCAGTCGAAGCCTCACTACTTTCCAGCACTACGGCAATATCCCTTCATATAAACAAGTGTTAAGTATATTGAGCAACAAGTTAGGGAAAAAGGGATAGACCATCTGCAACACCTCAGCTAGAATTCCCTCTGATCCTGGAGCTTTTCTTACCTGCATAGACAAGATTGCTTATTGCAGCTCTACCTTCATAAAAAGTGAGCACTCCACTGATGTTTCATCGTGGATGGCCTCAATATAAACGAGATGAATAGAAGCAAAACTCCGCCCATCTTTTCCATGTTGTATGTGCAGGGTAACATTGCTTGCGCATGACTAGCTTGTAGACCAAGCACCACGGGTTCCTGTTCACGTCATCCACCAAGTTTGGCCTTAATGCTGTTGATGAGTCTGCAGAGGCGTTTTGAGCAAACTTATAAGCTGCTAATCTGGTACATGCCTCTTCTCGAGTTCGTGCCTGCTAGGCCTCTCCTCCTAGCTTATGGCTCTCTCTTAGCTTTTCAGCAGTTTCAGGGTACCACCAGTATACGAGTACAGAGGGCTTGTTGTGGCAGGGCCTTCGGCCGCGCATCGAAGACCTGCAGGAAGACTTAATGATTCTCACAGCGAAGTTCATCACATCGATGAAGCTACTGGCAGTGGCGATCGTACCATTAGCTTTTCTGCAAATCTACCTACGTTTATCCTCGCTCCAGAAATCAATATTTACCGTCATGGATCCCAAGTACTATGTACTTGTGATCACAAAGGGAGTAGTCCTCTAGAGCTTTCCAATTTTTTACCTTTGACAGTAGGGGCTTTGAAACGAATAACACTAGTATGGGTCCAATACACCCTCATTGGAAGAAAGTAGGGGTTTGGCCTATGTTTAGTACATCAAGTCCAGTTCTAATTGCAATATCAAGGATCCGTTAGCCCCAGGGATCTAATTTTGGCATGCCCCATTGAATTGCTTTTGCTTTGAAGCTACCTCTAACAAGCACATGATGCTCTGTGCTTGAACCAGCTTTCTCGAAAGCATTATGCATTGATAGAAAAGATAGTAACGGTTGTTTTTGCACTAGTTACATACTAAAGAGTGTAATTCCTGAACACCGAAGAAAAAGAAACCATCTCCTCGCCCCTGGTCCTACACTTAGCATTGAACACTGCTGTGAAGCAAGCAACAGTACCAGGCTCGTTAGCTGCTATGTTGATAAAATTTGATTGTGTTTTGCTGTTTAGAGCTTATTTTAAATGTGCTTTTTCTTTGGTTAGGGATTCCTAGAAGATCCAGCATATTCCTGTATCTGGATCGCGTTTCAGATCATCTAATTTTTGATCAGCGTCCTGGAAAAGAATAAAGTGTTACGCCCCTGTGCACTCTCTCCTACTATGGCCTCGCTTGCCACCAAGGACAAGAAGCTCCTATCGATCATCTTACAACCCTTTGTGGTATGTCCGTATCCGAGGGCTTTGATACACTGCAGAGGAGTTGCTTGGTTATCTGAAGATAACCCAACCTGATTTGATTTTCTACCTTCCTATCAACCGTTCGGCTTCCTTTTCTGTAATTTCAACAATGAACATGCATGATCCCTGTTACTTGGTTAGGTCAACCCAACTGTCGGCCCTCATAAGCTAGGAAAATCTCGTTTTAAGGCGTCTTCTATCTCGGGCGAATCCATAACGCAGTCAATGTCCCTCATTTCATGAGCGGTTATTGGCTGAAATGAGGCTACGGTTGCTTTTTCATCAAGGTTTTCTTAACCATGTCACGTAATCTATCTTTTTCTGTCGCTACTCGTCTGAATTCTATTAGTTAGTCACCTGAACGAGTCGGCCATATAGCTTTGATAGTAGTTTGTATATCCTCCGACTTTACTGCTCCCCTAATTCTCGCAGGATATTCATGTACGATCCACCATCGGTGAGTTTGACCAGTACTTCCTGCTCAGTTGTTTTGTGCTTCTTATCCTTGCTTACTTAGGCAGCACTCAATGAACCTGTGCGTTTCAGTTCTTGAAGAGGTTTATTGTTTTTTACCCTTGAAACCGCTTTTTTGGCTGCTTCCTTAGCTACCTTAGGTAATGTCGTCTGGAATCCCTTTTGCAATGAAGTGTGAACCTTTGATGATTCGTGCTTTTCTTTTTTTCGTTTTACCAGATCTCCTTTTACTCAACTGCAAGCCAGCCTTTCACTGTTAGTAGGCAGCGAGAAGGCTACCACGCTACTAGAGGGCTTGATTCGTTATTCCTCTTCTGCATTAAGCCATCTGCACCTGTAGTGATCTATTTAGACAAACAGGTCTTCCTGCTCCAAAACTCTCTGTAGAGGCTTGTTTGCACATCGCATTTGGCAGTGAAAAGTTTCAGAACCGATTCCACTTTGCAGTAGAGCTGCTATCCTTCTGAGCAACAGGTTCATTTAAAATATATAATATATATATATATATATATATATATATATATATATATATATATATGTATATACTGTATATCAATCGCACACATGCGTTGTTGTGATTTCATATAATTTAAATAGCTTTATCTGATTTGATTATGATCCGATTTCCATGAAATTTTCGGCGGAACAGACAGGTCTTACCTTAGTGTACATTATTATCAAGAAGTTTATGGGTACTATTTCGATTTCGCGGCGTGAAATCAAAATAGACAAATCATAATATTTCTAAAAAAGTCAAATGAATTTTGATTTCATCTGGAAAACGACTTTCATAGGTGCCGTGGAGCCTATGCTGCTGTATAGATCAGAGCTTTGGATCAATGCTCATAACAAGGAGCTATGCCAAAAGCGTCTTAAGTGGGCTCAGGGACGAGGAGCACTGTAAATTGCATCTACATATTTGGTGGTCTCTAGGTTAACTGTGTTGGTTACTATAACCATTACCTCCCTTGCCAAAAAACGTAAAAATGTTTACCTGAGTACACATGATGCCGATAGAAAAACTGTTGCTAACAGAACGAGCACTTTCAAATCAGCAATTGCCGGCATCTGGTCGTCAATCTGAAGCTTTGGCTCTTGAACTTTGCATCAAATAAAGAGACAGTCTCTGCTCTCAAGTGTAACTGATGCGATATTTGGGTCAAGCGTTCATACTACCTGAAAATATTTTTCTTTGAAAAATGTAGAGATACAAGCGTGTCTTCATGGTTTCGAGATTTCCTCAAGGAAATCTAAACCAACCTCTCATCGGTCAAACATATAAAGTCTTGAGGTGCTTCAACGAACGATCCCTCCTACCCGCTCGGATACTCACAGTCGTTGGAGTTTTGGTCATGGGTCTTCACGCAAGTAGACTGCGCTCGAATACAATTATCCAGCCACCGATTTAAATTGCCCGTATATAACGCGTTTAAAAATTTTCCAAAAAAAAATTCAAATATTACTCTACTGCAGCCTTTCCGAAGCTTCTAACAATTCAAGCGAGACCCACTTCCAACTTTCGCGTTCCCAATCTGCGTACCAATGCGGTGGCAGACATACTCTACTTTAATCCAAACGGAACATTCTAGGTCAAATAAAACTGCCAAAATACGAACTACGACACCGTGTAACCAAACCAAAAGTATAGAATCTATTAGTCGCGGATTACCTTGAACCCCGCCGACTCGCCAACAAACGAGTACTCACCTTCCGCTTCTGTTGCCGCCAAAAAATCTGTAAATACTGAAAGGAAAAGAATGTTTACTACTAGCAATTCAATTCGTGCTGCTGGGGAACTATCCCCTCGGCAGTACGGCTTTAAAGCAAGACTCTCCACCATTGATGCGAATGTAGAGGTGGTGAGCGCGGTCCAAAAGGCAGAGGCATGTAACCACACCAAGCGACGGATCTCCCTGCTAGTGACACTCGACGTTAGGAATACCTTCAACTCCACTATATGGGTGGATGTTCTGGCCACGCTGGAAACCCTTTTCAAGTCCCAGAATATCATGTGGTTTTGAGGGACTACCTGGAGGACCAAACCTGCTTTATGACCCGGCCAACGATGAATGAAAGTTACATAGGGTCTTGCCCAGGGATCTATCCTTAGTCTAGACCTGTGGAACGTGTCGTACGACGGGCTACTGAGACTGGAGAAACCAGATGAGTCACGCTTGATCAGCTATGCTACTGATGTTGCGGCTCTAGTCACTGGATGCACCTTTGAACAAGCGCAACTTAGGCTAAGTATGCTAATGCGCCGAGTGAGAGACTGGATGACTGTTTCCGCGTTCAGTTTAACACTGGAAAAAGCCGAAGTAGTTATCTTGACAAAAAAAGAGTGATTTGCAGTGGACACATACCAATCGAATCTAAGCCAGCCGTGGTGCTTCAGATCGACTTGAAGATGAGTTTCTCTGAGCAAATCAGGGCAACAACTGAGAAGGATGCTTCGGGAGTATCGGTCCTGAGTCGACTTATGGTCAACATAGGGGAACCCAGCCGATCAAGGAGACGCCGCTTGAAGAGTGCTGTAGGCTTTTTGCCTCTGTACGGAGCAGAAATATGGGGCGACGCTCTCAGTAAGACAGTATACCAAAAACGCTTGGCATAGGTACAAAAAAGAGGAGCACTGAGGACTGCATCTTCATATTCGGCAATCTCTGATTCGGCGGTTAGAGTTATTGCAAGCATGAGACCTGTTGCCTCCTTGCTAGAGAATGCCGTGCTATTTACCTGCTTCAAAATGAGGGCGTGAGGGACTGACTTCTATCTGACCCAGCATTTGAGCCGGCATGGGTGTTTTCAGTCGGTTGACAAATGGAACCAAGTGGCACATTATGTTTGGGCAGTCCTAAAAGATAAAAAGAACTCACAGCAGCCGGGTACGTGGGGACTGGGTATCGCTTGTCTGCCACTTCCTCTTCCCCTCTCCCCTCCCACTAGAAGAGGGATCCCCCAGCTTAAAGGCAGCTCATGGCGTGGCAAAACGAGACCTGGCCCGAAGGAATGTGTCAGACAGTTCCAGGCTGGGTTCTCGGGTTGACAGGGGAGTTGTTTATTGAATAGTCCAGTTGGTTGTGAACATGGGAGTCCCACACTTTGTGCTTAAATGACATTCACCTCGCAAAAATATAAAAATTGTACAGTGAATTAAAAAATTTGTTATTTTAAATACTATATCGAATTATTGAGATATCAAAATGCTGAGCTTAGGATTTTCTTCTATTAATCAGAACAGAAAAGACTCTCAAATAATGGATCCTGTTTATAAAAACGGCCGTTTCGTGTTATTTTGATTTTTTTACCTAACCCATTCATTTGAACCTTCTTTTCAGAGGCCCCACACTTTTTTTTGGTTTTATTTGATTTTCTTCACATTATCAAATTAATTTTTGTTTTCGTTTGGGTAAAATTCGTATTTAATTTTTTTTTATGTTAAATTAGTTTATTTTTTATTTTTTTTTTTTTTTTTTGTAAAATCTACCAACTATCCTTAAACAATTTCTTCTGGGTTAAATAAAACGGCCATGCTTCTTTAAGAGACAATTTTTTCATTTCTCAAATTTCATTTCTCGCAATTTCGCTTCGATTTTCACCAAATTTTCAGGAAAGATAGAATAAGGAAATACCGCAGAAAAGTTTGCTGACCAGCCAAATTGGCCGAGCGAAAACCAAATGGCGGCCATTTCAGACAAAAAGTTTGGAAGAACTTTGGAACAGATATTCATTCAACTGTGTGATAATGCTTTCAATAAAAAATCTGAACCCTCTGAAACAAAATGGTGGCCGCTCGAAGGTCCAAAAATGTGTAAAATGTGTTTCAATCGATGTTCTTGAAATTTGACGGTGTGATAAAAATTATGAGTATCTAGAGAGGAATGAAAAAAATTCAAGATAAGGTTTGAAATTTTGAAACGGTGGCCAGTCAAAATTTGAAACTTCAAACGCTTCTAAAAGTCACAATTTTGATTCGATTTGCATGAAGCTCAATACTAAGGTACTTAAAATCATGTTATTTTGGTGTTTATCCTTGTATTTAATCCAAATTCATGGTGGTTCAAATATGCCATGTTTTTAAGATTTTTGTGGCCCTCCAGCAGCCATGTTTTTCAAAGGGTTTAGATAAAACTTTGAGTTATGGATTGTTGTAACAAGTTCTTATAAATTAGACCATAAATAAATAAGTTAAAGATGTAAACTACGTTTTCAGCCGCCATTTTCAATAAGAATCGAATATTTTTGTTCTGTTCAGAGTAAAACTCCGATTTGATCGAGATTTGGCACAGCCGTCGATGAAAATCTAAGACAGATATAAAGGGTTTTCCAATAAGAGGTGTATTTCGGTAGATATCTCTTTTGAAGCTGTCATTTTTTGACATTTGACATGTAGTAACTACGCCATTTATAAAAATGGAACGGTACACGCTGCAACAACGCATTGAAATCATTAAAATTTACTGTAAAACTGGCCAAAATTTGGCAGAGTCGGTTCGTAAAACTCGAACATTTTTGGGTCGTGGTGAAGCACCTTGTCGGACCGCAATACAGAAATTGGTGGAAAAATTCGAGCTGTTAGGACAACTTAGTGATGTGAAGAATAAAACCCGTGCACGTCACTCAAGAACAGCCGAGAATATTGCTGCTGTTTCCGAAAGTGTTGAAAAAAACCCAGGTTTGTCCATTCCTCATCGTTCTTTGGAATTAAGCATTCCACAAACGTCATTACACTTTTTTTTTGCATAAAGATTTGGGTCTTAAGGCTTATAATATTCAGTTAACACAAGAACTCAAGCCGGTCGACCTTCAACGACTGTCGTGTCTTTGCTGATTCGGTCCTTGAAATGCATGAAAATGGTCCGGAATTCCATCGAAAAATTCTCTTGTGATGAGGCCCATTTCCACCTGGGTAGCTTCGTCATCAAGCAAAATTGTCGCATCTGGGGCTCGAAAACCCAAGACTTACTGTTGAAAAGCCTCTCTATCCTCAACGTGTGACTGTTTGGTGCGGTTTATGGTCCGGCGGAGTCATTGGACCTTACTTTTTCGAAAATGAGGCTGGAGCAACAGTTACGGTGAATGGATTGCGCTATCGAGAGATGATTAATGATTTTTCATGGCCGGAATTGGATGGTATTGATCTGGGCAACGTTTACTTTCAACAAGACGGCGCTACGTGCAACACAAGCAACGAAACCCTTGATCTTTTACGGGATAAGTTTCCGGACCGTGTTATCTCTCGAAGAGATGATCACAATTGGCCGCCGAGATCTTGTGATTTAACACCTTGCGACTTCTTCCTTTGAGGCCATGTGAAAGAGAAGGTCTACGCCAACCGCCCAGCGTCGATTCAAGACCTCAAAGATGGGATTCGTGAGGCTATCGAGGACATAGGGCAGCCTGTTTGCGATTTGGTTATGGAAAATTTCATGAAAAGGATATGGTCCTGTAAGCGTAGCCGTGGTGGTCATTTGCCTGATGTTATTATTCACTATTAACGGCATACCTTTCTCTTTATAATGAAGTAAACATTCGATCATTTATATTAAAAAATGGCATTTTTCTTTCAATATCAAAATAACACCTCTTATTGGGAAACCCTATATTTTAAAATAATCCAAAGTTAAACGCTTAAATTCAAAATGGTGGCTCCCAAAGTTCAGAATGTAAGCGAAATTCGATATTATAGTCGCAACTGAAGTGTTGAATATATTTTCATGGAAACGTTTGAAATGGCTTAAATTGGAAGTATTTAGATAGTAGAACATTTGCCTTAAACAGTGCTAGACTTTCAAAGTGGCGGTCAATTAAATTATTATTTGTGTTTAAAAATAATTATACCTTTATAGAAAGTGGACATTCCACCGGTGTTTCATAGTGGATGGCCTGAACATAAACGCGATGAATAGGAGAAAGAGCCCGCACTATCTCGTTCATCTTTTCCGCGTCGCATGAGCAGGGTAACCTTGGACGCCTAGCTTGCGCACGGCTAGCTTGCAGCCCAAGCCTCACGGGTCCCTGTTCAAATTAGCCACCAGGCTTTGCTAACAGCTGGCCTTACTGCTCTTAATAAGTCTGCAGAGGCATTTCTTAGTAAACTTATAAGCTGCTAATCTGGTGCATGCCTCTTCTCGAGTCCATGCCCGCTAAGCCTCTCTTAGGAACCTGTGACACTCTCTTCGCTTTTCAGCAATTGAAGAGGACCACCACTACACTGGGAAATTGCCATGCCGGAGTCCTCGGCGTAGCACGGAAGGCCTACTGGAGACGTCATGATTCTCATAATTGACATCACCACTTTTTTAGTACAAGTCAAGTAATTATTTGCTTTTAAAAATAAGGGTACCCACGAGAAACTTGCCTTTTCGACTAATGGTGAAATGGAAATTTTTTAATTAAGATAATAAATTGAATTTTTGGGAAAATTCAAAATAATTCCGGCCATTTAAAGCACTAAACTTAATTTTTATGCATGTTAAAATATTTTCATAACATTAGGAATAATTTTTAAGTCGTTAGACGTAAGATTAAGTACTTTTGATACTGATAGATTTCCTGCGTATTGTTTCTTCTTAATTGGTCAGATATAATCTTCAAACAAATTTAATTAGACATTGCCCGAGTTCCAGAAACTTAGCTAATTTGCCATGAGTTCTTCCAGATGAAGTCAGTATATTAGATATTTTTAAGATTGTTTATATAGGTGTTTCCCCTTTTTTTTTTAAATTAAAAACTGTAACGAATCAACATAATATTTATTTCATAATTTTCAGCTCCATTACAGCTTAAAAATGTTTCATAAAAAAAAATTGCATATATGAAGATTTTATATAGTGAACCGTTTCAGTTTATCCTTACTGTTTCTTGAAAAGTGTTGTCTTGTACCACTAACACATTACGGCCCAAACATTTCCTTTACTTGCAGTTCTATTGCATCAAATGTAATTAAAGAAGAATTTTAAACAAAAATGCTTCCTGAAACCTTTGCCACCTCTTATTAACATCCCATTGCGAGTATCCTTCGCTCTTATTTCGGATTAAAACTACTGGAAAATCCCAACAAGATGTGAACCGAAACAATGATACGCTAGGACGAGACAAAGGATGCAAAATTTTCATAACATTGTTGAATGAAAATTCAGTACTTTTCATTTGACTACATCTCCAAGAGGATGATTATACTGGTCCATAGGATATACCAAAGAGGACGTGCATATTTTTATCAAGGGTGACGTTATTATCCCTAATATTTTCAAATGTTCAATAACATAGAGACAGGAGGAAATAATTATCAGTGGCATTTATTACAAGTGGGAATGGTTGCCAAAAATAAGAGGATATATCTCGTTTTTAACCATGCGTTGGTAGAGTGCTTGAAAATAATTACTCTAATGATAAGATACAATACAAAAGAATGCTCTGAAATTTTAAGAATTCTTGAAAATGATTATTATTATGGAAACTCAAATGATAATAACTAGTCCAATCTTTTTCAACCCCAAATCATATACTAAACTTTCAATTTCGCTAACACATCAGGTTTAAGAGGCTGCCACATATCTTCACATACTTATTGCCCTAATCTTAAAATTTTGCCGCAACATAATTGCTCAATGTTTTGTTTTCTTTTCTTCTTAATCAACATATGATATGCATGAAATCTTCTTATGTTGGCTTCAACGAGGCATGCTTGGCATAGGAGTAACCACAAGCAATCATAACAACAATGTGTACAGCCGTTCATGTCGGGCAGTTTGGAAAAAGTAATGAGTTTGTTGCCTTAAGGATGTTGTACAACATTTCGCTTGAATAATATGTAAATATAGTGTCACTTAACGGTGACATAAATACGCTCATTTTGTCGGACTAGCCGTAAGCAAGAAACATAACGATTATCTTAATACGACACTTTATTTTAGACACTCTATTTTCGCTCATACATGTGAATGGCTAACTGAGAGAAGCTTTTGATTCCGACTTACATGCAAAATAAGGACATCATACGGAGAAGTGTAACACATTAATGAGCTGTTTGATTTTTATTTATTTTTGTCCTAGGGAACAATTTGCCCGTGAAATGAGTAAGATTGCGAGATATGTTAGATTTGATTGGTTTAGGGTTGATTGAAAACTGGAAAGTGCTTATAATTATGAAAATGGTCTCTGTCAAAATTTAAAAATAAGTTTATTAGTTATTTCATATCATGTTTGTAGTATGATATGAAGCAGATAAAATTATTTCTTTGAAGTTTTGGCTCATATTACTCTTATGATTAAGATATGAAGGAAATCCTCCGCCTTATATTTCATTTTAAATCTTATGACGGCCTTCGAAATTTCGATTAAACGATTTATTTGTTAGCAGCGCAAAGCTTCCGGGCTACCTGTTGACATAGGCACATTATTTCGGGCTAGGCCCCGTCCTCTACTTTACGGCAATATCAACAAAAAGGAAGAGGGAAATGCTTGAGAAAGTCCTTCCATCCTTGACCCCTGCTGAAAATCGAAAATTTCTTTTAAGGGGTTTGTGAAATAATTTTACAAACCACATAAACTAGAAACATAATACTTTGTACGTAGGTCAAAAGTGATGCCCTTTTCAAAGTTTCAATTTTAAAAAATTTCTAAGATTTTTAAGGGGTCTCCCCATATACGGAGCTGCCCCTTCCAAATTTTTCTACCAAAGATAGCTAATATGGTTATCAAATGAAAGGTACTGACGAGAACTTCTCAAAACAGGTCTTAAACTGGTATGGTTTACGTCGAGGAATGCAGGAAGAAGGGAAGGACATGAAAAAATTGTGTCCTCTACCCCCTTCTCGCGATCGGACACCTTTGATTCGAAAAAATCTGAAAAAAAATATGGAGGTAGTGTCAATGATGGTGGTGTAGGGCAAAAGAAAATGTGCACCGAAATAAATGGAATAAAAATCCAGGCAAGCATTAGAATAACTTGTCAAATAATCATGTATTTTACCAACTTAGGGAATATTCTAGAGCAAAATACAATATTAAATTATGACGCGGCGGGGAAAAACTACAGCGGGTCACAGCTTATTTGATGCAATACATTTTTCAAGTCTTAAGGTGCTATAACTTCAATATGAAAAAAGATATTGAAAAAATGTATGGAGAAATTAATTAAATAAAGCTTTTTTTTCAAATTGACAATCTCATTTATTTCAAATATTCATTTAAAAAAAACTAAATAACGAAAACAAAATTAAAAGCAAAATTTTATGTCACAGCTTATTTGATGCAGTACAAGATTTCATTAAAGCTATCCGACTGAAAAAATTTCCAGTGTAATACTTATATTTAGCATAGTTGCCTTTTTTGGCTCAACACAGCTTTGAGTCTATTTGGAATAGATTCATTTTGTGCGGCTACGAATGATATGCCACGGAAATTACATTGGAATTCGCCAGTGTGTGTTGTGAACGTTGCAGGATCAATGCCGACTTTTTGTGGGATGGCGATTGAAATCCCGCCGAACTTCACGGGCAATTACTTACAAAGCCGGTCAAGGAAGCAGTTTCAGTGCACCAAAACGTCAATAGCCCATATCCGTGACTTGCGCAACGTACTGCTGGGGAGAGTTTTCACCAAGCGCGGTAATTGACATTCTGCCCGAATTTGATCTTGTCGGAACAGTTGTTGACGCTAGATTAGTTCATAAGCGGTCTAGAAATTCTTTCCTAGTCGTTACACGTGGGACGAACTTGTACTTCTCTTTGCTGTGCAAGCGAAATTGAAGGGCCCAGCGAAAATCTGGGTGGGTAGTCGGTTTGACGTTTTATTCAGCAGGAACATATTTGTTGGCACATAGAGATCAGGCTTTCTATTTGATCGGGAAGATGCCGACGCGCACATTAAACAGTATGCCAGTAAATCATTCGAAATGTACTACCATCATATGTGCGCTATTGGCAAAGAGGGGCAATTGTGAAATATGCTAGAAGCGATTTACGGTACGATGTCCTGCAGAAAGCTACCACAGGTACAAATTTTGGAACTGCAAATGAGTTACTGTTAACAATATATCGATTTGTGTCTTACAGCACAATGGGTACAGAATGAATTGACATGCTACGAAATGGTTGATCTGCGTATGGACACCAAAAGTTGCACAGAGCTATGAGAAAAACAGAGCATGGGCTTTCTGATAACAAGACATTTAAAGCCTCAGTGATAATTTGCTACAACATTCCTACAATTGTACCAACTTTTGTACGTAGGTGTAAAGTGGTGCCCTCTTCAAAGTTCAACAACTGAAACTTTATATCTAAGGGGGTCTCTCCATATAGGGGAGTTGCCCCTGAAAAAAAAATCATCAAAAATAGCCGATATGGGTATCTAATGAAAGGTCTTAGTGAGGACTTTCCAAAACAGTTACTGATATTTTTTGCTTCAGGGGCTCATGGGAAAGAGAAAACTCTGAAAAATTTGTATCCTCCTCGCGATTGGACATCTGTGATTTGAAAAAATCTTAAAAAAATATGGAGGTAGGCGTCTATGAGTACAACAACAACAAATGCCTGAGAAGTTGAAATTCGCTTAGCTTTGTTAATAATAGTTTGATCTTCAAATTTTACATTTTCCCCAATAAAATAGTATGGATATTGTTATAAATTTTTGAGCTTATTTTTACAAACCTATTTTCGCCCACAGAAGTCGCCTTTTACCTAGGAAACACCTGGAACCTTTGGTCCAGAGAAAGGAATCACTTGATGGTAGTTTTTTTCTTTAAACGTTATAATTATTCCAAAACATACTATGATACTCCAACGTAGGCGGGTGGATGTTGGGATCGTTTGCTGGACTGGACTTCTTCTGTCCGTGGTTGTAACTGATACTTATGGCTGGAGTGTGTGGAGTTGCAGGCGAGGTTGTGCACGCTTCTTCCGTTGGTTTCGGTGACAGTCTCACTGAAGGGCAGTAGCCTGGTCTTGGAAACGGGCCCGCTCCTCTGGAGTGACGGCGATCAAGGCTAGCCGGAGGAGCTCCGCTTACTGTTTATCAATTTTGTTCCGCAGGCCGCCTCTGTTCCGTTTCCCCGGTATCGCTGGGGATACCTCTGGTGTCACTTTTGCGCTGGATATTACTTGGTGGCGTGCTCGGTATTCTTCCAGTGTTGGGGGCCGACATACAGCACTCCAGCCTCCTTCCACTGGTTTAGTCTGTCTGATGGGGTGGAACGCGCAGGAGTCTCCGAGAATGCATGTTAAAACCTAGAGCAGGACTTTTTCCAAACGATTCCTTACCATCGGCGGGCTTGTTAAAAGCTAAAATGCCGCTTTGGCAAGTGTCGTTGAAGTTTCTCTGGAGGGCTGGGACAGACTGAGTTCCACTCGGAAAGACCTCTATTGATCTGCTCTGGAGGACGTTGAGCGGCCCAAGTTCAACTTAAGCAGGGTTTTCTGTTAAGGGATCTCGTAACCTTGGAAGACGCTTAAGCAGCCTAAGTTCCACTAGGGTTGATTTCCAGATGGTCCTGGAAGGCCTACTAAAGCCTGAGTTGCACTCTGGACGTATCGCTTCTTCAAGCGCTTCATGGATTTTTATCCAAATTAATTGCTGATTAGGCAGCTTTTGCCATAGTCAATACCTGGAACGGTGAATGGAGCAAAATCCTGATGAAAAACATTGGGATCCGATAATAGTGCATACAATTTTGAACAAGTTGGACAAAACTTCTTACACACTGTATGAACAAACCGCCAACAGACTTACCATCATTAGACGAGTTATTAAAATTTATAGAAATGAGCCTAGTTAGAAACACTCATTTAGAGAATAAGTCTATCCAAACAGCCGATTAAACCAATTAAGCAATCAGCATTGGTAGGAAACCATATGCAGCTAGAATGCAAACTCTTCCAAAAGGCACATGCAATTTATCACTGCGATTCCTTTTTAAAATTGTCCCCAGCTAAGCCATTAGAAAAGGCCAAACAGGTGAACTTGTGCACAAATTGTTTGAAGAAAGGCCATGGGAACAAAAAGTGCATGTCAAGAGGGTGTCAGAAATGTGGTAAACGACATAACACACTCTTACATAATCAAGGGCCCATAGCGACATTGACAGAAGCACAAAACACAAATCTGACTGCCCAATTCAGTGAAACAAATGGATACGTGTTCCTGGGAACTCCACTAGCAGAAGTAATTAACCGTGAAGGAAAGCCCATCAAAGCACGAGTTTTGCTTGACTCAGGTTCACAATTGAACTTTATTACGGACAAGTGTCGGAAGAAATTAGGACTCGGCACAAGTGACCTGAAACTCAACATTTCAGGGATCGGCAACTCACAAGTAAAAGCAAGTGATAAAATTCTCATTACCATGAAGTCATCATGCAGGGCTTTTACCATGCCATTAGAAGTATTCACGATCAAAGAGATTACAAATAATTAACCTCAATACTAAATTGATACGGTTGACTGGAACATTCTCGAAAATATCCCACTTTGCCGACTCAACATTTAACAAACCAGGCAGAATTGACGTCCTTTTGGGGGCGGAAGTATACGGCAAAATCATGTGAAATGTTCAAATTCTGTTGCTGGAGAGTTTTCCAACACTACAAAACATCACGTTAGGCTGACTAGTTCTCGGAAAGGCTTCGAAATGTAAATCATTTTGCGGGATTTCTAACATAAACTTGGAACGACAACTAGAAAAATTCTGGGAGTTGGAAGATTGCTCCGGTCCAGTAATACTATCTTCTACTGACAAAAAATGCGAAGAAAACTTTGAAAAGACGACCGTTCGAGGCTCCAATAGTCGATTTACATTCAATTTACTATTGTTAGGCGACTATTCTTTACTAGGTGAATCAAAGTCACTGGCATTTAAGCGATTTCTCTCAATGGAAAGCAAATTGGCCAAGCAGCCAGTTCTAAAATAGCAATATGACCAGTTTTTACAAGAATATTTGAATCTAGGTCTCACCACCAACCAGAGACAAAGTACAGCCAGAAGTACGATGCCTCCGAAAAAATAAGGCTTCTGGAATACTTGTAGATGGAACAAGAGCAGAACTGCTCCAGAGCGGGGGTCTCCATCTGAATAACTTTATCGACTTATATGCAGAATCTGGTCATAGGAACAATTACCAGAGGACTGAAGAAAAAGTATGTGTCCTGTACACAATAAAGGGAAATGTTAAGGTGTGAAAATTGTAGAGGTATCGCTCTGTTCTGTATGTCTTAAAGTGCTCTCAAAAATCATAGAAAGAAAATGAAAGCCGTACCATGAAAAATTACGTGTTGTCTTTGATGCATCGGTGAAAACAAAGAACAACTTATCGCTCAATGATTTATTGCTGAAAGGCCCAAAAGTTCATGAGGATATTAGTGCTATCATTACCAGATTCCGTTTAAAGTACTTCGTGTCTACGGCAGACATAAAAAAGATGTATCGCCAAATTTCAGTAACAGAAGAGGACCAAAATCTCCAAATAATCATGTGGCGAAAGAATACTAATGACGAATTGAAGTATTATACCTGTAGACTCTCCACAGTCATATATGGCACCAAGTCTGCACCGTATCTGGCAATCAAGCGCTTGGAAAAATTAGCCGAGGAAGGATACAGCCAGTACCCAGTGGGAGCTGCCGCAATCCAAGACTTTTATGTTGACGGTGTCCTTACAGGTAGTGATAATATAGAAGAAGCGTTGACCATACGTAACGAGCTAAGGCTGTTACTGGCCTCGGCATAAATGGTGTGCTAATCACACAAAATTGATTCAAGACATAACGAACAAGGACCTCGATATTGAGTTAGACTTCACTAAGATGGACAACGACACCATAAAAACACTGGGTGGAATTTGGCAGCCAATCACGGACAATAACCAAGAGAAATATTCTGGCCGACATTTCACAGATTTTTTATCCGTTAGGACTAGTCAGCCCAGTTACTGTAAAGGAGAAGCTACTCATGCAGGAACTATGGAGATCCCAGGTGGGTTGGCATGAACAAATGCAACTCCAATCGGTATAGCACAAATAAAGGCAAGAGCTGCCAGGCTTTAACTAGATCAGCATCCCATGTTGCATGAATGATTCCGTCGACACACAAATTCATGCCTTTGCTGAAGCTAGTGAGAAGTCGTACGGTACCACGGTCTATGTAAGATCAAAAGACAAACGAGGTCATGTGACAGTCAAATGACTTTGTTCCGAGTCAAGAGTATAGCACCAATCAAAACCATGACCACTCCAAGATTAGAATTAAGTGCTGCAAAATTAGCTGCTCAATTAGTCGGACAAGTACAACTCACAACGAATATAAAGGCGGATGCTGTGTTCTAGTGGCCCGACTCACTAATTGCTATCAGCTGGATTCGAGGTGATCCATCTATTCGTAAAACATTCGTCGCTAACAGAGTTGCTGCCATTCAAGATTTAACGTCAATAAAGGACTGGAGATATGTGCACACAAAATACAACCCTGCTGACCTTGTTTCACGTGGACTTTTTCCTGGAGAACTAAAGAAGTCACAAATATGGTTCAATGGTCCATCGTTTCTTAAACTTCCAAAAGACAGCTGGCCAGTCGAACCGAATACAAACAACATTATGGCCGATGAAACTAAAGTCACCAAATTTGCCGGCCGAAGCTAACGTACATCCAGTATATATGATTGAACACGGAAATTCACTCCAAAAATTGATACGCTCAATGGCATATATCAAGCGAGCAGCAGAATTATTCAGGAACAGAGCCTCTAATATGAGATGAAGTTAATATCGCCTCGCGAATCGGATGATGCACTTTTAATACTCATCAAGGAAGTGCAACGCAGCAGTTTTTATGAAGAGATTACCATATTAACAAAGGACGAAGAAGTTACAAAAACAAATAAACCTCGAACCTTGACATCAAATATTGCCCCCGATGGCACTATTAGAGTTGGGGGAAGGCTACAGGCGGCAGAAGTAAGCTATGACACTAAGCATCCCATCATTTTACCTGGAGACCATTTCTTCACACGGTTACTTTTAACTAACCTTCATCGGGAAAACTCACATGCTGGGCGGCAAGCGCTTCATGTCATGGCAAGGCAAAAACTTTGGATTTTGAACGGAAGGAATATATCCAAAACCAGTGTGGCAAACTGCGCACTATGTACCAGATTTCGACCAAGGTTGTCACATCAACAAATGGGCAATTTACCAAAATATCGAGTTCGATTGGCACGGCCATTTTTAAACTGTGGCATAGATTTCTGCGGACCGATGTACACTCACTTCAAAAGTTGAGGCAAAAGGCCTCAAAAAATATGCGTGGCTGTGTTCTGATGCTTTGCAAAAAAGGTGATACATTTAGAAGTAGAATCGGATCCAACGACTGACGGTTTCTTGGGACCCCTTAGATGATTTCAATCCAGAAGAGGCAAATGTGAGAATATCTACTGTGACAATGGACAAAACTTCGTAGGTGCTAATAATCAGCTGAAGGAGCTAGAAGCCATATTGACTCACCAACAGAGCATTGAGAAAATAGTCAACACTTGCTCAAACGCCAACACTCAGTTTCACTTTATCCCTCCCAGATCGCCACACTTTGGTGGAATTTGGGAGGTAGCTATGAAGTCAACCAAGTACTTGTTTCAACGAACCGTTGCCTCTGCATCATTGACCTACGAAAAATTATGTACTGTAGCCTCAGAAGTCAAAGCGATTCTCAACTCTAGGCCCCTTACACCGCTATCGCCTGACCCGAACGATTTGGCTCCATTGACACCAGCCCAATTTTTGATAAATGAGCCACTCGTAGGCGCTTCGAATACAGCTAATGATACAATGAAAATATATTTAGCATCCAGATGACAGCTGACTAATCAACTTAAGAACGAATTCTGGAAGCGGTGGTACATTGAATGTTTGGGGGAGCTACAAAAACGCACAAAATGGACTGCCAAACAAAATAAAATCAAAATAGGAACTCTAGTTACCATTAAGAAAGATAATTTGCCACCATTTAAATGGAAATTAGGACGAATAAATTCGGACAAGTATTGGAATCATACTACGAGACTTTGGAAACAGCTGCCGCACCAATGAAGACAACAACTGCGGTAGAGGAGAAGCCCAGAAAGCGTAAGGACTCTCCCACAAAACTGAACTCACTTAAAACATCCTGCTTACGTTACTACTTTTACCGCTAGTCATACCTCACATGTCATCTGCAGACAAGCCGCCAATCGAAATAATCGAAGTTGAAAATAACGGTGGCGTTTACTTTTGGCATCTGTACACGCGTCTTTGATCTGCAAGAAACGCTAGAGTCATCCAGAAGCCAGTTCCTGCTCCACGTCAATCATTACATGATCTACAATATTCTTTTGAAGTATAGTATTGTACTTCAACAGGCGGCAGTATGTTTAGGTCATCATTTTATGTAAACATAAAAATAATACCATAAACCATTCAAAACAAGTAAGCAATCAAGTTACAGTATGTTTAGGTCATCATTTTTGCATTCCATTTACTATAAGCGCATGAAATTTGTATCTGGCCTTGAACTATGCGCATTCTTACTTGATCATGAAACTTAACATAGTAGCTTTGCTTATGAACTATGCGTGTCATTTTCACTTGATCATGAAAATTATATATCTTTGCTCATCAAATATGCATGTAATTTTAATTTTGTCAAGCAAACATTAATTTTGTATTTAAAGTTTAGAACTGCTAAAAATAAATTAGAGTTGATACTGATACCGACGTATTTTATTAGTAAAATCAACTCTTGTAATTGCTTGAAGTAGAGTTTCCTACTGTCTTGCTAATTACTTCATCCCCTGTGCGCACCAAATCATTATAAGTAGAGAAATCCTACTTTCTGGTACAGGGTTTTCCAATAAGAGGTGTTATTTTGATATTAAAAGAAAAATGCCGTTTTTTAATACAAATGATCGAATGTTTATTTCATTATAAGGAAAAAGGTGTGCTGTTAATAGTGGAAAATAACATCAGGCAAATGACCACCACGACCATGCTTAGAGGACCATATACTTTTCATGAAATTTCCATAACCAAATCACAAAGTGGCTGCCCTAAGTCCTCGATAGCCTCACGAATTCCATCTTTGAGGTCTTGAATCGACGCTGGGCTATTGGCGTAGACCTTCTCTTTCACGTGGCCCCAAAGGAAGAAGTCGCAAAGTGTTAAATCACAAGACTTCAGTGGCCAATTGTGATCACCTCTTCGAGAGATAACACGGTCCGGAAACTTTTCCCGTAAAAGATCAATGGTTTCGTTGGTTGTGTGGTACGTAGCGCCATCTTGTTGAAAGTTATCGGTGTCCAGATCAATACCATCCAA
Source organism: Odontomyia ornata (assembly GCA_963969285.1). Lineage (NCBI taxonomy): Eukaryota > Metazoa > Arthropoda > Insecta > Diptera > Stratiomyidae > Odontomyia > Odontomyia ornata. Next base: position 284,743,299 of record OZ017740.1, read on the forward strand.
TTCCGGCCATAAAAAATCATTAATCATCTCTCGATAGCGCAATCCATTCACCGTAACTGTTGCTCCAGCCTAATTTTGGAAAAAGTAAGGTCCAATGACTCCGCCGGACCATAAACCACACCAAACAGTTACACGTTGAGGATAGACAGGCTTTTCAACAATAACTCTTCGGTTTTTCGAGCCCCAGATGGGACAATTTTGCTTGTTGACGAAGCCACCGAGGTGGAAATGGGATCATTCAAGATGATTTTTCGATGGAATTCTGGATCATTTTCATGCATTTCAAGGACCCAATCAGCAAAGACACGACGTTGTTGATGATCGACCGGCTTGAGTATTTGTTTTAACTGAACTTTATAAGCCTTAAGACCCAAATCTTTATGCAAAATACGGTGTAATGACGTTTGTGGAATGCCTAATTCCAAAGAACGACGAGGAATGGACAAACCTGGGTTTTCTTCAACACTTTCGGCTACAGCAGCAATATTCTCGGCTGTTGTTGAGTGACGTGCACGGGTTTTATTCTTCACATCACTAAGTTGTCCCAACAGCTCGAATTTCCCCACCAATTTCTGTATTGCGGTCCGACAAGATGCTTCACGACGACCCAAAAATGTTCGAGTTTTACAAACCGTCTCTGCCAAATTTTCACAATTTTTAAGTGTATTTTGATATATTCAATGCGTAGTTGAAGCATATATCGTCATATTTTTATAAATGGCGTAGTTTCTACTTGTCAAATGTCAAAAAATGACAGCTTCAAAAGTGACATCTACTGAAACGGCGGGCTGTTTTAAATAACACCTCTTATTGGAAAGCCCATTATATATGTCAGATGTTACTCTCTTTGTCACGAAATTAATATAATATTTTTGATATAAATTGCTGTACCTCCTCCTCTTTCGGGCCTACAGAAGAAAATTGAGCTATATCCCGGAATATTGTAATACTTTGCTTCTTCAGGATAGATCCATATTTCGTTTAGTATAATCAGATCTGTTTCAGGATCCCTCTTTGATACTCTGGGCACTCCCAAGAGTCTGCTCATGTGTACTATTGCATTCCTCCACATTTCTCACAGATTTGTTTTCCTTTGCATTTCGACGTCTTATGGTTATATTTTTGGCACTTAAAGCATCTCGTAACGTTAAAGTCTTCCTTCACAAAATATAACCCATAATCAATGTTGACGTAGTGTTAGCTAATCTTTTATACATGCTTCCATTTACCTCAATAATGTGTAACCATTTTCCGTTTTTTGTCTGTTTGGCATGAATGAGCTCCATTTATTCTCTATTCCCAACATCTGGGCTTAGCGCCTGTATTTCATTTCGTAATTCCTCATTATTGAATTGATTATCCAGCTCATTTATAACCAGTTTGGGTTGATGCTTTTTTGTCTCGGTAATGTCGTACTCATCCTGCATGGAATCCATGCATCGGTATACCTCAGATGCGTTGGCATTGGTCGTTGTTTTAATTACCGCCCCACCATTGCGAATAGGCCGTAGCAGTTGAAGAGGAATCTAGCAATTTGACGGTCTTATCCTCGACTTAAAATCGGCAAGCCTTTTGTCTGATGATGTACAGGTATGCTTGTTTGGCTAGATTACGATCACTTACTGGGACATGACATCTGAGCAGAGCTCAGTTTGAGGCGTCGTATAGTTTTTTATCACCTGTGCATATGTTGGTTTGTGTGAAGCTACCGTCTTATTAATTAAAGAACGGACATTCGTCTTTGATTTTTTAATGTTACTTACGAAAACTTTCATTAGCAGAAAAAGTTCCTGCCTGGATTTTTGATGTAACAGCTTACACGTGGGGCACATCCATATAACATCATCTGATATCTCCTTGATGGTCTTGTATCTCTCTTCAACCATCTTTATACATTGCAAGTGAAACCACTTGAAACACATCCCCTCACAGCCTATCGCTGTGTGAGCATCTTCTACAGGTTTCCTGCACTTACCACATTTCTCCTTCGATGTTTTTGTGGCCATTACTGGATTCATTACCCGCGATAGTATTTAACTTTATTTATATTTCCTCGGACGCACTTATTTTTTCTCTCCAATCCCACTTCACGATAGATCCTTAAATTTTCTTTTTAATATTTTATTAATATTTAAAAAACATTGTTATCGAAAATAATTTTTTTTACTTGATTTATATTAAAATATTTGAAAAAATATATGTATTTTTAAATCACGTTTTATTAGAAATAAAATGTAAAATTAACAATTCTTCACTCTACTACACGAGAAAATATGTATCAACCATAAACACGTGTTATTGTTATTGTAATTCCATCCAATTGAAATGGCTATAACTCACTCAATTAGCATAAGATCTATATAGTTTCAACAAGTTTTAGGGTACGGTTTTGATTTTACGGACAAAAATGTAAAATCTACGAATCATACTATTATTAACAAAGTTGATAGAATTTTGATTTCTGGGGTATTTGTTGCCCTTGTACTCATTAAGAACCACCTTCGTGATAATTTTCAGATTTTTCGGCTCAAAGGTGTCCAATCACGGGGGATGGACACAAAACATTGTTACATTTTGCCTCCCCCTGAACCCCCTGATAAGGTAGGTGACCCAAATAAGGGCTACCTAAATTTTTTTATTATCTAACTAGCGGGTTTATAATAACAATGCACTGGTAATTTGAAATACTTATATTTATTTATTAAACTTTGTAATAAATCAAACAAAATTGCTTTAGAAACAAAAATCACACTTTTGTGAACACAAATAACTAAAAAGTCACTTTGGCCTTATTGGGAACCCTGTGTCTTAATAAAGCCTTAATAAAAACAACCAAACATTCTACTTCTTAATGAATACAAAACGTTGTCAATACTTATATTAAATCTAATGAGATCCCATTAATTACTTTTGATCATTTTAGATCAGATTTAACGAGTTTCTCATTATGCAAAAAAACTAAATAAATCAGCCTTTTTCATCTTTTTTTTTTAAACAATTCCCTGGACGGTAAAATATTTTATCAGCGGGTGTGAGTCCAACACACACCTCATGATACTAAAAGCCACAAATAAGACATTATCGTATATCATCAAATCGATCTTGTTTACAAGCTGGACAGTACCAAGAAGGTTTATTATCGTGACGTTTTGTTTTAAATTTCGTAAGCTTATCTGCTGTCAAAGAAGCAGTATTCACTGAAGTTCGCTTTCGCTTTGCAGCAATTGCAGGTTGTGCAGATGTACAGCCAGTAACTGACGCTGATTTCGGTGGCTTTGTGTTAATCTTTATCATGGATGAAGTATCAGGAACATCTTCTACTTTTGACGATGTTACAGTAATCTGTGATTTGGAATTCGTAGCACTGTCACCAAACAAATCTTTTGTTACCTCGTGATTTAGAGACATCTTGCGAGGAGCAGTCACTATAATTTTAAACTTAAGAGTTGGTAAAAATTCATGAATCTCACACGTGGTTGATTGATTGTCTATCTTCTGTGGAGTTCCAGCATTCGGATTGTTTTTTGAGAGCAAGGACAGTGGCAAATTCTCAGTATCTGTGCCTGACCCATCTGAATCTTCCACATTTGCAGTTGCAATCTCTTGTTCCCCCGATTCATTAGATAAGACAGCAAAATTCCCACTGTTTGTAGGATTTGGAAGTTGTGACAAAGCAGAGAGTGCAAACGCCTCTTCAGAAATAGCATCTGGGTTATATGGATATAACCCTGTAGCGCGAAACCCATTCGAGATATTGGTAATAGTCATACATTTCGGCCATACTTGTGAGAGAATGACGTTAAAGTTTGTCTTGTTAAGGGATCGTTCGGGATGCTGACTGACGTATTTAATCAACTCTTGGTCCCAATGGTGCTCAAAGAACGATAAACAGATTTATCCATAGGCTGTTACTCGTGCGTGGTATTTGACGGAAGACAATATAAAGTAATGCCACATTTCTCAGCTTCCTCGACAATAGTAAAGTCCAGGTGGCATTTTGCACCATCAAATATGAGGAGACATTTCCCTGATGTTCTGTATTTATGCAAATGATTAATAAACTGTATGAAAGTTTCTGTCGTCTTACTTCCTTTTGGGGTCATCTTCATTAGAGAGCCTGAAGGCCTTGGAATTCTGGTTTTAGTCTCTTGCCTTTGAATAATATCATTGGCGGAATAGCTGATCCTATAGCATTTCTGCAGCCTACCATAGTCACAGTTTCAGCATGCTCATTCACTATTTGATGAACTCTTTTTCTCCCTTTGGCTGTCAAAACTACCTGCTGATGGTGCAAAGATATGCGACAATTTTTTTCATCGATGTTGTAAATGCTTTCAGGTTTATGTTCAATTCCAAGTCTATGCAGCACACTTTTGTATTTGGAAAAGTGGTCGCTAACAATATCTTTATTTAATTTTTGAGCACGAGCTGGATTCATCATCTGTGCTTTACGAGGTGCTAATTTAGGGTTTCGTTTGAGAAATTACCTCAACCATTTCTTCCCCGCGGCGTTTTTGGCATCATTGAAAGTGTTTGCAATTTCCTTAATTTTACAGAAAGAAAAAAGCCTGTACGCGCAACATCTTTGATGTCAACGGCACTCCAACATCAGCCAAACATATGATTCTTCTGACAAGTCCAGCTTCTTGTTCTGTAGTAAATACAGCCGAGTGACCTAGCTTTCGTGTAGTCAACCCACTCGCTAGATGGTTGCGTAGGGTTCTTCTTGGGATGTTGTATCTGGCTGCAGCGGCATATGTAGATAATCTACTTCTTTCTACCATTTTAACAGCGTTTTCCATCTGTTGCGAAGTCCATTGAGCCCTTTTTTTCCTTGGTGGAAGCTGGTGATTCGTTTTCCATGATGTTACTGAAAACAAGGGTTTATTATTTTACTGTAAAATTTTTCTAACTGACATAAAACATTGTCCTAATAAGACCTGTACCTGTGCCGTTGTAATGCCTATACATTTTTTGTAGGCTTTGTTAAGGAATGGCACATGGATAAACAAAACAACAATTATATGGAATATACCGATATTACAGCTTTTTCACTCATGTGAGGAGATGGCTACATGTATAATTATCCTATAGACAAAACACAGCATACTGTGTACAAATACAAATACAAATAAAAATACTTACTGTTTACTCTGCTAGAATTTTATAAAAACAAGCGTGAGTCCCGCGTCGTTGTTTGTTTTCGACTGCAGGCTCCAACACGCTCGCAGCACGGGTCATTTGCTGTGCTTGTGGGTGTTAATTTATGTACACGCACACATCTACAAACATTGGCGGCCATTTGAAATCGGGAAATTTAAAAAATTGGCCTTATTAAGACAGGCTTTATTTGGACAATCCACCTTACATAAAATGACCTTTTCTTTCAGATTCTTATAGTTCTTATCAAGACCTTTCATTTGATACCCAATTCGAGTACCTTAAGTTAAAAAAAATATTAAGGGCTAACTCGTTATTAAGAGGGACCCCCTTAAAAAATTTTCAAGTTTTTGGTAAGAACTAAACTTTTGAGAAACCATCATTTCTGACCTTTCTACAAAGTTTGAGCATTATAGTTTTTATCGTTTCTGAGAAAACTTACTGTGACGCACGGACAGACAGACAGACAGGTCGCGAAACTAGTAGGTCCTTGTAAAAATTTGTTTTACAAAGACCTAAGAAAGGAACAAAAATTATATTTTCAGTGAGACTTGGAGCAATCGTGCGAAATTTGGTGATTATGCCTCCTGCTGAGTAAACCACAGCTTGGGACAAGAGCCGCAGAAGTTTGGTAATTTGAATGTAGTGATCAAGTCAACTCCTGCCAGAATCGCAATGCCATTTCTTCGTTGTTTAACATTGTAAACAATAACACTATTCACTCAAATGGAAATATATTGCGCTACTAGTGGGGTCACTAGCTTATGAATGAAACTTGATGTATACTATATTACTAAATTATTTTCCTCCTGATCTAAATCGTGGGCCAATCGCTTTGACAGCTTATGGGAATCCAAATACTACTTGGCTTACTCCTGAAATCATCCCTGTTGGCTGCTGTCGTGACAGTGGTGCCGCGCGTAGCTGGTGCACGCTATAGGACATCGAAAGTCAGTCGTGAAGACCACGCAATTCTCCTCGTTGAAAGATGTGCCAAATTTATCATCTGGAGTCAATTTCCATAAGGTGGTTGGTTATCAAAAAGACTGCAGTTATAGAAGGACCTCAAATCAAAAAGTAGAAATTACTTCTGCACTGACTCTAAACTATTCGACACCGGCAAAAATTTTGAAAAACAAAACAATTGAAGTATTCTTCATCGCTCTGAAAGTTGTTCTCCGGCAAAGCAAGTAAAAACTATAACATTCATTGCTGATCCTAAAATGATTGTCATATACAAATTACTACTAAGTGCCTACACCAAAGTAACATCCTTTTAATCAAATTTAACTTTAACCTTTCTTAGACCCGTCTCCAACATGGCTACAAAATTTCTTCTCAGATTAACTTAATCTTAACTTGTAGACCCAAGCCAGTAAAAAACAATCGCCTAGAATACAAATCACACACACTTGGATTGCAAAAGTTCAATTCCACATTGATAATCAAATTATCCTATTGAAGTGTTAAAACTTGGATGAAACATGTAAAATTGCACCTCTCGTGGCTTGCAGTCGATTGCGTTCCCATAAATCTCGCACCATTCGTAGTCGTACGTTCCATTGTATAATCCTATAAATTCTCGACTCCTTGGTTCTTAGTTTTTCGATTGATCAAAGGTCAAAACTTGTTCGGAAGCGACAAAAGATGACACCCGTTTTTGCATGCTAACCAAATGAACGATTCGTTTTCGGAATTGAATTGAAGGAAGAAATCTTAGGAGGCATGTGCAGCCAACGGATAGGGAAGTATCGTTTATATGACGCCTAGATGATGAGTCTGTTCTCTAACTATCGTCAGAATCCTTTCATTTCATGCTAGTTAAAAGAGTATAGGAATCGCTAAGAAATTTCAACACTACCAACCCTACCAGCAATCCTAATCCTCACACCTCCATAAGTTGCAACAATCATCGCCTTCTAGTCTTCACCAAATACGGAAAGACGTATGTAGAAGAACGTAGTCATGTGAACATTGAATTCGCATACCAACTAAATACCGAAGAATCTTTGACCAATGCATTCCCATTCTCAGCCCAACAAGTCACTACCAAACAATCCAAGCAAACAGGGCAAGGCTAGACCAAGTCTAGGATGGCCTCGCGTCTCTGGCTTCGCTTGCCTTGTTCCAATGCCTACTAAGGAGCCACTACATCACTACGTACAAACTCCCATACTTTGTTGCCCGTGCTAGGCGCGAAGTTTCGAGTTTCTTGCGAGCCAGAATAACAGCCCGAATGTAAGGATTCCACCAAGAAGAAGTTTTCCCATTAAAATATCCCGTGCACGTTCCTTATGTCCAGTCAAATTTAATTGTTATCAATTAAGTATGCTAATTAATCAAGAAAGTGGTCAAGAGAGGGGTCAGCGGCAGAGAAGGCTTATGAGAGAAGTTTGGACTTGGATTTGGCTAGTGGGCTTGTGGATGGATAATAAAAACAGAAATTTCCTTGCCGATCGGATGAGTATGTGTAATGCAACGTAAAGGACGTGTTGTTGTTTTTCAATCTCGCCAACTTTTGCCAACCGCAGATAATCACTCATCCCACGACTGGACCATGTCCAGCCAACAACATGTGGACGGATAATTTGATGGTGGCGATGGATGTTTTAAGTGAGCAGTGAACCGCTTGGCAAGGACCGACACTTTAGAAAATCACTTTGCAAATTTGGAATCACGTAAATTTTGAGTAGAGAGAATCGAGGAGCAATTAGAGGAGCAGCGGTCCTCAACTTATTTAAACTTACCTTGAATTCTAAAAAATACTTATTCTACCATCGCTTTCAACATAAATTATGAATAAAGGAGACCCTAACATTTTCCGAATATGAACCTGCAAATGAGTGGAAATGAGGAGCTGTCCTTACTTTAAATCTAAATGAGTAAAACAATTCCAATTGCACTCGCCGAATCCCATCTAACCGCCACTAAACTTTTCCATTAGCTCCATATAGGCCCACGCATGGCATATTTCATTAATTGAATTAATTAAGCATACCCTTCGTGGAGACATTGGAGAAGACAAATGCAAAGCCTGAATAGCTTCAAGAGATTGTGATTCACTTTTGTTGACGTGATCGTCACTGGTTTTATGCCGAATAAATTAAATCACATTCCAATGGGATTTCATCAACACGTTTTTAATTCCTTGAATTTGCTTTTTGTTTCAGAACTCGATTGGAACATCACATTGTATTACATAAAGAGCATGATGAAAGATTCAAATGTCCTGTCGAGGGATGCATCTACGTTGCGCGAGATTCATCTGTTTTGAAGATACATTGGAGTTCTCATGCGACAGAAAAGATTTACGAATGCAATGTTGAAGGGTGTAGTTATAAAGGGAAGACAGAAATACTGCTTAAGAGGTAAGTTACACTTTTTTTTATAGCCGAAGTATTTTTTCAAAATATATTTGCAATCTTATTGGTATATATGAAGAGAATACAGTAGTACATTCACATAGTATCTAAAACTTTCAAACCCGTGTTGCACAGTTTCTAAACTTTCACAGGCGCCTGATAGCTTTGCCGGGGCCGAACAGGTTCGGATATATTGTCTATATTAGGGTGTGTTCTGAGAATAAATGTATGCACCCTTGCATTTTGCGATGTAAATTTAGTGTTGCATGTATATTGAGTCACTGTCTGCGCGCTCGCTAAGACCAATTTCGTAGAAATTTGCTTCTACCTGCTGTTGAGCACGTGGTGAACTCTGTTCAGCATAGTATACTCAACTAGTATCCACACTCAATCAACCCTCCGGAAAAATCCGAACACAAGCCGAACAGCGAGCCATAAATCTTCGTTAGCAGGTAGGTAGGTAAATGCTGACGCGAGGATTGGCGCGAATATAAACATGTACTTCAATGAGAGATTTCAGGATTACCATATCTCAAAAAATCAATGAATTTGCAGAAAAAAAAACGTTCCATGCAATCTTTTACTTTTTTATTAGGATTTGGCAGCACTCCCATGTTCTGAAATGCGTAAAAGAAAACGTGCGTCAGAAATTTTATTTGCTTTTTGCTTTGTTTCTTGAGCGCGCCAGGCCTGGGCTCAGCTGACGTGCCCCGGATCAGACGTGCCTCTGGGAAAATTCGAAAAGTGTGCAACACAGGGTAAATGAAAGGTGTGGATACTAGGTGAATGTACTTTGCTGTTCAGTTTTTTCCAGAGCCTAAATGGATACTACTCGTGTGTGAGTATACATACTACGAGTATGATGAAGCGGTGCACCTCTGAATTTTTCCATCACAAATTGCCATTGGGACTGCACATAATATGTATTGATAGCAAGTTCTCAGTCAATGTCCGGAATCTGCGTAATATGCGTGATTTGCTTTAGCACCACAGCCCCTTTCGGGCCTTCGCTTAGGGATAGTTAGAGTATCTTTATATCTTGATCGAATTTATCAATACTCTAGAAGGTGATATAGTCAGTATCATGCTTTGGCCGCCCACCCAGCTACGGTACATTCTGATTTTAACCAGTATATATCATAACTCAACGGACTCATAGCCCGTCCGAAGAATCATTCAAAACAAATCTTGTTGTCACCAACGGGACTCGAACCAGGTATTCTCGCCTTACGAAGCTAGTGCTCTAACCACTACCCTACCCAGACTGCAATTTTTTGATTGGGAAAGGTGAATGTGTTCCCTCTCTTGAAAACAACTGAAACAAGTTGGGAATATATAACTAAGCTCATGTCGATCTACAGATACAAAAAATAAGTTTACTCAAGAATAACTTTAACGATATGTATAACAAATATTCTTGCCATAAAAGAAAAATTAATGATACTTCAGTTCAACTGGTTACAATTTTGGTACAATATTACTAGAACCAATGGCTAACTGAAATCTTCAATATAATTCGGTTGTTTGTCTTATCTGGCATTTTGTGAAGATCCAACATAGGTGAGGTATCTAGTTCGATGGAAAGTCTAGGTGGTACAAAAATCGTGTATAATTGTTGTAATCTAACTAACTGCTACTTCTTCTAAAAATATAATTGGATTTTAAAGAAAATTGTAGAATAAGGGGCCTTTTGTAGAACTACTCAAATTACCAATTTCATTTAATTTAATGATACAAACACAGTTTCACTGGTGAAAACGTTATATTTACAAATTCTACCATTATTACAAAGTCCATTGAATTTCAGCTTCCAAGCTATTTTTTAATGTACAAATCTAACTTTGCATGTAACAGAAATTTAGTCATACGTTCGACTTGCTTTCCAAATTGACGCATTCTTAAAATGACGTGGGTATCACTGGATGGCAACATACAAAACCAGATCGGCCATGTTCTGATCCAACAACGTCGGGTCTTGAGCATACTTGATCAAATAAACCTATTTATGTCGCATGTCAAAGGCATGTTCTGCGAAACCCGACAAAAATTTTACATTGAAAGACTCCAAACGGCGTCTGTGGCGAAAAATTTCACGGAGACCCTCGATAACCAGCTGGCTCCCATCTTATCAGACGCATCGCAGAAAACAAACAACCAGATCTGGATGAAAATGAAAGCGGCTATTAAGACCGTGGCAGAACCCACAATTGGGCATCAAGCCCGGCGTAAAAGAAATGATTGATTCGAAAATTAGTGTCACAATGCGCCAGACAAGAGAAATCAGGCGCACAAATATAAAAATCTAAAAAGAGTAGCGAATAAGATCATTGGAATTAAGAAAAGAAAATACTATGACGACCAATTGAGAAGCATTGATGTAAGTCTAGCGAGCAACAACACAAGTAGTGAAAATCCTGAAACGGGGTTATCAGCCCAAAACCATGCTCTGTCATGATGACATCGGCAACATCATCGCTGATGAAACCAATATTAAGGAAAGATGGGCATCATATTTCAAGAACTTCCTTAGTCCTCCGCACAGCTCCAGAACATTGGAGCCTATATATGTTTCCGGAAAGCTTCTGAATAAAGTTCGTTTCACCAACAAAGCACAAAACAATAATATAGCCCCGGGCATCGATGAGATTCCAGTGGAGCTCATCAAATATGGTATCAGCATTGCTCAGAAAGCTATTCACAAAGTCATCTGGCACATTTGCAAACAAGAACATATGCCGAAAGAGTAGAGCCAATCAAGTATACTCCTTATCTACAAAAAAGATGACAAGATACAGTGCGAAAACAACAGAGGCATACCACTACTTTGTACGGTGTAATAAATATTTTCAAAGATCCTAGAAAATAAGATCGGATCATACGCCAACAATATTATTAGATCGACAAGAGACCAATTGTTCACAGTCAAGCTGGTACCTACGAAACGCTGGGAGTTCAACATAGACGTACACTAAATTTTTAAATTTTCGTTAACTTTAAGCAAGCATACAACAGTATTGATCGTAACGTACTGTACGACTCCTCAAGTCCGCATCAATAACCAACTCATCAAATATTGAGCACGTCGAGAAATCGACAAATTCGGCTCTTCCTCCACACTTTGAGCAACGACAGCAATATTTTGATGATGCACAGGCCTTGCAATATCAATAACCGATCCAGTCTCTTCAAATTTTCTCGCTGTGTTCGAAATTGTTTGCTGTGAAGGTCGATTATTTCGACCGTAATCAGCTCGTAAGGCCCTAAATGTTGATGAATCACCATTTTCATAATAAAATTTAATAATTTTAACACATTCTTTGACTAACAGTCATATTTCTAAATGGCAAACCTTCAACAAAAAACACACGCTTTGGATGACATTTAATTCTGACAGATGCCAAATGGCAGGGTTATACTTTCCTACCATGAAATGGATAACCCTGTAGAAGCCCGCATTCCATCATATACTTTTCAGCTTATATGCTTCAATTACAATCAAATACCGAGGTCGATGAATACAGTCGCACACAAGTCCACAAACATAAAAAGATTTTTATAAGAACCCTAACTTTTCTTCTTCTTTGTACCACTACAGCCCCTCTCGGGCCTTCGCTTAGAGATAGAGTATCTCATTTTCATGACCGCATTGATTTTTTCGGAAGTTGGTTTGGTCAGTACCATGCTCCGGTGTGCCCGCTCAGCTATAATATGATCTGATTAAATCAGTACATATCACCACTGAGTGAACACTCATAGTCTGTCCGGAAAATCCCCTGAACTAAATCACGTTGTCCCCAACGAGATTTGAACCTGGGACCTTCGGCTTATGCGTTCATGCTCTAACCACTTGACCACACAGACCACCCTGACTTTTATTTCAAGAAATTCTCTGTACCATTCACATTGATCGCATGGTTAGCACTCATTAACACTGTGGTCATTCTTGAATCGTTATGTTCGGTTGGACTGAGTATTGATGGTTTGCGGCAAAGAATGTCATCCGAGCTACATGCATTAAACACAAGAAAATATATCATGGGCCACTTGTGCACAAGAAAATATATCATGGGGCAATTTGTTTGTGGAAATTTCACTGCACTTTGCAAGCAATAAATCCAGTTCATTTTCATAAATTCTTTCTTCTCTTCTCTAGGATCGATGGTTATGGGTACGAAGAATGGACTCGGATAGTGTCACGTCGTCCGAACAAAACCCAGGTGCAGGACTTTTCAGACGATTTTCGGGGTCACAAAACATGCAGCGTGACAAGATCTGGACGTGAACATTATTTGTGAAACACTCCCGTGTGCGAAAATTGAATGCAAAAACCGCTTCAAACTCGAAAAATTCGAGGTTGCGATACATGCAACTAAGAGAGAACCTCGGCTACTATTCCACCTCATTCCAATGTCAGACGCTGACTCCCGTTCACCAAATGCGACCTCAACGCGGTGGCGATCAGGCACAGAATCTCCCTCCACCCAAGCAGATCTCAGCTTCATCTCCATGCCGCACCGGTAAATTCACAAGCTTCTAGCTTAGCCAAGTATTATCTCAGTATTCTCATGTTCGAAATTTTAACTGCCGATTTGAATTTTTAAATTAATAGAAGTTAAAAATGACAAAATTTTAAATAATAAAAAAATAAATAAATATCATAAAGAATATAATTCGAAAGAAAGGTTTAAATTTAATATAGAAAAAAAATTATGTAAAATTTCCAGTTAATTACAACGAAGGATTCAAATTTAATATAGAGAAAAAAGATAATATAAAATTTATTCTTATAATATAAAAAAAATAATATTTAATAATTAATAAACTTTAAATTGGAATGAATAAATTTTCAAATCAGCAATTCAGATTCGGATCATGTTATGAAGGTTTTCGAGCAGTTTGCTTAGGTGACTGCTCGATTACTGCACGCTTTATTATCCTTTTGGGCTTTGACGATTGAACAAACTTCATCCAGAGTTGGTGGGCCCAATGGAAGCTCTCCACAAACATCTATAGACTCCGATGTTCTGGTGCTGTGCGGTGAATTAAGGAGGTTCTTGAAATATGATGCCCATCCTTCTTTAATATTGGTTTTGTCATCGATGATATTGCCGATGTCATCATAACAGAGCGTGATTTTGCTTTTCACTACTTTGATTGCTTGTCTTGTGGTGTTAATCGCTAAACTTACATCTCTACTTCTCAATTAGTCGTCATAGTATTTTATTTTCTTAATTCTTATTATCTTATTCGTTACTCTTCTGAGACTTTCTCTCATCGTTCCGGTTTTCCTACCTACGTAATCTTTGTATGCCTGATTCTTTTTGTCTAACGCATTCTGGCACTTATCATGGAACCAATAATTTCTCTTGCGTCAGGCTTCATGTCCGATCGTCTGTTCTGCCGCGATCTTAATAGCCGCTTTCACTTCCATCCAGAGCTCGTTGCTTATCTTTAACGATGTGTCTGATAAGATAGGAGCCAGCTGGTTGTCGAGGGTCTCCGTGAAATTTTTGGCTACAGACGCCGTCTGGAGCATTTCGATGTCAAATTTTCGTAGCGGGCCGGTCTTCGTCGAATATGCCTTTGACATATGACATCAATAGGTTAATTTCATTAAGTAATGATCTGTAATACAATTGGCTCCTTGGTATGTACGGACGTCAAGCTTGGTCGAGGCCCAACGTTGTTGGATAAGAACGTGATCGATCTGGTATATGTTGCCATCCAGTGATATCCAGGTCATTTTATGAACTGCGTCGATGCGGGAAGCAAGTCAAACATATGACTAGATTTCTGCAACATGCAAAGTCAATCAGGAGCTGGCCGTTGTCACTTGTTTCATCGTGGAGGCTGTATCCTCGTGTCACTCCCCGATGAGATATCTCATTGCCAACCTTATCGTTGAAGTCACCCAGAATTATTTTTGTGTTATTTGTAGACAATGAGTCGACTAGTCTTTCATGGGCGATTGTAGAAAGTTTCCTTGGTTTCGGAATTATTTTTGTGTAATCTTTCCAGTAGACTGTAGAACACTTCCTTCGTCTTCGGTCGGGGCGTGAACATTGATCAGCCAGAATTTTGAAGAATTTCGCTATCATACGGATCGCACACAACCGTTCGTTTATTGCCTTGAAAACAATAACGTGTGATTTGAACTCCCTATCCACAATGAAGCCCACTCCGAATTATCGTTTTCCAGTAGGCATTCCACTTTTGAATATTATGTGCGATTTCATGTCTTGAATATCATTACCAGTCCAGTTAGTTTCCTGGATTGCCAGTACTTTTAAGTAATATTGACTGGCTTGTTGTAAAAGATCAGTAACAGCGCCAGGGTAATTGAGTGATCTGACATTCCAGGATCCAATGCCATAGTCCTTCTTCCGATTGCGAGGTCGTTGCCGTGAGTCCAATCGATTCCGAGGCGCGTCTGCAAGTTTCGAAACATTTTTAGGGTTTTCCAGGGACGAGAAGTTAGCCCGCCGCCCTCTCTACAAGTATAATGAAAAATTGCTCGGATAGGAGCAAGTTTCTCTGTTGGACGTCGCTCACTCCGCGTGCCTATGTCACCAAATCTAAGAAATTTTACTAGCATAAAGTAACGATAGAGGCTCATTGTTGTCCTGAAAATCTCTATCCCCAATCTCCCTTCTGACCACAAATCTTCCATATTTTGATGTCTAGATCGAACGACAATGTTTTGAGCACGAGTGCGAAAATTTCTGTTAGCCGTTGTAGTTCTCCATACAATTGTCTCATCCTTTCCCAAAACTGTACTGATTTCACTGGACTCTCCGATTCAGAACTGTGAGCTCAACTGGCAAGAATCAACTTCGGAAACCAATGATTCATCAATCACTCCTGCATCATCATCTTGAACCAATTCTTCGCGAAGCCGTCTCAAACGATTCTAATACAAGGAATTATGTCGGGACGATGCTAAAAAACATTTCAAACACCAACCTCTTTGTCGGAAAATTTATAAACTTAAACTGCTATTTGGGGATCAGTAGCCACCCCAACTCGTTTTTCAGAAGATAAATCAACTATGCAAGACGCGACAAGTAACTAAACTCTAAACACGTATACATCTATAATTATGAAAGCTAGAATGAAGCTCGACATTGTTGTCGGCGTTTTAATTTAAAATATGTGGAAAAAATATCGCATGAGGCGCTATTAACACCCCACGTGGCAGGTGGCGGGTTAAGTTGATAGCCGAAATACTCGGGTGAAAAACAATGTTGTTCTTTCACTTAGGACACCAGCATATATTTACTCAAATATTTTCACGTCAACGTAGCCACGAAACAGAATAAATGAAATTTAAATGAATAATTTTCCTTCAAACGCTATGATACACAAAACGTATATATTCACAAACAGATAACACAAGCTCTGGATTCCACTGGAAATTACGTCCGAATAAAATCAAACATTGTACGTAAAGCATCCCGAAACCTCTTGCCGACAGTGTTTAGTTTGGTTTTTCCTCAAATTGAAAAATTTCAACCTACGTTGACCTGAATAGCATGCACCGTTTGCGCTTCTGCTCATTCATTTAGACGTAATATTTTGTAGTCATCGAAAATTAGTGTTTATTAAGATCTATTTTATTTCTGAGAGTCAAAATGCCCCTTTATTACTCGGGGCCCGAGAGAATAGCCCCAGCTAGCCAATAACTTAACCCGGCCCTGCTTAACGCTAGTCCTGTAATGCCTTCGGATTTCTTTCGTCTTGCGGTTTCTGTATTCAGGCACGCTGTTCGGAAATCCAATGATAATATTCACCGATGAATTCATTAATTTCAATGGTGTAGTAACAAGCAAAAAAATGTTTTAATTGGAACAAGGGTTGATTATTACACGCAAATCATTGCTGAATTATTATTTTTTTTTTCTTAAATTATTCACATTGCTTTGGGCCATGTGAATATTTAATTTGTTTTTCAACTTTCCTGGTATTGATTATGTTCATTCCTATTGAAATGATTATAAATCATAGTATGGATTACTAAAGCCTAATTTTTCATTTCTCTTAATAATCTCCCTTCTTGTGTAGGTGCCTGGTGACTGAGTACTAGCTGACCAAAGAATACGACCCGGGACTTCAGGACATTCTGCCTCATTTGTCCTTGCCTGTGACTATATGCCTACTGTGGTCGTGGCATGCTTTGATAATTTATTTAGTAGACATGCTTTTAGAATTTAAGATACTCGCTTAGTCAATCTGGGTCGTCAATGACTAAAAACCAAATACAGTGAGCGTCAAAAGAAAGTAAACACCTTAGATACTTGTATTTAGAATTTTATTAAAACAAAGTTATTAACACAAAATCAAAAAAGTGTATAAGGTATTAAACAATTATTTAATAAAAACTGAACACAACATAAACATTAAACAAAAAAACTTTTAGAACGAAAAGAAACCGACTTCGGAATGCCCTAAAAAGGATGAAATAAATTTTATGGAAGCGGTGCCATATCATTTTTTCCCCGATTTTTTTGTGATGGTGCAGATGTTGGCAGTATTTATTTTGAAATGGGGAAATTCATTTGGCACCGCTTCCATAAAATTTATTTCATCCTTTTTAGGGCATTCCGAAGTCGGTTTTCTTTTTTTTCTAAAAGTTTTTTATTTCACCCTTTTTAGCGGCAAATTTTTTCATTTCAAATCATTCAAAACGTTTCTTGAATACATTGTATCATGTTCTTGAATACATTGTATCATGTTCGCGTATATTAAAATATAATTTTTTACTGCAATGCAAAAACCACTACGGCTAAAATCTGCAGCGTTCATAGGAATTGAACTTAACTCTGGTACATTTAATCAATGATCTCATCAACTTCTACCTTGATTTTAGATTTCATAATAATCCAATATGAATTGTAGCTTTGAGAAATTTTCGAATTTTGAACTTTGCCTAGCCGCCATTTTTATATTCTGACCCTGAAGTGCTTTTTTATCGTTCAACTTTGAGCGGCCGCCATTTTGTTCCAAATTGTTCGAGTTTGGATTTTTCATTGTGAGCTTTATCACACAATTGAATAAATTTTTGTACTAGTTTTGGTACGAACTATGGCCAGAACAGAAATATTGCTGAAAATTTGGCGTAAATCGAAGCAGAGCTGCAACCCCCAGGCACAAATTTTGTTATATCCTTTGTAGACTCACACGTACAAGCAACCACACACATACACACATAGCCATATACGTAGATATATATATATATATATATATATATATATATATATATATATATATATATATATATATATATATATATATATATATATATATATATATATATATATATATACATATATATATATATATATATATATATATATATATATATATATATATATATATATATAAATATATATATATATATATATATATATATATATATATATATATATATATATATATATACATATATATATATATATATATATATATATATATATATATATACAATACATATATATATTGTCGCGTGTTATCGGTTCGCGGCCAATAATTTTAATGTTCCGGGAAAGTGAAAACGCAATGTCTTTTAAATTAAATTAAAAGAGTTTATTTAATTACAAAAATGCACAATGATCAATTTAACACTTTCACTAATTTTAATTTTCACTATTAGAAGTCTAACACTTGTCCATAAATTTCCTATCGCAATTGTCTTCTAAATCACTTGACTATTACGAAAATCAATTTTCTATTACTCGAACAATATCGCTTCCCACACACTATCGCAGTTCTTATCGCGGTCGAATGAATGATTCCCCCATTCATTCAGCTCGCCTTTATATAGGGTCTGTAGTCATTCAACCCAGTTCTCGTACATTGGCGAATTAGCGGGAACTTTCGTGAATGAATGGAGCAGTGACTCACTTTCAGATGTTGATGCTTGGTGAGTTCTCGTGGATTCGAGTAAATTCATTTTGTTGATGTTCTTAATTGTTGTGAAAACAATTGCGACAGTAGCTCGCAGAATTATTTGTACATGCAACAATATACATATATATATATATATATATATATATATATATATATATATATATATATATATATATAATATACATATGCATATATATATATATATATATATATATATATATATATATATATATATATATATATATATTATATGTATATATATGTAGATATTATATATATATATATATATATGTGTGTATACAATATATATATATATATATATATATATATATATATATATATATATATATATATATTGTATACACACACATATATATATATAATATATATACATATAAATACATATATACATATATATATATATATGGATATATATATATATATATATATATATATATATATATATATATATATATATATATATATATATATATAGACATATGTATTTGTACACATACTCAAAAAAGTCTGCGTGCATCTCATTAGTACAAACTGAATTATGTTGGAATCGTATGAATCAATAATGTGATTTTGATTTAATCATTTCGATAAAAGAGCAAGATATGTATTGAAGCAGGTTTGTTTAAAAAATTCCCAAAATTATTGAACATATAGTAATTTCAATACTTGGAAGTCTGTAAGCAGCCCCAAAAAAGTCTGCATACACATCACAAAATTTGGGGATTCTCCGAAATGTGCAATGTTGATGCCTTCATTTTTTCATTGTTCTGCGTGACAGTACTTCATTGGAAAATTGTCTGTGTGTTTTGCGTGAATAAAAGACTATTCTTTAATATGGAAGTAAAAAATAAGGAAATCAGTGTTAGTGAGCGTAAAGTCATAGTAAAATTGCGTGAAAACGGGAAAAGTTTTCGTGAAATCGCAAAATTAGTTGGGATAACCCATTCCTCGGTCCAAAGGGTTGTTGCTAATTACAAAGAAAGCGGTTTGATTATTTCACGGCATCGGTCAGGACGTCCTCCCAAACTTACAGCACGTGAACGTAGGAGTATTATTAATGCTGTGAAAAAAAATCCCCGATTAACTGCGTTCCAAATTGCGCTGGATATAAGAAAGAAATACAATAAAACAATAAGCGATGAAGCAGTGCGCATAATTCGAGTCGAGTCGCACGTAAAAAGCCGTTCATATCGGAACGGAATCGCCGAAAGAGAGTGGAATTCGCCAAAAATTATGTAAATATGCGAAAAGAATTTTGGGAAAGGGTTCTTTTTTCGGACGGAAGTAAGTTTTGTTTATTTGGGATAAAAGGGCGCAAATTAGTATGGAGAAAACGCTCGACAGAATTCAATAAAGAAAATTTGATTCCCATTGTAAAGCATGGTGGCGGCGGTGTGATGGTTTGGGGGTGTATGGGAGGCAGTGGAGTGGGGCAACTCGTTTTCATAGACTCTACAATGGATAAATACGAGTACCTTAATATTTAAAAAAATAATATTAAGCAAAGTGCCGAGAAATTGCGGCGATAATGACCCCAAACATACAGCTGAAATAAATAGGCTTTGGTTAGCCTACAACGTCCCAAAACTCTTAGGTACACCTCCTCAATCACCAGATTTAAACCCAATTGAGCATTTGTAGGATTTACTTGAAAGAAAAATTCGAGAGCATGACATAACTAGCAAAGAGTCATTAAAAAATGTTATTTTGAACGAGTGGAATAAAATAACGGCCGAAGAAACATCAAAACTTGTTCAATCCATGCAAAATAGGCTAAAGGAAGTCATTTATAGGAAAGGCTTTGCTACTAGATATTAAGGTTCAAAATCTGAAAGCTAATATAGTGGTTTTCAAATAAAATGAATAAATTTTTTCAGGTGTACGCAGACTTTTTTGGATTGATTTTCATGACTTTTTGGAAGAAACTTTTTTATTTTGGTTATTCTAAACAGCGAACGAGTGATCAGTTACATTTTTATGTACCATATAATTTAATGAATATAATAAAGAAAAGATTTTAAGTTATAAACAAATGGCAAAGGTTTTTATATTGATATATTTGCTACGACCAGCAAGTGTACGCAGACTTTTTTGAGTATGTGTATATGTAAACATAAAGTTCCCTCCGCAATCAATCTCATGAAATTAACTTAAAAATATCCTTTTTAACCGCATCATTCGTTCACGTTTATTCGATACCCATCGGCTTTTCATGAAAGTTTCAATAAAATCATACCATATAGTTCAATGCAAACTCGGCTATGCATTTTCATCTTCATCTGTACAGTTATGATCAAGTATAGCAGGAAACGTATCTCTTTTTAGGTTGCGATTCTCGCTGGTTTTTAGTATTGAAACCACTAATTTTAGATTTCTGGGCATATCTTGTAATGTACATATAATATTAACTGGAAAGTAACGAGTCAACTTTATAATTTGCAATCACTCAATCCTTATTATTGCTTCGGGGAATTTTATAATCCTTTATGTAACGTTTACGTCTAAGGATGTAAGAAGGATCCTATACCAAGCTTATTGGTAAGCAAAGGAGAATGAATGCAGAAGAGAAAAGCATCCTGTAATGTTCCCTTTAACTATTGTTGAATTGTACCTATGCCACATTAGAATTAATTTATTGGTTATTTTCGGTACAAATGATGGACTAAAATGTACCGTTCATGTAGAAAATTAAGAATACTGACCATTTTTATCATCCCTCACCAAAGGACTCGGTATTTCTAACAAATCCTTGCAGAGTGCCAACTAATTGGCACTTTTCGTACGAAATATCATTTAAATTCAATTTCTCGACAATAATGTATCATATTTAACTGTTAATATCTACAGAGCCCTTGGAAGGATTTCAATTCTGTTCCTATACATTTTAGATCAATATGTTGTCCTTCATTTGAAAGCTTTACAATCAAAATCCTAACGCGCGTTGATCAGTTATGCTGAAAAATCCGGGTGAAAGTCGGAATTTTTTTAGTTTTAACGGTAAAAGTCCTTTACCGTTACTTGAATTTCTTATCCTTTAAACGGGGCCTAACTGGAAGAAAGACGTATCATTTGCCAAAAACAGGACTCTTTTATCTATCTCCGTTTGAAAGTTATGCGTGAACATACAAAAAAAAAGCAAAAAAAAATATACGCGATGAATTGATAACCTTCTTTCTTTTAGAAGTCGGTTGAAAAGTAATATAAAACAAAGATAAATTCACTTTAATCGAAAAAAGACCAAATTTCATGCGTCAAAAAAAAAGTAAACAGCAAACAAAACATAACAGAACTTCAATAGAAAAAGTCGATTTTTTTTTAATTTTTCAATATTTCGTTTGTTTTCCTTTGGACTTAAGCACCTCATTTAGTCTTCTAGGCACCGACGCGACAAGTTTTTTGTAACATCGGGAGAGATTTGGCTCCATTCTTCCTTTATAACTTTCTTTAAGCCAGCTTTGCTTGAAATGACCCTTTTTCTCACTTTTCTGTCAAGGTGTTCCCACAGATGCACGATCGGGTTGAGATCTGGGGACTGCGGCAGATGATCAAGTGTCCTAGGAGTCCGGTACAGTAGCCACTCTTTCGCAATTTTGGACGTATGCTTTGGTTCGTTGTCCTGTTGAAAGATCCAATTTCCAGACAAGTCTAATTTTTTTATGCTAGGGGCAACATTGTCCCTCAAAATGGCTAGATAATCCATTTTGTCCATTGTGGAGTCAATAAAAACAAGATTACCAACACCAGTTGCCGCCATACACCCCCATACCATAACTGAACCGCCACCATGCTTAAAAGTGTGGGTAACACACTTTTCTTTGAAGGCTTCATTCTTAGCACGCCATATTTTTGGGGGCCTTCTCATGCCGAAAATTTCGAATTTGCTCTCATCTGTATATAATACGTTTCCCAGAAAGATGGAGCCTCGTTTTTGTATTTTTAAGCGAAGTCCATACTCTTGATCTGATTCGCCTGGGATATGTATGGCTTTTTCCGTGGTATTCTTCCATGTAAACCATTTTTAGGGTTTTGTACTAAAATACAAAACCCTGTTGCAATCACGACCTGTGTCCGTCTGTCCGTCCGTCCGTCCGTCCGTCCGTCCGTCCGTCTGTATGTCACAGCACTTTTACTCCGAAACTATAGAGGCTACAGCCATGAAACTTTGTAGAAAGGTTAGAAGTGGTGACCTCTTGAAAGTTTAAGGGTGGAAAATTTTTTCAAAGGGTTTAAGGGGGGTCTTCTCATACAGGGAAGTGACCCTTCAAAAAAAATTTTCGCCATTGGTAGTCGAGTAGGGTGTCATTGGAAAGGTCTCAATTGGATCTATTCAAAACAAGTCTTAAAATTGCCCTATAAGTACCGAGGGGAGCAGGGGAAGGGGAAACGTACGAACTTTTCGTGTACCCCCCCTCGCGATTGGACACCTTCCATCCGAAAAATCTGAAAAAAATCAGGAATGTAGGCCTTTATAAGTACAACAACAACAAATACGTGAGAAGTCAAAATTCACTCAATTTTGTTAGTAATAGTATGATTTATCGATTTTCTGTTTTCTTGAATAAAATCTAAACGGTACCTTCAAACTCAATAAACTATTTATAAGATTAATTTTTTCTGAAAGTTTCATAAAGATCGAATAGTATTTACCGAAGTTATAGCGTTTTGAATTTTCCTGTATTACTATGGAGCAATATGCCCTGTATTACTATGGAGCCATATGTGCTTTTTACCGACTTAGACACTACAGCTTTGCTAGAATTTGCATGAAAATTTCAGGAGTGATAGGTATCATGAAGATGCGTACATACAATTGAAACAAGTTGAAGAGGCAGGAGAGAGCTCCTAGCAAAAGGGCTTTGTAACCATTCTAGGAGTCGAAAAAACAGGCCATGAATCGATGATTACAGGACAGAGGAGTAGCCCCTGAAAATAAATTTCATGTAAGGTAGCCGATATGTTTATTAACTGAACTTTCTCTATGAAAGCTTTTCAAAACAGTTCTTAAACTGACAGTTTTTGCTTCAGTGGGGGCACGGGGGGGGAATACATGAATAATGTGTTTCCTCCCTCGCGAATTGACACCCGTCATCTAAAAAATCTGAAAAAAATTATCAAAGGAGATATTTATGGGTATAACTATAACAAATACCTCAGAAGTCAATATTCGTTCAACTTTGTTAATAATACTATGATCCTAAAATTGCATATTTTCTCCAATAAAATCGTCTTTGACATGTTTCTTGATTTTATTCGTTGCTGGTTACTGCATTTTGTAAGTTGAGTACAAAACCCTTCTGACATGAGCATAGGTCTGTCTACCCAACTTGTTATGAAGTGCTCTCCTGACTGTACTCGCACTTACTGGTTTGCCTGATGCCTGCGTTATGTCTTCTGACAATTTAACTGCACTTGAGGCTGGATATGCCCTTACTTCTATTACTATAGCTTTAACTTCAGTACGACTTAGCAGCTTTGGGCATCCAGATTTCGGTAAATCTTCAACGAGATGATGTTTGGCATACTTATCAATAATTTTTTTTTACTGTGCAATGGTTTCTACCCACGTTTTCGCCAATTTCACGCAAGGATTTACCTTTTTCTTTTAAGTCAATTATAATTTTCCGAGTATCAGGTGATGTTTGCTTTCCCATAGTGAAACTTTTTTCTTTTACGTCTTTATTTTTAATATTAATGCACTTAAAACGACTTTTGGTGAATAAAGCACGCGAACAGCACAAATTTGTCACCAAAAAGGTTAAGGTTCTTCCCTGATATAAAAGAAGCGAAGTAAGTGTTACCACTGTTTACTTTTTTTGATGCGTAAAATCTGATGCATTTTCACTTCGGTGAGATTTGTGCAATGTTGCCACTTGTTTTGATTTCATGTTTAATAGTAATTAATCTCTAAATGGTTTAGTAGTAAACTCATTTATATTCCTTTTTATCGCAAGTCAATAATAGCTTTGTAATGTAACAATTCAAAGATGAAAAGTTGGTGTTTACTTTCTTTTAACGCTCACATATATCAATATATCGTTTTTACACCATTTCTCCAACCAGAATTTGACTAAGACTTATCGCATTTAATAGTGATGGTATGAAACTTTGAAAACGTTTGTAGAGACAGTAAAAGCCTAACATGATCCCGTGCCTGGACAAAATCATTGTATCAACCACCAGTATACCACTACTACTCATTAGTTCCCTGCTAAACCATTTTCCGACTGAATTACCACGCATATATAACTATGGAATATCTTTCAAACTGCAAACCACAGTATCTTCTCATATATCCTTTGAGACCGATCGACATGTTCAATTGTATAGGCTTTGCATTATACATAATTCCAGTTGAGTTTTGTTTAACATTAAACAAACTGCCGTTGGTCACGATTCGGCCGTTTTCTGCCAACAATCATTTATCGTCATTGAATCGAATTATACATAAATATATTCACTTGCATCGATCTCCGACTTACATACTCGCCCTGGCCATGTAAAATGCAGTGTAAGCTCGGGTCGAACTGAAATGCCTCTGCCTGCCTCCGGGCGATGAATGCGCGCATTGAAAGGCTGATGGTTCCTTTGTCTTCACCATCATTTGCTCCATATTTTCTTTGGGATCATTTATCTTGCTACTTCTAGGCGGAGACATCGCATTGAAGAAAATGCAAAAATCTGTCCGCCCCAAAAGAACCTCTCCGCCATATTGGTCGACGTGAGTGGACAATGTATCGGGGAATGCTCCTCATAAGCGAGAAGAAAAAAAATCAAGAAGGATATAGAGGAGTGCTGGGAGTAGAATATCCTGATGGATCCTTAAATCTATTCTCGACGAAATAAAAGTTTAGTACCTACTAGTTTTTGGTATATCCTCCAAAAGAACCCTAAAGGAAAATACCATAAATTCAATAAATCACATCCTCCTTAGTCAAATCGGTTCTTTCAGGAAGCCCTCCCTATTACCCTATCTGACCAACATATCCTAGAAGCAAAATGTCGTTGCTAGGAAGATTCAGTGCCTTTGATCTATGCTGATATTGTTATTGCTGGCCTTACCTTCAAATAGATGTGCACGTGCACCACCTATTCATTCGCCTGTGATCTTGTAGGGTATTTGCCGATCTTGGCAATATTTTTCTTGTTTGTTACTGAAAATGGTAGCCATTTAAAGATCATCGCGGTTGTCGTTCTTGTCTTGGATGTCGTCGTAGTCCTCGTCGTCGTCCTCAGCAGCCTCAGCCTCGTCCATTTCAACGATCTTTAGTCTTTTATTTATATGCACTGTTCACCCGTTCACTGTGCACTTTGTATGCAATGTGCAAGGCCTCCCGCCTGTTATCAATTCATGGCCATAGTCACGATTTGACAATATTTTCAACCGTTTAAGAATAGGCTAAAACATTGATTCAGCGAAAAAATCGAGCGATCATGCAAATTGATTTGGAAAATGTAATGGGGCGATGTTACTTGCTAGCGAGTATGTATTTGTATGTTTCTAGGAGATATTGATGTAATACACGCCCATTAATTATTGTTGCATGATAAAATTAATGATAAGTGGAACTCTTTCTTTTTGTCCTCATCAAATGTTGGTAATATTTTATATATATAATTGGTAATTACGTAATTTCTTGCCTAGTAGCATGCTTGTTGTTTTACGAGGAAGAATCAAATATAAAGGGTAATTAAGGTATTCTGTATAGCACGAATTTCTGAACTATTATAAAGGGTTTTCCAATAAGTGTTATTTTGAATAGCCCGCTATTTCGGTAGATCTCACTTTTGAACCTGTCGTTTTTTGACATTTGACAAGTAGAAACTACGCTATTAATAAAAATGGAACGATGCACGCTTCAACAATGCATTAAAATTATTAAAATTCACTATAAAAATGGTGAAAATTTGGCAGAGACGGTTCGTAAAATTTGAACATTTTTGGGTCGTCGTGAAGCACCTTGTCGGACCGCAATACAGAAATTGGTGGAAAAATTCGAGCTGTTGGGACAACTTAGTGATGTGAAGAATAAAACCCGTGCACGTCACTCAAGAACAGCCGAGAATATTGCTGCTGTAGCCGAAAGTGTTGAAGAAAACCCAGGTTTGTCCACTCCTCGTCGTTCTCTGACATGAGGCATTCCACAAACGTCATTACATCGTATTTTGCATACAGATTCGGGTCTTAAGGCTTATAAAGTTCAGTCAACACAAGAACTCAAGCCAGTCGAGCGTCAACAACGTCGTATCTTTGCTGATTGGTTCCTTGAAATGCATGAAAATGATCCGGAATTCCATCGAAAAATCATCTTGAGTGATGAGGCTCATTTCCACCTCGGTGGCTTCGCCAACAAGCAAAATTGTCGCATCTGGGGCTCGGAAAACCCAAGAGTTATTTTTGAAAATTCTCTCTATTGTCAACGTGTGACTGTTTGGTGCAATTTATGGTCCGGCGGAGTCATTGGACCTTACTTTTTCGAAAATGAGGCTGGAGCAATAGTTACGGTGAATGGATTGCGCTATCGAGAGATGATCAATGATTTTTTATGGCCGAAATTGGATGGTATTGATCTGGTCAACGTTTACTTTCAACAAGACCGCGCAAAGTGCCACACAAGCAACAAAACCATTGATCTTTTACGGGAAAAGTTCCCGGACCGCGTTATCTCTCGAAGAGGTGATCACAATTGGCCACCCATATCTTGTGATTTAACACCTTGCGACTTCTTCCTTAAGGGCCACGTGAAAGAGAAGGTCTACGCCAACAGCCCAGCGTCGATTCAAGACCTCAAAGATGGAATTCGTGAGGCTATCGAGGACATAGGGTAGCCACTTTGCGATTTGGTTATGGAAAATTTCATGAAAAGGATATGGTCCTGTAAGCGTGGTTGTGGTAGTCATTTGCCTGATGTTATTTTTCACTATTAATGGCATACCTTTCTCTTTATAATGAAATAAACATCATTTATATTAAGCAATGACATTTTTCTTTTAATATAAAAATAACACCTCTTATTGGAAAACCCTGTAGATGATATAGTATGGCGGTAGGTGGTTCATTTAAAAGTGGTGGGGGAACCAGATTAGTTAGCGGCCACGCTTGGTTCTGTCCTCAAGCATGACTGAGCAGGAGGTACATCCGTCCGTCATCATAAAATTTTCAACTAATGAAGGCGTTAAACCATCAATAATGTTTACTCATTTATCCCATTCTATCCTAGCGTCCTCATATGACGACGAGAAATTACCTAACCGAAACTCTTTAACTGGCCTACCTTTAAAAGAGGGTAACCTACCTATTCATAATCAATTCTTTATCCCGACTTCCAGTGATAACACGTAGATAGCCATTAAAGTCCAGCGTTTTTGAAAAATTGTCAGAAATTGGAAGTAATCATAAAAATGTAAGTATTTCTAATAAAAATACCAACATACTATATCTTTTTACCACTAGATGTTAATATTAGGACATTAAAGTGTCTTCTGGGTTAAATTTAAAAAGTTCAATGCTTCACCAACGGATTTTTTGGCTGTCGTCATATTGCAACGCTAGGGAAGTGTAGTGAAAAAGGTATATGTAAATGTCCATAAAGGACTGCAGCGATGGTCTGCTGCCTCAGCGAAAGAGGATGGTAAGATCCGCCGAGATTGGCCTTGTCTGGGGACACGTGAATGCGCTGGCTAGCTAGCGTTGCGGTGTCGTGGGACGAGTTTTTTTCCCTAGCACAAGGACCCAATACAAAAGAAATTTCACATCCATGAATTTCGAGGGTCAAAGAAATATCGACCAGAGTCGAGAAGAAGGTAACCTACTAAGGGTCAACGAAAATTGCTGAATCAAAAGACAAACTGGGCCTGGAGAAAACAAACGGACTTAAGATGACTTCGCCCTTACCGACGAGACTTATGGCCAACAAATAAGAGTGGGATATCCAGATGAAAGCGTTGCCCCCTCGCACCCTCCCAACCGGATCAAGATCCAAACGTAGACGTGGTCATGTCTTTTCCATTTGAGTGAAAAGCTCATGCAAAAATACTTTGTATGACTTTTTCCTTCAAATGAGAAATACAAACGGAACCGATATATGCCATAGCGTTATGCAATGAAATCACATAACCCTATATTATAAAAGGGCACGCGAGAGGAAAGCCACTGTTCCCGATGAGAGCCCCTGTTAAACAAAAAGAGGAAAGAGCGCGTCTGATGGCTAGCCTATTTTAGCCTAGGATCCTGCCATCGATGCGGGTCCTATACCCGGTCAGGTTGAACGAAAGGGAAAGACGGAGTTTTCAAATTTTAACAATCCATTTAAATTTATTTTTTGTACACCGATGTTAAACCAGAATACATAATTGCGTGTTTTTCATTTTCTTTGTATCGATAAAGTTCAATTTTTAATATATATACACTCTTAATTGGTCGAAATTACCAGTAAACGTCAATTTCGTACCTTAGTTTTATAAAAATTCTATATTAGGATTGTATTAGGGGTCTTCTCCTGTGCAAATAAGCATAAGTTGAAAATTGAAAACGTACATAAAACATGCTTGTAAATTGATCAATTTGATGTGCCTTTCTATCTCTAATGATGAAAAATTAATTATTGATAATTATTTAAATTCAATTCAATTTCTTAATTGAACTACAAGCCCATGAGAAAGAGTTTTCAGAAGATTAAGTTTTCATTTATTTGATAGAAAGTAGAACTGTCTTCTCCAATCATAATACGTAAAAATACACAATAATTAAATGCAATTACATTTTTAAATATTTTGAGAATTCGTTTAAAAATTAGTTTGACTTCTCTAAGAATCAATTGCTGATACACTTTGGTCGTCGTATTTGAACCATTTCCCGTAAATATTGCTTTTACAATATGCCGTGTAATGACCACCCTCCATTCATGCTTTTCACTTGTGGGCACCGTGATTAAATTTGTAACCGCGCACCGACAGATATTCAAGTAAATGTCGAGCATGCTTACGCTCTTCACTGGCAGCCTTGAAGAAGGTTAGTAATCAGGTCAAGCCACTCAGTTGGGAGGTCCGAAGTTGCAACACTTCTTAGTGGAGGTTGATTGAAGGGAAAACATAGTTTAAATGTAAGCATGTGCCGCAAACATAATCATCGTGGCTAAACGGTTTCACGTGATTTCCACTTACGCATCAAAAGAATTGTCGATCATATACCATTTCCGCAAATTTTATATCGGTTCCATGTCACATTTGCGGCGTAAATTTTACAAGTGTGGCAACATAAAGAATCTTTATCTTTAAAGTCAACTAACATATAAATAAAGTATTCTTACACGATACCTTAATCAATACGCATTCGCGTATCCGACCAACGCGTGCTCTTCAAGACGACCCGGATCGATGCTAAATTTTGTCATTTTATTAACTCGCTGTTTATCTTTAGATAAATTCTCAAGCACGCCGTTCATTAAATTGGAAAAGTAAAACTGCTATACGCTTCGACACAAAAAGTGACACATGCAGTAATACTCAAATAAGTTCCAGTCTTCGGAAAAGACATAATTTGCAATATTTACCGTTCTTGAAATGCCAACCGTATTTCAATGCCCTCTTTGTACTTTAAATTTGATTTTTCCTCAGAAGACTTTGTTTGTATGTGGCTTGCATTAGTTGTTAATTTAAAATTTTCAGCGGCACCGAACCAAATGGCGACAAAACATCGAATTACAAAAGTGTCTTATCCAACCAAAATTCGCCAATTTATCCGTGGTCCTTCACGATCTCCCGTGAACTAACTCATCCGTCCAAATCTTTTTCTTTTTCGTTTTCCCGGGTCGCCACGGTAAGTCGGATCAGCTGCTCGCTCATCCGAGGTCGATTGCATTCGGTAATGCAGCACACAGTTGGGACGCACTAAATCAGTGTTCCCATGTCCGAAATTCTAATTTGGAGATTTAAAATTTTTAAAAATTTACAGAAGTAAAGAAAAAATGAAAAAGATTTGAAATAGTAATAAAAGATAAATATCATGAAGAATATAATTAAAGGGAAACATTCAAATTTAATCTAAAGGAAAATTGATATGAAATTACACTTAATAATAATAATAAGAAAAAAAACACTTTATAGATTACGACTATGAATGGAAGTAATGAAATCTTTTTTTTCCTAAATCTGCAATTAAAATTTTGGATACGGGTTAAGAAGGTTTTTGAACAGTTTGCTTGTGTGACTGCTCGATTACTTCAAGAGTATGTATATCTCTTATGTTTGTCATTTTCAGGGCACAACCCTTTGCAGAACTATTAGATTTTATAGAAAGCGAGGACACCAATGAGATGCAAATGATTTTTATCCAACCACTGGATACGCATGACCTGTACTCTCCTGACGAGGATTTTTTTGTGGTAGGGAGGTGAATGCCATTTATGCACAGAGTGGGGGACTCCCATGCTTGAAAGAAGGTGACTGAACTACCCACTAAACACCTCCCCTGTCAACCTGGGAACCCAGCCTGGAACCGTTTGACACATTACTTCGGGCCAAGTCTCGTTTTGTTACGCCATAAGGCGCCTTCAAGCTGGGGGATCCCATTCCTAGCGGGATGGGAGAGGGGAAGAGGAAGTGCCAGATAAGTGATCCTCCAGCCCCAGCGCCCCCGGCTGTTGTGAGTCCCTTTTATCTTTTAGGACTACCCGAGCATAATGTGCCACCTGGTTCCATTTGTTAACCGATTTGAACATCACTGCGACTATATTATCCGGGGTGAGCTCTCCCGTCTCCCTGTAGAGGTGACTTCGCAACCTGACACGTGCACGCAAAAAATGTGTGGCAGGCATTGTTCTCCTCTCCTGGGCAATACCGACAATCAGAGGACCGTGACTTACCGATCTTGTGCAGGTAAGACTGAAAACACCCATACCCGCTCAAAAACTGGGTCAGATAGAAGTCATTCTCACCATGCCCTCGATTAAGCCACGGTCTCACATCCGGGATGAGGCACGCAGTCCACCTTTCATTCTTGCAATTGACCCAAGACTGCTGCCAATTGTTGAGCGAGCGCTGTCTCTCCTCGCGGACAACCGTCTCCCTCGCATCCTCGTTTCGGCGCAGCTAAATAGCGTGGCGCTCTCTAGCAAGGAGGGCGAGGTATCACGCCTGCAATAACTCTCACCGCCGAATCAGAGACTGTCGGATACGAAGATGCAATTCTCAGTGCTCCTCTTCTCTGTGCCTATGCCAAACGTTTTCGGTATACCTCCTTGCTGAGAAGGTCACCCCATACCTCTGCTCCGTACAGTAATACTGACCCTACAGCATTCATCAAGAGGCGTCTTCTTGATGGGCTGGGTCCCCCTGCGTTGGCCATACGTCGACTCAGAGCCGATACTCCTGAAGTAGCTTTCTCAGCCGCTGCCCTGATTTGCTCAGAGAAACTCATCTTCGAGTCGATCAGTAGCCCCAGGTACTTCACCGATGGGTGCAGTCGTGATGATGCTCATAGTTGAGTTCACCACGTCTTGAGCTGCCAGTTCTTCTGTCCCCTCCGAAGCCCCCTGTAGCGGTACACCTGCTGTGAGAACCTCGACGAACCTCTCGACGTGCATCCTCTCGATGTCCCATCCAACTGTAAAAAGCCGAGAGCACGGGCGTCGGGAGACAACATCGCTTATCTCAAGCAGAATGTACTGATGATCACTGGCTGAGTAGTCCTCTAATACTCTCTAGTTGTGTATCCTCCGTACTAAGGACTCCGAGGTAAATGTCACGTCCGGTATGGTTCCTTCACATCCAATACGGCGAAAGGTCGGCGTATTGCCAGTGTTTAGTACGACGAGCGCCGTTCTGGCCGCCATTTCTGGGACTCGTTTTCCCCACGGATCTGTTTGAGGCATGCCCCATTCGATTGCTTTCGCATTGAGATCCCCCCCCCCCCCCCCCACATTGCTTATCTCAAGCACAATGTACTGATGATCACTGGCTGAGTAGTCCTCTAATACTCTCCAGTTGTGTATCCTCCGTACTAAGGACTCCGAGGCGAATGTCACGTCCGGTACGGTTCCTTCACATCCAATACGGCGGAAGGTCGGTGTATTGCCAGCGCTTAGTACGACGAGCCCCGTTCTGGCCGCCATTTCTCGGACTCGTTTTCCCCACGGATCTGTTCGAGGCATGCCCCATTCGATTGCTTTCGCATTGAAATCCCCCCCCCCCTCCAACGAGCACGTTCCCGTCTGCGTTCGCCACAGCTCCCTCCAAAGCCTGAAGCTTGGCTTGGGAAGATGATATCGATACGCTTGGCGTTAGGTATACACTAAAGAAGATGGTCCATGAGCGGCTGACGAGGATTGCGAATCAGAAATAGGTGAAAGCACTGATAAGTTGCCCCGGAATCAACTGTTGGCCCCAGCAGAAAGAAAATATCCTGGAAAGAATTTGGTAGAAGTCAGCGAGAAGCCAAATATCGAGGTAAAAAACATGGAATTAGAACAGACTGGATTGAAGGTGGCACAAAAAAAGATCCTGAAAATTTCCCCTTCCTGCATTGTTGAGGACATTGGTGAAAAGACAGGGGCTCAATATTTTGAATTTTTTTTTGACGAAGAGCTGCTCAATTTGATTATTGCTGCTAGTACCGAATATTGTTATCCTGAAAATTCACCGAATGTCAAATTGTTGAAAGCAGAGCTGAAAACTTTTCTAGCCAGACTCATTGTTTCTGGGTCTAACGTTTCGCCAAAGCAAGTGATGCATTGGAATAGTGGGGATGATTTGCGAAACGTTGCCATACACGAAGCTACGAGAAGAGATAGATTCGGTGCACTCATGAGAGCGTTGCATTTTAAGCCGGAGTTTGAATTGGATAAAACAGATAAATATAGGGTTCTCCAATAGGTGTTATTTCGATATTAAAAGAAAAATGCCATTTTTCAATATAAATGATCGGATGTTTATTTCTTTATAATGAAGAAGGTATACCATTAATAGAGAAAAATAACATCAGGCAAATGACTACCACGACCACGCTTACAGGACCATATCCTTTTCATGAAATTTTCCATAACCAAGTCGCAAAGTAGCTGCCCTATGTCCTCGATAGCCTCACGAATTCCATCTTTGAGGTCTTGAATCGACGCTGGGCTGTTGGCGTAGATCTTTTCTTTCACGTGGCGCCAAAGGAAGAAGTCGCAAGGTGAAATCACAAGATCTATTCAAAATAAGACCTCTTAGTGGAAGACCCTATATTCAAACATCCGTCCACTTATTAGTAACATACAAGAAAAATATATATGGGAAAGTATCCACCTTCGGAAAACATATGCCACGATGAAGCCATGATTGAATACTTTGACTAACATGGCTGCAAACAAACCATAAGGAATAAGTCAATAAGATTCGGCTATAAAGTATGGTATCAAAACTCTCCAAATGGATAGTTGATTACTTTTTACCCATATCAAGACTAAACTTATCAAGAAAATATGACCATGGAAAAGATTTTCGGAAGTACACATCAGATCAGTACTCACCTTATAAATTTACTTATTAATATCACATCTATTGTGATAATTTCTTTACATCCTTTTCCTTGCTGGTGGAATTGAACAGCCGTAAGTATAATTTCACGGGTGCAATTAGGGACAATAGACTAAGAAGTAACAGTCTCTGTAGTGTGAAAGCCTTTCAAAGGAAAGAAAGAGGTTTAATCGAAGTTGCTACAGTAAAGGCCATGGAAAAGGATCTTCTTGTCACTCGATAGAAGGATAATTCAGTGGTTACTATCGCATCTGAATGTTTTGCAGCTGAGCCTGTGAAATCTTTTAAGCGGTGGTGTAAGAGTGAAAACAAACACATAAGCGTGAACATCCCATACACGATCCAAATGTACGATATAAATACGGGAGATCGAATGAACCAAAATTTGAATTATTATAGAGTAACTAGCAGGGTCAAAATGTGGTAGTGGCCTTTGTTTATATAGTTTGTTGATGTTATAGTTCAAAACGCTTGGTTACTGGAACGCTCTTCACAACATTTAAAAAATATGAATCAGCTTGATGTGACAATGGCGTATCTAAACCACGCTAGCAATCCATCAAAAAATATTAAAGAAAGCCAAAACAAACGGCTGGAGCTAGTGTATACCGATATGAAAACATTGTACACTTCGTCAGAAAAACCGTTAATAATAAGCAACGGAAATGTGCTGAGCAAAATTGCAAATCTATGGTGAGAACAGAATGCTCTAAGAGCAATGTAGGATAATGTTTTCCTTGTTTAATTCTATATCGTTCTATACAATAAATATATTTTATATTCTTTTACTAAAATTCGCTGCAGGGCACGCCTGGAGATGCCAAATTACGTGCCCCGTCGTCCGGTTGATTTTTCATCGTTCTCAGCGTCATCGTCAGCCACAGCCACGATATTCTCGGTGGAACGACCAGTCCGGTGGCCGCCACGCCCTTCAAGGTTTCCTGTCGTTTCAGTGTATTTGAGCCATGCAGCTAAATGCCAGATTGCTTGCCCAGTTGGCATGACATGGTTCGGAAATCGATTGTTCCGGATATAAATGGCTTGACAAATTATATGAAAACTAGCACCATTCACTTAATTATTTATTATATTGATACTTTAGACCTTGATTACAAATTTTCGTTAAACAATTTGATTTCTATTTCTATGCTTTTCAAATTCAAAACTTCGATTTTCACTATTTATCTTTCGACCATTCACTACCAAATCAGAATAACTCATGCCCAGTATAATCAATTTTCACTGTACCGAAATCTCTCAACAAAGGAATTCGGTACTTTCTTCTTCACTGTCAGTCAAAGTGACAATATCGTACCTTTAAATTCACAATATATCATTTCTGATAAAATCATCACCATGGTCCTCAACTGTTAATCAACATCAAAGTGCATTTGCACGGCTATTAGATAAGTTTTCATTTTAGTATAAAAAAAGGCACGATTCTTTGTGTTTTTATTTTGTTTCAGGTTTGAGCACGGGAATCGAAATTCGTCAAAGGAAGACTCCGAACATCGGCAGCTGTCTAGTTCATATATATCAAATTTGATACACGTACGATGCCATTTGCAAAAGTTATAGCATCTTCCGATAGAATGATTAATTTTGCACCACCCTGTATTATATATACCATTTTAAACTTTTTACCATATCAAAATAAGAGTGCTAGGACAAGACTCTATACTAAATATAAACACCGCGGAAATTTAAGAGCTATCCCTTTCACCGGTACCTTAGCAAATGATTGAAGTGCTAAAGTAGAAATTAATGAGTTTATTGGAACGTTCCATTCATCTCGGAAGAGAATCAATCTATACAGAAGTGCAAAGTGAAATTCAAATTGATCCATCAATGGCTACCGTTGCGGATATTTTTAATTCTCACAGATTTCCTGACACAGTAAAGGATTTTCCAAAGTTTAATGGCAATCCAATACTATTGAGAGACTTCCTAGATAATGTGGAAGAAATTCTTTCCCTAACGAAGTGTTAAACATGTATGGAACTTGATTGGATTGGGACGAAACTAACTTTAAATAAATACGAAGATGTTTCAAGAATTTCGAGGAGAACCCGAACTAAGGCGAAGAAAATGCACAATTTTCGACTAACATGCAATATAAAACTATATATTCATTCCGTCTAGATATTAGAGCAGCCCCAGTTAACTGTTAGCTGCTAATATTTAACGTTAATCGCTGTTAACGGCTGATACCGTTAACGAAAATCCACATTAACAGCCAACGTTAATATTCGGTCATATGCGAAGTGCGAAGAATCATAACATTAGCACAGCGTTAGCATTCGCGGTGGCGACATTGAAGCTGTTGATGGCGTCGCGTTATAGCCGTCCCCGTCCAAGGCGTTAATATCGTTGAAAGTGTTAACGGCATTGAAGATATTGACGGTGTTGATGCTGTTGACGCTATTTGTTATTGTTAACATCCCCAACGTTGAATGATGATTAACATTGACGGTGTCGAAGCTTTCGACACAAATGCGAAACGATGCACGATATGCTCGTGTTGCATTGATTGTTATCATTTGCTGAGAGTAGAAGTATTCTGCACGTGGGTCGCTTATTTCTCAGATAAATAAAAACTGGATGGGCTAAGCTCATATAAAATGTATGGGAGAGCATGCGACCGGTTTCTGCTCTCTTCCAAGGGATCTGTCTTTCATTTCCTCTACGTCTGCCTCTTGCCGCTCACTTGTTCCAGAAGCTCACTGGATTGGGTCTGTCTGTCAAGTTGACTTATGCAAATTGGACGCCGAATTGGCCAAATTGCAAGTTTCGTCGCGAATTTTATCCGATATTGAAGCTTTGGAAAGTTTTCGCGATCTGATTTCATTCCAAGTGTTTAAACATTCTATTGTGCTTTGTGATTCGAATATATTTAACGTATGACACTTTGAAATTAATTAACAATTTCAAAATGAAAATGAAATGTATAGTGCCTTCATGTGAATATTATAGTCGAAAAGGATCTGTGAGTGTTTCCTTTCACAGTAGTTAATATGTTGATGTTTTGCATATTTTCCTCATAATGCTAAAGGTTTTTCAAATAGAAAACAAATTTTTAAGTATTGCATGAAAATTTGTTTACACTGTGCAGCAGCCATATTTGCTTGTGCAATTTGGCGCTTTGATAGATTGTAAACAAAAGCATAGCAGTAGGAAAAGTGGTCGCAGGAGTTGTTGCGACCACATGGTCACATGGTTGTCCACTCCAGTATTATTTAATTACTCAATGGCTTATTCAGTGGTGAAGGTGGCAATTTTAAAGTTTTATAGGTTTGTGAAAATTTTGTGGAAATCGAGTAAAGCAAATATTTTGAAAGATAAGGAACATGAAATAGAGAGGGAAGTGTTTGGACCAGGGATTTCAAAAGTGATATGATTTCCAGGACGAAAAGGCGCATTTCAAGTAATACTTGAAATCATTTTTCTACACTTGAAGGGAAAAGTGTGGCATGCACTATATGCT
Organism: Odontomyia ornata; assembly: GCA_963969285.1. Lineage (NCBI taxonomy): Eukaryota > Metazoa > Arthropoda > Insecta > Diptera > Stratiomyidae > Odontomyia > Odontomyia ornata. Next base: position 284,780,742 of record OZ017740.1, read on the forward strand.
AACAAAAATGCCCCTACGAATCCACGATTTCAAATTTGGAATCCCATTTAAAAAAAATGCACCCTATTCAAGTTGCAGCATTTTTACAAACAAATAGCCCAGCAAATTGTAATGACGTGGCCTTTTTTTGTGGCAGGGAGGTGAATGCCATTTATGCATAGAGTGTGGGACTCCCAGGCGCGACTGGACTACCCACTAAACACCTCCCCTGTCAACCTGAGAACCTAGCCTGGGACCGTTTGACACATTACTTCGGGCCAGGTCTCGTTTTGTTACGCCGTGGGGAGCCTTCAAGCTGGGGGATCCCTTTCCTAGCGGGAGGGGAGAGGGGAAGAGGAAGTGCCAGAAGAGCAATCCCCCAGCCCCAGCGCCCCCGGCTGCTGTGAGTCCCTTTCATATTTTAGGACTGCCCGAGCATGATGTGCCACCTGGTTCCATTTGTCAACCGATTCGAGCATCACCGCAACTATATTATCCGGGGTGAGCTCTCCCGTCTCCCTGTAGAGTTCCCTTCGCAGCCTGACTCATTTGGTACACGCAAATAAAGTGTGACAGGCATTGTCCTCCTCTCCTTGGCAAAACCGACAATCGGGGGGCCAAGACTTACCGATCTTGTGCAGGCAAGACCGCCCAAAAACTGGGTCAGATAGAAGTCAGTCCCACTATACCTTCTATTTAGCCACGGTCTCACATCCGGGATGAGGCGCGCAGTCCACCTTCCCTCCGTGCAATTCCTCCAAGACTGCTGCCAATCGTTGAGCGAGCGCTGTCTCTCCTCACAGACAACCATCTCCCTCGCATCCTCGTTTCGGCTCAGGTAAATAGCACGCCGCTCTCTAGCAAGGAGGGCGACAGTTATCACGCCTGCAATAACTCTCACCGCCGAGTCAGAGACTGTTGGATACGAAGATGCAATTCTCAGTGCTCCTCTTCTCTGTACATGTGCCAAACGTTTTCGGTATACCTCCTTACTGCGAGCGTCGCCCCATACGTCTGCTTCGTACAGTAGCACTGACCCTACAGCACTCATCAAGAGGCGTCTTCTTGATGGGCTGTCTCCCCCTACGTTGGCCATAAGTCAACTCAGAGCCGATATTCCCGAAGAAGCCTTCTCAGCCGTTGCCTTGATTTGCTCAGAGAAACTCATCTTTGAGTCGATCAGTAGCCCCAGGTACTTCACCACTGGCCTCAATTCGATTTGTAAGTCGCCAATACTGATCATCCTTACTCTAAAGATTCTCTTTTTTGTCAAGATGACCACTTCGGTTTTCTCCAGTGCATCCGGGATGAGGCGCGCAGTCCACCTACCCCTCGAGCAATTGACCCAAGACTACTGCCAATCGTTGTGCGAGCGCTGCCTTCAGTGCTAAACTGGGCCCGCGAGCAGTCATCCAGTCCCTCACTCGGCGCATTAGCATACCTATCCTAAGTTGCGCTTATTCAACGGTGCGTCCAGCGACCAGAGCCGCAACATCATCCGCATAGCCGACCCAGCGAGACTCATCTGGCATCTCAAGTCTCAGTAGCCCGTCATAAGAAACGTTCCACAGGTCCGGACCAAGGGTAGATCCCTGGGCAACACCCGATGTAATTTCCATTCTTCGTCGGCCCTGCGTCGTGTCGTAGAGCAGGCTTCGGTCCTTTAGGTAGTTACTCAAAAGCCGCATTAGATATTCTGGAGCTTGAAAAGAGTTTTCCAGCGTATCCAGAATATCCACCCATCTAGTGGAGTTGAAGGCATTCCTAACGTCGAGTTTCACCAACAGGACGATCCGTCGCTTGGTGCAACTATATGCCTTTGCCTTTTGGACCGCGTTCACCACCTCTGCAATTGCATCAATGGTAGAACGTCCTGCTCTAAAGCCGCACTGCCGAGAAGATAGGTCCCCAGCAGCCCGAATCGCGTCAGTGAGTCTTCCCTTGATGAGTTTCTCTAGCACTTTCCCAGCCGTGTCTAGCATACATAACGGGCGGTATGCAGACGGCGATTCGGAATTTCCCTTCCCCTTGCTGATCAGCACGAGCCTTGCTACCTTCCATCGTACCGGGAAAACCCCGTCCCGTAGGCAAGCGTTGAATGTGCTGAGCAGCAAGTCAGGACAATGGTGATAGACGAGCCGCAACACCTCAGCTGGAACACCATCTGGACCTGCAGCCTTCCTCGCTTTCAATGAAAAGACTGCCTCCTCCAGTTCCAGCTGTGTGAAGAGTGAGCACTCGACTGCTGTTTCACCATGGGCAGCGTTAACACGGACGGGATGGGCGGGGAAGAGTCCCCGCACTATTGCGTCCATCTTTTCCGCGTCATGTTTACAAGGCTTCCGTAAGGCACCAAGTTTCCGCATGACCAGCTTGTAGCCAAGGCCCCACGGATCCTTGTTCACATTGTCCACTAGGTCTTGCCAGCAGCAAGCCTTGCAACTGTTGATAAGTTTGCGAAGGCATTTCCTGGCCGACTTATATTCTGCCACCCAGTTGCATGCTCGTCGTTGTTCCGCGCCCGGTGGGCCTCACGTCGAAGCTTGACGTGGCCTTGGAAACCATTGAAATTCCAAGTACTTGAAAGCAACCATGACGAAACTGAAAGCAACTATGAAGAAACTGTGACTCCGTGTACAAATATAGATTCATTCATTAAATCTAATTGTTCAGGAAGCTTTATCACTATGTAACTCAACTATTATTACTAAAATTTTAGAAATTGTACTTCGTTTAAAAAAACACAAGATTTGCTGAAAACTCGTTGAATATCAGCTAAAAAATAACGTATTACAGCCAAAGACGCTAATTCAATTGGTGCCATTAAGATGGAACTCAATTTATTATATGATTAAAAGGCTAGCAAAGCTAAAAGATTGTGTTCGAGCTACTCTGGCCATGATAGATGCTGATTTGCCAGTGATCACAGCGGATGAATGAGGAATTTGTAGTGAATTTTGTATTATTCTAGAAGCTTTTGAAGAAGTAATGTGTGCCATAAGTGGTACAAAATATTTAACATGCAGTATGCCTGTTGTCCTGAAAAAGGCCTGGCTCATTGTCTGCGAACAATTAAAGTGCTTACAACTTTTAACTCTTTCTAAATGAATAGCCGAACAACTAGAAGCTGGCCTGCAAAAAAGATTTGGATATCTAAGGGAAAATTCAATATTGGTTTTATGTACATTTTTAAACCCTAGATTTAAATGCCACTATATTACAATAGCCACAGCTAAACTGGTAAAAAACATAGTAACCAAACTTTTGATAGATGAGATCAAAAACTGTAAGGAAGGCTTTGTTGAAATTCCATTGAATAAAGTACAACCACAAGACTCTGTAATAGCTCGAAATAAAAGTATTTCTCTTCAATAGTTCAATAGTTGAGCAAGAACAACAGAAACCCACAAATGTCTCATTAGTAAAGGCCTCCGAAGAACTGGGGTCTGACTTAGAAGTAGATCTATTAGATAGACAAGATTGTCCTAAAGCCCAAGTCAAAAAGCGCTTTGTTCAATTCAATTTTCAAAGAATATAAAGCAAATTCTAAACAATAAAAATACAAAAACTTAATGGCTTAAAAAAATCTCTAAATTTATACAATATAAATTAAAAACATTAAATTAAAAAAACCATTTCAAATTCAAATTAATTAAAATCATTACATATTTTATGATTCAATTGGAAATAGGAGATAAAACTAACAAACACTATCAAAAATTATTTATAATTTTAATACAGCAGTGAACTTTTATCCTATACCTAATAACATATGTTATAACCTAATTCTAATCAAATTCAATCAAAAAACGTTATCTTGTAGTAAAACATACTTTCAGAATATTAAACCTTATCTCTAAAACCAATATGATAAACATAACATATTCCTATCCTAAATATTGAAATCCATTCCTAATTTTTAACACAAACAACAACAACACTATATATAAAAATAATGAGCTGAAACTCAAAACGATGCAACGGAAAACACAAAAACTCAAAATAAACACGAATAATTTAGACGTCATTCAGCCGACAATACCTAGATCGCTCCATCCCAGCTCGACCAGCCTCAACGGATCTAGCAAATGAGTATCTCCATTGGAATTGTTGGTCTCGTGAACTCAAATTTGGAGAATATTTTATCTTCTTATCGGTGGCCGGTATATGTATATGATATATGATTAGGACACCGTCAGAATCAAAAACATCGATTCATGTCCAAATACATGAATGCTTCGGGAGGAATGAAGCCAGTAGCGAGACAAGTCTCAATATACCCATCTGTAGGGTAAAACAGCTGGGAAATCCAGGGGTTTTCGCTGAAAGTTACAGGTCTTGCGATATGATTCCGAAGAATTGTCAATATGAAGATATCGACTCTTGTCACCTGAGCAGTTTGATAAATTCTTCTATTCGATATATAGTGCTTCCAATTCATCTCAGGCTTTCTATACAAACCAGTGCATGCACGAAGATATTTTTATAGTATTAGCACTCTGTTGGTACCAGATCTGACATCCATATGTCAAAACTGGTCTAACTAGGGTCTTGTAACAAATAACTTTGACCTACTGATAAATGTATCTGGAATGAAAGAGTCGTCGAAGGGCCATGACTATTTTTTGTACTTTACTGAGCATTATTTTGACATGTTCAGTAAAGTACAGACACTGATCGAGATGCACACCGAGTTGTCGAGCATAGGATTTATGTGGAACCCGTTCTGAACTACCCTCACCAGCCATAATGTGGAAATCCTTCCAATTACGTTTCAGGTCTTGACCGGACCCCTTGCAACTTTATTCCAAACAATATTGTTTCGTACTTCTGCGCATTAATTATCATTCGTCAATTGTCAATATAGAGCTGCACATCATTGAACATTGTTTGAAGATTGCTCTGAACTATTGTAGCTTTTTCGTCAGCCTTATAGATACTAATGATCGCATTGGCGAGAGTTGAAATCAAAGACGTTCAATAGCTTGCGAACGAATATTGAGAAAAGCAGACGCGCAGTAACTATTCCCTACTGTGGACCATTCAAGACCTTGGAGTCGCGCATTGTCGTCATAATAATAAATGATTTTCCGAATAACATATTGCAAATCATAGTATACTCAAATAGTAGCCACACCTTTCATTTACCCTGTGTTGCACACTTTTTGAATTTTCCCAGGGGCACGTCAGCTGATCCGGGGCATGACAGCTGATCCCATGTTTCGCGCGCTCAAGAAACAAAGCAAAATGCAAATAAAATTTCCGACGCACGTGTTCTTTTACGCATTTCAGAACATAGGAGTGCTGCCACATCCTAACAAAAAACTAAAAGATTGCATGGAACGAATTTGTTTTTCTGCAATGTTATTGATTTTTTAGCTCTGGTAGCCCTGAAATCTCTCATCGAACCATATGTTTATATTCGCGCCATTCCTCGCATCAGCGTTTACCATCTACCTGCTACCGAAGATTTATGGCTCGCTGTTCGGCTTGTGTTCGAATTTTTCCGGAGGGTTGATGGAGTGTGGTTACTAGTTGAGTATACTATGTTGCAAATCATAGCGACAAGGTGTCTGGGGAACCTGTCCTGAAGGAGCTTAACAATTCGTCCATCTGACCACACCGTATCGAAGGCTTTCTCCATGTCAATGAGACACGCCCCATCACATTCTCTGTTATTTACTTTCCAACAGATGCCTGGGGTTATTTTCGTTATCGCGTGTATGATCGAGTGCCTGGCATGAGACCCAAATTGGCAATTCGACAACAACTCATATTTCTCAATGTGGACGGTTAATGCTTTGTTCAGTATCATTTCAAGCACTCTGCTGATGTTGGGCAGCAAGCTGATTGGGCGAAAGCTTTCAGGGCTCGTAAATTCTTTTCCCTTCTTCAAGATCGGAAATACCTTGACCTTTTTCCACTCATTTGGGGAATATGAACTGCTCAACATGCTGTTGAACAGTATGCAATAATTCCTAATAGCAACCTCAGGTAAATATGGGAGAACTATATTAAGAACATCGTCCATATCACATAATTTCTTGTCGTTTATCTTGCCAAATATGAAACACAAGTCTTCATAGCTGACAAAATAATCAATAAGATTCAAGCTCGGTCTGTGGTCAGATGTTAATGTTTCATTGAAATGAAAAAGAGATTCACCGCTCAGGCTTGATTTGAAGTCGGAAACTTATGCTTCAACGACTTCTGAAAATATTTCATTCCCTCTTTCAAGGTTTGGTGGATGAACCAACTCAAAATGAGTTCCAATCAGGGTAAGTTTTTGTTTCCATGGTTCTCCGGAGTCGTGCTATCAATGTCGCTACCAGCCCTATCGAGGAGATTTATCTCATCACTAGCAACTTCAAGATTCGATACATTCACTCGAGACTTCTTGCGGAATAAACTATTCACTTTCATGAAAACGGCATCTAGGTCCTGTGGGCTAATACCCCTTTGTTTTTTCGCCCATTGATTGCTGACCTCACTCCTGAAGTATGAACGGATTAAGTGCTGGACATTCTTCAGGTGTAATTTCAACAAAGCCGACGAGGGATGGTTGTAGTCCATAAATCGCCGATAAATATTGTTGACGCGTGTGGGAAGAAGGCTTTTCAATCTTTTTAACCTTGCAACGGTTGGTGTTTCATATCCTTCCATATTGTTTCGATGTTTAATCTTCGGAGCTACTTTCTCAATCGTTTCCAACGTCAGAGACAAATAGAGATCTATTTCATGGTTAGTTAGATTCCTGTTATTAGGAATCATTGGGCACGCATTGCCATGATCAGAAGGAGGACGTTATTTCCGGTAATCCTGACTAAACTTCTTTTGGAACTTTCACCAATCCTTTTTTTTTAAATTCAACCGATGATTTTCATGTAGAACTGGAATGAGGAAGACATCACTCCTCTGATGATTGATTTCCATTACGATCGCGTTATGGTCGCTTTCGTAAGAAAACACCTATAGTTTCCACTGAAGACTATTAAAGCTGAATTAAAGTCTTGCGCCAGCAAAGCAGAAGTCCAAAGATGTATTTGCCCTAGGGTATGTTGGGAACTCTGACCCATATAGATTGCACCTGTATTCAATTTGGTTCTCTGTCATCCACGATTTCAGGAATACACCTCTGAGACTATTGTTGGCGTTCAGCCATGATGTATGCTTGGCATTCAGCTCACCGGTAAGAATATAATAATTATGCAGCCTGATCAATTCAAGTATTTCAAACAACAAATTGAGCTCCTACTTGAACTTGAGAACATTTCGACCAGTTCCATAGGCAGAGATAATAAAGAGGTTATCCCCACCTGGCAGTTAGATTATGATAACGCACCTGGCAGTTAGATTATGATAACGGACACTTCAAGCGATTCAAAGCTTTTGAATTCGACTTTTTCAATATTTTGGAAACAATAGGATCTTCTCACCAATATCCCGGTGCCACCTCCCCATCACCTATTACCCTATCGTTTCTTACAAATTTAGAATCCTTGAATGTCATGACGTGCCATGAGTTGAGTTGGTTTTCAGTGAGAAGAGTGATGTCAGGCTTTTGCTTGACAAGGAATTCCAAGAAACGGTCACATCATTTATTTTATTTACATTGTCTGCTGGTCCTGTAGTAGCAAATGCAAATGACATCCCGGGCTTGACAAAGTTGCCGATATAATGCTGGATGACCAAAGACACTGCAGTTCACACAATATAATTTTTCTTTTCGCTCCGTCTGAGCCAATTTGCACTCGCCGGGAGCATGGACATCTTTGCACTTTACACATCTATATTTCATGGCGCAATTGACAGCTGAATGACCGAATCTTTGGAACCTGTAGCACTGGTTGACCTCGCTTTATTGGAGACATTCCCACCTCGCCACCTGGGAGTTCAAGCACCTTTTTTCTTGGCACTTAAGCTGCTATCGCTGGAAATCTGGACTAAGTAATAAGGCATCTCCTTGTTGCAAAGTCTTTAACTATAATGAATTATATTTCTGGTGCAATTTCTTGAAGCACCTGAAAGAGATCGACTGTGTCCTCTTCGCAGCTCAGACCCTTCAATAAAAAGGTCCGGTTTTTTCACTTTTGGGGGTGTATGTAAAATACGGGACATCTCCAGAACTCAACGTACTTTTTGCTGCCTGAAAATCAACCAATCACTTAGTTCTAATTGTCAGGTTATCAGCATTAACCCTCTTGATCTCAAAATCATCTAATTCGTTTTCGGCTGCCAAACCTGAACTATATTTTTGCTTGGTTGCCCAAATACATTGATTGGTGGGACTTTTTCTTTTTTTTTTTGATTAACCTTGGCAGACAGACCAGCAGACAAAACTTTTGGTTTTTCCCCCTATTTTAATTTTTAAATATGCGATAAATACATTATCAGGTTTAGTAATACAATGTTCAGAACTTTTGTTACCTTTATCTTCTTCAATACTCATGTAATCGTCTAGTCCAGCTAGCACTGCATAATAGTTCGAGCTGACGTTTGCTCCGTCTGCGCTGAGGTTTCTTAGATTTCTTATCTTCGGTCGCTTTTGACTTTACTGCTTTTTGTTTCTTTTGCTTTGTTGAACGTTAATTTTCCAACTAGTTCTTCTAACGATTGGATCCGAAGTCTGTGTTCTTTATTTTCTCTCTCAACCTTTTCAGCTTTCTCGTTAGCTTTGATTAATTGCTCGATTGATAAAATTTTCAGTTTTTCTTCGCTTTAGCTTTTTTTCGCCCGCCATCGTTGGCGATGGACACAATCGTTCTAGTTGATGGCTAAAGCCATCGGGCTCCTTCATCTCGTTGCTTTTGCAGCAAGATTAGAGGGAATGTTCATAAACCGGGTCTTCCCTTGAATGTATTTCCGCTTTTTGGTATTTCTTCACGAAAGAAAGTAATTCAACGGTGAGGGTCTTCAATTAAAAAAGTAATTTCAACTGACTTTTGTGCAAAATTAATTAAATTTTAAAATTAATGACAGGACCGATTAAAAACACGTCTATACGCAACGAGTGTTAGACGTTGAATCCGATGTTAGGCAGCAAGCTGATCGGGCGATAGCTTTCAGGGCACGAAGATTCCTTTCCTTTCTTCAACATCGGAAATACCTTGGTCTTTTTCCAATGATTCAGGAAATATGAATTATTTAACATGTTGTTGAACAATATGCAATAATATCTAATAGCAACCTCAGGCAAATGTAGCATATTGAGAATACCATCAGTACTATATGATTTCTAGTGGTTTATCCTGCTAATCTATAAGAAAAAGCGTGTATGGTTGTTATAATTCGAGAAAATTTAAGCAGCTTTAACATCTGCTAATTTTATTGAAACTTATAAAGTTTAAGGGCCTTTCAAAGACCTATTTAAATACCTAATTGCACTCAATTTAATTACACTAATACAATTTTACTGGAAAAAATAATAAATTTACAAATCCTACTATTATTAGTAAAGTTCAACGAACTTCAACATCTAAGTTATTGGTTATTGAATCTACCTCCATGATTTTTTCACGTATGTATTTTGGGTGCTCATCTTCAGCTATTCATTAATAAATTCAATCAAGTGTTAATAGCATGTACCTCAATTGTTGAAGTTCAATATTCTCATTTAAAATTACCCCCAAGTTATTTTAAAATTACTGGTGTCACCCATTGAAGAAATTCTCAAAGATATTCATTATACTCGTATATATAATATCTGAAACTTTCATGCAAATCCTGGCGAGCCCTTAGCTTCTGAATCCATTAGCCATGTATTGTTGCTGTTGTAATACAGGAAAATCCAAACCACTATGACTTAAATAACAGTCCATTCAATAAGTCTATAGGATGACACATAGATGACGTTACTAAAAAATTTTCCATGTATTTTTTTTACTAGTACTAACCTTCAAACGGTATGCGTATAAATTTGGCAGCAATCGGACTATTGATTCGTGAGTTATAGCATTTTGTGCAACTGCTGTTATTGAAAAAAAGGGAAAAAAAGCGAATTTCGAGTTTTGATAAAGCATTGCTTTTTGATGAAAAAAAACACAGTGATAACCAAACAATGGCTTGATAAATATTATCCGGACTCTGCTCCATCGAGACAAATGGTAGAGACTTAGAGAATTACTGAATTTAAACGTGGTCGCGCCCGCAGAAATGGTGCAGAGCGCAGTGGATGCCTAAATGAGGCTGCTATTCTAGAAAATACCAAAAAAATCCACAAATTGGCAATGAACAATCGCAAACCGAAGGCGAACGAGCTAGCTGACATTGTAAAGATATCAGATGGTAGTGTTTTTACCATTTTACATGAACATTTGGGTATGCGAAAGCTCTATGCAAAGTGGGTGCCGCGTGAGCTCACAGTCGACCAAAAACAACAACACATTGATGCTTCAGAGGAGTATTTGGCGCTGTTAAACCGCAATAAAATCGAATTCTATCTTCGATATGTGACAATGAACGAAACATGACTTCACTATTACACCCCAGAATCCAAAAGACAGTCAGCTGAATGGACAGCAGTCACCGAACCGAATCCAAAGCGAGCCAACACGCAACAGTCAGCTAGTAAGGTAATGGCGTCTGTATTTTGGGATGTGAACGGAATAATATTCATCACCTATCTCCAAAAAGGAACCATCATCAACAACGAATATTACTGTGCACTTTTGGATCGATTGATGAAACGGCCGCATTTGCGAAAGAAACAAGTTTAGTAAGCAGGAGAGTGCTCCTACCAGAAAGTCTTTGTAACCATCATAGGGTTCGAAAATAATTTTTTAGTAGTGTGAATCGATAATTTGTATTATTCTTCTAATACTTGGATAAGAAATCGTTCCAATTTATTTAAAAGATGCAGTTTCCTTCATAAGCACATTATAGCCGCCATTTCGATGGAGCTTAAATAATTTTTCTGAATGCTCAGCCAATTGAACTTATTTAAATTAGACACTATTCCTTAAATTTTCATGAAAATTTGAAGAAAATAAAAGTGCCTAGGTCGATTAGAAATTTGTATCAACCATAAACTGTAACTCTAACTTACTCAATTATGATTCGATTTCCATAAAATTTTGTGAGCATTAAGATCTTATACTACGAGCAGTCTATATAATCACAAAATTTTAAGGATACCGTTTTGATTTTATGGGTGAAAATGTAAAGTCTACAAATCATACTATTATTAACAGAGTTGAGCGAATTTTGATTTCGGAGGCATTTGCTGCCCTTGTACTCATTAAGACCTCCGTGATTATTTTCAGATTTTTCGGCTCAAAGGTGTCCAATCGCGAAGGAGGGGACACAAAATTTTGGTACATTTTGTCTCCCCCTGGACCCCCTGATGCATAAAATTACCTTTTTCTTTCAGATTCTTATATTTCTAATCAAGATCTTTCATTTGATACCCTACTCGACTACCTTTGATGAAAAAAAATTTTAAGGGCTACTTTGTTATGAAAAAAATTTTAAATTTTTGGTAAGACCTAAACTTTTGAGAGACCATCATTTCTGACCTTTCCACAAAGTTTGAACATTCTAGCTTTTATAGTTTCTGAGGAAACTTGCTGTAACGCACGGACAGACAGGTCGCGAAACTAGTAGGTTTTTGTAAAAGAAAAATTTACAAAGACCTAAAAAGTGTTGTTTTACCAAGCCAAGGCACCGTGTCACAAATCGATGAAAACGATAGCAAAATTGAATGAATTGGGCTTCGAATCGCTTACCCACCCACCGTATTCTCCAGATTTCGCCCCCAGTGACTTTTTCCTGTTTTCAGATCTCAAACGAATGCTTGCTGGAAAGAAATTGAAGTCCACAATGATGAAGTAATCGCTGAAACTGACGCCTTTTTTGATGAGTAAGAGAAATCGTACTATAAAAGTGGTATCGAAAAGTTGGAAAATCGTTATACTTGTTGTATCGCCCTTGAAGGCAACTATGTTGAATAATAAAATCGAGTTTTGTCAAAATTTTGTTATTTTCTTACTTATCCTGCGGACTTATTAAATGACCTGCTGCTATTCAATCTTTCAGAAATTTTCAGGAATGATCAACCGTATAAGTAACCATGTGTGTATTAAATTTCATTGGGTTCAATGAAACCCTAACGGTTTTATTTAAGAAAATGTAAAATAAATAGATCATAATGCTATTACTGACTAAGTTGAGTGAATTTCAACTTCTGACGTATTTGTTTTTGTTGTACTTATAAAGGTCTGCACCCATGATTTTTCGGATGAAAGGTGTCTAATCGCGAGGGGGTACGTGAAAATTTCGTCCGTTTCCCCTTCTCCTGCCCCTCTCGACATCGATAAGTCAAGTTTAAGACCTGTTTTGAAAAGGTTTCATTGATACCTTTCATATGACACAATTTGACAATCTATGATGAAAAAAAAATGTTTAAGGGTTACTTCCCTATATGGGGTTTCCAATTGAAACTTTTCTCATCCCAATACTTTTAAGAAGTAATCATTTCTGACCTTTCCACAAAGTTTCATGGCTGTAGCTTCTATAGTATCGGAGAAAATTTGCTGTGACATGCAGACGGACAGAGTGACACAGGTCGTGACTTCGATAGGGTTTTTTATTTTAGTTCAAACCCCTTTAAATGTTGTCCATATATCCTTCACACTCCTTTCCTCGGCTAAAATTTATTTCGTCACCGTTCCCTTTGCCAACTGAACTAGCTGTGACACTCACGCAATTTATCTTCAATTCGAATCAATTCCTTTCCCAAATTTATTTACCAAAACACTTTTTTCTCCCAACAACCATAAAAAAGAATGCATACATTTGTATCTTAAAGACCATAAACCTGCACAATTCGATCATGAGACACAAACTCAAAACGCCGATTGCAACCACCACAAGTCGATTGCGCTGCAAAAGACCTGAAAAATATCACATTGAAGAAATTCCGCCTAATTAAGGATTCGTTCAAAACCGCTGATTGCACTTGATACCCTTGAGATGTCGTGTTAACCATAAACTATATCAGCAGGATCAGAAGGTAAATACCACCGGCACTACCGTGCACACTACACATTGCATCACGTTACATATCTTTCTCAAACATTTCAACTTGGTACCATAAAAGATCACGTTCACCGTCCTGATCCCCAGACTATATGGTGTTGAGATGCGAAGCCAGCGGCTGACCACAACTTGAGAACATTCGCCCAGAAGCTTCACTGCAACAGCTTTTAAAGAACAACCGCCCCAAGAAGAGATGCAGGAAACAAAACAAATCCACGAATCAGACCTAAAGATGTCGGAAGACTGGGAAGGAAGATTTTGGTTGAGGGGAAGGTCTGGAGGGTGTCCGAGCGAACGCGAGTACAATGAGTAAACGAAGGATAATAAAATTATTCAGAACAAACATGGTCAGGACAATATTGGAACGACGGTGTCCATTGATTTGTGATTTGCAACGAGCAAAAAGTTAATTTAGTTACATGAATGCTGCTGCAGCAGAGTTATAAAGTTTTTCAAATTTATCAGTTGCCTGAACAATGATTTTCCAAAGCCTGAAGCAAATATGGACTACAAGTAGTACTTGAGCGACAAGCATAATTATTTAAATGAGATTTTTTCAAAAGTAGTTCTATTAAGAAACATTTCCGTTCAGCAAAATTCAACAAAGCAGTGGGTCGGTTTAAAATAATCAAAGCGATCCAATTTATTTGTTTCCATTATTTCACAAATTGCCAACACCTCCTTAATTACATGCAAAGTGGTAAGAGATGAATATGCTCTTCATCTTCACCCAGGAACAGTTGTGATTGCTGCGATCTGCTTGCTTCCTGTGATATACTTCCCATTTTATGTTTTCCAAGCCAAATCATGTCCCTGATATACGTAATAGTACATCCAATGAGCCTAGGTTGGCTCAAGCCCAACCATTACAATGTAAAATACGAGCGACAATCTTTTGAAGAACATGATGATCCTTCTGGTACCGCGAGGTGCAAAGACTGCCATCCAAGATCAAATAACCAACACAAGTACATACGTAAGGAGATCACCTGCTTGTGTTGAGAAATACCAAAACCATTGCATATTGGCATTCCATGGCGGCAAACGACTTAACACAAAACCTCAATCCAATCCAATTCGATCCAACCAAGTTGCTGAATCAGAATCCAAATCGTGACTTATCGGAGCAAAGAATTTAATTCCAGTTTGCGCTGATGGTATCCGACAGTAAATATTGTTCTTCTTCGCTTCTCAACTGCTCATCCCGACAAGACGGTACCATCGTCATCGAGTGCTTCAACTCCTTCTTGCTCGCTCTTCAGAACAGAGTGGAAGTCATCCTCCTTACCAGCACTCTATGCGGTGGTTTATTTTACAATCTTTTTAGTACTACGTCGACTTCTGTTGCTCCTGTACTTTTGTCATTATTTCTGGACGTAGCATGTTTCGTCCATCTCCTTGTTCGTTCCCAGTCTTTTGTTTTAATAAAAATATGCGTTTGCTAATCGCGATTTACCATGTGGATCGAAGGATGGAAGGAGGTAATGGCCTGGTAGCATTTTAACAAACCTACAAGATCTTCAATTAGCGATTGTCGCTGGAGTTACAAACCAAGCTCGGAAGCTTTAATTACAGAAGCACAAAACATCATTAAATAAGGTCACAGGATCTTTATGTTGCTTTAGCCGATCGGCATTTCAAGATTGTTCTGTGATATTTCATGTATTGAAAGTGAACATATGGGAAAGTTGTTCTTTTCTTTCAATTTTAACCGAACTACAATTTGTGATGAAGAAGAAGTATCCTTACGATAAGTAATACTCCAGCTCTATAAATAATATTCACTCTTACCTTACAGGCATATGAAAGTCCATCAACCTCCAACCAAAACGTTTGGTTGTCCGCATTGTGATTTTAAAACAAAGAGATCAGGTCATTTGAAACGCCATTTGAGGATTCATACGGGAGAAAACCCCTACAAGTGCCCTTATTGTAGCTATCATAGTAAAACGCTGGTAAGTTTTTAGAAAATCCCAATTGTTTTTCAAGTAGATGATTGATTGCGTGTGAAATACTCTTTTTATATTTTTTTTCATTTATTAATTTAGGGAAATTTAAGGAAGCATGTGATCTCCTCGTCAATTCACAAGGGACGTTTTCTGTATGAATGCCAATATTGCAACCCAGTGGACTGTTATAAGACTCATTTTCATAAAGAATTTCGAACACATTTAATCGTGGTTCATAACATTGGAAACCAACCCTTAGAAAGTTAGAACAATAAATGAATATCAAATGTACAAGAGTATTTTTATTTGTGAAGCGTTCTTCGGGACACAATCAACATTTTTTTTCTCATTCATACATCTGAAATTAGTCTAAATCCTTCTTCGAAATTCGTCTGATATTTTTTTGAAATTAGTTTGGTAGCAAAAACTTCCATAGGGGACGCGCGTTCAGGCGGTGGGTAGACGAGTGCCTTAACCGGTCAGCCGGCAGATAAGGGAGAAAATAAAATACTACTACCATTCACTTGTTATCGAACTAGGACAACAGCCTTGTATTGATTTGGTCAAATGACAACAACGATCGCAATAAATAATGAACTATTCTTTTGGAAGCTGGAATATTAGATCACTGAACAGACCAGGCGCACTAAGCAACTTATGGATGAAATAAAGGAATATAGAATCAGCATACTCGTAGTGCAAGAAAGTAGATGGTATGGTGAAGATGTATGTAGTGAATTAGGTAGAGATAATTGTCCGTAAAGGACTGCAACGATGGTCTGCTGCCTCGGCAGAAGAAGATGGTGATATTCGCCGAGATTGACCTTGTCTGGGGACGCGTGAATGCGCCGGTAGGCTAACATTGCGGTGTCATGGAGCGGGTTCTTTCCCCCAGCACAAGGACCCACTACAAAAGAACGTCGCATTCACGAATTCCTGGGTCGCAAATAGGTCGACCGAAGTCGAAAACAAGTTAGGTAAACAGACCTACGCTCATGTCAGAAGGGTTTTGTATGCAATTTACAAAATGCAGTCACCAGATCGAATCAAATCAAGAAACATGTCAAAGACGATTTTATTGGAGAAAATATGAAATACGAAGATCATACTATTATTAACAAAGTTGAACGAATTTCGACTTCTGAGGTTTTTGGTATTGTTATACTCATAAATATCTCCCTTGATAATTATTTCAGATGTCCATCCGCGACGGAGGAAATACATTTTCCTAGAATGGTTACAAAACCCTTCTACCAGGAGCTCTCTCCCACCTCCTTGACTTGTTTCACTTATGAGCATTAATTGTAGGTACTCATTTTCAGTCATTCATTAAATTGAATCAAGTGTTCAAAGCATGCACCTTAAACGTTGAAGTTGGGAAAAAATAACTCAAAATTATTCAATCTTCGCATTTAAAACAGCCACTATTTTGTTTTACGATTACTGATACCACTAGCTGAACCGATTCTCAAAGATATTCATGACACCTATCATTCCTGAAATTTTTATGCAAATCCTAGCAAAACTGTAGTGTCTGAGTCGGTAAAAAGCGCATGTTGTTCCATAGCCATATGTTGCCATAGTAATAAATGCAGCGCATATTGTTCCATAGTAATACAGGAAAATTCAAACCGCTATAACTTCGGTAAATATCATACAATCTTTATGAAACTCTCAGGATAGATCAATCTTATTAATAGACATCTACATACTGAATTCCATTGAATTTAAGGGTACCGTTAAGATTTTATTCAAGAAAACATAAAATCGATAAATCATACTATTACTAACTAAGTTGAGTGAATTGCGACTTCTAACGTATTTGTTGTTGTTGTACTCACCAAGGCCTACATTCCTGATTTTTTTCAGATTTTGCGGATCACAGGTGTCCAATCGCGAGGGGGGGACACAAATTGTTCGTATATTTCCCCTCCCTGTGCGCTCCTCCAAGCAAATTTTGCCAAACTTAGACCTGTTTTGAAAAGTTCTCATCAAGACCTTTCATTTGATACCCATATCGGCTACCTTCAATGAAATTTTTTTTCGGGGGGTCACTCTCCTATATCGGGAGACCCCCCTTAAATACCTTACAAAATTTGTTTGTAGTTGAACTTTGAAGAGATCACCACTTTACACCTACACACAAAATTTGATGTTTCTAGCTTAAGTAGTTTCCGAGAAAAACTGCTGTGACACACGGACGGACGGACAGACGGACAGACTGGTGCCGAAACTAGTAGGGTTTTGTAAAATTATTTTACAAAACCCTAAAAAGGAGGTAACCAAATAAGGGTTGGAGATTGCAGACAAAAAAGGACAAACTGGACCTGGGGAGGACGGACGGACTTAAGGGGGCTTCGTCGTTACCCGACGATTCTTATGGCCCACAAATAAGAGTGGGGCATCCAGATGGATGTGGGGCCCCCTCGCATCCTCCCAACCGGATCAAGATCCAAAGGTAAACGGGGCCATATATTTCCCTTTTGAGTGGAAAACTCATACAAACATAATTTGCATAAACTTTCGCATCAATTTATGTTATAGAATTATGTGATCGAATCACATAACCCTATACCATAAAAGGACACGCGAGCGGAAGGCCACTTTACCCGGCAAGAGTTCCTGCTAAACAAAAGAAACGGAGGAGCGTGCCCGATGGCTAGCCCATATTAGCGGAAAAGCCTGCCATCGATGCGGGTCCTGTACCCGGTTTGGTCGCACGAAATGGAAAGACCGTAGTTTTTAACTTTAACAATCCATTTTATTTCTACAATTCTTCCAAGAATTTAATGCACGGTTCATAATTTTTCTTCAATTGATTTAAAGCACCGTTCATTATTCTTTCTTCAATTAATTTCATGCACCTTTCATTTTTGTTTTTTGTTCTTAATTAATTATATAAAGATAATATAGTAGTGTTTCCATGGATTCACTACGAAAGGTCGGAAAGGATTTCACTCATTTCAATGATTGGGATAAGGAATGCATTATTGTCTCTTGATTTCGGGGATTCAATTGCATAATATACATAAAGCGCCAAATTTTTGATTCAAATGCAAATCATCATGAATTTCTCATAAATTTCAAATAATTGAACAGATTTTTTACGATCATACATAAATAAACTAATGTCCTTTAACGAGCAAAAATATAAACAATTATATAATTCGTTATACAAAATAAAACAAAAATTAAAGACGAAACATCATCATCGTTAACTATTGCATGAAGAATGGACTAGACTGCATTGACATTTGCTGTTATTTTTAACAAGAGATGGAATCAATTGCTATTTTGGTTTGCTACTCTTGCCAAACATAGCGAATAACTCGTTCAATTTATGGCTGAGTTTGGAAATATGTCTATTTTATTATGACTGAAATGTCTTGCGTTCTGCTGTAATTCTTCTGTTTAACAATTATCAGTGCGGGTAGGAGTGAATAATATCGCTTAGAATTTTATCATCTCATGCTGGCACATGCTGCACAGTAATGCCATCACACCAGAGCTGCTGCTTGTTAATTTTTAACTTTAGTTTAAATCGAAATGATACACGAGCAATTGCAAAAAAACGGGATTGACTTAAACTTTGTTCAATGCCATCTCATCAGCTGGTCGAACTTGATCAGTCGGTGCGGGTCTTCTTGTTCGACACATTTTCGTTTTGATGCCACATAAATCCCGACGGCATATAATTCTGTCATCCGTATCATCAGACTGCTCGATTACAAAACACTCGAGACGTCAATCACTGTTTCCGTCCTTCCACTATTCCCGATCAAGCGCTAGCACTCTTCCAACACACCAAAACATTGCAATGGGTACATACCTGGGAAATCACTATCGAGTGTACAACCCCTTGTTCACCACGATGAGAAATTTCACAATGTGCTATTTTTCAGTGTCCTGACGGCAGCTTTGCGATTTTTCAAGCCACCTATCCTTATCCCGGGTTTCCGAACGATGCACAACAATTTGTGAATACAGCCTAACCGAACGGATTAACTAGTGAACTTTTCACGAATGCCGTTCCCTTAGGCCGTGCGTAAAGTTGATACAAAGTGCAAACTGACGACCTTAGCGCTTGACTAAATTTTGCGTCTCGTGTCCCACGCAGCCGAAAGTCTTTCAAACAGGAGTAAGTTCACAGAAAAAATGAAAAAAAAATAAATGAAAACACGCACAATTCTTCGTCACCAGTTGAAGAAAAATTATCGACGAGCAACCCTTTTTCTCCCTTTTCCGCTGCCCTCAGCACTGATTGCGCCACATTAATTTTTCGGTCATAGAAAATTGTCAACTTTTCCAACTTGATACTGCTATATTTAACCGTTAATGCAACATCATGATTTTCTTCATTTCCCGAAATTTCATCAAGAAATCTAAATTCAAGTATGATATTATTTCCAATGCACTTTTCTAATACTTCAGGGTCTTGTACTTCAAAGGTATTGTTTGGAATGTGTTTTATCGTTCCGTTCGCAATCGAAAACAAGTCCTGATAGCAGTGTATTTGCCTCAAACGTCACTGAAGGCTAGCTTCTTCCTGAGAACTATTATATGCGTCACAAGTAACCGCTACGTTAATTTTGGTGCTGACGAACATGGTTTTCGCTACAAGAAATGAACTCTTTGACATTTTGATCTTGCGAAAGTATACTAGTTTCAAGTTTATTTCTTTGATTAATGGATAACACCATAGAAAACTCGTAATTAAATTTTCTTTGCTCTAAATTTCCATCAACGGCAATCTTTTTAAAAATTATCTCGCGATGACTATTCCACTTAAATTTATAACGAGATTCCACTTAAAATTATAACGAGAAGCGAGGAACAATTGAGTCACTTGCAAGAGAACACCATCACTGAACTCGTAAAAATACTATCCGAAATAATCCGCAAACTTTTCTTTTACGCTAAGTAATCTCGTTTCTTCTTGGCCGTTCTCCGCGTACTCGCCGTGTCGCGGTCGTAAGTCAACTCCCCGATCCGTCCGCAAAACTTGTCTTTCCTCTTTCGCATTCCGTGTATACGGTGAATTGCATCAGCTGAGCTCTATGCCTTCCCCAAGGTAATATAAACCATTGGGGTGCACTCAATCAGCTTTCCCACACTCGAAACTTTACTTGGCAGATTTAATTTTTTTTAAAAACAAAACCTTAATTGAAGTAAAGAAAAATGAACGAAATTTTAAATGGTAGTAAAAATTAAAATTTCCTGAAAAATATAATTAAAGGAAAACGTTTAAATTTAATATAAAGGAAAATTGATATAAAATGACATTGAATAGAAAGAAAAATTGATATGAAATAACATTTAATAAAAATAACAAGAAGAAAAAGTATTCTACAAATTAAGATTACGAACGAAAATAATTACATATTTTCAGATCCGCCCCCATAAAATTTCGAGTAGGGGATAGGAAGGTTTTCGAGCAGTTTGCTTGTGTAACTGCTTGATTAATACATATATTTGCAAGAGCACCCATTCTTAAAAGTGAAAACCGCAAGAAAGCTGTGAGTTTGGAGCAGCTTTCATTGTGGGCAACACATTTGAACAAATTGTCACTGACTTCAAACCCGTTAATAAAGGGATCTATGCGATTCATATCAATACCAAATTCTTTAATGTCTCCCTGGCCAACTATCACGCGCCCACAGAAGACAAGGAGGAGGCAAATAAGGACAAACTTTACGGCACCCTGGAACGCACTGTTGTCAAACGGCGTTCAAATTGTGTAGTACATGCTGCTGCTTTCGGCTTCTACTTCAGTAATATCACACCTACAGGCAGCATATAAATACGAGTGCGCTTTACGCACTCGAGGGAGTCTTGTTTTGCGATCAATCTAATAAACTCCTTATACTAGTACAAAGTATTCCTGTTTTAATCTGACAAATTCAGAAGTGGGATACGGACTCCCAATCCCAAAGAGTAAAATGCCTACCATTAGCGAGCTCACAGTAAATGAGTTGCACCGTTACATCGAAACGACGACGGCGCAACCACCGAAGATGCCGAGACTGACCAAGGCGCAACGGAGCTTGGCGACTTGCGGCAAATGGTCGAAACGCTCGCAGTAGCTGAATTGACGTCACGTAGAAACAACGAGAAGGAAGCATCGAGAGAGAGTCAACCAGGCGTCTCAAATGACCACACGAACAGCAGCCTAGAGTCATGTCCCTGCACGACGGCTCATTGCAGCGAGTCGCGACAGACAACGGCTGGATGTTTCGAGTACACAAATAGTAGTGGTGGTGACCCACGCACGATAACTCATCCGCATCCTATAACGCCTCGACATTGCGAGCACACTCATGGTAGTAGTGGTGAGGCGAACACGGTAACCGGTTCGCAGGCGACAACGGCGCGGTATTGCGAGCAGACAGGCACGACAACGACAGGGGGTGGCAAACTGGATACAGCAATATGCTCCCATGCAACAACAAGTGTAGGACGACGGCGAATTTTATGCAGATCCCCGACATCATCGCTATATTACAGCCTCCAATCCATCTTCGCAATGCGGCCTAACGGCGAATGCAAGACATATTCTTGGAGCGAGCAACTACTGATGTCCATCTGGGTGAACATGAAAGAAAACGCAAAAGCCTGGGCCGACGGCATCGATGTGACGTACATATAGTACGTTTCAAGGATTTTGCGAAACGACTTATCCAGTATTTTCCGATTGACAACAACAGTGCATCTGTATATCTGCTGATGAGTAAATCTATCCGACAAAACGGCGAGCCTGTGGAAGAGTCCAGCAATTAAAAGATAGTGGTGTAAATGTGGTGACGTGTCCTGTTGTAGGACGCGGCTTACGATGCGATAATAGACACTGCTAGCGAGAAGTTTCTGATTCGGAAATCAGTGGCGAGTAGACTTTAGACATGGTGCTAGTGACGAAAATGTTCAAGGAATTTGCAGGTGGTGTTGTACGGTGCGAATTGAAAGCAACCCTTGACATAATCGTGTGTGATGTACAGGTACCGTGCGAACTATACATAATCAGTGATCACAAATTCGATACGCCTGTATTATTTGGCGTGGACGTCCTCGGTAGAAGGAATTTAAAAATTGTTATTGAGAACAATACGTGCAAAATTAATAGGAACGATATAAATTTCAAGTGTAGAAATTTGAACGAAGCCGATATCAATAAAGTGCGCGCATTTCGATTTGGCGTCGATTTCTCTCAACTGAGCAAGTGTGTAACAGCCGAAATGAACATTAAAGTTAAAAGTGACGAGCATGTGACATTACAACCACATCGAATACCTTTCGCCAAACGGGCAATGGTTGACGCAAAAATTGAAGAACTTCTCAGCCACAACATCATTCGAGAAAGCGAGTCGGAATACGCAGTGCCCATAGTAATGGTGAAGAAAGCAGATGGGATCGACAGATTGTGCGTTGACTATCGTGCTTTAAATGCAGTCACCGTGAAAGAACGATATCCGATGCCGACCGTGGAAGAGCAGCTATCGCGGTTGTCCGTACGAAAGCTCTTTGCAACGCTAGATTTATTGGCGGGGTATTACCAAATTTCCATTAAAGAGAGCTCACGGAAATACACCGCATTTATGACGAACAATGGGCACTACAAATTTAACTGCTTTGGACTAGTCAATGCAACTGCTGTATTTCAGAGAGTCATCACGTCCATATTAAAGTGGATGGAGAACAGCATAAGCGCATGTGTAGATGAAATCATCATTGCAGCCAACACAGTCGAGGATCAATAACGACGCTAACCGAATTTCTGGATCTGCTGAAGGAAGCCGGGATGACACTCCGGCTAGTCAAGTGCACGTTTCTCAAATCACAACTAACGTTCACACACAGTCTCGGAGGCAGGAATTTCACCCGGTGACTACCAACATATTTAGTGAAGTGAAGTTCGACGTTTCCTGAGATTGGCAAGCTACTTCCGCCGATTCATCCGGGGCTTTGCAACGAAAGCATCACCGCTAATGAAGTTATTGTAATACGGATGAAGGAAACCTTTAAGTTTGAATGGACCAACGCACAGGACGACACCTTCAACGAACTAAAGGAGGCTTTAACGAGCCAACCAGTCCTCGAAGTATACGATCCAGATGCAGCGCACGAAGTCCATGCCGATGACAGCAGCATGGACATAGGTGAAGTGCTAATGCCGGAATCTAATGGTAGCTGGAATCCGTTAGCGTATTATAGCCGGCAATGCAACACATCGGAGCAGAATTATAGGAGCCATGAGCTGGAGGTGCTAGCTATTGTGAAAACAGTCAAAAGTTTCAAGCTGTACCTCCTGGGGAAGCCATTTCACATCATCATCGACTGCGCAGCCATCAATCCGAAAGCCACTCATGCCCCGAATCGCTAGATGGTTCCTGCGACTGTAAAAGTACACATCAATCCAGCGACAAAATGCAACACGTAGATGCTCTCAACCAAGCACCGGCTAACGAAAGTAACGGCATTCAGACCGTTGCCGAAAACGTTTTCCGAGTCCAAATCAATCATGATTATTGGCTAATCACAATGGACCGACTGGATCCATCTCTGCAGGATATTGTGGAGAAACTGCAGGCTGAGCGAGAGTCCGATCAAACAACGCAGCTTCAGATGGATTACTCGCTAGAAGGACGTCGACTTTATCGATGCATAGGCAACAACTTGAGATTCGTTGTCCCAAAATCAATAACCTGGCGAGTAATACGAAAGTGTCATGATAAAATGAGACATTTCAGCAAAGTGAAGACGCTAGAGAACCTCTGGGAACTATTTTGGTTCCCAAGATAACGTTAGCTGGTACATTAAGGCATGCATCGAGTGCTGCTATAACAAACACATTGGAGGAAAGCCAGAGGGAGAACTCCATTCAACGGACGTTAACCCGATACCATTTCGTGAATTGCACATAGGTCACCTAGGACCATTTCCACGCAGTAAAAAACGGAAATATGCACATAATAGCGATATTTGATCCCTTCACAAAATACACCATCCTGAGAGCAGTAAGTGACACGAAAACAAAACCAGTCATAAAATTGTTGAACAACCTGTCTGGATTCTTTGGAATTCCGGAACATATACATCAAAGCTATTCCAACGGCACTGCAACAATAACGAGATACAACACGTTCAAGTAGCTGTGAGGACACCACGGGCAAATGGACAGGTTGAACGGGCTTACCAAACTATCTTGCAGTTCATACGAACCGACGAAAGTGCGCCACGAGATTGGGATGCAAACATCCACAAAATGCAGTTCACAATGAACAACTGACGAAACGCAACCACGAAAATCACGTCTAACGAACTTATACAAGATTTCAATATAAGAAACGTATTCAATAATCGACTCATTCAAGCAGTAGCAGACGACATTGAGACGACAGAGAGTAACCTGTCCAAAAAGTGGAGATTGCCATCAAGAACATCGAGACGGAACGAGCAAAATGGAAAGGACGGTTCGACAAACGACACAAGCGCCCCACAAAGTATGAGGAAGATGATTTAGTTGTCATACGAAACGCCTCATCAGCCACGGTGAACCCCGGAAGCTGGAGCCAAACTACAAGGGTCCCTATGTGATCGCACGAGTGCTTCGCAACGATAGATACTTGGTCGAGGACTTGGAATCTCAACATGCTGGAACACACTACGCTGGAGTGATTTCAATGAAAAATATGAAGCCATGGTGCGAATTTGGAACAGAGATCAATCCATTCTCCAGCGATTCCGATGACGATGGCAGCGACGAAGAACTCGAGGCGCGTTCTCACAGGACAGCCGAGCTGTCACACCTACAGGTAGCACACGCACCAACACCATCACTCATACTAGTTATAGTGTACCAGAACCCAAATAAATACGAGTGCGCCTTACGCATTCGGGGGAGTCTTGTTTTGCGATCAATCTAATAAACTCATACCAGTACAAAGTATTCCTGTTTTAATCTGACAGTAGGCTTTAAACTGAAAGCGGCGTAGATGCGTGTAAACGGAGGGGGTGGCAGGAGCTTGTTGCGTTGAAATACCTATCGGAAAGAATCCCGCATACCGCGCACATCGTCTAAATAAAATAAATTTCAAGATGCTTAAAGAGTTTTGAGAAGACCCCGAACTAAGGTGTTAGATTTATTTTTCGTAAAATTTTAATGACAGAGATTAAATAATGATTAGTCGATAAATATTAAATGTAGTTATGTAACGTGTAAGTGTAGATTATTTCAAGAACTACAACAATAGCCAAGGCCGTCGTTATCATCAGCAACATACATATATGAAGCACGAGTTGTATTGGAGCAAGCCTTATCTCAACAGGAAACCTTGATCCCGCAGACTCAACAACATCTGAGTTCAATTTTCGACGTGCGATGACAGCTCAGATATCAACAGAAGCCGAACAGCAATGATACAGGAAGCGCCACGCAAATGGTTGGTTCCGCAATGAGTGCCGCGTCCACAACAACTCTTCACAACGGTCCAGATGCTGCAACGTCCCTAAAGTCAGATCCCGTATCGTCAGGCTATGATCCCGTATCGTCATCCTATGAATGTTCGCGAAAATGAAAGTTAAGACAGAATGCACTGAAGAAGGAGGACGCCGATCAGCTACTCGAGACGGAGGAGCTAGAGCGTGAACGTAATTTGCATATGAGAGAATTGAAGTGAACATTGAACGAAGCTCAGTCACCATTCAACAATCGCCCTGTGCTGAATGACCGATAATTGCTGTTCATCAGGATAGGCATTTCGAAAGTTCACAAAGCATTTCCTTGAAAAAACAACGATGTGCAGTGTATAAAGTGCAGCAGCGGACTAAGGATCGGCAGAAAGATAAGAAAGCTAATTTCATCGAACTCTGGCATCGCGAGAATACAATGTAAACTTGAGGTCATCCCCGAACAGTCAAGTTGTAAGATGTATTCAAAATAAATGCAAATCCATGATCACGATCTGGATTTCTATCTTTAGCAACCTTAGTCAATACTGAAACGTGAAAATAGACCAATAATAACGCAGGCTGTCTTAACACTAAATTCCCTGAATGAAACCAAAAAGGGAACGTGAATTCGAAATCGTTTGCAGTCAATGCCAAAATTAATCACCAGATCCTTGTCTCATAAGAACCTCCAGTTGAACAGAGATGAATTCTGCTTGAAGCATTTAGGCAGAATCGTTACCGACAGCAACAAGAACTTCCCTAATTACAAAATGTTATGAAGCAGATAGACGCAATGAATGCGCTAAGGAATAATTCCGTTTTCAATTAACCTACTGCAGGTAGCTCAGTGTGAAGCTATGGATTCAAAGTAAATTCTGTGCAAAACGTATTTGCCAAGATAAATAGTGATTCTAGGGGAATCTCATTCGCAGGTTCCCCCGGTCAACAAGAATTCTTATGGAGGCTAACATCCTTTGTGGAGTGCTGCCCCCACGTACCCGAGGCAATTCCCGCAGGGTGAATGCCGGTCGACAGGAGCATTCTTGGAGGCTAGCATTCTTTAGGAACCGCCACTCCCACGAACCCGAGGGTATGGAGGTCGCCGTGAGGTGGGATGACAGGTAACGACCCTGACTGAATCTGAACTACGCTTTGGGAAACGAACTGGAATTGATGCTTTGGGCCGGCGGATATGATGATTTGGACCTAGTTGCTTCATATGGTAGGGCCAAAGTGGCACTCGTTTGTGAACGGCTTCAATTCAGCTATCATATCGTTTCCGTCCCGATAAAACCTTGGCAGGCCTCGGAGTACATTCGAAGCTCGTACCATTGGGTTGGTGGTGTAGGCTCGGTTGAGACGGACTCCCGATTAGCGCATAACTGGCTCTAAGCACGTGTCCCCATAAGGGCTTGTACCAACGTTCGCATGGCCTCCCTGCTCAGCAAAGATAACCATGGAAGCGAAACGGTGACTACACACACGAACGGAGACAGCAGCCCTTAGCGGCAATCCAATAAAACTGGGCTACTTCAACTAAAAAACCTAAAAACAGATCGAAAAAAACCAAAAAAAGTAAGCGAAAATCAAAAGGACGACGCAACTAGCGGCTGCAGCCACGATGTTTACAGTACATCGGGAGCGGTACGAACGATGACAAAAATGACAATCAATACAACGACAATGAAGATGGACAGAAAACGGAGATTAACAGGCAGTCTTGCCCAGACTGAGATTTCTGTGGCGTTTGGGTGCAGCATAAAAAATCATACGACTGCAAGAAAATCATAAAAAGGAAGAGTGTGAAGCTCTACAGGAAGCGCCAGATGCTCGAGTGGTAAGGGAAAATATAAAGAACATCGACACTGCTGCGACCGAAGCAAGGGTCTTGAATCCCGAAATAATAACAACCCATTCTGAATTTCACAAAATGATCCCGGCAAAAAAAGAAAGGGATGACCAGACAAAAAGCGCCGATGTGTGATTTCACCGTCGAAACTGTGGTGAAAGTACTATACTCGGAAACGGAGTCCGATAACCTCACCCAAGAAAGGTGGTCACAAAGTACAATTACTGTCCAGCGACATGAAGAAGAAAGGCAAATCCGAAAAGGGGGAGATGTTCTGAAAAGAATAAAATGTGCATGAGACTTGCCAAAAATCAGCAAAGAAGCACAGAATAGGCTCCTTGAACCAGAAGAGCTGGTTAAAGGCCGAAGAGGACGAAAAGATGGAAGAAGAGCAGAAGCTAAAGAAGCGCTGAGGGCTAAGCCTAAAAGGCACGCGCAGATAGCTCCACCATCAAACTTCAATAAAAGAATAGTGTCTAGCCAAATCGAAGGAGATTGGGATAAAGGAAGAAACGAAGAGGCACTTAATGGGCGCGGAACACCAGATCAGAGGTTCCAGACAGTGCTGACAATAGGAGTGAAGAAAACCACAAAGAAACCCTTCAAAAAGTACTAAAAAATAAAGTTCGCACAGACGTCCAACAATAAAAAAGACCCGATGCAAACGGAAGAGAAAGAAGCCCCAACAAAGACCCCGGCAGAAGGCACTGCTCATAAAACTCCAAGATGGCCGATCCCACGCAGAAGTGCTGCGAGGTATCAGGGAAAATGTAAGGCCCAAAGACATCAACACTGCTATTAAAGCAGTATGGCCAACGCGGTTGGGTGATATACTGTTTGAACTTGAAGCAGAGGCCGACAATAAAGACGCATACTGCAACGCAGTAAAGAAAGTCTTCAGCAAAAGTGCAACTATAGCCTTGCTCGAGCCGAAATAAGAAACATTGACTGGATCATCGACCTGCCCGAGATATAAGAGGCCATCAAAAGGGAGTTCTCTAGCGTGAGCAGGATCAAAACGAGGCTGACACCAGAAAACCATAGGGGACAGCGCATTTTTGATTAAGGGCAAAGTAAGAATAGGGTGGGTCACCTGTAGGATACGGTAACGAGCAGCACCGCTTCAATGTTTCAAATGCCTTGGCTATGGTTAAACCGCACAAGTATGCAAATGACCCGTTAGGAGTTCCCTATATTATAAATGCGGTGAAATGAGACATAAAAGAAAAGAGTGTACAAAGGAGGTACACTGTATCCTTTGCAAGGATGCTAATCCAAGACCGGATCTTGGGCACGTCTTGGGATCAGGAAAATACTGGGTTTCCTAGGAAGCCCTAGCCAAGGTTAAAATTAGAACTTCGATTACCCGCAGCTAAACCTACACCGCAGCTCGTACGTACTTGAGCGGTTTGTGGGGAACATGAAGGCCGACTTTTTGCTGCTGAAGGAGTAACACCACAATACAGTTTCTGTATCATGGTATCCTGATGAAACTGGTTCTGCCGCCATCCGGGTTTGGAACAGTGGTATCTAGGCGGGTTAGTTTCGTCGGGTCGGAGCTCAGAAACTATCTTCTTTAGTATGTTCCTAACGCCAAACGAACCGATATATGCTCGTTGGGGGACTTCAACGCTAAAGCAATCAAATGGGGCATGCCTTCAACAGATTCGCTGGGAAAAGGATCTAAAAATGACGGCCAGGACGGCGCTCGCCGTACTAAACACCGGAAATACGCTGACTTTCCACCGTACTGGCTGTGAAGGAACCATAGCGGACGTAACATTTGCCTCAGAGTCCTTAGTACGGAGGACACACTTTTGGAGAGTATTAGAGGACTACTCAGCCAGTGATCATCAGTGCGTTTTGCTTGAGAGCAGTGATGTTATCTCCTGACGTCTGTGCTCTCAATCTTCTACAATATTGTGGAACATCAGAAGGATGCAGGTCGAAACGTTCCTCGAGGTACTACAATTGGGTGGAATATTGGAAGGATGGACATCGAGAAGTTCGTCGAGGTGCTCCACTGCAGAGTGATTCACAGGTGACAGAAGAACTGGCAGCTCAAGACGTGGTGAACTCAACTATGAGCCTTCATGATTGCTTGCAACGTTTTTATACCCCGTCATATACCCCAGCACGGCAAGTCAAATGTAGGGGTGGTCAATTGAAATCGCTGAAAAGCAAAGGGAGTGTCACAAACTTCGGCGTGCGGCTCAATGGGAAAGGGAACGTGATGAGGCATGCAACCATAAAGCAGCATATAAGTCGGCCATAAAATGCCTTCGCAAATTGATTAACAACAAAAAGGCTCGCCCCTGGCAAGATCTTGTTTGCTTTTTTTGTGGTAGGGAGGTGAATGCCATTTATGCACAGAGTGTGGGACTCCCATGCGCGACTGGACTACCCACTAAAAACCTCCCCTGTCAACCTGAGAACCCAGCCTGGACCCGTTTGACTCATTACTTCGGGCCAGGTCTCGTTTTGTTACGCCGTGGGGTGCCCTCAAGCTGGGGAGTCCCTTTCCTAGCGGGAGGGGAGAGGGGAAGAGGAAATGCCAGAAGAGCGATCCCCCAGCCCAAGCGCCCCCGGCTGCTATGAGTCCCTTTTATATTTTAGGACTGCCCGAGCATAATGTGTCACCTGGTTCTGTTTGTCAACCGATTCGAGCATCACCGCAACTATATTATCCGAGGTGAGCTCTCCCGTCTCCCTGTAGAGTTCTCTTCGCAGCCTGACCCCTTTGGTACACGCAAAAAATGTGTGGCAGGCAGTGTCCTCCTCTCTTGGGCAAAACCGACAATCAGAGGACCGTGACTTACCAATCTTGTGCAGGTAAGACTGAAAACACCCATGCCCGCTCAAAAGCTGGGTCAGACAGAAGTCAGTCTCACCATGCCTTTGATTTAGCCACGGTCTCACATCTGGGATGAGGCGCGTAGTCCACCTTCGCTTTCTCTTTTCGCGGACAACCATCTCCCTCGCATCCTCGTTTCGGCGCAGGTAAATAGTGCGGCGCTCTCTAGCAAGGAGGGCAACAGGTATCACGCCTACAATAACTCTCACCGCTGACTCAGAGACTGTTGGATACGAAGATGCAACCCTCAGCGCTCCTCTTCTCTATACCTGTGCCAAACGTTTTCGGTATACCTCCTTGCTGAAGGCGTTGCCCCATACCTCTGCTCCATATAGTACCACTGACCCTACAGCACTCATCAAGAGGCGTCTTCTTGATGGGCTGGGTCCCCCTACGTTCGTCATAAGTCGACTCAGAGCCGATATTCCCAAAGAAACCTTCTCAGCCGTTGCCCTGATTTGTTCAGAGAAACTCAGGTACTTCACCGTTGGCTTTGATTCGATTCGTAAGTCGCCAATACTGATCAACCTTACTCTAGGGATTCTCTTTTTTGTCAAGATGACCACTTCTGTTTTCTCCAGGGCTAAACTGAGCCCTCGAGCAGTCATCTAGTCCCTCACTCGGTGCATTAGCATACCTAGCCTAAGTTGCACTTGTTCAACGTTGCGTCCAGTGACCAGAGCCGCAACATCATCCGCATAGCCGACCAAGCGCGACTCATCTGGCATCTCAAGATTTAGTGTTCATCCCTACTCTGGTAATTCTCTTTTTTGTGAAGATGCCCACTTCAGTTTTCTCCAGTGCTAGACTGAGCCCCCGAGCAGTCATCCAGTCTCTCACTTGACGCACTAGCATACCTAGCCTAAGTAGCGCTTGTTCAACGGTGCATCCAGTGACTAGAGTCGCAACATCACAAAGAAGAGAGTTCCTTGAGTAGGGATGAACAGTATTGGAGACATCTAATTGAATCGAGGCCAGCGGTGATGTCCTTGGGGCTACTAATCGACTCAAAAATGCTTTCCTCTGAGCAAATCAGGGTAATGGATAAGAAGGCTGCTTTGGGAGTATTGGCTCTGAGTCGACTAATGGCCAACGTAGAGGGACCCAACCGATCAAGAAAACGCCTCTTGATGAGTGCTGTAAGGTCAGTGCTACTGTATAGGAGGTATACCGGAAACGCTTGGCACAGGTACAAAGAAGAGGAGCACTGAGGATTGCATCTCTATATCCGACAGTCTCTGACTCGACGGTGAAAGTTATCGCAGGCGTGATACCTGTCACCCACCTTGCTAGAGAGCACCCCGCTATTTACTTGCGTGAAAGTGAGGACGCGAGGGAGACAATTGCCATCGAGGAGAGGCAGCACTCACTTAACGACTGGCAGCAATCTTGGATGAATTGCAAGAAGCGAAGATGGACTGCGCGCCTCATCCTGGACCTGGACCGTGGCTAAATCGAAGGCATAGTGAGACTGACTTCTATCTGACCCAACTTTTGAGCGGTCATGGGTGTTTTTGCTTTAGCACTACAACCCCTTTCGGGCTTTTGCTTAGAGATAGTTAGAGAATTTCATAATCTGGATCAAATGTATCGGTAACTCGAGAAAGTAATATGGTCAGTACCATGCTTTGGCCATGTGTCCGCCCACCCAGCTGCGACACCTTCTGATTTTAAACAAGAACGTATCATAACTGAACGGGCTTATAGTCCATCCGAAGAATCACTCGAACTAAATCTCGTATAAAATTATTAGAATATTTTATTGGAGGATTTAAAAAAAGACAGTCGTCGTGTAATTCACGAGGGATTTGTGCAAATATTGCAACACTATATATTTGTGTCAATATTGGATTACTATCCAATTGTAATGATTTTACTCCTTTCGCCGTACGAGATTTCGCGAAGCAAATCTAAACCGAACTTTCATCAAGACTACGGTCTTGAGGCGCATGAGCGACCTGTGCCTGAGGACGGACATTTAAAATATACGTCAATGTTTTTTCCGATGTAATGCATCGATTGGTTGCAATGATGTTAATACGATATATTCAGAAATACATCGATGTTTCTAAAAGATCGATTGTGTTTGCAATAACATGCTTAGGCTTTAAAGAAAACTGGGTGCGTACAAGGAAAAATATGTCTTAGAATTCATAACCACACAGCCAACATAGCTTTATTTTCTTTACATATTCTTCATTGCTTAGCAAACCCTTTTTCATTAAATCTTTAATGTTCGATACGGCAGTCGAACAAGCTATCGCATCATTGTAGTGCATCTTTTTAAACCGTGGATCGAAAATACTTGCGATAGCAAGAGCAGTCACATGTTTTATTGGACCCATTCTTTTATTTATTTCATTAATAGCAAGTTTCTGCACCTCTTTCGCTATGGGATCTTCTATAACAGCTGAAGTTATTTTAGAAAGCATGCAGCGAACTAAGGGAATAATTTTACTAATTGAGCAATATTTATCACCCGAAATCTCTTTTGTAGCCGCCTTCAAGGGTCTCAGCTCCACGATGACAGATGATACAGTAGATATATCTGATGCACTGAGCTTTGTAGGTGCTCTAGAGTGGCGGAGGAGAATATCATTTATAACACTACGGAGCTCTTAAAATCTTTGTAACATGTAATATGTACTGTTCCAACGAATGTCCACGCTTTGTATTAATTTTGTCCAAGCAGAATACTCCGCAGTTGCAGCGGTAGCTTTACGCAACTTATCACAAGCAATGCAACTCTGTTTGAACCAAGTTACTATTCGTTGTAGCCAACGAGACTCGGACCAGGGGCCTTCGGCTTACGGGATGAATGCTCTAGCCACTACACCATGGCACTGTTATTAGTCTTACCTGCACAAGATTGGTAAGTCACGGTCCTCCAATTGTCTGTTTTGCTCAGGAGAGGAAGACATTTTTACGTGCACAAAATGGGACAGGCTGCGAAGGGACCTCTATAGGGAGACGGGAGAGTTCACCCTGGATAGTATAATCATGGTCATGCTCAAATCGGTTGATAAATGGAACACATTTGGCACATTATGTTCGGGCAGTCCTAAAAGATAAAATCGACTTATCTGGCAATTCCCTCTTCTCTCCCTCTAGAGAAACTGTCCCCCAGTCTGAAAGTGCCTCGCAGCGTAACAAAATGAGACCCAGCCCGCAATAATGTGCCAAACGGTTCCAGGCTGGGTTCTCTGGTTGACAGGGGAGGTGGTCAGGGATGGTCCAGTCGTTTGTGAGCAAGGGAGTCCGACACTCAGTGTGTAAATGACACTCACTTCCCAACCACAAAAAAATCTGTAGGTACGACCTTTCATGAGCCGAAGCCAGTCCCAACAGTACAAACTAACAGCGGGGACAGCAGAGAGCAAGTATCAATGGCGCCCAATCCAAATTTTGACAAAGGATAGAAAAACATATTGCATTGCAGCCCCACCACTAACACTTTATTCGTGCAATCCGGTACCCCGGACGGTATAAATCAAAACGTTTTAATTTGTTCCACGACGACGGCCGACGAGGGTAAAAGTAAACATTCATTACTGCCATCCACCGTAGTTGACATTCGTCGCGTAGCAAAAAAGAAACGACGATTACTCGAAAGTGGAATACCTGCACGAAAATGCACCAAACATCAGTACCACCAAATGGTTTGTGCCATAGATAAATACATATATGCATTTAAATAACCACTGATGGTTACACACGCGCGAGGTGAAATGGAACCTCAAACTGGTGGTTGTGGGTCTGTTTGGAGAGTAGAGCTAATCGAGAAGGTAATAAGGAGTTATTCGTAAACTCAGATACTTGCCGGCTTTCTATTTTTCGTTTTCTTAATACAGGAGCTGAACGAGGAGTAAAGCTCTGGGAGTGGATGTCTGGCGGATAAAATTGAAGGAATTTTGTGGTGCTCGACAAGGGCTTAGCGAGGGTGAAACTCAAGAAGTTTCTTGATTGCAGAGTGGACAATACCCGGCACTGATAACATCTTGTGGCCCCCCTTTCTTGTAAGTACATTTAAATTAATTTTATTTGTTATTGTTTTATAGACAATAATATGATTTTAATTAGCCAACGTTTTAACACAATGTTTATTGACAGACAAATTGACAGAAGTGAACAGAGTGACAAATGACAGTTGTAGCATTAGGTTAAATGAACATAATATTGAATTCAAAATATCAACGTTTTACATCAATACTTCCTCTAAAACACGATATTTCAATTTTTCAATAACAAACTAAACTCAAAATCAGATCAGATCATTCCAAGGGCAGAACGTAGATCAGCAAATCTCAGACAGGGCAGCGGCTTCGTCAGGATATCAGCGAGTTGCTGATCACTTGAAACATGTTGAATATTCAACCTTCCATCCAGCAATTCCTTTCGAATGAAATGGTACCTCACTTCAATGTTTTTGGTCCTCTTGTGGAACTCGTGATTCTTCGCAAACTTGATTGCGCTTTGATTGTCCACAAAAAGAATTGGAATGAGAGATTTCTGTGAACAGTGGAAACAACCACACAGATTCCCTGGCAGCTTCACTAGCAGCGACATACTCAGCCTCAGTTGTGGATAGAGACACACACTCTTGACGTCTGCTAGCCCCGGATATCGGTCCTCCACTGTGCATGAAAACGATTCCACTAACAGACCGACGGGTATCCGATTGGCCAGCATAGTCTGCATCACTGAAGGCCTTCAAGACACTTCCTTTGGAACCAGCCTCGTACCTGATACCAACTGACGTAGACCCTTTGACGTATCTCAGGATTCTCTTTACCAGCAACCAGTGGACATCTTCCGGATCTTCCAAGAACTGCGACGTATAATTGACTGCGAACGCGATGTCAGGACGAGTAGCAACAGCTAAGTACATCAAACCGCCTACAACTTCACGGTAAGGAGCAGATGTTCTCAAACCAGTTTTCTCTTCCAACTGCACGTACTTGTCAATGGACATTGAAACAGCATTGAATTCTGCCATGTTGAACTACTGAAGAAGATTTTCCGCGTACACTTTCTGACTCAAACGGATTGAACCATCTTCTTCACGTTCAATGAGCATATTCAGGTAACAGCCAAGTGGTTCACGTGTGATCTTGAACTCCATCTCCAGCTTCCTCAGGAACTCTTGAATCGCACTCTTCTATGTTGCAGCAACCAAGCGATCATCAACATAAAGGACAATGATCAGTTTATCTTCACCAGACATTCAAAAGGAAAGACATGGATCAGTTTCACTCTGGATGAGACCAAACTTGATAAGAATCTCCTTGGACCGGTTTTTCCAGCACCTCGAAGATTGCTTCAGTCCGTAGAGACTTCTAATCAGCTTGCACATACGACCAGAACCATCTTCAAAGCCTTCAGGTTGATCCATGTATATTTCTTCATTCAAAACACTGTTTAGAAATGCCGTCTTCACATCAAATTGGGCCAGCTCCAGACTTTCCTTGGCAGCAACACTTAGAATCGCCCTGACAGTATCAAAACGAGCTATGGGGCTGAAAGATTCATGATAATCAATACCTTCTTGTTGACAAGCCTAGCTTTGTAGCGACAAGCCTTCCCTTTTGCATCTCGTTTGATACGATGGACCCAGCGATTAGCAATTGTCTTCCTTCCTGGAGGTTACACCGTTCAAACCCAGGTTAAATTTCTCTTCAGTGAAGACATTTCTTCTTTCATCGCAGCCTTCCAGTGTTCATGATTACCCGACTTCATGGCTTCCTTGTAGTCTCGAGGTTCTTCTTACTCTGCAAGAAACATTTCACTCAATTTCACAGGTTTCTGAAGTTTACTTCTATCTCAAAGACGTCGTTGAGTGGTATCTTTTGCAGCCTTAGGAGCTTCTTCAATTTGCGGTTCAGCAGGAAAGACTGGCAACACAGGATCCGGGACCTCAGGCACGTGCGGAGCTTCAAGTGAGTTCAGGACTCTGGGAAACCGTGGGGCTCGACAGGATCTTCAATTTCTTCAACAGGAAACAAAGCTAGAACTTTAGAGGAAACAAAGCTAGAACTACCTCACGACTTCGGATCACCTGCTTTGTATCCTTCTTTCACACACAAAAACCATCGATGTCTTCCGAGTACCCAACAAAAACTGCTTCGACGCCTTTAGCATCCCACTTCTTCCGACGTTCTTTAGGCACCATCACCCAGCAAGTGGTTCCAAAAATATGAAACCTGTTGAAATGAGCACTCTTCTCAACGAACAACTCGTACGGAGTTTTGCCCTCTACAGAGCTTGGACCAGTTCGGTTGAGAATGTTGACAGCTTCAGCCCACAGAAGTTTCACCAGATCCTTGCTAACAAGCATGGTTAGTGCTAGCTCACCAATTGTCCAGCTTGATCGTTCAGCACAACCGTTCTGCTGAGGCGTATAAGGATTCGTAATCACCATCTTCGTACCTTCGGAATTCACGAGCTCTCGCATCTTCTTGTTATCAAATTCCTTTCCTCCGTCGCACTGGAACACCTTTACCGGTCGACCTCTTTGAGTCTTCACCAGCTGCAACATTTCTTTGGTCTTGTCAAATACCTCAGATTTTTCCTTCAAGAAGTAAACCATACGAAATCTTGAATAGTCACACGTGAAGCAGACAAAGTACCTGGTACCAGCAATGGACTCCTGTCCAAGTAAAACACCGACATCAGCACGGATCACTTCTCCTGGCACAGATGAACGCAGTTGACGTGACTTGAACGGTTCTCGATGTTGTTTACCTTCTACACAAGATCCACAGAATTCTTCGTCCTATTGTACTTCAATTCCATGATTCTTGAGTATCTTCACAACATGTCTTTTATTCTGATGACCTAAACGCTCATGCCAGACTTGAAGAGAGTCCTTGACCGCCAGATTAGCCTCACTCACACAGCAAGTGTCCGGTTCCTTGACCTTGAGCATCATCTTGAACAGCTGCCCAGATCGCACTCCTTGAGCCTTGACAACACCGTCAAGCAGGAATTCACAGCTATCCTTGGATGAGCTGAAAGTCATACCTTTGTCCAGTGCACCCGTAACCGAGAATAAATTTATCCTAGCTTCCGGAACATACAGCACGTTTTTCATGTGACAAGAAGTCCAACAGCCATTTACAAGCACCTCAAAGTCAATATTTCCTCTTCCAAAAGCACTCATCACAGAATTGTTTCCGATACGAATCTCTGCTGGAAAAGAGAAAGCCTCAAAGAATAAATACCACTCTTTCTTGAAGGTCATGTGGTCCGTCGCACCAGAATCGATGATCTAAGCTTGTTCTTGCCTTCCGCACTGAACACTTCGCTAACGAACGCTTACGAACCCTTACTTTCAGACGTCCCATCACTCTTCTTCTTCCTGTTTGGACAAACTCTTTTAAAATGACCAGTTCCGTGACAACCGTAGCACTTGAAAGCCGACTTCTTCCCCTTCTGATTGGACTTGACATCATCTTTGGCCTGCTTACCAGCTGCACCTTTGGACTGGATTTTCAACTTGGTTGCCATCAATGCCGTCAGATTGTTCTCCTTTTCTTGTCGAAGTTTCCGCCTGTGCTCATCAGATGTCAACACGTTGATCAGGTTATCGAGGGTCTGCTGATCATCCGACCTGGCCCACCAAGCTTGCCTGAAACTTTCAAAACTGTCAGGCAACGTTTCCAGCAACTTGACCATAAAAGCTAACTCGTCGGGCTTAACTTTCAATTGCTGCATGTGTAGAATCAAACCTTCAAATGTAGCAATATGATTTATCATATCATCAGTCTGAACTGAATGAACGGCTTGCCTTGTTTGTTGTTCATAAATACCGTGCAATTCGTTCCACATCTGATGAGCAGTCTCGCAAGCGACGATCAAAATCATGACACTCGAATCAATTGTCTTGATGATTTGACAAGCGACGCGATCTGCCTTATCCCAAATTCTCATTGCCGCATTGTGAGCATCGATCGTAGCCGCATTAGCATTAGCCGCCAGCACCGGTTGAACCAACTCTCCAATACTCAGTTCGTATGCTCCTTCAGTTGCTTGTAATGAATTGCGCACCATGAACTTCTAAATATTCCAGTTTACCGTAGCTTTCAACTTCTCAATACCTTGTAATTCCATGATTGTCAGTCACCAAAATTCCAGCAACTATCACCTTCAAGTTTCGAGAAAATCTCTTCGAAAAACACTATTTATTTTGCTCAATCTTCTTGAAAAAATGTTGGTCCACTCAAATGAAACTACGCTCTGCTACCATGTTATTGTTTTATAGACAATAATATGATTATAATTAGCCAACGTTTTAACACAATGTTTATTGACAGACAGATTGACAGAAATGAATAGAATGACAAATGACAGTTGTAGCATTACGTTAAAGAAACATAATATTCAATTCAAAATATCAACGTTTTACATCAATATTATTTAATTGTGAATTTCGTATTAATTAGTGGAAACATGTTTATAAACAAAAAGTGAAGTGAATTAACAAATTTTGTAAAATAATTGTGTATTGAGAAAGAAAAAAGATGGCGTTGCTTGAGAAACGTGATTGTGAACCATGATTCGGGAGGTGTTTACCGCGATTACAGATCCAAACGGAGGTAAACCCTTTTGATTCCTTTGCTTGAAGATATATTGAGTTAGTATTTTCGGAAGTAAGAAGTCCGAAGAAGTGCATAGTCGATCTGCAGATATTGTGCTTGAGTTTTAAAAGATATATTGTGTTGATATTTTCGATAGTACAAAGTCCGAGGAAATGCTTAGATATTTTGCTTCAGTTCTGACGAGCCGCGTTCTCGTTTTGTGGCTCGATTGAGCTCGATAGGCAAAGTGAGTGGCACCCGCGCCCACCTCTAGGAGAACTTCCCGGGTCTGTAGACCCCAGC
Source organism: Odontomyia ornata (assembly GCA_963969285.1). Taxonomy (NCBI): domain Eukaryota; kingdom Metazoa; phylum Arthropoda; class Insecta; order Diptera; family Stratiomyidae; genus Odontomyia; species Odontomyia ornata. Next base: position 284,819,730 of record OZ017740.1, read on the forward strand.
CGTAACTTACCCGTTCGTGTAGGGGGTAACAAGCTGTCACGGAGAAGACCGCCTGGCTGTATAGCAACTGTCAACGCCCAAAGTGGAGCGGATGTTAGTTTGTAACTTGAAAGTTACGTGAATTCCTCCCTCATTAAGTATTTTAATTAAAGTTTATTTCAAACAAATGCATTCAAAAGATGGTAATATTGGTCGGTGTTTTGATATTTTGTTTGACACAACCAAAATCATGTCTATTCATTGTAGCTGGTAGACGAGAATCCCAAGCTTAAATCTAAACTGTAGAAATAGAAATATTAACATCAATAATGACAGCAAATTACTAACAACAAAGAAAATTCGATAAGTCCACAGATTCGATGATGTTTTTGAGCAAAAGTAGAATATTTTTGTGTCTATTGCTGCCTCGAATATCTCTTTTACTAGCTAGACACTGCTACTGTTACAGGCACTTAAATTTAAAAAATTATTATTCATTTCGAAATATTCGATGAACCATAGAATTCAGAGGATTAACGGAAAAAACGTACTTTCAAGCAGCAGTCTATTCAGCCCCCAACGACGAATAGAAGAAGCAATACTAGCAAAGACTACTTTATACCATCGCATATCGAAACCAATACACGGTGTGCATCCTCACTAGGAAAAATTTAGACCGAAAATACTGGCATCTAGTAGTCAAAAATCGAGAAACTTTTCCTTCAAACTTCTTTACTTTGTCTAAAATGAGCAACTGGTGCGTTTGCGTCAGCACCCAATCCAACGCAAAACGAGAAAAGAAACTTGTGATAGACGTCGCTGAAGAAAAGTCACAAATTGACAACAGTTCGTGTATGACAGTCGCTTGCGAAGGCACAGGTTACGGAAACGGCGTTTTCGACTCTTTCGTGTGAATCACAAGTGGAGCGTACAATGCTCAAAGTCATAGCGAATTGAAATCTTAATCTCTTTTAGCATTCAGTTCAATTAATCACGAATCACCCCTTGAGACTCACGTTCTCGGCCGATTTCTAGTGTTTTCTTTTCCTACTCTTTCCGTTTCGCCACAACCCTTCATTTTACTACCATTTGGTCGCCACTACTTACGCTTTGCTAGCTGAAGTACTAACAGAAAAGTGGTGTCCCCCTTTTCTATAAAACGACCCCCAACGCGAGTGTTAGTGCTCAATTGATTTTAATCAAGTGAAATTTCCGAAGGGCTTTCCCGTTCAAGGAAACTTGCTTTCCAATTGGCTCGGACGACGTTTGACAGCAACAGAACGAGAAAATGGTGCAAAAGTATCAATCGCCTGTGCGGGTCTACAAGTTCCCATTCGAGCTGGTAATGGCGGTGAGTATTGAAATTTTCCAATCGTTTATTCTGTCGATAAATTCCAGAATGTGACAAAGTAATTGCCGTCCCCCTTGTAGTGATGTAGGCCAAAGAGCGCTCGTGCCACAAACATCGTGTAGTGCTTCCTCGCCGTGCGAAGTCGACACAAATAAATACAACAATAAAACATGAGTAAATAATAATAAGACAAACAACAACAGTTGGCCTTCATCTGCACAACAAACAGTTGCAGTTCGCACAATCATAAAAAATAGATTGGCGAGGAGTCCCCACTTAGCCGCCCGTGGCCACACTCTCGCCTGGTCTTTCTTAGTAACTCGCGCGTTGTGTTTGATTGTGAGGAAATGTAATAAAAGATTCAGTTGCAGTCAGCTGTGGCGCTACGTGATAAGTCCTCCACCTGTTTCCAGTTCTGAATAAGTAATTTCTGCACGATGGAGATCAAGTAGCGCCAAAATGTGTGGTAGGTAAAAATCGATTATTTTCGATAGAACGAAGTGTGGGTGAAATGTCCCCAGCTGATTGTGAACTGAGAACAAGAACTTCGAACTTCTTAAGCCTAGCACGAATCTTAAATTGCCATTTGACCTTTGATTAGAACTCGAGCGTGTCGATTGGATGCGTGGTCTTTGCTTTGATTTATTTTTCACGAGAACCACTTCCACGAAGAAGCAGACGAGGAACAGAAATCACGATAAGAAATGGCAAATTACTCTCCCATCACTAAATCGAGAAATGTCAATGATTCAAGACTTGCTTTGTACGTGTTCATTTCTATTCGCGGACTTTAACCATAAATTAAATGTAGTTAATGCCGGTCACCGGCTTTTCCGTTGAATTTGGAAGTTTGCACGAATCGAAAAGGTCAAATTCGTGATGTTCCATTGAACAATGTGAGCATCTTTGCAAAGTAGAAATAATTTTTGAGTTGGATGGTAAATTGTGCTTTTTCACTTCGGGAGCTAACTCAATTGCATGGTCAGGAAATTAACAGATTTTGTAGATATAATTTGTTTAATGTTTGAAGGCCACAAATTAATTGTAAATGCATCGACAGATTAATTGAAAAATTTGGATAATTCATAATATGCTAAATAATTTGCATGAAACTCAAGCAAATTAAAAAAACATACTTATAAATAAAACGTAATGAACCCAAGGAGTTATAAATAAAATGTGATGACCCCAAATATGCATAGGATAAGAATATAAAAAAACCAGTATTATTTATTTTACTATCATTTTTAGGGCTTTGTAAAATTTTTTTGCAAAGACCTACTAGTTTTGCGTCCTTTCTGTCTGTCCGTGCGTCACAGTGTTTTCTGAGAAGCTTCTTCTTCTTCGTAGCACTACAGCCGCTCTCGGGCCTTCGTTTTCTGCACATAGCGCCACCTATTGTCTCGATCCATTGACCACATCCCCCAAATTCGAAATGGGAGCAGCAATGAACTGTCTTCGTCGTCCGAGTCAGACCAGCGTTTCCTCGGTTTCCCCACTGGCCTCCGGCCTTCAGTTCTCCCAACGAATACCTTTTTGGGTATCCGTTGTTCGTCCGTACGATTCATGTGGTCAGCCTATTGCAGCTTCCGCAGTCTTACAATCGTTGAGACCTCCGGCTCGTCGAAAATTTCATACAGCTCATGGTTGTATCGAATTCGCCATTGGTCCCCGTCTCGCTTCGCTCCGATTATTCACCTCACGACTCGTCGCTCAAAGGCGTTCAATATATTCGCGGATGCTTGGGTTAGGGCCCATGTTTCACACCCATAGCATAACACAAGTCTTATCACAGATTTGTATATATGGTGCTTTGTTTTCCTGTGTTTGCAGCTGGTCTTCAAGATCGTCAAAACTGAAAAAAATATTTTATGTGCGAGCTGTATCTTCGGCGTGTTTCGTCTCTTTCATTACTGGTTCTCGTTATTTTGGCGCCTAAATACACAAATTCGCTCACATTTTCGATACTGTATTCGCCATATGTGATATTTTGTGTGCTTGAGGTATTTTTCCTCGACTGCGTCATGAGCTTTGTTTTATTCTCATTGATTTGTAGCCCTACTAGTTTTGCTTCGCTGTCAAAGTCAAAGTCAAAGTCAAAAGCGCTTTATTTGATACCAATCGTTATAAATTTTTAAAAGAACATAAAGCAAATTCCAAACAATAAAACTATATAAAACTTAATGGCCCGAATGGCTCTCTAAATTTATACGTTATCAGTTAAACACATTCAATGAAAAAAATACACTTGCAAATTTAAATTAATTAAGATTATTACGTATTTTTTGATTCAATTGGAAAAAGGAGAAAAAACCAACCAGCATTATTCAAAAATTACTTATACTACTAACACAACAATGAACTTATATCCTATACCTAATATGTTACACCCTAATTCTAAATAAGTTCAATCAACAAAAAAAAAAAACGTTAGCTTATATTGAAACCTATACCTAATTTATAATACAAATAAACAACAATACTAGATGTAGCAATAATGAGATGAATCTAAAAAACTAAGTAACGAGAAATAGCACAAAAATAGAAAATAAACACGAATAATTTAGACATTGTCATTCAGCCACCAATACCTAGATTGTTCCATCTCAGCTCGACCAGCCTCAACGAATCTAGCAAATGAGTATCTCCATTGGAATTGTTGGTCTCGTGAACTCAGATTCGGAGGATATTTTATCTTCTTATCGGTGGCCCGTCGGTATATGTGATATATGATTGGGACGCCGTCAGAAGCAAAAACATATCGATTCATGTCCAAATACACGAATGCTTCTGGAGGAACGAAGCTAGTAGTGAGGCAAGTCACAATATACCCGTCTGTAGGGTGGAACGGCTGTGAAATCCACAGTTACTGATCTTGCGATATGATTCCGAAGAAGTTTCAATATGAAGATATCGACTCTTGTCACTTGAGCGGTTTGATAAATTTTTCTATTCGATATATAGTGCTTCCAATCCGTCTCAGGCTTTCTGTACAAACCAGTACATGCACGAAGACATTTCCTTTCGAAAACTCTTAATCTTTCCATTGTACTAGCACTCTGGTTGTACCAGATCTGGCATCCGTATGTCAAAACTGGCCTAACCAGGGTCTTGTAACAAATTACTTTGACTTTTTGATCAATGTATCTGGAATGAAAAAGTCGCCGAAGGGCCATGACTACTTTTAGTGCTTTACTGAGCATGATTTTGACATGTTCAGTATAGTACAGATACTGATCGAGACGAACACCGAGGTATCGAACACAGGATTTATGTGGAACCCGTTCTGAACTACCCTCACCAGCCATAATGTGGAAATCCTTCCAATTACGTTTCAGGTCTTGACTGGCCCCCTGCAGCGTTGTCCGAAACAAAATTGTTTCGCACTTCTGCGCATTGATTTTCATTCGCCAATTGTCGGTGTAGAGCTGCACATCATTAAACATTTTTTGAAGATTGCTCTGAACTATTGAAGCTCTTCGGTCTGCCGTATAGATGATCAGATCATCAGCAAACGCTACCAATGATCGCGTTGGCGAGACATTAAAATCAAAGCTGTTCAATAGCTTGCGAATGAATATTGAGAAAAGCAGGGGCGCACTAACTGTTCCCTGCTGTAGACCATTCAAGACATTGAATTCGCGCATTGTTGTCAGATTTCCATCAGTTACAACAAATGATTTCCCGTAGAACATATTACACATCATTGCGACAAGGTGTCTGGGGAACCTGTCCTGAAGAAGTTTGAAAACTAGTCCATCTAACCACACCGTATCGAAGGCTTTCTCCATATCAATGAGACATGCTCCAACACATTCTTTGTTGTTTAGTTTCCAACAGATGTCTGAGGTTACTTTCGTTATTGCATGTATGGTCGAATGCCTGGCACAAAAACCAAATTGGCAATTCGGCATCAACTCATATTTCTCAATGTGGGCGTTTAATGCTCTGTTGAGTATCACTTCAAACACCTTGCTGATGTTAGGCAGCAAGCTGATTGGGCATAGCTTTTAGGGCATGAAGATTCTTTTCCTTTCTTCAAGATTGGAAATACCTTAGCTTTTTTCCACTCATTTGGGAAATATGAATTGTTCAACATGTTGTTGAACAATATGCAATAATTCCTAATAGCAACCTCAGGCAAATGTCGCAGAACTATATTTGGAATACCGTCAGTACCACATGATTTTTTGTTGTTTATTCTGCGAAATATGAAACACAAGTCTTCATAGCTGACAAAATAATCAATAAGATTCAAGCTCGGTATGAGGTCAGATGTTAATGTTTCATCGAAATGAAGAATTGATTGGCCGTTCAGGCTTGATTTGAAGTCGGAAACTTTTGCTTCAACGACCTCCGAAAATATTTCATTCCTTCTCTCTGGGTTTGGCAGATGAACCAATTCAAAATGTGTTCCAATCAGGGTAAGTTTCTGCAATCCATCACATATAATCCTGTTTCCATTTCTATCCGGAGTCGTACTATCAATTTCGATACCAGCTCTATCGAGAAGATTTATCTCATCACTAGCGACTTCAAGATTCGATACCTTCACTCGAGACTTCCTGCGGAATAAGCTATTCACTTTCGCGAAAACGCCATCTGGGTCCTGTGGGCTAATACCCCTCAGTTTTTCCGCCCATTGATTGCTGACCTCACTCCTGAAGTATGAACGGATTAAGTTCCGGACATTCTTCAGGTGTAATTTCAACAAAGCCAACGAGGGATGGTTGTAGTCCAAAAATCGTCGATAAATATTGTTGACGCGGGTGAGAAGAAGGCTTTTCAATCTTTTCAACCTTGCGATGGTTGGTGTTTCATATCCTTCCATATTGTTTCGATGTTTAATCTTGGGAACAACTTTCTCAATCGTTTCCAACGTCAGCTTCTTTAACGTCGACAAATAGACATCTATTTCATCGTCAGTTAGATTTCTGTCATTTGGAACCATTGAGCAAGCGTTGCCATCATCAGAAGAGGGACATTGCTTCTGGTACTCCCGATTAAACTTCTTTTGAAACTTTCCCCAGTCTGTTTTTTTGAAATTCAACCGATGGTTTTCATGTTGAACTGGAATGAGGAAGAAATCATCCCTTTGATGATTGATTTCCATTACGATTGCGTTATGGTCGCTATCGTAAGAAAGCACCTGCAGTTTCCGTTGAGGACTATTAAAGCTGAATTCAAGTCTTGCGTCAGCAATGCAGAGGTCTAAATATGAATTTGTCCTAGGGTATGTTGGTAACTCCGACCCATATAGGTTGCACCTGTATTCAATTTGGTTCTCTGTTATCCATGATTTCAGGAATACACCTCTTGGATTATTGGTGGCGTTTAGCCATGATGTATGCTTGGCATTCAGGTCACCGGCAAAAATATAATAACTATGCAGCCTGTTCAATTCGAGTATTTCAAACAAGGAATTGAGTTCCTCCTTGAACTTGAGAACATTTTGACCAGTTGCATAGGCAGAGATAACGAAGAGGTTATCCCCACCTGGCAGTGAAATTTTGATGACGGACACTTCAAGAAATTCAAAGTTTTTGAATTCGACTTTTTCAATATTTTGGAAACGATAGGGTCTTCTAACCAATATCCCGGTGCCACCTCCCCCATCACCTATTACCCTATCGTTTCTTACGAATGCAAAATCTTTGAATTCCATGGAATGCCATGAATTGAGGTGGGTTTCAGTGAGAAGTATGATGTCAGGCTTTTGCTTAACAACAAATTCAAGGAGATAATCACGTCGATGTATAGCAACGATAGAGTTGACGTTGATCGATATGAGGCGAAGCCTATCCATGGGAATATGACTGGATGACAAGTTATTATAAGGCATTTGAAAGACCTAAACGCTGAAAGGCAAAGTTAATTTTTGAATCTTGTTTGTCGATTCTCTCCGATGAAGAATTAAGTTGCTGGTAAATTTTGAGAAGCAGCTCATTATTGCCACTTACATTATTTACATTATTTCCAGCATTTTCTGCTGGTCCTGTAGCGGCGAGTGCAAATGATACTACGGGCTTGACGAAGTTGGAAGGTATGATATTACGGTGTACTTGTGTTTGCTTTGAAGCAAATTTAACTTTTGCATCTTGATATCGGGAGCATCCTCGATATGATGCTGGGTGACCAAAATCACCGCAGTTAACGCAGTATAATTTTTCTTTAGGCTCCGTCTGAGCCAATTTGCACTCACCGGGAGCATGAACGTCTTTGCATTTAACGCAACGATAGTGCATGGCACAATTGGCAGCCGAATGTCCAAATCTTTGACACCGGTAACACTGGTTGACTTCTCTTTTCTGGAGGCGTTCCCACCTCACCACTCTGAAATTTAAGTACCTTATTTGTTGAAGGGCACTTGGACTGCTCTTATTTGCAATTTGTACCAGGTAAAGTGGTAAATTCTTCCTTTCTATGGTCGACCTTCTTGTCGCGAAGGCTTTGACTGAAACAAAATCAATATCTGGTGCAGCCTCCTTGAGCACCTGAAGAAGATCGACCGTATACTCTCCGCTGTCCAAACCCTTCAACAAGAAGGTCTGATTTTTTTCACTTTTTGGGGTATAAGTGAAGTGTGGAACCTCCCCAGAAATCAGCGCATCTTTGGCTGACTTGAAGTCAACCAGTGATTTCGTCCTTATAGTTAATTTTTCGGCATTAACTCTTTTGATTTCGAAATTGGCCAGTTTATTTTCGGCTGCCAATAGCCGAACCACATCTTTCCCGGTTTGTCCGAACACGTTGATTGGCGGAACTTTTTCTGTCTTGCTGGAAGCTTTTTTAGAGGAACCAGCAGAACTGCGGGCTGGTTTTTTCTCCTTATTTTTGTTCTTTAAATATTGAATAAAATTAACGTCATTATCTTGATTAAAATTACCTCCGATGTTTTCTTCGATTTCCATATCTTCGGTTAATCCCTCCAGCGCTGCAAAATAATTTTGGCTCTCGTTGGTGCCACCAGCACTTAGAACTTCCTCTGGATTTACTTGCTTTGCGCTTTTCTTCGGCTTTGCTACCTGTTGCCATTGATTTTGTGGCTGCGTCTTTTGAGGCTTCATCCCTTTCTTGAAAAGATCCTTGAGAGACTGTATCTCTTGCCTTAGCTCATCATTTTCTTTCTGCAATTTGGCCATTTGTTGATTGTCCGCTATTATTTGCAGCTTACACTCTCCATCTACGGAGTTTTCTTCATTATGTTTTCTTTTGGTGATTGTCGCCAATTTCGTATTCGTCGTTTCCCCAGGTTGCCCCAACGGTGGGAAGCCGTCGGGCTCCTCCATACCAGCGGCGAAATTTTCTTTGTGAATTTGTTTTTCGTTACCAATCGAAGTAGAAATATTCGATAGAAATTTCCTGAGTCGATTACTTCGACAATATAAGATTTTTCCCGATAAAAATTAACTTCGGACTAACGTTTTTAAAAAATTAATTTAATTTTTGAAAACTTTTGACAGGAGCGATTTAAAAGACGTCTATACGCAAAGACTACTACGATCCATCCCCCCTTGCTTCGCTGTCTAGTTTCAGGAAGAGTTCTTTGGCAGTTGTTAATGACCGTGACAACATTTTGATGTTGCTCGCATAGGCTACTAGTTTGCTCGACTTGTATAGTAATGAACCTCGTGTATCCACAGGTAGCTCCCTTATGACGTACTCCAGAGGCAAATTGAATAGCAATGGGGCCAGCTCATCTCCTCACTTTAGTCCGATATTTGTGTCAAAGGCATCGGTGAGTTGGTTATCGATGCAAACTTGGGAGGTCGTCGACGCCATTGCCATTTTGGTAAGACAGACTAATTTAGGTGGGATGCCAAAGTAAAGCATACGTTACGATCAATACTGTCGTATGCTTGTTTAAAGTCAAGGTGTACGTCTATTTTAAACTCCCAGCATTTTTCATGTACCTGCTTGACTGTTAACGATTGGCCTATTGTAGATCTACTTACTCTAAAACCACCTTGATACCCCCAATAATACTGTTGGCGTATGATCCGATTTTATTTTCAAAGATCTTTGAAAACAATTTAAATATTTTAAATAAATAAATAGAAATAGAAATTTATACGCTGTACAAAGTAGTGATATACTTTTATAATTTTCGCACTGCAGTTTGTCACCTTTTTTGTGGATAAGTAATATAATTGATTGGCTCCACTCTTTCGGCATATGTTCTTGTTGTCAAATGTGCTGGATGACTTTGTGAATAGCTTTATGAACACTGCGGCCACCATATTTGATGAGCTCCACTAGGATCTCATCGATGGCCGACGCTTTACTATTCTTCTGGGCATTTGCTGAGGGGGTAAAAATTTCAAACTTTGCAGGAAAGTCAGAAGTGGTGGTCTCTCGAAAATTTAGATCTTATCAAACATTTGAATATTTTTTAAAGAGTGTATCCGGAATATTGTTGTCCATATTGACAGACGTAGGGGGGTGAGGTCTTGGTAATTGCAGAGTAGGATAAACCATTAGAGTTTCTAGATAAGGCAGAAAATGGTAAATCGATATTCTTAGAAATAAGGGCAGAAAAAAAATCCGGCAGAACTCGGCTTATTGGCACGTTTTTCGGAAATTTTGCTTTAAGCTTTATTCGCTCTGGACAGCCAGAATAATTTCCAGGATGTTCATTGGATGAGCACAGCATGCAAAATATATGTATAGAATGGGCTGATAAATTTTTAATGGTATCTTTCCTTGGAAAAATTACATCAATATGTCCCAAACCACCTGCCACACACCTGCTTTCATATCCACAGCGCATGGCCACATGTCCGAAACGCTAACATCGGTAGCACTGGGTCAAGTCGCCTCGGTTGGGTTTCTCCCAAGTAATATTATGATTAAAAATGAATCTTATTTTTAAAATTTTTGAAATATTGGTTTCAGAACGTAAAACAACTCGAAACATATTCAATGTAACCCCATTACTACGAGACCAGACAGTGGACAGATCTGAGACATCAAAATCTCCAAAATCTTCAGCTTGCATACATAATTATATATACAGTCTTCCACAAAAGTCAAGGTACAGAGAATCGGTAACTGAAAATTGTATTACTGAATCAATATTTTCATTTGAAAACCAAAAGTTATGAAATGGTAATAATACGAGTTCTGTTGAATTTCAGTTTTCATAAATTTAAAGGGATTCGGCAATAATGATCACTGAAGACAATAATTTTTTGTTGGCAATGTCTCTTTTCTACTCCACAAAAGTCTTGGTACAGTTGCAGAAAATGCCCTGTTATTTGTAAAAAGGGGAATCCCCCAAGTACATATTATCAGAGTGAGTTAACAACCGTAGGCCGCTGTCTTTAATATCGCGTCCGTATTCGTGGTGTATCTTTTATTTAATAAAATTTTTAAAAAAATGAGTCGAAAGGAGTTGAGTATTAAGGAGCGTGAAATAATTATTAATCTGCATTCAAATCAGAGCAAATCATATTCTGAAATAGCTGAACTAGTGTTGCGAAGTCGGTCAACCATTCAAAAAGTGATAAATCGATTTAAGAAGGAAAATAGAGTGGAAAATGTGCCCCGAACAGGTCGTCCATCTAAACTAAGTGCAAAGGACAAGAGTTAAATTTCGCGAATGGTAAAACAAGATCCATTTCTAAGCTGTAGAAAAATCTGCGATGTTCTTGGAATTAATGATAAGAAGGAGGTTAGCGCAGAAACTGTGCGTAGAGCTGTCGTAGAAGCTGGATTTTCATCTCGTACGCCTAGAAGAAAACCTCTTGTAACTTCCATAAACAAACAAAAAAGAATAACATTTGCAAAAGCATATATTGACAAACCAATAACGTTTTGGGATAATGTTTTATTTTCGGATGAGTCTAAATTTTGTATATTTGGTGTAAATGGGCATAAGAGGGTCTGGCGAAAAGTAGGAGAAGCATTTAATCCCAAGAACACTATTATAACAGTAAAACATGGAGGCGGTGGTGTTATGGTTTGGGGTTGCATGGCTGCTGCTGGAGTTGGAAATCTGACATTCATCGAAAATACTATGGATCAGAACTCTTATTTAGAGATTCTACGAAACAACATGAAACAAAGTGCAGCCAAATTAGGTATGCGAGAAGATTTCTTGTTTCGACAGGACAATGACCCTAAGCACACTGCGCATAAAGTTCGAATGTGGCTATTGTACAATACTCGCATGCTTGCTACACCGCCTCAAAGCCCTGATTTGAACCCTATAGAGCATCTTTGGAATGAGCTTGAGACAAAAATCCGAAAAAGAGTGATATCAAGCAAGGCGCAGCTTAAGGATGTTATATTGGAGGAGTGGGCCAGAATCAGCAGCGAATTTACTAAAAAATTGGTATATTCTATGCCTAAAAGACTGAAGTCAGTAATTCAGATGAAAGGATATCCGACAAAATATTAAGAAAAGTATAATTCAAATAACTATGCTAGACTATAATTACAATTTGTATCATTTTTCTTTAGGTGTACCATGACTTTTGTGGACTTCATTCATTGACTTTCCAACACATCATATGTAATAATACGAGGTGTGTTCAAAAAATATCGCGAATTTTGTTTTTTTTTCAAAAATTATTTATTTATTCATGAATATCTATTTTGTCCCCTTCAAAGTAATCCCCATGAGATATTATACACTTGTGCCAACGGTTTTTCCAATCTTCGAAGCACTTCAAAAACTCTTTTTTTTTAATCTTGTTCAGCTCCTCCTTCGATGCCGTCTTTATCTCGTCAAGCGTAGCGTAACGTCGTCCTTTTATGGGCCTCTTCAGTTTAGGAAACAAGAAAACGTCACAGGGGGCCAGATCTGGGGAATACGGTGGCTGCGGCATCATTAGTGTGTTGTTTTTGGCCAAAAAGTCCCGCACAAGCAACGATGTGTGAGCAGGGGCGTTATCGTGGTGCAAAAGCCAATTTTTGTTCTCCCACAAATCCGGGCGTTTCTGGCGGATTGCTTCGTGCAAATTGCGCATAACTTGCAGGTATTATTCCTTATTGACCGTTCTTCCCTGTGGCAAGAACTCATGATGCACCACGCCCCTGCAATCGAAGAAAACTGTCAGCAAAACTTTCACATTCGACCGAACTTGGCGCGCTTTTTTCGGTCTTGGTTCATGCGGCAGCTTCCATTGAGATGATTGAGCTTTGGTTTCCACGTCATAACCATAAACCCACGATTCGTCACCAGTTATGACCCTCTGGAGCAAATTTGGTTCGTCGCGGACAGAGTTTAACATCTCATTAGCAATGTTCATGCGTTGCTGTTTTTGGTCGCAATTGAGCAATTTTGGTACGAATTTCGCGGCAACCCGTCTCATGCCCAAATCGTTGATCAAAATCGAATGGCACGAGCCAATCGATATGTTTAGGTCCTCAGCAACTTCTCTAACGGTGATTCGACGATTGGCCAATACCATTTTCTCCACTTCATTAATTTTTTCGTCTGTTGTTGAAGTGCTCGGGCGTCCGGCACGCTCTTCGTCGTTCACATCTTCTCGGCCTTCTAAAAACATTTTGTACCACCGATAAACGTTGCTTCGGTCCAAGGTAGCTTCTCCGTATGCCACAGTCAACATTCGGAATGCATCCGCGCACTTAATTTCGTTTTTCACACAAAATTTGATACACGTTCTTTGATCCATTTTTTTGAATAAGTAAAAGTCGAAGACGATTGAAAACACGTGCAAGTAAAGCAGCTATCACCAATCAAGTGAACATTCAAAATGGCCGAGCTTGTCGGCATAAGTGACAGACATGAGTACCAACATAACGCCACAAAAAAATCGAAATCCGAATATACGTAACCCGCGAAAATTCAAAATTCACGATACTTTTTGAACACACCTCGTATATTAATACGACAGAATTTTCGTTTTGTTTTACATGAATTTAAAGTGTAATGATCATAGTTGAAGTAATACCAAAAAAAATTTTATCACTATAGGTTTTTTAAATAAAAATATCAAACGATTTTCATGATATTTATCACTGTACCTTGACTTTTGTGGAAGACTGTAACTATAAAAATTTATTAAAAGTTATTTGGAAGAAGATTCCAAAGAACATCAGTTAATAATGTCTTGTGCAATCTAGCACCAATGAAATCTGGGGTCGCTTAAGGATCCATACTTGATCCAACCTTGTTTTTGCTATATACTAATAATTTGAATATATGTAAACTGAAAGGTCACCACACATTATATGCTGATGATACTGCACTTCTTTATTCAGAACATGATAAAGTTGCCATGGAAAATATCGTCAACGAAGATCTAGATAAATATCATTCATGGCTTATCGAAAACAAGCTGGCATTGAATACTACAAAGACAAAATTCAAAAAAAAAACAGTAGAATAAGGAAGACATAGAAGTTGATCTAAAAATTAGCGGCGAAAAATTGCAAAGATTGTTGGAAATTACCATATACGAGTATCGTCGTTTGACATGGTTGCCATACATAAATAATTTGAGGAGACAACTAGTACCAATGATAGGAATGTTGAGAAGATATGGAGATTTTTCAATGCATTAAAGAAACTTGTGTTAAATGCATTTGTAATGACAAAGCTGCATTATGCGGTGGTCATTTAGGGTCAATCGTCAAAGCTAAACCTTAATATTATATCCAGGATGCTAACTACAGCCGATAAAAATATTCTAGACCTTCCAATTCTCACTCCAAAAAGCCTAGTGTATCAACGGACCTCATCTTCAGTCAAATCATTACTACGGAGAAAGCGAAGTTTATCTGCAAAAGTCTTAATTCCAGTGAATTGGAACAAAACCCCTTTATAAAAGTATCACAAATAAATCCATATTATTCAAGAAATGCGAACAATTTTGTAATACCATACGCCAGAACTGATCGACTAAAGAACGATGCAACGAATGATGCTCTGCGTATATACAACAATCATCCAGAAACAGTGAAAAACGTAAACTCATTATTGGTTTTTAAGAAAAGACTTAAGGAACATCTAATAAATTCAAATTAATGATAAGTAAGGAGAATTGAAAATGCAGTATCTTAGGGCATTCAGACCGAGATAGATACTTAAAGACAGCTAGTTTTTATAAACTCAGAGTTTTTTTTTTTCTTTTTGCTGCGTCGTATTATATTTTTTTTTTCATCACTGCACGAATCGAACTAGACCAAGAAAGGAGTACTTCACAGCATTTTGTGTACCCCTTTACATCGATGTTTTAGCATTGCCTGGAGGCATACGTAGGAATCATAGTATGCTCACATAGTATCCACATTCAATCTCTTCCCTCCGGAAAAACCCGAAGAGCGACCATAAACCTTCGGTAGCAGATCGGTAGGTAAATGCTGATGCTGATTGGCGCGAATATAAACATGTGCTTCGATGAAAAATTTCAGTATTACCAGATCTTAAAAAATCAATTACTTTGCAGAAAAACAAATTTGTTCTATGCAATCTTTTAATTTTTTACTAGGATCTGGCAGCACTCACATGTTCTGAAATGCGCTAAAGAACACGTGCGGAGATTTTATTTGCTTTTTGTTTTGTTTTTTTTTTTGAATACGACAGGCCTCGGCTCAGCTGACGTGCCCCGGCTCAGTTGACCGGCCCCTGGGAAAATTCAAAACGTGGGCTACACAGGGCAAATGGAAGGTGTGGATACGAGTACTATGTAAATGTACTATGGTAGGAATCCACGACGTGTGAAGTGCAGATCGCACGAGCGTTGTGAGACGATGAGAGAGTGGTAGGGAATGGAGGTATTAAAAAAAATCATTACTCATATCTTCTATTGGGAAAAGGAAGCCTATGCCTTTCAGGAGGGGTAAAGAAATGACTTCCAAGTTTTTTTCTCTTTCATGAGGTTCATATGCGTTAGCATTATTAATTAAAACTTTATAAAAAAAAGTTTGTAAAAGACTTTACCTGATATTTCGTTTCTGGGAATAATTTAAAATAGACTTAATTTATTGCAGATATATTATTTATAAAAATTGAGGATAACCACGATTGTTTGTTTAGCGTGGAACTAGTTTGCTCTGGCTCTTGGCTAATGGTGGAAATCTATTCACATTTTATAACTTAAAAAATTGTTCTTTGAACCCACCGGAAGCTTTATAGTCGAACTTTACTAGTAATTTTAAATTAAAAACAACGTTGTTTCCTTAACGACTATACTTATTAATTTTTACAGTATATACGTATTTCAACACGGAACACCCGGTCTTCTTCAGTACACTAAATAATTTTCCCTATTGATCTAGTATTTATACAACTTACTTTTTCTACAACAATCATAAACTTAATCCTAATCACTTTACAAACAATAAATCTATTAATTTTGAGTCACTATTTCCGACATCTCCATTCAATCTCCGGTTCGCAAGTACTTTTCTAATTTCGATACTGTCACATATATCAAGTTTATTGCTCCTTAATACCTCTTTAATGACCCCGTGGTTTTCCATGGTTATCTCATGTGCTTCGCTTACGATATGCTCGGCAACTGATGATTTCGCACTATTTTTCTCTTTTTTCTTTATGCTCTTTAACATGTTCTTCAAACCTTCTTCGTACTAATCGTTTAGTTTGACCCACATATACTTTTTCACAAACTGGACACGTAATTTTGTATATGCCGCTTTTTTCGTCCTTGAGTTTCCGATCTTTTTCGCTGCCTAACAGTGCTTCAAGCTGCCTATTCTTGCTGCTGCCTATTTTTTCGAGCTGATGTTTTCGTAATACACTCGCCAATTTTCCGTACATTGTCGAATATGGTATGACCACTCTACGCTTGCATACAGAGTCCATCAATTTATTAGTTTGAAATACTGTTGACATGCTATTTCTCCTTATTTGTTTCTTATGATTGATGTAATGTAAATAGATGTTCACCATTATCTAATAATCATTCTGACCAAACTAGTTCTATAATAACCAAACCATCGTGGTTACCTCCAATTTTCATAAACAATATATCTGGTATAAATTTACAGTCTTTTTTAAAACCGTTCCAGAAACGAAATATCGGGTGAATTCGTTTTAGAACCCATTTCATACAGTTTCAATTAATAATTCTAACGCGTATGATGCACTTACGAGTATGCATCTTATGAAGGAAAAAACTTGGAGGTCACTCTTTTACCCCTTCTGAAAGGCGTAGGGCCACTTTAATAATTCAAGTCCTGAGTGCACTTTTCCCGTAAGAAGAAATCAGGAATTATATAGTTATGCATGCTCCTGATATTAGAGATTTTGATGTCTCAAATCTTTCTACTTCCTGGTCTCGTAGTAATTGAACATGTTTCGAGTTGTTTTACGTTCGGAAACAATATTTCAAAAATTTTAAAAATAAGATACACCCACACGAGGAGACTTGACCCAGTGCTACCGATGTCAGCGTTTTGGTCATGTGACCGTGAACTGTGCGTACGAAAGCAGGTGTATAGCATGCGGCTTAGAACATGTAGATAAAATTTGTCCAAGGAAAAATATCGATAAAAATTGAACAGATCCTTCTTACCTTGCATCCTGCAAATTATTCTGGATGTTCAAGATGAATAAATCAAAAATTGCCAAAAAGCGAGCAAATAAAACTATCCCTACCGGATTTGTTTCTTCTATTGGAAATAGTAATTTTACTGCTCTTGTTTCTAAGAACCACGATTTACATTTTCTGCCTTATCCAGAAACTCTTATGGTTTATCCGATTCTGCAATTACCAAAATCTCAGCCGCTACACCTGGCAATATTCTTCTTCGTGAGTACCTCCTTTGGAAATTAGCATAGGAAAGCACTGTGGCCATATGGTTTGGCCAGCCAGCATCCGGACTGCCTCAATGTGAACGCATTTGGAACGCGATACTTTGTATGTAAAGACCGATGGGAAGGTGATTCAGAAGTTCGTTTAAAGCAAACGTAGAGGTTAAGCGCAATGCAACCATAAGGCTGCGTTTCATTGCACCCTAGTGAGTTATTTTGTTAAATAGCACTTGCCTACAGTATGCCACGAAACCAGTGAGGATTAGATGTACTGTTTCCTACAAGCGTAAAAGGCAACATGACTTTCTATATTTATTCTTAGATCTAGATTAATTGCCGACATTTGACGCTAGAGAATAACGAGAGTTAATAGTTAAGGCAAAGAAGACAAAAGTTAGGGTTTTTTAAAATGTTATCGTGAATAGCATCATTTTCATTCTCCTTGAGCTTATACTAATTTCACAACTTGCAGCCCACGAACTCACTTTCTTAAGGTCATATTCTTTGATTTCGCTGACAATGAAAAGAATCAAACCCAATCCGATTACCGGGTCATCACCACCTTTATCCCCTCTCTCTCTAATATCGATAGAATATTATTCAGCACAAATATCCGAAATAGGGGAGGTATAACACCTCCCTTAGGGTGGCCTTAATTACGTATCTTTTTATGCGGCACTCATCTAAATCTATCTGGACGACTTTGGTTCACAGATTGAGGCTACGCAATGACTCAGATAAAGGGTTTTCCAATAAGAGGTGTTATTTTGAATATCCCGCTATTTCGGTAGATGTCACTTTTGAAGCTGCCATTTTTGACATTTGACAAGTAGAAACTACCCCACTAATAAAAATGGAACGATACACGCTTCAACAACGCATTGAAATTATTAAAATTCACTATAAAAATGATGCAAATTTTGCAGAGACGGTTCGTAAAACTCGAACATTTTTGGGTTGTCGTAAAGCACCTTGTCGGACCGCAATACAGAATTTTGTGGAAAAATTCGAGCTG
The DNA here is from genome assembly GCA_963969285.1 of Odontomyia ornata. Lineage (NCBI taxonomy): Eukaryota > Metazoa > Arthropoda > Insecta > Diptera > Stratiomyidae > Odontomyia > Odontomyia ornata. The sequence continues at coordinate 284,837,823 of OZ017740.1, forward strand.
TTGGGACAACTTAGTGATGTGAAGAATAAAATCCGTGCATGTCACTCAAGAACAGCCGAAAATTTTGCTGCTGTAGCCGAAAGTATTGAAGAAAACCCAGGTTGGTTCATTCCTCGTCGTTCTTTGGAATGAGGCATTCCACAAACGTCATTACACCGTATTTTGCATAAAGATTTGGGTCTTAAGGCTTATAAAGTTCAGTTAACACAAGAACTCAAGCCGGCCGATCATCATCGTGTCTTTGCTGATTGGGTCCTTGAAATGCATGAAAATGATCCGGAATTCCATCGAAAAATCATCTTGATTGATGAGGCCCATTTCCACCTCGGTGGCTTCGTCAACAAGCAAACTTGTAGCATCTGGGCGCGGAAAACCCAAGAGTTATTGTTGAAAAGCCTCTCTATCCTCAACGTGTGACGTGTGTGTGTTTATGGTCCGGCGGAGTCATTGGACCTTACTTTTTTGAAAATGAGGCTGAAGCAATAGTTACGGTGAATGGATTGCGCTATCGAGAAATGATTAATGATTTTTTATGGCCAGAATTGGATAGTTTTGATCTAGACAACGTTTACTTGCAACAATACGACGCTACGTGCCACACAAGCAACGAAACCATTGATCTTTTACGGGAAAAGTTTCCGGACCGTGTTATCCCTCGAAGAGGTGATCACAATTGGCCACCGAGATCTTGTGATTTAACACCTTGTGACTTTTTCCTTTGGGGTCACGTGAAAGAGAAGGTCTACACCAACAGCCCAGCGTCGATTCAAGACCTCAAAGATGCAATTCGTAAGGCTATCGAGGACATAGGGCAGCCACTTTACGATTTGGTTATGGAAAATTTCATGAAAAAGATATGGTTCTGTAAGCGTGGTTGTGGTGGTCATTTGTCTGATGTTATTTTCCACTATTAACGGCATACCTTCCTCTTTATAATGAAAAAAACATCCAATCATTTATATTGAAAAATGGCATTTTTCTTTTAATATCAAAATAACTCTTATTGGAAAAGCCTGTATCTCTTCACCTCTACGTTGACAAAAAAATCTTTGACGGCCCTAGTACGGACGTAATTAAAGCATTATTTATCTAGAAAAATAGCTAATGTGTTTTGTTTGTTTTAAATTGAGCGCTTAACAGTACGCACAAACTCATACAAGGCAGTATCAGTAGATTTGCTTTTTAGATATGCATTTTGAGATTTAAATAATAGGATTCTTTCTAGATTATTCCGCGTCTAAAAGGTGGGCAAGTGTTTGAAGTTCGAAGAATGTTAGATTGATAAGTCTGATGTCCTTTGCCAACTCACTGCCCTGTCTACCTTTCAGGAGGATTACTACTCAAAGTCGTCTCTAGAACTTACGGACGTTGTTCTTCACCAAACAACCCCAAAAAATCCTAATCAGCCAAAGGCCTCAGATTTTACAACACGTCTATTGATATGCCGGATACGCCAGGGAATTGGAACGAAAAAAAATGCCAGTAGTCCATGAACAGAGTTGTTAACGCTAATCTCAAATTTATCGCGATAACGCTAATGCGATAATGTGATCGCAATAACTTAGCGCGATAATGTTAACACCTATTGTAAATTATCGCGATTACCACCGCTAACGCTAAAAACTCCCAAAAAAACCAGTGGAATATAGAATTAATAAGGAACAAGAAATCGACATGAAGAAGATCTATGTTTTTTGTATTAAATTAATAAAAACCTAAACTGAACATAACATTGGTAAAAACTTTGCTTGAGAGTTATAAATAAAGTTCAAAGTACAGGCAAAATGCACGAAACTTTAATAAAAGCTTAAAATAACAGGCTATTAAAATTAAACTCAGTAGAGTTCATTGGCCTCAAACAGAACCTCTTTTTCGAGGGTCCGAAGGTCGCTGTCGTTCTTGCGTGTACAAAATGGGTCAGGCTGCAAAGGGAACTCTACAGGGAGACGGGAGAGCTCACTCCGGATAATATAGTTGCGGTGATGCTCGAATCGGTTGATAAATGGAACCAGGCACATTATGCTCGGGCAGTCCTAAAATATAAAAGGGACTCACAGCAGCCGGGGGGGCTGGGGGATCGCTTTTCTGGCACTTCCTCTTCCCCTCTCCCCTCCCGCTAGGAAAGGGATCCCCCAGCTTGAAGGCGCCGCACGGTGTAACAAAACGAGACCTGGCCCGAAGTAATATGACAAACGGTTCCAGGCTGGGTTCTCAGGTTGACAGGGGATGTGTGTAGTGGGTAGTCCAGTCGGCGTCTTGCGAGCATGAGAGTCCCACACTCTGTGCATAAATGGCATTCACCCCCCTATCACAACAAAAAAAGGTCACGGAAGACAAACCCCCCTTCGAAAATTATCGCTCTACGCTGGCATTTGAAGGTAGCGCAGAAAAGACGTACGCCAGCCTCGGACACTCTCAATGTCGCTTTCCGTTGGGTCTTTTGCCAAAGCAGGCCTGCATGGTATGTGCCCTCGTAGCCCGCGCCATAAACATCTCCAGTTCCTCCTCGGTTTCAATGCCAGCAATATCCTCGACTGGTAAATGAGATGCGAACTTAAAGAATGCCTCGTCCAGGTATGTGGGTTCAGCTACCTCTTCCGGAGCGTCCTGTTCTTGTTTCTTGAGGTCTTTGTTGCTGAAGTAGAGTCCGGTTCTAATAGAAAAAGTAAAGTAATAGAACATGATATCACTTTTCTGAATTTCTAATATTATTTAAATGGCAGTTTACCTTGTGAATCTCAAATTACAGAAACTTTTTTCTGCTCCCCAAGCATTTCAGTTCGCAAACTTGCCCGCTTCTGTTGATCCTTAACCAAGTCCAGCTTATACATGGGGATTAAACATGAGGCAAGCTTCTGGCTTTCGAGGATGGACAGAAACCGCTGCTTCGATCGGACGTCCTTTGAGTGCGTGTCAGAACTTCGCGGTAGACAAAGTTCTTGCTATCCTTTGAGCGCCTTTGGCACTGGCTTTCCTCAATGCACAGAACCGTGGGAATCAAGTTGCCCAAGTGCATGTCTATTTCGCACTGGAGTATGCCCAGGGACGTTGCTACAGACTTCATGACGTAGACATACTCTGGCAGGTAGTGCACTCCGGACTTCTGAAGCTTTTCCAAGTCCGCAGATTCGATCACCTTGTTGAACTTGCCATCATCCGCGTCGAGCAGCCGCACAATCTGAAAAGAAATATAATGATTCGAAAAAAGATCACGCTGCCTCGCCACATCACTGCTCAGCACGACTCCCCGTGTCGATACCCTACGCTTGTAGCGCCGACCCGCGCGGCCTACCGAGTAAGGTTTGCGGTGCCGATTTTTCCGTTACGAGCTCCTCGATATAATGCATCGAGATACTTTCCACATTCTGTAGAGCGTTATGTATCCTGTGGCTGTTATTACTGCCAGCTAATCGATATTCGTGAAAAGCTCCAAAGTTTCTTCTGAAGATTATGTTGAAATCCCTGCCAACCTTTTTAGACAAGAGAGATGAGAATGTTGTTTGGGAAAGATCTGAGACTAAATGAATCCTCGAGACTCTCTATAGATCGGCAGTAATTCATCCAAGACTTTTTCTTGCCTGATTTGATAGACGTCCTAGGCAGTCTTTCTAATAATACTTATGCTTCTAACAGATGTTGAAGATTTCCCAAGTTAGCTTTCTGATGTTTGTCAGACCCTCGTTCCATTACGAAGGATTAGATTTCTTGGCATATTTTACTGAACACGAGACTCTATTGGCAGCTCACACAACTTTTCCGAAGGTCTCTAACTTTTATCCATCAATTGTATTGATGTTAATATTGCGTGTTTTTAAAATTCATGCTCTAAATGCCAGAGTAAATACCCTCCCTCCATTTTTTTTAATTCCTGAAAGGATGGTGCACTCGTATTGCCTTTATTAGACAGACAGAGAGATATTGTTGTCGATAATGAAGTCATAAAAAGATTCATCATTCGTTGCTCCTTCCAAAGAATGTTTTGCATTGGCATCGCATACTATTAACAAAATAAGGACCGGACCGGTCCAACTGAAACTAACGTTGTGGACCGGGCACGCCTATTAGCGTCCTAGCCAAAACCAGCGTTTACGGTCACTATCGCCAATATAATTACTTAGCAATATTTTTGTAATCATTTTCTTAATGATATAATTATGTAGTATCCAATTATTGCGTTTACGACACTAGTTGACGGCGCCGGACGATAACGCTAGTTTTGATTCGAAAGCTAATTAGTGGTGCCGGTCCGTTATGTTAGCTTCGGTAGGACGCCAATTGGCGAACCCGATCCTTCAAGTATTAAGATGGTAGCCCTCTCCTGTGATACATGAGAAATTAATTGTTGTAGCTCCTCAGGCGCTGCTGATCGGTCATGGGCTAAATAGGCAGATGAGACATAAAGACTCTTCCTCTGTGCAACCTCCAGTTGAACTACTATACAATCTCTAAAGCTAAGATCAGGACACAAAAATCGCAAACGTAGACCTACCGATTCTTCTTCTTCTTAGCACTACACCCCCTCTCGGGCCTTCGCTTCTTGCCAATAGCGCCTCCAACTATCTCGGTCCATTGACTGCGTCCTCCAATTTCGAAATCCAAGCAGCGATGAACTATCTTCGTTGACCGAGTCAGACCAGCGTTTCCTGGGTTTCCCAACTGATCTCCGGCCTCAGTTCTCCCAACGAATACCTTTTTGGCTATCCGTTGTTCGTCCATACGATTCATGTGGCCTGCCCATTGCAGCTTCCGCAGTCTTACACTCGTTGAGACCTCCGGTTCCTCAAAAATTTCATACAGCTCATGATTGTATCGAATTTGCCATTGGTCCCCGTCTAGCTTTGCTTCGATTATTCACCTCAGGACCCGTCCCTCAATTTCTTCAATATATTTGCGGAAGCTTGGGTTAGGGTCCATGTTTCTCACCTATAACATAACACAGGCCGTATCACAGATTTGTGTACTTGGAATTTTGTTTTCCTGGATCTGCAGCTGGTCTTCAAGATCGTCAATACTGAATAAAATATTTTATTTGCGAGCTGTATTCTTCGGCGTATTTCGTCTCTTTCATTACTGGTTCTCGTTATTTTGGCGCCTAGGTAAACAAATTCGCCAACATTTCCGATACAGTACTCGTCAAGTGTGATATTTTGTGTATTTGGGGTATTTTTCCTCGACTGGTTTTGCTTCGCTGTTGAAATTCAGGAAAAATTCGTTGGCAGTTGTTAATGACCGTGAGAAAATGTTTATGTCGTCCGCATAGGCTACTACTTGGCTCGAGTTCTATAGTAATGTTCCTCGCGTATCGACAAGTAGCTTCCGTATGACGTACTCCAGAGCCAAACTGAATAGCAAAGGGGCCAGCCTATCTCCCTGCTTTAGTTCCATATTTGTGTCAAAGGCATCGGTGGGTTGGTTATTGATGCGGACTTGGGAGACAGTCGACGTCATTGTCATTTTAGTAAGACGGACTTATTTGGCTGGGATGCCAAAAACCAAGCATTATTTGGTACAGTACGGTACGATCAATACTGTCGTATGCTTGCTTAAAGTCAACGAAAATTTGGTGTACGTCTATGTTGAACTCCCAGCACTTTTCAAGTACCTGCTTGATTGTCAACAACTGGTCTATCGTTGATATACCTGCTCTAAAACCACCTTGATACTGCAATAATACTGATGGCGTATGATCCGATTTTATTTTCTAAGATCTTTGAAAATATTTTTTACACCGTACAAAGTAGTAATATGCCTTTATAATTTTCGCACTGTGGCTTGTCACCTTTTTTGTGGATAGGGAATATAATTGATTGGCTCCACTCTTTCGGCATATGTTCTTGTTGCCAAATGTGCTGAATGACTTTGTGAGTAGCTTTATGAACACTACTGCCACCATATTTGATGAGCTCCACTGGAATCTTATCGATACACGCGCTTTATTATTCTTTTGGGGTTTGATGGCGGAACAACCTTCATCCAGAGTTGGTGAGGCCAATGAACGCTCTCCGTAGACATCTATAGGCTCCGATGTTCTGGAGGTGTGCGGAGGATTAAGGAGGTTCTAGAAATATGATGCCCATCTTTCCTTAATCTTGGTTTCATCAGCGATGAAATTGCCGATGTCATCACGACAGAGCGTGGTTTTTGGCTGATAACCACGTTTCAGGCCTTTCACTACTTTGTATGCTTGTCTTGTGTTATTGCTCGCTAAACTTACATCTATACTTCTCAATTGGTCGTCATAGTATTTTCTCCTCTTAATCCTAATTATCTTATTCGCTACTCTTCTGAGATTTTCATAGTGTTCTCTCTTCGTCCTAGTTTTTCCTATCTACGTATTCTTTGTACGCCTGATTCTTTTTGTCTAACGCATTCTGGCACTCATTCCTCTTGCGCCGGGCTTGATGTCCGATCGTCTGTTCTGCCACGGTCCTAAAAGCCGCTTTCACTTCCATCCAGAGCTCGTTACTCGTCTTTAACGAAGCGTCTGATGAGATGGGAGCCAGCTGGTTGTCGAGGGTCTGCGTGAATTTTTTAGCCACAGACGCCGTTTGGAGCCTTTCGATGTCAAATTTTTGTAGCGGGTTGGTCTTCGCTGAATATGCCTTTGACAGATGACATCGATAGGTGAATTTGATCAGGTAATGATCTGAGTTACAATTGGCTCCTCGGTAGGTACGGACGTCAAGTATGCTCGAGGCCCAACGTTGTTGGATCAGAACATGATTGATCTGGTTTTGTGTGTTGCCATCCGGTGATACCCCAGTCATTTTATAAATGTGTCGATGTGGGAAACAAGTCGAACGTATGACTAGGTTTCTGCTACATGCAAAGTCAATCAGGCGCTGTTCGTTGTCATTTCTTTCATCGTGGAGGCTATATCCTCCAGTCGTTCCCTGATGATATAGCTCATTGCTAACCTTAGCGTTGAAATCACCCAGAACTATTTTTGTGTCGTTTGTAGGCAATGAGTCGACCAGTCTTTCCAGGTGATTGTAGAACGTTTCCTTCGTTTCTTCGTCCTTTTCTTCGGTCGGGACGTGAACATTTATCAGCCATATCAATTTAAAATACTGGCAGTCCAGGAAACCAATTGGACTGGAAACGACATTCAAGACATGAGATCGCAATATTAAAAAGTGGGAAGCCTACTGGAAAACGAGAATTCGGAATGGCCTTCATTGTGGATAGGGAGTTTTGCATAATTACTTTAACCGTTTATGCTGTTGGATAATATTTAAGGGTTAAATCTTTTGCAACAACCCATAAATTGTTGGCATTTTTTTCGGCGCGACACAAACTTTTAAAAAAATTTAACAACCCTTTCGCTACTTGATTTTCTTCTGTATAACCCTCTTCTGATATATCTGAAAGGAAAACTTAAATTTTAGCACGCTGGCGTTAGACGGCTTGATTCACTGTTGGTCTCAATATAATGACCACATGTGTTTTCCGTTCTGCATGGGAGAAGATGAAATATATTGAAGGAGGATATTGTATAGAAAAATATTTCATATCATTTGGGCATTTGTAAATTACCCAATATATCGATAAGAAAGTAGTCCGGTTCATATTTAAACGACTTCCTAATTCTAGAGAACTTCCTCGTATAAAACAAAATATCGAAATTTTCCACAAAGTGATTCACATATTATCTAGACAAACTCGTGATACCACTCTAAAAATGTGTTGCAAAATACACCGGTTATATTAGCAACAATTTCCTCATGAAACCACTTAATATGGATATGAACTTCTTACGCTGTCAACATATTCCCCATCTTGGGATGCTGTTAAAAGTATCACAAGCGACGCTAATTAAAGCATTCAACGATTTAACATTTTCAATTGAATAGAATTACCCTCAAAGTGTTTTGTGTATAAATTCTCAACATTGATTCCGTTGATATTCGCGTGCAATGAAGTGATTAGCGACCGAATCAATGTACGTAGTCTTATGACGAAACACGACAGAATAGTTGGTTGATATCGTTAACTGACACAGAATTGATATGGTTACTTGCCGGCACTTGTTGGGATGCCGATTGCAACTGTGTTATATTATTATGGAAAATTTACCAATGTATTTAATTGTCATGTGTAGCGTTGCTAATGAATGAGTTCATAAGGTGGAAATTAAGTAGCACCGTCACAAAGAAATAGAAAGCATGGACACAGCAGGAATAAATAAAGGCGACATGAAACGACTTTGATCGCCTTTGATGTGATAACATTTTTACACTGGTCATGTGATTTTAAATTAGGCAGTTGGTAGACGTTTGATAAATAATGCATTGAAAAAGAGGTCAGACTCTGATTAGAACTTTTTGATTCTATTTAATTTTAGTTGGTTTGGTGTTATTTTACATTTGAACTGCATGTAGAGTATCTTCCTATAAACAAACAGGTAAGACAAAAAAACGTTTAGAAAAAAAATAAAAACCTACTTCGAAATGCCCCAAAACAGGGTGAAAAAAATTTCAAGGAATCGATGCCAAATCAGTTCGCCCCCATTTATTCATGTTGTTGAACATACTGCAAATTATTGTGTTCAAACGGGGAAATTGATTTGTTTCCAATTCCAAGAAATTTATTACACCCATTTTAGGGCATTTCAAAGTCGGTTTTAATTATTATTTTTTTCCTAAACATTTTTATTTCACGCTTTTTAGAGACTGTATATCTATAAGAAATCTATATCTATAAGAAAGTTTTCTAATCCAAATCATCATTGTCTATCCAAGACGGATGTGGATAAAGATATGCATTCAAAGAGTTCTGCCAAAGATTATTTTCATCATTTTAAAATTCATCCAATGAACCCACCCTTTTTCCTAAAGAACAGATAATGATAATAATAATCTATAATAACTTATTAGGAGATCTGAATTATGAATTATCAGGAGATCTGAATCTACGTTCATTTCTACCATAGCAAAATTAATTTAGCATAAGTGAATCAATGGTTGCATTTTTTTATGTATCTACATTTTCTGAAGGAGAAATTTGAGTAAAATAGCTTATTTCAATCTCAAATAACACAAAAAATTTATGAGAATACGTTAAGGCCCAGTTTTTCAACAGAGGTATCTTCTGTTATGTTCTCGTTGCACCACTTTTCCGTTCTTAGGCAAATCTGTCCACTGCGGTAGTTCGGATATGCAACTTCAATAATTGTAACCCACACATGCGTCGTTGTTATGCAAAGATATCGCCAAGTAAAAAAAGGCCTTTTAACCGTAAGTCTCGTTTATGTTTATTCGATACCCATTGTCTTCGTAAAAGCTTTAATGAAATTTATAGTTTAATGGAAACTTTACTATACATTTTCGTGATCATCTTCAAAGTTATGATTAGTTATACAAAGAACAGTATCGTCTTTTAAGGACGCGGTTTTCATATGTCTCTAGTATGGGAATCACTTATTTTAACTTCCCAGGCCAATTATTTTAAAAAATATCTAGAATGTAAAGAACCAATTTACAAATGACGATTAACTATAATTTTCAGTCATTCAATCCTTATTATTTTTTGGGGGGAATTAGCAAATCTTACATATGACATCTTCATCTAGGGATGTAAGAAGGATCTTTTCTTCTTTGTAGCACTACAGTCTCTCTCGGGCTTACGCCTCCTGCAATAAGCGTCTTCAACTGTCTGGGTCTATCGACCGTGTCTTCAAATTTCGAAGTCCGAGCACCGATGAACTGTCTTCGTCGACCATGTCAGACCAGCGTTTCCTCGGTTTCCCCGCTAGTCTCCGGCCTTCAGTTCTCCCAACCTATACCTCTTTGGGTATCCGTTGTTCGTCCATACGATTCATGCGGCCAGCCCATTGCAGCTTCCGCAATTTTACAATCGTTGAGACCTCTGGCTCGTCAAAAATTTCATACAGCTCAGGGTTGTATCGAATTCGCCATTGCTCCCCGTCTAGCTTCGCACCGATATATTTGAGGTACTTTTCCTGGACTGCGTCACAAGCTTTGTTATATCCTCATTGATTTGTAGCCCTACTGGTTTTGCTTCGCTGTCGAGTTTCAGGAAAAGTTCGTGGGCAGTTGGCAACGACCGTGATATAATATTGATGTCGTCCGCATAGGCTACCCCTTGGCTCGACTTGTATAATAACGTACCTCTTGCATCAAAAGATAGCTTTCTTATGACATATTCCCGAACCAAATTGAATAACAATGGGGCCAGCCTATCTCCCTGCTTTAGTCCAATATTTGTGTCAAAGGCGTCGGTGAATTCGTTATTAATGCAGACTTGAGAGCTTGTCGATGTCATTGTTATCTTGGTAAGACGAACTAATTTGGATGGAGTACCAAAGAAAAGCACTAAATAGTATAATCGAGCAGTCACCTAAGCAAACTGCCCGAAAACCGGCTTAACACTGTTCCGAAATTTCCATTGCAGCTTTGAAAAATTCAATTACTCAAAGTTAAATTTTTGTAAATTATAAAATTTAATAGAAAAAAATTTTTTTTATTATAAATATAATTATTATTATTTTTCTTATATATTAAACGTAAATTTTCTCTGCATTGACATTCTTCATGAGATTTATCTTTAATTATAATTTAAACTTTCCTATATATTATTATTTTTTTTTATTAACTTAACTCAAATCTGCAATTGAAAATTCTAACATGAGACCACTGCTATAATGCATCCTATTCATGTATTGCATTGCCAAATGCAATCTAACTTGGCTGAACTAGAAGCTCGTCTCAATTTACCGTTGCAACATATAGGAGTAGTCGACGGAGAACGAAATGGCCGTCGAGGCGTGAAGTGGTGGGCAGAGAAATGTGGTTGTGATTTGTGTATGTCCCATCAAATAATAAATGAAATTACAATTTTAGAAATAAAATCTAAATAAATTCTCAAAATGTCATTTCGGAGTAGCGGGAGTGATTGAGTGATTCTCCCCGCATACATTTGCGTACATATCAAATGAAAATTCACGCGAGAAAAATTAAATTCCGAGGAATATTTGCATATTTAATTTCTGCTAGTGTTTGAGTTTATTTATTCGTGTCATCAACATAAGAAACGATTTTATACGATCGACAGTGAGATCATTCATGTTCTATTGCACAATTGACGAAGTTTAATCCGTGAAGTAAAAAGTGAAGTCATTGGACCGATGGTCAATAGTGCGTGGATTAAGCTGAGAGCCGTCAATTGCCTGTGAATTATTATCATTGCATTGGCTCTAGTTGATGCAGCATCTGCGTGGATGTACGCACTGTCGTCGTCTATAAATACGTCCGAGACAACGAAATTACGCCCAAAACTGTCCACGTGGTTCAAAACTATGCTACGAAAAATTAGATCTCGGGTATAAATTCTATTTACCATTCGAAAATTCATTATGCAAAGACTACATTACGGAGAAATTGTTCCACATCCTTGATCGCAATATTGTTCCTGTTGTGTATGGAAGAGCTAATTATTCCAAATTCCTTCCACCACTCTCCTATATAAACGTTGCAGATTTCAAAACGGTCAAAGATTTAACTAATTATTTGAAATTTCTTGATGAAAATTCAAAAGAATACCGGAAGTATTTTTGGGCGAAAAAGTATTACAAGAAAATTGGTAAAATTGGTCCTTCGCGACGTGAAAAAGTACAATTCTATAAATATATACAGAAGTGGTGGTGTGTCGTAAGAATAACAGAATATTAAACTTCTTTCAAGAGGTGACAACCTTTGCCGCGGATCGTCAATACGCAGCCCAACTGATCATATCGGTTCAAGAATGCCCAGAATGTTAATTAGTGATAACAATGTGAATGATGCAGAGAATTCCTGTCAGTGAAGTAACCGCCCGGTTTTCGTCAGTGTTCGCAATTTTAAAACAGACCTGAAAACTTATCAAAGAGAAATGTCAGTTTCCGTCTGTTCAAGTTCACCAGCAATATTCGGTGTCGCATGGGAAAATATCGCAAAACAATGTCCCTGATAGTAGTGCTCTGCAGTCGAATTGCACTAAAGTGTTCGTTCAACGGGATTGGACATTCGAGATAACGAAAGACTGGCAATAAACGAGAATTTAGTCTAAGTCACGCCACACATTTTCTAATTTTCATTATTCTTCATCTTAAGATAAAGTTATTCGCCCAATTAAGTGAGTTGTCTGTAAAGTGTTTTTAAGAGATGTGATAGGGTTTGGTTAAGAATCAATGATTTTTATCAGTTTGTGGGTTCTTTCGATCAAGACTTTCCGTTAATTTTTCTGAGTGCATAATATGTTAAAGTCTTCAGTGATTCCAATCCACCGTATCTGTACCATCAAAACAATTAACAATCCATGTTATCCAGGCCCGAACACCTATTAGTCATTTCTTATCGTTTTTAAAGATTTTAATTTTCTTTTCTTTTTTTTTTTGTTGCATTTTAAAACGATCGCGGATTCTATTTTTTCCTTCTGTCTTGCAATTGAGCGAACCCATGAATATGAATTCCGCCAAATATTGGGTATCTTTTATTTGATTGGAACGTATATGAAGAGAATATATGAAATATAGTAAGCTTGGCTCCATGTTAAATGTGTAAATTAGAATTAACAAGGAAAATATTAAAAAAAGAAAAAAAGCGGATTAAATTACTAGAATCGAATGACATTTTTAAGTGCGATTGGAAAATAAATGTTGTTTTTACAAGTAGCAAATAAACGAAATACTAATGGACTATACTGAGCTAGCCATCGGGCGAGCTCATCCCTTTTGATGCGTCACAGGGGCCCTCGCAGGGTAGAGTGGCCTTCCGCTCGCGTCCCCTTTTATGGCATAGTGTTATGTCATTCCATCACATAATACTTTAACATAAATTAGCCACGTTTATATTTTTCATTAAAGAGAAAAATTCATACAGATTACTTTTCACTTAAATGGGAAATATATGGCCACGTTTGCATTGGATCTTGATCCGGTTTGGAGGATGCGAGGGGGACCGCTTCTACCTGGATGCCCCACTCTTATTTGGGGACCATAAGTATAGTCGGTGATGACGAAGTCCACTCAAGTCCGTCTGTTTTCTCCCGGCCCAATTTGTTACTAGATATAAGCAATTTCCACCCTTAGCAGGTTACCTCGGCCTCGACACCAGTCGATCAATTCGTGAATGCGAAATTTTTTTGCAGTGGGTCCTTGTGCTGGGGAAAAGAACCCGCCCCAAGACACCGCAATTCTAGCCTGCCAGCGCATTCACGCGTCCTCAGATAAGGCCAATCTCGGCGAAATCCACCATCCTCTTTCCCGAGGCAGCAGACCATCACTGAAGTCCTTCACGGTCATTTAATCTACTCAAAATTCACTACAATTATTTGGTACAGTACGTTACGATCAATACTATCCTACGCTTGCTTAAAGCCAACGAAAATTTAGGAATGTCTATGCTGACCTCCCAACATTTCTCAAGTACCTGATTGACTGTAAACATTTGATCTATCATCGATCTACCTGCTGCAGGGAAATTTGCCGAAAGCAAATCCAACATTTTGACAAAAACAGGATTCAATTCTCTATGCTTGTTCAAAAATAACTGGTAATTTCACGCGAAATTTGGAAAAATGCTATTGTCCTGCCATTTTCGCCATATGTTACTGCTAATATCTGCAAAACTTATAGTTGAATAACCACCAAAATCTAATATCATCAATGGCGCGACAGCCTAATCCAGGATTAATTTTCTCCAATCATCACGGTTCCGCGACCTTGTCCGCCAGTTGTTTACTCCCAACAAGGATCTGCTGTCAGCTTCCATTGTGTCTTCCCATCGAGCCCTCGGTCTTCCTCCTGGACGTCTACCTTCTGCTCTACCCGTCAATGTTCTTTTGGGTAGCCAGTATTCTTCAATTATTTCTACATGGCGTAACTTTACGCAAGAGGGAACAGATGGATTGTCAAATAGTTCATGCAACTCATTGTTGTAACGTAGTCTCCACTCTGTTCCTTGTTTCTCTGGGCCGTAGATTTTCCGGAGCACTTTGCGTTCAACTATGTCCACTGCCTTTTCGGATACGCTCATCAGGGTCCATGTTTCACTTCCATATAACATCACAGGTTTGACTAGTGTTTTGTAAATGCGGAGCTTATTTTCCCTGTGCACAACTTTAGACCTTAGAATGGAAAGTACGAAACAATAGGCTTTATTTGCAGCGTTTATGCTCCTCTTCTATTCAGGTTGGCTCGAAGGTAAATAAAGTTATCCACAATTGCAAGGTTATAGTCGTCTACGGTCAGGCTTTGTCGAACTGGATTTTTTTTTTCCTCGTTTGAGTCATGAATTTAGTTTTAGTTTCATTAACTCGTAGGCCAATTCAGCTTGCGTCAGATTCAAGACTCAGAAATGCTCCTTTTGCACCTATTGTAAGATTGAACGTGCCCTAATATTGACGTCATCAGCATATGCTACGAATTGTGTGGACTAGTAGCCCAGTCATATTAGGTAAAAAAAAGGGGTCAACCTCGGAATGAAAGATAATAAGCTGCAAATTGGTATGAACCTTTGTTTTGTCATTCTAAATGTTGTCTCAAAAGTCACAATCGTTATCGTGTCCGCGTCTCAAGATATTCAAGGTCAAAGGTCACAAAAATCGGTTTTTCGCGAATATCTGGCTTCCTATCGGTTAAATGAGATTTGCATTTATTATAAAAGTTGTAGGCTATAAAATTCCCTACAACTTTTGTTTAAACTTTTTTTTCATACGACCAACCGTTTTGAAGGTAGAGCGCGAAGAGTGCACATCGTACAGTCATATACGGCCTAATGCAAGGTCAAGCGTGAGTTATGGTTATCAGTACGTTATAAAGTCAATTATTTACTTGGAAATTATAATTATTAAACAATGCCTATTATTTATGTACTAACTATTAATTATTTATATTTAATTAAAGTAAGTAACTTGATTTGCAACGGTACAATTTCAAACTAACGAATAATCTTGACTCATACAAAGTGGAGAGAGTGGCCTTGAATACTATAGAACATCTGTCCCGGCAATGAATAGAAAAGGGCATAGGGTAGGGACAAGTATTTCCAGGTATATAAGTACTGAGAAATTTACGCGTTTTAAAGAAAAGATATATAATGTCGTGTTAACTTAAAATAAAACTAAAATATATAATCCAGAATTAATAATATTTTATACTTAAATAGTTAAATATGAATAATTATATATAAATAATCAAGTTACTTACTTTAATTAAATATAAATAATTAATAGTTAGTACATAAATAATATATATAATTATTCATATTTAACTATTTAAGTATAAAATATTATTAATTCTGGATTATATATTTTAGTTTTATTTTAAGTTAACACGACATTATATATCTTTTCTTTAAAACGCGTAAATTTCTCAGTACTTATATACCTGGAAATACTTGTCCCTACCCTATGCCCTTTTCTATTCATTGCCGGGACAGATGTTCTATAGTATTCAAGGCCACTCTCTCCACTTTGTATGAGTCAAGATTATTCGTTAGTTTGAAATTGTACCGTTGCAAATCAAGTTACTTACTTTAATTAAATATAAATAATTAATAGTTAGTACATAAATAATAGGCATTGTTTAATAATTATAATTTCCAAGTAAATAATTGACTTTATAACGTACTGATAACCATAACTCACGCTTGACCTTGCATTAGGCCGTATATGACTGTACGATGTGCACTCTTCGCGCTCTACCTTCAAAACGGTTGGTCGTATGAAAAAAAAGTTTAAACAAAAGTTGTAGGGAATTTTATAGCCTACAACTTTTATAATAAATGCAAATCTCATTTAACCGATAGGAAGCCAGATATTCGCGAAAAACCGATTTTTGTGACCTTTGACCTTGAATATATTGAGACGCGGACACGATAACGATTGTGACTTTTGAGACAACATTTAGAATGACAAAACAAAGGTTCATACCAATTTGCAGCTTATTATCTTTCATTCCGAGGTGAAAGCCCTAATATGACTGGGCTATAGAACATTAGTGTACCCGAGGTTTCAGCTGATATCTTCTTGAAGATGTGTTCCAGCGCAATGTTAAAGAGCATTGGGGCAAGTCCATCCCCTTATTTTAAGCCTGATTCCGTTATAAAGCTGTCCGTTAGTTTATCTTGATCTGGGACTCTGTGTTGAGCATCGTGACCTTGACCATGCGGGCTAGTTTTGTTCGGACGGCAAAGTTAAGCATTATTTTGTACAACGCATTTCCGTCGACACTGTCATATGCTTGCTTGAAGTCTACAAACCGTTGGCGCACATCGATGTTATATTCTCAGAACTTTTCGAGCACCTGCTTTACTGACTATATTTGGTCTTTTGTAGACTGTCCATTTTGATTTTCTTTCTATGATTTTGGAGATCACTTTATAAGACGTGCACAGTAGAGCAATGCCTCTATAATTTCCACACCTTAATTTGTCCCCCTTTTTATATACAGGACATATTATGCTTTTCCGCCAGTCCTCTGGTAACTGCTCCTCTGACTATTTTCTGCATAGTAGATGGGGACCCCCGCTCTGGAGCAGTTCTGCTGGTATTCCATCTATTCCAGGAGCCTTATTTTTTCTAAGGTCCCGTACTCCTACCTTTTGTTCGTCTCTGATTGGTGGTGCGACTGGGACCTGTTGCCCTGCTTCTGGAATGTTCACAGCTTCAGTCTTTTTGGCGACGCTGTGAATAGCTTCTGGAAATATTGCAACCATCTGTTTTTAATATCGACTGGGTAGGCTATGATTGCTCCTTGCGCACTTTTGCAAAGACTTGTTTGTGGATTGAAGTCGTCTCTCAGTTGTTTGCTAGAGGCATACGCCGGTATGACTTCATATAGGGTCATATTTCCGTTTATCTGTTGAATCTTGGTGTTGATGGTCAGTCGGTTCTTTCTTCGGCATATTTTTTTTAGCTTGACGTCAAAGGCTTTTATATTGTTTGTCTTTGGCCGGAGTTGGTCACTGGATGTATTCTTTGTGCGCCTGGCTCCTTGTTAGGGTTTTGTAAAATAATTTTACAAAACTCTACTAAAATCGCATCTTGTCTGTCCGTGCGTATGTCACAGAAATATTTCTTGCAAACGATATAAGCTAGAAACATGAAATTTTGTATTTCAAAAACCAACTACAAAAAAATTGTATAAAAGTATTTAAGGTTGGTCTACCCATACAGGGGAGTGGCTCCTGGAAAAAAAATTGTATCAAAGGCAGCCGATATGGATATCAAATGAAAGATCTTGATGAGAGCTTTTCAAAACAGGTCTTAAAATGACATTTCTTTTCTTCGAGGGGCTCACAGGAAGGGGAAATACACAAAAAATGGTGTCACCCCACTCGTGATTAAAAAAAAAAATTATGGCGGCAGGTGTTTATGAATACAACAACAAATAAAAATAACTCAGAAGTTAGAATTCGTTCAACTTTGTTAATAATAGCGAAATCCGATATTTAAGTGGTCTTATAAAAGATTCTAAAACACATAAATTTGATGAAAATCGAATCATATTCACGGAAGTTATAGCCACTGAAAATTTCGCCAATTCCAACAACAATAACACACGATTTTGGTATTTTATGGACCCTCCATTGAATCAGACACTGCAGTTTTGATTTCATCTTCTTAAAATTTTCAGATAAGATCGATATCATAAATATTTTTGCAATTTCATGATTTGGGAGATTTCTGTTAGTTTGCAACAAAATGGCAATCGTTGGAAATGGAGAAACAATGGATCTTCTTATAAACGTGCACATGCCTTTGATATGTTTCTTGACTTTATTCGTTGCTGATGACTGCATTTCGTAAGTTGAGTACAAAACCCTTCTGACATGAACGTAGGTCTGTCTACCCAACTTTTTTTAATCGCTTCCTTGCATTCTTCGTCGTACCTACTTTACTTTGGCTGGTGTCCCAGGACTTCCTCGGCTGCGTCTTCCACATGGTTCTGATGTAATCATTACTTCCTCCCGCCTGCGGGAATATGTTGATGCGATTCTCCAGCACTGACATGTATGTGGACGTTACTGAGCTATCATTTAACCTGTGTATCTGGTACCTTCGAGTAACTAATGCTCCTTGTTTACAATTCTTGGAGATGCAACATCGGAACTTGACCCTTATAAGGTAGTGGTCCGAATCACAGACAGCACCGCGGAACGAGCGCGTGGCAAGAATGCTGGTGGCCGCTCGTTTTTGTATGAGGAACATCGTCGATCTGGTTGATTCTGCGACCTCCTGGGGATGCCCACGTTCTCTTATGGATGTCTCGATGTGGGAAGCGAAAATCTAATATATTATGATACAATATGTTGCCTTTTATATGCAACTTCAATAACTGGAATTCAACCACATATCGATGCCTTGTGAAGAGAAATCGTTGCCAACGTCAGAAAATTGTATTTTAATTAACGGATTTCGTCCTTTACGGTTAATCGATTTAAATGCCCTTCAGATAGAATCCAATGATAAGTTTGCTCAGTAGTTTGGCGAAAACAGAATCCTATCCTCTATCCGCACTAAAAAGTTAGATGTGAATATACATAAAAAAGTAAAAAAATACATCCGGATGAAACTGATAACCTTCTTTCCTATGGAAGTCAGTTAAAAAATTATTGCAGCTGGAAATTCAATACAGATAAATTGACTAAGATTGAGATAAACTTTAAACTATAATAATAATTTTATTTTTTTATTTATCTCAAGAAAAAAGGGATCACCGAAATGATAAATTAAATATTAATAATAATTAATTGCATTCATCGGAAATTAGCTGTCGCATTTATTAATGACGTGAAATTAGAGAACCGCAATTGAAGCATATAATATATTACTAAGTAAGCAATAATGAATAAAATTGAATAATATTAGCGATTACAATTGTATGCAATTTCAGAAAACATGAGCGGAACAAATTCACAATATAAAATCAGCTTTCAAAGCTTTATTTTCCCTGCTTACATACTCGCAAAACACTGAACATTTTGATTAGCACATCAAAATTGGCATTTTTCAGCACTTCCCATGTAAACAGTGTATGTAGCTTTTCATGGTAATTTAAATATTTGAATTAATAAACAAATCCAATAATATTTCTAACAACAACGAATATGTAAGCAAACGGCTGCAGAGTACTTATCGCCGAATAAATTTGAATATATGGTGTAGAATATTTTTAGACATAAATTAAATATTGGAATTTCAAAAATCTCCGTGAAATCAGCGAATAAAAATGTTACTGCACAAGTAGAAGGATAGAACAAAATATTTTAAAGACCTTGCATAGCTCAAATTAAAATGAAAATGGAATAAAATCGAAAACTTGTAAACATTATTGACGGATGTTTAATTAATAGCCTCCACTTTTACGAAAATAACTTATCAAAAAATTATTCGTTACTTCGGTGTTTTTGCGTCATTAAAATGTTTTTCCAAAAACTATCAGAAAAGAAAACAAGCTTAAAAGCGCATGTTGCGGCTCTACTCGCTGGACGCACCGTTGAACAAGCGCATCTTAGGTTCGGTATGCTAATGCTGACTGTTCGACTGCTCGTGCGATCAGTCTACTACTGGAAAAAGCCGAAGTGGACATCCTGATAAAAAAGGGAATCCCTAGAGTAAGGATGATCAGCATTGGAGACATCGAATCGGAGCCAGCGGTGAAATACCTGGCACTACTGATCGACCCGAAGATGAGTTTCTCTGAGCAAATAAGGGGAACGGCTGAGAAGATTGCTTCGGGCGTATCGAATCTGAGTCGACATATGGCCAACGTAGGGGGACCCGACCCATCAAGACGATGCCTCTCCATGAGTTTTGTAGGGTTAGTGCTACTGTACGGAGCCGTAAGGAGTTCTACCGAAAATGCTTGGCACAGGTACAAAGAAGAAGAGGAGCACTGAGGATTGCATCTTCATATCCGGCAGTCTCTGTTTCGGCGGTGAGAGTAATTGTGGGCGTGATGCTTATCGCCCTCCTGGCTAAAGAACGCTGTGCTGTTTACGTACGTCGAAGTGAGGGAGGCGGTTGCCCGCTAGGAGAAACAGCATTCTCTCAACGGTTGGCAGCAGTCTTGGGTGAATTGCACGAATGGAAGGCAAACTACGCGGCTAAATCGAAGGCATGGTGAGGCTCACTTCTATCTGACCCAGCTTCTGAGCGGGCATGAGTGTTTTCAGTCTTACCTGCACAAGACTTGTAAGTCACGGTCCTTCGACAGTATATTTTGCCTAGGAGAGGAAGACGACGCTTGCCGCATATTTTTTCGTGCAAAAAATATGACAGGCTGCGACAGAACCCTTACAGGGAGACAGGAGAGCTCACCCCGGATAGTATTGTCGCGGTGCTGCTTGGATCGGTTGACAAATGGAACCGTGTGGCAGTTCTAACACTGCAGCCGGTGACGTCGGGGCTGGGGGATCGCTTGTTTGGCAATTCATCTTCCTCCATCCCCTCCCGCTGAAAGACGGATCCCCCGCTTGAAGGCACCTCACGGCATAGCAAAATGAGAGCTGGCCCAAAGAAATGGGTCAAACGGATTCTGGCTAGATTCTCAGGTTGACAGAGGAGGTATTTAATGGGTAGTCCAGTCACTTCCAGTATGCGTGCTCCACACGCAGTACGTAAATGGCATTTAACCTCCCAACCACGAAAAAAATATCTACATAGCCCAAAGAATTTGAATTCTGTTCCTATACATTTTAATCCAAGTTCTTTTGAAACCACATTAATAAAAATCTTTATATGTACCCATCAGTTCACAAAAACAAAAGCAAACTCCGCTTGTGCAGCAGCTCCCAAGCTCAGACCTCGGCTGCGGCATCGAGCTTGAGCTTCTGATGCTGCTGTCGGACTATCAGCCCACCAATTATGACGGGTTATAATTGAAAAATGAGGTAATAATCGCATGATTGAGCATGATATTGACCACATCATCTTGAATTCCGTTACAATCATGAGATACCCTGACAATAAATCTCAACGCCAAAGTTCGTATTTGGACCGTTGTGCGAGAGATTATCACTATTATTATGTAGAATGTTTGTGAAAAATAAGTAAAACAAATAATAAGAGCAAAATGTCAACATAAAGTCAAAAGTGATTGACTGATTAATGTCGAATGCTGTGAAAGCATCGAAACTTTGCTCGGCAGGGTTTTTCGCGGTTTCTTCTCGCTAAAATACTGTACCATGAGGCTCCTTAGTCCTTTTTTCAGTTTCTTTGTATCTTATCTTCAGCCTAACAGATATATTGTGTTTTCAGGAAGTCATAGATGTGTCGATGGATCAATTTACATCGATTTTGGGAATAACTTGAACATTATAAACCAATTCATATTTTACAACAATACCTTTCATATAATATATCACAGGGTATACTTTGCAAAACTTTTTTTCATCCCCTTCTCCCTCCGCGAAAAGTACACCAATATTTAAAACCCATTTATTTAACTTACACATACATTTTTTGGTTATAGGAGTACATACGTATACCAAATATGAATATAACCAGTGCAGTAGGTTCAGAGCAAAGTTGTTGTGACAGACGGATAGACAATAACACGAGTGATACTATGAGGGTTCCATTTTTCATTTGCATGTACGGAACCCTAATAAAAACCAATATATGTGAAGGTTGCTTACTGTTATGCCGGAAAAAAAAATAACTAAAAAATTTCATTAAAAATAACTGTTTTCGATAGTTTCCAGCTTTTTGATGAAGTCCATTGGTCCATCATCGGCGATTCACTTCTTCGAACACTTCTGGCAAACAAAAGGTGTACCATACAGGGTTGTATATCAAAGAAGCAAGTGACCAGTTGCTTCTTGCACGTAAAACTTTTGTTACATTTCTCTTAAAGACCACGTTATCATTACTCTTTGGTTTCGGAGTTACACATTTACTCAAAGACAAGTTAGTTATTATAATACCATGCATAATCCAATAATGATGCCTCAATCTTGCGTTAGTCGCATAGCAATATTTCATTATCAGTAACTTGAAAACCACTAATATTGAACCAAATTACAATCGAGATCAAACTCACTGTATGACCAATATGTCGTTGCTGGAATATTCCACGAAAATTGTAAAAAAAATACTAACACGAAAAGCTCACGAATTAATTATACTTTTCCACCGTATCAAATTTCTGCATGTTACTGTTAGCGCCTCCAATCAACCCAGTGCGTCAAAACGGTCTGAAATTTTTAAGCTATAAAACATCAAATTGAAAATATCAGATTTGACGCGGCTGCAGAACGGTAATCTGCTCCAGAAACTACGTACGTGTTAAATTACTGTTTTTGAAAAAAAAGTTCAGCGAATTTTATAAACGTCAAACTCCCCCCGCCCCTTTATTTTTCGTGATTGATTCACCAAAACTGACTATGCGTCCGACGGTGTGCATCGTGATCACAGGTATATTTAAGAAATAGGTTCCTGACTCTCGGATGGCATGCTGAGACTAGCTGGTCTCAGCATGCCATCACTTTGCTCGTGCTGGGCCACTTAAATAAGAACTCACACATAGGGGAGGGAAAGAAAAATGAAAACATATATTTCAGTGATTCGTTTTGAAATGTTTATTAAAACTATTAAATTACAAAAATACTGTTGACTGTCCTTAAGACCCCCTATCAATTACTTTAAATAATTTATCCAATCCAAAAAAACTAATCCATATCAAATTGAATATAAATCAACGAAATTTTTTCTTCTAAATTAACATACAATTTTTTAAAATCTTACTTAGACGTTAGATGTGTGCCACGATAGAGTGCTCTGAAGCCACTTAAAAATACCAGACTTATGATGTACGCAAAAATGTCCTTCTTCGGAAACAGAAGAAGATTCCGCAAGTACAGATTTATACGGTGTGTGATTTTTTTTTTCGACAAACCTTAGTTCGCGCCAAAGGCTAAAAGTTTACTTTTTTAGAATTGTTTGCAGCTACATATAAATGAGTTGCATATTTTGAATAATAATTTTTCTGAAAAATGATTAGAGAAGAAAAATGTTAGAAGAAGGTGGTTTCGACGTGTGCACTAATTCTCCTCAGGCCATCACACTTAGATACACACCGGTGATGGCGACCACCATGCTCAGAGGTGAGGGAGTAAATTTTTAATTTTTCTACTAATGCAAACTCAATATGTTTTTGTATCTGCAAGTTATATTCAAGGTAAATTTCTCTTGTAAGTACTTGTATTAGCTAAACTTTTTAATTGGATCATTTCACCCTTTTCACATCAATTTAATGTAAATCTATACGACAAATTTGCTATACATTTGAAGCTTTATCTAACGTCGCGCGTAT
The DNA here is from genome assembly GCA_963969285.1 of Odontomyia ornata. NCBI lineage: Eukaryota > Metazoa > Arthropoda > Insecta > Diptera > Stratiomyidae > Odontomyia > Odontomyia ornata. The sequence continues at coordinate 284,861,140 of OZ017740.1, forward strand.
ATTGATCACTCTTTCGGATGGCTCCGATAGCTTTTTAAATTACTTTTTATGGAATTGTTTGCAGCTACATATAAATGAGTTGCATATTTTGAATAATAATTTTTCTGAAAAATTATTAGAGAAGAAAAATGTTAGAAGAAGGTGGTTTCGACGTGTGCACTAATTCTCCTCAGGCCATCACTCTTAGATACACACCGGTGATGGCGACCACCATGCTCAGAGGTGAGGGAGTTAATTTTTCTACTTATGCAAACTCAATATGTTTTTGTATCTGCAAGTTATATTCAAGGTAAATTTCTCTTGTAAGTACTTGTATTAGCTAAACTTTTTTTTTTAATTGGATCATTTCACCCTTTTCACATCAACTTAATGTAAATCTATACGACAAATTTGCTCTACATTTGAAGCTTATCTAACGTCGCGCGGATATCGATCACTCTTTCGGATGGCTCCGATAGCTTTTTAAATAACTTTTTATTAGGATTATCATAAAAAGTAATTTAAAAAGCTATCGGAGCCATCCGAAAGAGTGATCGATATCCGCGCGACGTTAGATAAAGCTTCAGATGTATAGCAAATTTGTCGTATAGATTTACATTAAATTGATGTGAAAAGGGTGAAATGATCCAATTAAAAAGTTTAGCTAATACAAGTACTTACAAGAGAAATTTACCTTGAATATAACTTGCAGATACAAAAACATATTGAGTTTGCATTAGTAGAAAAATTAAAAATTTACTCCCTCACCTCTGAGCATGGTGGTCGCCATCACCGGTGTGTATCTAAGTGTGATGGCCTGAGGAGAATTAGTGCACACGTCGAAACCACCTTCTTCTAACATTTTTCTTCTCTAATAATTTTTCAGAAAAATTATTATTCAAAATATGCAACTCATTTATATGTAGCTGCAAACAATTCCATAAAAAGTAATTTAAAAAGCTATCGGAACCATCCGAAAGAGTGATCAATATCCGCGCGACGTTAGATAAAGCTTCAAATGTATAGCAAATTTGTCGTATAGATTTACATTAAATTGATGTGAAAAGGGTGAAATGATCCAATTAAAAAGTTTAGCTAAAAGTTTATTATGAAAATTTCCTATTCCAATCCTACATTTTTCCCCACCAATATAACTCGTTTTCACGTTTAATATTTACAGCCTGAAATTGCTGCTCGATTTCCTTGCCCTAATTGTTTTGTTTTTAATCACCAAACATTTTTTTAACGATACGATTTTAACGAACCTTCACGGTGCATATTTGGTATTTGAAATTTAATTATGGGTGATCATTGGTAAGAACATTAGCGTACAAAATTCTTTTGATATGAGAAAACCTAAAAGTAAACAAAATACCGTCATTGGTTTATGACTCCTGGTGGATTCTTCTCACAGCTAATTCTAAAAATTCGTCTTTTTTGAAACAAACGTAACAACAACGCGCAAACGTCTTCCTTGCTCTGCACTGACCGATCGGACAATTTAGACAGGACTTTACTTAACTTTTTTTCTGGCCTTTAGCTGACTTTATCATCGAGCACATCCAGGAAAACCAATAATTTCACGGAAAATACAACTTCATGTTAAATACCGTCAAGTGCATTTTAGTTGAACAAATGAATGCTTTCTGCTCCCACGTTCAGCACTTTTAGGTCCGCCCAAAAAAAGTTCTACATATATATAATTTGTTGATTTTTTACACATAATTACAATAAAAATATCTTCTCACCTTTTTCATGTTCCATTATCCTCCTTTTTTCTCAAATCAAACACCTTATTCTGACAAGTCCCACTAAATTTGACAATTCCGGGAAATCATTCCGTGCAGCGATCTTAAATTTCTGAATCATCTATACAGTCACCAACTACACAAACAAGCAGGCAATTGGGCGGACAGTCGAATGACAAAATAATTTTGGCTCAAATATACCAGTGTCACAAGCGAATCAATCAGTCCAGCTATCCAATTGAAAGTTCAATGTTGTTGGAGATGCAAAGCATCGACAATATAAATTTTATTGTATGTTCATCTCAAGATTAGGGTATGGACGTTATCGGTTAGTTACCGTTACCTTTGCGCTGATGCATGAATTAAAACTGAGCTTATAAAATAATAAATTCTTGCATTCTAAACCAACTTGATCGCACTATGACTTAAATTTAATACTATATATGTATAATTTTCTACCCTCATGTTAACTTGTGTACTTAAATAAAGTAGTAAATGAGATAATATATATGTACTCATAAATGCGAGAAATGTCATCCCATTAAAAATACTTGCTTGAATTAATCGTTTGTACAAAGGAAATGAATTGTATTGTATAAATTCAAAACGCAAATGCAATTACATGGTATCTATTTTCCTTATAAAGATAAAACATATTCTATTACTTTCGAAACTTGTACGCAATATAGAAATATGAACATGTGAAAGTTTTGCTGGGTTCTTACCTTCATGAATGAATCACCATAAAATATCACAACACATGTATCCGTGCTGTAAACGTTGTTCATACAAATGATTCTTATATCATACCGCACGAGTAAGAAATTTTTCGTATATGTATGTACTTTTAAAGTTATTAGATACATTTCATAATAAATTTAAGGTCACAAAAGAAAATGCCTGACATTTATTTTCACATTCATATCTTATACTACGACTGTTTAAAGAAAGCGTGAAATTAACTTTTTTCCAAGAATTCTGAAAACCGTGCGAATAAAATTTATGTTATTCTCTTATTGAAGATTGGAACGCTGTTCAAAAGTTAATATCGAAATGGTACTTAAAGCTTTTACTTGATTAAATTTTTAAATGTGGAATCATTGCATATTTCAAATTGTTTTTGCAAATAATGTTTTAAAATTTAATACCCTTAACACGAATCGTAATTAAATATTCAATTAAAAATTCTGAAAAACTTTCTTTAATAAACAATACGCCGAAGACAAATTCATAACTTTCTATTTATTGTCGTCAAGTTCTTTAGAACGAAGTAAGTGATAACTCCTAATCTATTTCATTCATAATTGCGCAATAAAATTTGAAAGGCATTTTGAACATTGAACTTTGTTTGGATATCAATCATCTTTATCTACTAAGTTGTTTAGGTAATTGTTGCAGAAATTTGGTTAATTATTCTTACCTTGCCTGTTAAATGATGATCATTGAAAATTTAGATTGTTGTTGTTATTGGAAGATAATAATTTGGTCAATGATGAATCGGTGAATGAAGTAAAAATGAATCATTATCGATTAGATGCAGCACTTAAACTTATCTTCAGTTTCAAATAGTGTTACTTGTTAAACATATTTGCACTTAAGTCTTACTAGATTTATTGCGTTGCGGCTTGATACTTTCAATTTGGTTTGGATATGATACGGAGTACTGTATGCATTAAGTGGTCTTTTGTACAGTAGTAAAGCTATGGCTTATCTCTCCATTTCATTGTAAGGCTCCTTTATACCCTTACTCTACTACTGGTTTACTTCAATGGCAAATTAATATTTGAAATTAATTTTCACATTTTAGGAAAGAGTTTTTTTTGGAGGTGAATGCCATTTACGCACTGAGTACGGGGCTCCCATGCTCGCGATTGACTGAACTACCCACTAAACACATCCTCTGTCAATCTGAGAACCTAGCCTGGAACCGTTTGACACTTTACCTCGGGCAACCAAGTCCAAACCATGATGTTCGCCAGCCCAAACCACGATTCCAGTTTATTGTCCAACAGATTCAGTCAGGGACGTTACATGTCAGGAGGAGCCTCACGGTGACCTCCATATTCTCGGGCCCGTGGGGGCGGTACTCCACAAAGAATGCTAGCCTCCAAGAGTATTCCTGTCGACCGGCATTCCCTTGCCTTTAACATACATTGGTTGAGCTTACAATACACACACAACGCACGAGCCTCTGCAGAGACGCTTAATCTGCAATATTTGGTAGCCCCATCGATACTAAAAACAGGGGGAAGCAATATTTCCAACAACTCCTCACAGTAACCATAACAATTGTCGAAGCTGTGAGCATTCCAAATGCTGAAAACGATGCCCTGGTAACGCTAGCAATAGTAGAAGAGCTACAGGCAGCTATTCTGGGCCTCCAAAAGAACAACACTCCTGGAATTCATGGATTATCCACAGAACTGCTCCAAGCCGGAGAAACACATCTACCGAATCTCTCTCATCGGTGAATATGTAAGAAATGGACAGAGGAGCAACTACCAGATAACTGACGGAAAAGCATCATATGCACCACACATAAAAAGGGAGACAGAGCACGCCGTGAAAATTACAGAGGAATTGATATGTTGGGTATGCATTCAAATTGCTGTCCAAAGCCATTAAACAAAGACTGAAACTTTATTATTAAAAGATCATGGGAGAGTATCAAGATGGTTTTTGAAGTGGACTAGATATTTTCAGTAAAACTAGCGCTCGGACTATAATATCGATGTGCACCAGCTCTTCGTTGATTTCAAGCAAGCATATAGCCCAGTCATATTAGGTAAAAAAAGGGGTCAACCTCGGAATGAAAGATAATAAGCTGCAAATTGGTGTGAACCTTTGTTTTGTCATTCTAAATGTTGTCTCAAAAGTCACAATCGTTATCGTGTTCGCGTCTCAAGATATTCAAGGTCAAAGGTCACAAAAATCGGTTTTTCGCGAATATCTGGCTTCCTATCGGTTAAATGAGATTTGCATTTATTATAAAAGTTGTAGGCTATAAAATTCCCTACAACTTTTGTTTAAACTTTTTTTTCATACGACCAACCGTTTTGAAGGTAGAGCGCGAAGAGTGCACATCGTACAGTCATATACGGCCTAATGCAAGGTCAAGCGTGAGTTATGGTTATCAGTACGTTATAAAGTCAATTATTTACTTGGAAATTATAATTATTAAACAATGCCTATTATTTATGTACTAACTATTAATTATTTATATTTAATTAAAGTAAGTAACTTGATTATTTATATATAATTATTCATATTTAACTATTTAAGTATAAAATATTATTAATTCTGGATTATATATTTTAGTTTTATTTTAAGTTAAAATGATAGTAAGAGTATATATTTTACACATATTTTTATTTATTATTAAATACGGCATAATATACATTTATCAAAATGTGAGTTCAAATATCAAAAGTATCTTTGTTGATTTTAATTGTAATGAAATTGGAAATGGAAGCTAATTATCTTCTTCTTGTTCGTCGTCTTCTTCTTCTTGTCGCTCAAAAATGTTCGATTCATTGTCATCATCCTCATTATCTGTCATGTTCATCTCCAAACCTTCCAGAATATCGGGATCATATGTATTTTCTTCATCGGGATTACTTGGATACAGTGAAGCGTTGGGGCAAGCTTGTCCGTTGCACTGGCCGCAAGCTAAAGAACATTGTAGCCCTGATTTTCTGCATCCACAGCGGGAACCACAACCATTTTTGCAATTGCAAAATATTACGTTTAGTAGTTCGGCTGGTGCTGGAGGTAATAACGTTCGTATGGGCTCCAGGATTTCATTTTCAAGCATCCAGCCCCATTCTTTAGGTTCTACTTTAATTAAATATAAATAATTAATAGTTAGTACATAAATAATAGGCATTGTTTAATAATTATAATTTCCAAGTAAATAATTGACTTTATAACGTACTGATAACCATAACTCACGCTTGACCTTGCATTAGGCCGTATATGACTGTACGATGTGCACTCTTCGCGCTCTACCTTCAAAACGGTTGGTCGTATGAAAAAAAAGTTTAAACAAAAGTTGTAGGGAATTTTATAGCCTACAACTTTTATAATAAATGCAAATCTCATTTAACCGATAGGAAGCCAGATATTCGCGAAAAACCGATTTTTGTGACCTTTGACCTTGAATATCTTGAGACGCGAACACGATAACGATTGTGACTTTTGAGACAACATTTAGAATGACAAAACAAAGGTTCATACCAATTTGCAGCTTATTATCTTTCATTCCGAGGTGAAAGCCCTAATATGACTGGGCTAATACGACAGTTTTGACAGAAATGTCCTGTTCAAAATAATGCTTGACTTAGGCTTCCCAGCTAAACTTGTCCGAATGAAAAATGTTACAATGTTAACACCGAGTCTCAGGTCAAAGTTAATGGAGAAAGCGTCCCAAGGAATTCATGTCTAAATCATAGGGATGGGCTTTCCCCAAAGTTTTTCAATAATTTTCTTGACTACGTGGTCAGAAAAAAACGCCAGTAGACACTACGGGCACACTACTCTATAGGTCCACGAAACTAGTAGTGTATGTTGACGAAGTTAACATGATATCCAGATCAATTCCAGATGCCAACGAAGCGTTCATACGGCTGGAGAGCCAAAAAAACTCGGCCTCCAGGTTAATAAAACTAAAACTAAATTCATGACTCAAACAAGGAAAGGATACAGAAAAGAACAAATCATGGGTAAGGGTAAACCCAGCAAACAAAGCCTACTTCTCAGTACTTGCTATACTAAAACTTAGAGATGTTTACAGGGAAAATAAGATTCGCCCAAGTCAGTAATAAGATCTGTGCTGCTGTATGGATGTGAAACTTGGCCTCTTACAAAATTTTCCGAAAAGCTCCTGGACGTATTTACACGCAAAGTACTCAAGAGGATACATGGCCAGTAAAGCACGGCGCAGAGTAGAGACTTCGTTACAACGAGTTGTATAATTTTTATGACGACCCAACTGTATCCCAATGCATAAAGCTACCCAAATTGCAATGAACAGGGCATATGGACAAAATGGAAAAGCAAAAGCTCGCCAGTCGAACGTTGAAGGGTAAAGCGCAAAAGAAACGTCCATTCGGGAAACCGAGGAAACGATGGAAAGATTGAATCAATGCAACGCGACCATTAGAGGCGATTATTAATCGAGGCGAATGTCCGAATTTGAGCTATGCCATAGATGATGATCAGCCTGAAATATCATGTGATTTGCCATTGTTTCACTCTGATTTAGAAGCTGCTCTTAAACACAAAGACAATGCTCACTACAAGATTGAAAAAATGTGATTTAATCGTGTTTCTAGGACTTTATTGAAAGACTTAAAAACACTGCAATTGCTGCTTTTTTAAGATTTCTCAAACAAGGCCTCATTAAATGTGTTCTAAATACCAGACCTCGGTCTTCCAGCAAGATTCTGGTAATACATTCATATATTATACCTCAACCTCCTCAGGACTTCGATACCCACTTCTAAAGCCTTGCTCAAGCCATTCCTTTCTTTGATAATTCTTTTGCATATTACAATCAGTCCATTAGAACTAGAGCTTTTTAAGTTAAATCTGGCTGCAAGCCACGGTGGCTGATCAGGTAGCATTCTGAACTTCTACGCTAAATTGTAGTGATTTAGCACGTCTATTTGTAGTGAATTTTTTTTCTCAAAATCCTTGTAAGACACGGGTGCCGATTGTATGTGACAAGTAACAGCGAGCTATAAACAAGACCGAACTCAGCTATTTGCGGAAACATATGGAGGCGGGTTCTTATCGAATCACGAAGCTACACTACAAAATATTTATCACGCGTACTCTACTCTACGAGATGTACCGATCAATTTTTATTATCTTTAAAAATGTTCTATTATGTGTCAATTAAGCCACTCTACAGTAACTCAAAATTTTTTTATCTTCTTAAAGTTAGCAGCCACGGAGGCTTGAGACAAACGCAAAAATTCTACAAAAATCAACCGTTACTTTCTCCGAAGAAGGTCGTTGCATTACAAGGGGAATGTCAAACCTAAAGATGTTAAAGTGACTGAAGTGAACCTCTCATCTCTGCCTAAAGGATGGAAACTTGACGGATGTAGTTAATTTTAATCTTGTAAAACAACAAACTAAACAGTTTCGACGGGGTGACCACCTTATTTCTTCAGGAGTACCCACTCCTGATCACCACGGGGCTGCTCGACTGCTTATGTTTATTACAAAATTTTTGCCGATCTTACTGTATCTATCATTTTAAAGCATAGCTTTTCCTATGCCACCTTACCCTCTGACAGGGAACTTGCTTCTATACCTATCTTCAAGAACGATGATATCAGTTACGTTTCTAACTATTGTACAAGCCTATTTCAATTGTTTCTTGTTTTAATAAAATTCTTAAACGCGTGTTGTATAACAGAGTTTACCACTTAGCTTCCCTTATTGGCCAATGAACCGAATAGTTTCAACAAAAGTAGATCAACCTTTCGGCTTCTACTAGCACTGTACTATATGCTTGGCAGAACTCCCTATCTGCTAGCTGAAAGCCTTTGGTTTTGCAGATTCTCTTATTAGCCGGTTCTTCTTATGTGTTTAATCGCTAAAATGTGTTGTTACTGCTATTCATCCCTATCATCTCATTTTCAGCCTACTTCTGATAGCCCACAAGGATCAATTTTAGGACCTTTACTTTTTTAGGTCTTTGTAAAAAAAATTTTTACAAAGACCTACTAGTTTCGCGACCTGTCTGTCCGTCCGTCTGTCCGTCCGTCCGTCTGTCCGTCTGTCCGTCTGTCCGTCTGTCCGTGCGTCACAGCTGATTTCCTCAGAAACTATAGAAGCTATAATGCTCAAACTTTGTGAAAAGGTCAAAAGTGATGATCTCTCAAAAGTTAAGGCCTTAACAAAAATTTAAAAATTGTTTAAGGGGGGTCCCTCCTAATAACAAATTGGCCCTTAAAAATTTTTTTTCATCAAAGGTAGTCGAGTGGGGTATCAAATGTAAGGTCTTGATTAGAACTTTTAGAATCTGAAATAAAAAAAATCATTTTATGAATTAGGGGGTCCAGGGGAAGGCAAAATGTACCCAAAATTTGTGTCCCCCCCTCGCGATTGGACACCTTTCAGCCGAAAAATCTGAAAATTACCACGAACGTGGACCTTTATGAGTACAAGGGCAACAAATACCTTAGAAATCGGAATTCACTCAACTTTGTTAATAATAGTATGATTTGTAGATTTTACATTTTTGCCCATAAAATCAAAACGGTACCTTTAAACTTCTTGAAATTTCGCAATTATGTAGACTAACATAAGATATATATGTTCACAAAATTTAATTGAGATCGAATCATAATCAAGTGAGTTACAGCCATTTCAATTATATGGAATTACAGCAACAATAACACGTGTTTATGGTTGATATAGGGTTTTCCAATAAGAGGTGTTATTTTGATATTATAAGAAAAATGCCATTTTTAATACAAATGATCGAATGTTTATTTCATTATAAAGAAGAAGATATGCCGTTAATAGCAATAACTAACATTGGGCAAATAACCACTACGACACGCTTACAGGACCATATCCTCTTCATGAAATTTTCCATAACCAAATCGCAAAGTGGTTGCCCTATGTCCTCGATAGCCTCACGAATTTCATCTTTGAGATTTTGAATCGACGCTGGGCTATTGGAATAGGCCTTCTCTATCACGTGGCTCCAAAGGAAGAAGTCGCAAGGTGTTAAATCAGAAGATCTATTCAAAATAACACCTCTTATTGGAAAACCCTATATATATTTAAAATTGACTTAGTCACTTTTATTTATTTTCAATTTTCATGAAAATTTAAGGAATAGTGTTTAACTTGAACATGTTCAATCGGCCGAGCATTCAGAAAAATCATTTAAGCTAGATTAAAATGGCGGCTGCACTGTGCTTATGAAAGAAACTGTGCATCTTTTGTATAAATTTGAACGATTTCATATCTAAGTATTGGATGAATAATTCAAGTTATCGATTCACGCCATTAGAAAACTTGTTTCTAACCCTAGGATGTTTACAAAGACCTTCTGGTAGGAGCACTCTCCTGCTTACTCAACTTGTTTGCTGCTCATTAGTGAACTTTAATCTTCCTAATTTTCATTCTGTCTCTTATATACTGATGCGAATTGTGCTATACTGTAAAATAATCATTTTACGTTGTTTTTGAGGCCATTATAATTACCTCACACTGAATCAAATGTTCTGTGTATCTTGGAACCATCCTGAATAGAAGAGGCGCCGAAAAGGGCGAGATTGAACGCTGCATAAACGCTGCAAACAAAGCATATTACTCTGTACATCTCGTTCTAAGGTCCAGAGTTGTGCACATGCAAATTAAACTCCGCATTTATAAAACACTAGTGAAACCTGTGCTGTTATATGGAAGTGATACATGGACCCTGACGAGCGAATCCGAAAAGGCAGTGGACGTATTTGAACGCAAAGTGCTCCGGAAAATCTACGGCCAAGTGAAACAAGAAACTGAATGGAGACTTCGTTACAACGATGAGTTGTATGAACTATTTGACTATCCACCTGTTTCCTTACATACATTGCTATGGACGGGCCATGTAGAAAGAATGGATGAAAATCTACTACACAGAAGAAAATTGACGGGTAGAGCACAAGGTAGACGTGCATCAGGAAGATCGAGAACTCGATGGGAAGACACAATAGAAGAGGACAGTAGATCCTTGTTGGGAGTAAACAACTGACGGACAAGGTCGCGGAACCGTGATGATTGGAGAAAATTAATCCTGGAGGCCAAGGCCCGGCTTGGGCTGTCGCGCCATAGATGATGATGAATCAAATGGTGTTTTATAAGAAAAAATTTCTAAGTTCATTACTCTATTCTCGTTAAATTTTTAGACGTAATTCTAAGGTTCAGGAGGCTGGACGAAGAGTTTGACGTCAAATTATCGTGTAAATGCGAAAAATGATTGTTTCGAATGCCACACGCCTGAAAAGCTTAACCTTAGGTCTTATAAACAGCGTCTACTAGCGTGATCAGCAATTTTTCTCGAAAACTATACTACAATAGCTACGGTTATGAATTTTTGTACTTAGATCAAACTTGGCAGCCTCTCCAAAGTTTCAGTATAAGAAAATTCATAAAATTTTTAACATTTTGCACTGTTCAAGCACAGATTGTAGGCGCATGTGAAGTCGGTGCTGTTGGTCATATCGAGGCACTTTAAGTGGAAGGGTCTGTCGCAGTTATCGCACTCGATGGAGTTTTTTCTTGTCAGCATTGCTGGCATCAATTTATTGCAAACCATGCAAAAATCGATGTCTTCATCTGAAGAAACCGATACACTTTCTTTTTTTGCCTTTTGTCACAGCTGATTGTGAAGAATTGGCCTCTTTGGAAATTTTCGTTGGTATCTGCGATTTTTGACGCCGTGCAGCTTCTTCCGCGACCTCTCTATTTTCAGAGGACGTAATGATGCTGCTTCTCAGCGGTTTGCGGCCACGATTGGATTTCTGCTTCAAAGCGACATAATTAAGCGGTTCAATGAAGTCCAATATTGAACGTGTCGCTGATGTAGACGCGGTTGCAATAGATGTTGTTGACTCTTCTCGCGCCCCAGGCTCTTTTTGAACTCTGACAACAAGTTGTTAGAGTTCGTCTTCCTTCTGAAAAACTTGATTTTCAACAACTTGGTGCTCTCCGCTAAGGGTTGCAGCCACAAAATCGTCCTCGTCAAAAATTTCTGGATTAAATGGGAAAATTCCGGTTTTCTCAAAACCTACAGCGATGTTGAGACTGTTACGCAGGGCAATGGCAACAATTTCAGGCACATGCTGGATTTCCAGTGGCAAACCAAATGATTCTTTGACCATGCATCGCATTGAACGTAGTAGGCTCTTTTGACCGGTCCAAATACACCAACGTCTAAAGGCTGAAGCCGATGACTGCAATGAGGCGTCAATGTCAAAATGGTGATACCATGTTCAAGGGCGAGATCGATAACTCCAATAGTGACGTGCGATCGGTGATTGTCCATTAGCAATGATAAAGGATTCTCTTTTGACGCATGTGCAAATTTGACGAAGTGTCGCATGAACTGGACAAAGTCAACGGCAGTCATCCACCCTGAGCCATTGGCGAAGCCGACGGCGCTTGGTGTGGCATTGTGCATGAATTATGTTTTCATATTTTTGTGCGGGAACAAGTAAAAAGGAGCACTAACAGCCATCACCATCGTCACATTTGTACCACGTTCTGCAGATGAGTGCAAACCAACCCTCCAACCTTTTGCAGCAACGACTTTAACGGTTTTCGTCGGAACCGTAGGGAATCCGGTTTCATCTGCATTCCAAATGCAGGCTGGAGGGAACGGATGTTCAATTCAACGCAGCACGAAGCAGACGGAAAAAATCGTCGACCGTTCCTTTATTGAATGCTTTTGCTCTATTCTCGCTGGTTGATATTGGCGTGCGCAAAGAGAAGCGTGAGTGGCGTTTCATAAAGGCGTAATAGCAATCTCTGGTGGCCATGTCCGTTTTATCCCATCCGTCCGGGTAATCGATTCCCATTTTCTTGACACACTGAAAGGCTACCTTATGTATGTTGTTTATGGTGAGACCATAGTGTAGTTCAGAACACTTGATGTATTCATTCAGTTCTTTTTCCTGAGCTGCAGTGAAAATCTGTCAATAAACGAAATTAAAAACATTAAACAGCAAAAAATTCAACAGATATGGTAGTGTATAGAAAGGATGAGCTACAAAAAATAAACAATTAAAAAATTGGACAATTATTGAAAAACAATTTGTCAACTAATGATAAGTAAATATTCAGTTAACAAGAAACAGAGAAATGTAAAAAAATATCTACCGTTTTTCTACCGTGTGCAGGTTGTTCTTGTAGGATATGTAACAATTGTGCGTCGGTAACAGCGGCAATATTCGGATATCGGTCGGTAGCAAGTTTCAAGTAGCGTTGAAAAGACGATCTGCTAACATCAGTAGCAGCAGAAGCAACACCTCTTATTTGGGAGTTCCCTTTTTTTGGGAGAGATGATGGTTGAAATGATAAAAATAAGTAAATAAGACATTTGCATAATTGATAAAAACACTTTACTGTGCAAAGAACTGTCCACAAATAGTGGCCCACTTCTATATACAAGCGCCTTTTTTTGCATATGCATCCCAAAAAAAGCCAATGACAATAATTCCTAGCGCGTTTCTCTGTGCAGTGCGATAGTTGGTTTATAACCTCCAAATGCTTCCAAAAAGTGAACTCGCGTCAAAATACGATAAATAATGTGTGCGGTTTGACATAGATGTTACTAGTCTTACAGTTATTCGGGTGGCCCACTCCAACCTGTGGCCCACTTCTGTCTACAGCAGTCGACCTCATCTAAATGATTTAGTTTAGCGTTAGATGCAGTAACTCACGACTCAACGAGACCGCTTCTAACTTGTGATCCGTGATAAGTAAGTTCGATAACAATTCAAGTCTATGAGTAAAGATGAATTTGATAAAATATTTGAATGATTGTATGAGGTTTTCCATTAAGGAAATAACAATAAATAAATGAATTTCAATAAATCGATTGTGAGGCGTGCTGTGTGGCTAGTGGCATCGTCTTCTTGAAACCACAAATCGTTGATGTCAAGTTCATCCAATTCTGGCCACAAATAATCTTCCAGCATAACACGATAGCGCTCTCTATTGACGGTAACTTGACGGTCGTTTTCATCCACGAAAAAATATGGGCCAATCTTACCTCCGGCATGAAAACCGCACCAAATAGTATTTTTTTGCAGATGCAACTGTATCTCAAGAAGCACATGTGGGTTTGTTTCTGAACAATAATGCATATTTTGCTTATTAACAAAGCCATTGACCCAGAAATCAGCTTCATCTCTGTAGATGATTTTTCGATAATAGTAATTAATAGTAATTTTAAAGGTTTTGTAAAATCATTTTACAAACCCCTTCTAAAATCGCGTCCAGTCTATCCGTCTGTCCGTGCGTCCGTGTGTCACACCACTTTTTCTCGCAAACTACATAAGCTAGAAACATAAGATTTTGTAAGTAGGTGCAAAGTGACGCCCTCTTGAAAGTTTCACCACAAAAAAAAATGTATAAGGTGTTTGAGTAGGGTCTCCCCATATAGCGGAGTGGTCCCTGAAAAAAAAATCCATCGCATGTAGACAATATGGGTATCAAATGAAAGGTCTTGATGAGAACTTTTCAAAACAGGTCTTAAAGGGTCTTGAGGGGTGCAGGGGAAGAGGAAATGTACGAAAATTTTGTGTCCCACCTTTGACCCGAAAAATCTGAAACAAATCACAGAAGTGAGACTTAAAGAGTACAAGGGCAACAAATACCTCAGAGGTGTTAATAATAGTACATTTTATAAATTTTATATTTTGGCCCATAAAATGAAAATGGAACCCATAAATTTCCCAAAAGCTTAAGCTTAAACTTAAGTTTTTTGAAAGTAATTGTATGTATTCTGAAAATTTTGAACAATAAACAGCTAAGTTACAGCCGATTGAATATTTAACAATTACAACAACACTAACACGTGATACTAAGGAGATACACGTTTGCAGCGGACCTAGATACATATTTGTAGGAATTTAGATAAAAATTTAAGAAATGGTTCATAATATTGATGTGTTATCATGACTTATTAATTGACGGGGTCAAAGCACTTGAAACAAAATGGCGGCGAATTTAAAAACATGATAACCATAATAATTTTTAGAACTCAGTTTATGGAATCTGTATATTAGTTAAGTTTTGATATGCAGAATATATTGTTCGATTTACTAATTGCTTTACAAAACTTTTCTGGCAGGAGCACTCTCCTGCTACTTCAACTTGTTAATAATTTCCAAACGTTGCTGGTTCGTGAACTTTTGACATTGACAGCTCATTAAAAAAGTTAAAGGGTGCGTTCATATAAAGATACGAAATTGTTATGTCCCGAATGCTAACCCCTATATATTTATCCAACATAAAATAGAACACATGATTGTAGTTTCAAAATTAGTATGTTGTATTAATCGAGCAGTCACACAAGCAAACTGCTCGAAAACCTTCCTATCCCCTACTAGTGATTTTATGTGACAGATTTAGAAATATAATTAATTATTTCCATTCATAATCGTCATTTGTAAAATCGTTTTCTTTCTTATTATTATTAAATGTAATTTTATATAAATTTTCATTTATATTAAATTTATATGTTTACTTTTAACTGTATTTCTCATGAGATTTAATTTTTATTATTACTTAAAATTGTCATCATTTTCTTTACTTCAGTTAAATTTTGTTTTAAAAATTTAAATCTGCCACATAAATTTACAGTGTAGGAGCACCTTACCGGTGTACTAAAATTGGGGATGAAATGGAATTGAAACGGGGTGAATGATTGTCAAATAATTTTTGTGGTTAGGATGAGTGAAGTTTTGCCGGCTGTGAAGTGTGCGAGTTTAGCTTTTCCTATCGAATGAAGAATCTTTCATTGAAGCCACGCTACGCCACCGTATTCATTTATGTCAGCACAGGTATTCTCTGAGTATAGTTTGTTCGTTGAAGTAAATTTATAATTCGTGTATTCGATTTCCATTCGATCCGAAAATTAAGACTTTTGATCAGCTACATTGCGAGATATTATCTACTCTTCATTTCTAACTTCTGTGGCCCTGTCCAAATCGTATAAATTATTGCGGTAAATGAATGCGTGAAAGAAATTACAACCCATTTGCATCGGAAGCATCTTGAAAAGCTATCATAATTTAAATGCAATGCAGGCCACTGATTAAGGCACTTCCTATCTTCGTGATCTCCACGCATCTTCGTCAAGCTCAAGTAAATTATGCTAATTCTACTTATATCTCTCGTTTAATTAGCCTGCATCTTCCAGCTAGTATCAAAAGATTCGAATTCCAATTCGGGAGTTCATTGCAAGCCTGTGTCATCGTGCATCAAGCTGCTGGAGTCGAACGGGTGTGTCCGTGTTAGTTACAGGAAGCCTGGACGAAATCAGTCATAACTTGCGTTGTTGGGAGGTGTGTCGCTCGCTCTCTGTTGCGATTGCCTCAGTCGTTTTACTTAATATCAACGTCCCGTGGATTCTTCACATCTGTAACCTAAACTCGCTTCAGTTTCTTGCATTGCGATGAATGGCTCTTCAAATCAGAACTGGTGAGTGATCGCTTTTAAGTCAATTTTGCCTTTGAAGGCGTTCATATCCGAAATCGTCAATCCGGATGCGAACTGCATTTTGTTAATATCGACGTGATTGGATTGGCGCGCTTGACTAAAAAAATAAATCAGTTTCTTGCATTGCGAGGAATGGTTCGTATTGTAGTTTTGGCTGAGGAAAGGGACTTCTCAAGATCAACCACGGCACAGCAACGCAATTAGTGAGAAGGGAGAGTAGTCAACCATAATTATATAACCTTGCCAAGTACATTCGTCAGATGCCGGAAGCGTGTATCGGCGTTAGGTGATGTTGCCCGAATAGATTTATTTTTTAATAAAACTTAGGGCGTTAAGATCACACATTGCGAACGTTTATATTTCCTATTGGTAACAGTTTACTCTCGGGCAGCGAATCGCTAATTATACGGTCGAATTTTTTTGCCGTATGGGAATTCTTGCTCAAGCTTCCATAGGGACTTAAGTCCCTACTCATCCTTTGTGAATCAAGGCTTGAAAGACGAGCTCTAAGCTAAAAACTGCGAATGTTGGATAAACTTTCGTTTAGTAACTTAATTGATATTAATGTCTTATAGCGTACTTGTAGATAAACTGGTTCCTTTGATTTACCTGTTAAATTTGCATTGCATGTATGCGCCGCCCTATGCACAATTGTCAGTTCTCAGCGGGATAATTCATATATTGAATACTTCTGTTGAACAAGTAATCATACGTTTTTCTTTTTGGCCAAAAAGTATACGTAGCATTTTCGAATTTCCAAATTTACATTTTTCAACACTGCCGCGACCTTAAGAACAACGTCAATTAAATCTTTTGAAACAAGGAAAAATAATTTCAATATCGTCCATAATACTTTCACTTTAACATAATTTAATGTCAGGTCAGATCACATGTCGAAAACCTCGAAACTCCCCTTTTATTTATATTAATTGCCATTGATCGCGATAAGAAAAGAATAAAAATGAATTGCTAAACTTTGAAAATTCGGTCTTTCCTTATCTCTCGATCTGACCGGGTATAGGATCCGCAACGATGGCAGCCTCCTCCGCTCATATGGGCTAGCCATCGGGCGCGCTCCTCCGTTTTTTTCTGTTTAACAAGGGCTCCTGCCGAGCAGAGTGGCCTTTCGCTCGCTTGCCCTTTTATGGTATAGCGTTATGTGATTCGATCACATAATTCTATAACATAAATTGGTGGCGTCTATATTTCTCATTTGATGGGAAAGTTCATGCAAATTATGTTTGTATGTTTTCCACTCAAATGGGAAATATATGGCCACGTCTACGTTTGGACCTTGATCCGGTTAGGAGGGTCCGAGGGGGCACCATCTCCATCTGGATGCCCCACTCTTATTTTTGGGCCATAAGAATCACCGGATAACGACGAAGTCCCCTTAAGTCCGTCTTCCTCCCCAGGTCCAGTTTGTCCTTTTTCGTCTGCAATTTCTAACCCTTAGCTGATGACCTCCTTTTTTCGACTTCGGTCGACTGTTATTTGGCCCCGGAACTCGTGAATGTGAAATTCTTTTGTAGTGGGTCCTTGTTCTGGGGAAAAGAACCCGCCCCACGACACCGCAACGCTAGCCTGCCAGCGCATTCATGCGTTCCCAGACAAGGCCAATCTCGGCGGATTTTAAAATCCATCGCTGCAGACCTTCACGGACATTTACAATACCTATTACACTACAATGTGCTGGAGACACAGAGAATGTGAGAATTGAAATTGGCAAAACGCCATCATAATATATTTTAAAGAGAATCCCTAGAGTAAGGATTATCAGTATTGGAGACATACTAATCAAATCGAAGCCAGCGGTGAAGTACCTGGGGCTACTGATCGACTTGAAAAAAAGTTTCTCTGAGCAAATCAGGGCAACGGCTGAGAAGGCTGCTTCGGGAGTATCCGCTCTGAGTCGACTTATGGCCAACGAAGGGGGATCCAGCGCATCAAGAAGACGGCTCTTGATGAATGTTGTAGGGTCAGTGCTACTATACGGAGCAGAAATATGGGACGACGCTCTCAGTAAGGAGGTATACCGAAAACACTTGGCACAAGTACAGAAAAGAGGAGCACTGAGGACAGTCTCTGATTCGGTGGTGAGTTATTGCAGGCGTGATACCTGTTGCCCTCCTTGCTACAGAGCGCCGCGCAATTTACCTGCGACAGCACTTGCTCAACGATTGACAGCAGTCTTTGGAAGGGAAGGTGGATGTGAGACCGTGGCTAAATCGAAGGCATGGTTAAAGTGACTTCTATCTGACCCAGCTTTTGAGCGGGCACAGGTGTTTTCAGTCTTACCTGCACAACTTTGGTAATTCACGGTCCCCCGATTTTCGGTTTTGCCCACGAGAGGAAGACAGTGCCTGCCACACATTTTTTGCGTGCACAAATTCTTGAAGGCTACAAAGGGACCTCAGGGAGACGGGAGAGCTCACCCCGGATGATATAGTCTCCCCCCTCTCCCCTCCCGCTAGAACAGGGATCCCCCAGTTTGAAGGCGCTTCGCGGCGTAGCAAAACGAGACCTGGCCCGAAGTAATGTGTCAAACGGTTCCAGGCTGGGTTCTCGGGTTGACAGGGGAGATGGTCAGGGGTGGCCCAGTCGCTTGTGAGCATGGGAGTTCCACACTTAGTGTGTAAGTGTGTAATTTCAGTCGCCTTCTTGCGAGCATGGAATTCCTATACTTTGTGCGTAAATGACATTCACCTCACAACCACAAAAAAGTGTATTTTTTAAATTGAGCGATTTGTTATAAATTTGTGTAATTTACTTTAACGTGCAGTAAAAAATTAGATGAAATTTCGATAACCTGCCTTAGGACTTCCAGATCCGAAAATGGCTAAAAACCTGCATAGTATTTTTTTTTCTCGGTGCAGTAAAATAACATGGCATGTCGAAAATAAGGAAACACCAAAAATTTAATGAGTAAAAAACACTGGCAAAAATACAATCGTAAGTTACATTTCAACCGAAACATGTACAAGTACGTACCATAGGACTTTAGATAAAGGTGGCGAGAGCATGACAAGAAGGAAGAACACAAGAAGTTTCAACGAACACGTCACAATACGAACTCTATTATGAACATGCAGAAAAAAGTAAGAAATGGATGAGAAATGTACTCAAGAATGTAGTTGAGAGTCAATGTTAACGGTAAAAACTCAGCATAAACTGCACTAATCGAAAGCAATTTTTTTCGACCTACTTTTAACCTAATCTTGACCGTCCGATTCTTCTTTCAAAACCTTGTGGCTTCCTGAAAGTAAATCCCTTAAAAATATGAAAGTTACGTCGTGTAGCTTCCGTCTAAAAGTTTTTGTTGGGTAAATGAGCAGCTAAGAATCAATAACCGAATGTTCTTGTTCTTTGGATTTATATAATTTGTTATCCCTGACAATTCGCCATGGTTCCTCACAAGCAATAAATAAATTGCGATTTATTTTATTTTTAAAACAATTGGCAACTCAACGACGCTTATCTAATTAATGGAAGTAGTCATACGAAATAAAACTTGATGTATTTGGAATTCATCAATATCCCCCAAAGTTGTTAACGTCAGACAATCGATTTATAATACCAAACAACAATGAATTTATTACTATTCTCAAGTTCGAATGCAAAAGCCAAGAGCACGGTTCATTCGCTGTTATGTTTTCTTTCTGCTTCTCTACTACGTAAGATAATACATAAAATTTCCATGAAAGTAATTAATCTGCGATATCTTCTCTAACATTGATGCTACCAACTTCGATGCTTATTTTTGTATGCAAACATTGTAACTTTTTTTGTTGCCCAGAGAAAAAACGGTTGAGAGTTTAACGTGCTCACAATAAAATACAAGTTTCGCTTATGCTGTAAACGCCTTATAGAGTTCATAATAAAAACATTCGTAACGTTTATCAGTGTGTAAAAAAAACTTTAATTTCGTGAGATGATGCATGTTTCCGTGAAAATGGAAAGTGAAATTTGCTACATCCAAGATTATTGGAAGTAGATTTTATGCAAAAAAAAGCTGAGCTTATAACGGGTAAACTCATCATAATTTTTATTTGAATTACAAAAGAAATTCCAGCCAGGCTAGACTAGGCGATGTTCAACAAGTTGATGCACTTGAATAGCGAGACAGAACATTTAGTCACGAATCCCATTACGTGCTTATCAGATTGAAAGCTTATGCTCGACCCGACTGCTTAGCAAACAATTTCCCCATCCACTTCCGGATGAAAATAAACGAAATCCAAATGTATCTTCCGCATATAGCCATGGAGCATTACGCTCAAGTATAAATAAACGGAAATCGACCTTGAATTCGCATTCATGCTAAATTTATGCCTTTTGTTGTTACGTACATCACGTTCAGGCTTCTTTCGCATACTTTGCCAATTGCCAAAATTACTAAAATAACCATATGAAATGTATCTGTTTTCTTTTCGGACGGCAAGTACTAACTTTCTTCCTACTCATCTTCGTGGTGGGTCCCACGCATTTCTATCGATCGACCTGTACTCGAGATTCGGGTACATTGTAACAAGGATATGGACGTCGCGCGTCGCCGGGGCGAACAGGGTATAATCACATCAAGGCAACTTTATATCAGGTCGTTCGCGAATGGGTGGTGGTACTTGCCATTGCTCTAGAACTTGAATTTAATATTTTATAAAATATGTAATGGCATTTTGCGGTGCAAAATATTCAAACAGGAGCGGCTAAAAGGGGCGGCGGGTGCGAAAGTATGTTCACCACCAGGAAAATATTTCAGAGGCGTTGTTTGTTGTAGCCACTTGCCTATTTATAAGTTTGGTGTGAATATACGTCAGTTGGCACGATAACAGTGCAAACAAACATTTAATTCGTCACAATAATGGGCCGAGTGAAATTATTTCAACGAAAATGTCTACTTGGAAATTAAGCACATCAAAGATAGTTTATCATGAATATCTGAGGGGGGTGTTTTTATTTTTCCACGAATTATATTTGTATGTATTTCTCTGAGTGGAGTGTTACTTTTCTGAACGATACCATGATTTTTATAAGGACATTGACACAAGTGATGAAAAATACCAACACTTTGAGTCAGAATTCATAACTTGGAAACTTTCTCGGGAAACGACGAAATTACATTCATCTTCGTGGAAATTCTATTTTTGAAAAGTATACTTATTTTCAAAGAATCGATTTAGCTTTTTCTTCTAAGCAAAACATGCTGCAATGTGTAGGACTGATTATTGCGCTAAAATTTTTGAATAATTCAAAACGTGTATTCAAAATTTAGTAACGTGCCAGTACTCAAACAAGATTAAAGACTTAGCTTCGATAATTTCACTTTTCTTTCTTCGTCTTATTTCAAAAATAGGCAGTTAACAATTGGTTAGACAGAAGTATGTGCATGTCTCCACGTATGATATGTAGACATCAATAATGAACGAATTCAAGAAATAATTCAATGAACTGTTCGCTGTACATCTCTCAACATCCCCCTTCCCAGTATTTCACCGGAACCCAGAGGACAGAGCGTACGAGCGTCGAGAAGCAGCTATGTACTGAAGATCACTATTGGAATAGTCTCACTCGCCAATTTTTTACCCTTAGTGGTAGGGAGTCCGAAGCAAATTCTAGGTGCGGAAAGTAGAAGTATGGCCTGTGCTCAATATAATGACCCGGCAATCATAGCTGCATTATCCAGAAGTCGTTCACCCCAAGGATCTAATTGAGGCAACTGCTGGAGCGTTAAAGTTGCCCCCAACGAGCACAAGACTATCTGCACTCGAAACAGGGTCCTCCGAAACATTAAGCCTAGATTGAAAATATGGCAAGGGTTCGATCGGAATCAGGTATACACTAAAGAGTATAGTTCTCGAACACCGAACCCAAACGAAACTATCTCCTCGTCTCTGGCCCTGCCCTTGAAAGTGAGCGCTGTTCCTAACCCAGATGCCAGTAGTACCAGATTCGTCAGGATACCGTGTTGGCAAACTTCTGTTATGATGTAGCAGCATGCGAGCTTGCTGCCTCTCGCAAACTGTTCGAGCAGATCTTAAGTGAGTGTGCTCTGATTAATTTGTAGGATTGGACCCATTGCATAAGTTCTTTGGATTTGGTTGGAGCTTCCCGGAAATCCCGGCACCTGCATGTACCTGGAACATGTTTCAAGTTATCTGGTCTTGGATCGCTTCCTAGCAGAGAGCACAATTTGCCTCGTTTGTGCACTCCTCCCTTGTTTGCCTTGCCTTTATTTATTTTACAGATCCTTATCAATCCAATTACAAGATAGGTAATATAAAGTATGATAAATACAACAAGAATAAGCTAAGCTACTTGAATATACAAAATACAAGAATATAAAATTAATAAATTATTAGGAGTTAAGGAGAAACTTATGCAATGTACTTTCAAAAGCGTTTAAGGAATTTGAAAGGGGACCCAACTAGAATTCTTTGCAGTAACGCGATACGCGTACTTAAAACGATTAAAAATAAATATCGGTTCGTGCAAAAGGCACAATGAATATATCGGCCAAACGTGTTTTTGAGGAGGGACGTATGTAAAGCCTTTCCCGAATGATGGATATAAATTACCGTGATATATTTTTAATAAGTAACACAGGTCTAATAATGCTCTCCTTTTTTGAGTGATGGGATATGTATGATGTTTAAGCGCTCATCGTAAGAGCTGTCAGCAAGATTATATTTCTAAGTAGAAAACGTGTGAATTTACTCGGTACGAACTCTACAACACCCGATGGATTGATATAGTGAGGAGACCATACTTGTTGGGCATACTCAAGATTTGACCGGACTAAGAGTACAAATATATAAACGCTGGTTAAGATGTTGAAGGACTTGCAGCAGGATCGTAAATAAAATCAGCGACACGAGAAGCTTTAGTGGTAGTGCACGAAATATGGATGCCAAATTTCAAACCTGGGTCAATCACTACTCCCAAATCTTTAAATTTGCTCACAAATGCGAGCAACGATCCATCAATCAAGTATTCGTAGATTACTTGCTAAATTTTGTTGGTGAACCCCATGTGGCAACATTTTGAAATAACATATTACTTCTTCTTCTTCGTAGCACTACAGCCCCTCTCGGGCCTTCGCTTCCTCCAAATAGCACCTCCAACTGTCTCGGTCCATGGGCCGCATCCTCCAATTTTGAAATCCGAGCAGCGATGAACTGTCTTCGTCGACCGAGTCAGACCGTTTCCTCGGTTTCCCCACTGGTCTCCGGCCTTCAGTTCTCCCATTGAATACCTTTTTTGGGTATCCGTTGTTCGTCCATACGATTCATGTGTCCAGCCCATTGCAGCTTCCGCAGGCTTACAATCGTTGAGACCTCCAGCTCGTCAAAAATTTCATACAGCTCATGGTTGTATCGAATTCGCCATTGGTTCCCATCTAGCTTCCCTCCGATTATTCGCCTCAGGACCTGACGCTCAAAGGCGTTCAATATATTTGTGGATGCTTGGGTTAGGGTCCATGTTTCACACCCACAGCATAACACAGGTCTTATCACAGTTTTGTTTGCTTAGAGCTTTGTATGCAGCTGGTTTTCAAGTTCGTCAAAACTGAAGAAAATATTTTATTTGCGAGCTGTATTATTCGGCATATTTCGTCTCTTTTATTACTAGTTCTCGATATTTTGGCGCCTAAATACACAAATTCGCTCACATTTTCGATACTGTATTCGCTTAGTGTGATATTTTGTGTGCTTGAGAGTGTATGCCGCTGGTTTTCAAGTTCATCAAAACTGAAGAAAATATTTTATTTGCGAGCTGTATTATTCGGCATATTTCGTCTCTTTTATTCCTGGTTCTCGTTATTTTGGCGCCTAAATACACAAATTCGCCCACATTTTCGATACTGTATTCACTTAGTGTGATATTTTGTGCGCTTGAGATATTTTTCCACGACTGCGCCATGAGCTTTGTTTTGTTTTCATTGATTTGTAGCCCTACTAGTTTTGCTTCGCTATCAAGTTTCAGGAAGAGTTCTTTGGCAGTTGTTAATGACCCTGACAAAATATTGATGTCGTCTGCATAGGCTACTACTTGGCTCGACTTGTATAGTAATGTACCTCGTATATCGACAGTTAACTTCCTTATGACGTACTCCAGAGCCAAATTGAAGAGCGATGGGACCAGCCCATCTCCCTGTTTTAGTCCGATATATGTGTCAAAGGCATCGGTGAGTTGGTTATTGATGCGGACTTGCGAGGTCGTCGTCGTCATTGTCATTTTGGTAAGACGGACTAATTTTTCTGGGATGCCAAAGCAAAGCACGTTACGATCAATGCTGTCGTATGCTTGCTTATGTTGAACCCCCATTTTTCAAGTACCTGCTTGACAGTGAACAATTGATCTATCATCGATCAACCGGCTCTAAAACCACGTTGATACTCCCCAATAATACTGTTGGCATATGATCCAATTTTATTTTATAAGATCTTTGAAAATATTTTATACGCTGTACAAAGGAGTGATCTGCCTCTATAATTTTCGCATTGTAGCTTGTCACCTTTTTTGTGGCTAGGGGATATTATTGATTGGATCCACTCTTTGGGCATATGCTCTTCTTTCCAAATGTGCTGGATGACTTTGTGAATTGTTTTATGAACACTGCTGCCACCATATTTAATGAGCTCCACTGGAATCTCATCGATGCCCGGCGCTTTATTATTCTTTTGGGCTTTGATGGTGGAACAAACTTCATCCAGAGTTGGTGGGGCCAATGGAAGCTCTTCGCAGACATCTATAAGCTCCGATGTTGTTGAGCTGTGCGGAGGATCAATAAGGCCCTTGAAATACGATGCCCATCTTTCCTTAATCTTGGTTTCATCAGCGATGATATTTCTGATGTCATCACGACAGACCGTGATTTTAGGCTGATAACCACGTTTCAGGCTTTTCACTACTTTGTATGCTTGTCTTGTGTTGTTGCTCGCTTGACTTAAATCTATACTGCTCAGTTGGTCGTCATAGTATTTTCTTTTCTTAATCCTAATTATCTTATTCGCTACTCTTCTGAGATTTTCATAGTGTTCTCTCTTCGTCCAGGTTTTCCTGCCTACGTATTCTTTGTACGCCTGATTCTTTTTATCCAACGCATGCTGGCACTCATCGAACCAATCATTCCTCTTGCGCCGGGCTTGATGACCAATCGTCTGTTCTGCCCCGGTACTAATAGCCGCTTTCACTTCCACCCAGAGCTCGTTGCTCGTCTGATAAGATGGGAGTCAGCTGGTTGTCGAGGGTCTCCGTGAAATTTTTGGCAACAAACGCCGTTTGGAGCCTTTCGATATCAAATTTTTGTAGCGAGCTTGTCTTCGCTGAATATGCCTTTGACATACGACATCGATAAGTTAGTTTGATCAAGTAATTACCTGAGTTACAATTGCCTCCTCGGTATGTACGGACGTCAAGTATGCTCGAGGCCCAACGTTGTTAGATCAGAACATGATTGATCTGGTTTTGTGTGTTGCCATCCGGTGATACCCAGGTCATTTTATGAATGTGTCGATGAGGTCAAACGTA
The DNA here is from genome assembly GCA_963969285.1 of Odontomyia ornata. Lineage (NCBI taxonomy): Eukaryota > Metazoa > Arthropoda > Insecta > Diptera > Stratiomyidae > Odontomyia > Odontomyia ornata. Next base: position 284,886,636 of record OZ017740.1, read on the forward strand.
TGACTAGATTTCTGCTACAGGCAAAGTCAATCAGGCGCTGGCCGTTGTCATTTGTTTCATCGTGGGGGCTATATCCTCCAGTCGTTCCCCGATGATATAGCTCATTGCCAAACTTAGCGTTGAAATCACCCAGAATTATTTTTGTGTCGTTTGTAGGCAATGAGTCGACCAGTCTTTCCAGGTGATTGTAGAACGTTTCCTTCGTTTCTTCGTCCTTTTCTTCGGTCGTGGCGTGAATATTTATCAGCCAGATTTTAAATAATTTCGCTTTTATACGGATCGCACACAACTGCTCATAGACTGCCTTAAAATCAATAACGTGCGATTTGAACTCCCTACCAACAATAAAGGCCACTCCGAATTCTCGTTTTCCAGTAGGTTTCCCAGTTTTGAATATAACTTTAAATACATCAACAGCTCTGCTACTTAATCCTACCTACACCTCCTTTATGGGGACCAAAGAAGCTGAAGGTGAATCTTCCGCGCCTGATAACGGACTCGACGTAATAACTATGCCGCCGAAATGGAGGTTAGGCGACGGGCTAACTCCCCGTCCCTGGAAAACCTTAAAATGTTTCGAAACCTGCAGATGGGCCTTGGAATGGATTGGACTCACGGCAACGACCTCGCAAATGGAAAAAGGACTATGTCATTGTATCCTGGAATGTCAGATTACTCAATTACCCGGGCGCTGTTAAGGACCTTTTAAAACAGGCCAGTCAATATCAATAAAAAATACTGGCAATCCAGGAAACGAATTAGACTGGAAACAACACTCAAAACATGAAATCGCACACAATATTCAAAAGTGGGAAGCCTCCTGGAGTGGAACGTATGCAAAGCCTTTCCCGAAGGATGGATAGAAGATTATCGTGATATATTTTGAATAAACAACACAGATCTAAGAATTATCTCCTTTTTTTGAATGATGGGATGTTGATGTGTAAGCGCGTAAGAGAGATTATATTTGTAAATAGAAAACGTGTGAAGTTACGCTGTACGAACTCTACAGCATCCGATAGGTTGATATAGTGAGGAGACCATACTTGGCAGGCATACTCATGGATTGACCGCACTAAGAGTACAAATAGATGGACGCTGGTTAAGATGTTGAAGGACTTGCAGAAAGATCGTAAAATATAACCAGCAACACGTGAAGCTTATACACAACTAGGTCAAATCTTTAAATTTGTCCACAAGTGCGAGCAACGATCCATCAATCCGGTATTCATATATTACTGGATACATTTTGTTGGTGAACCACATGTGTTGTAATATTAAGAAGAAGTAAATTGTCTTGATACCATTTCTGGAGATTGTCAAGATCAGCTTGAAGGTATGAACAGTCTTCGCTACGGTTCGATAAATATTTAAATCAGCAGCATATAGAAGACAATTAGAGAACAGGCATTGGGGAAGGTCATTAATGAAAATGTGAAAATAGTAAAGGACCTAAAACTTATCCTTGAAGAACACCGGGTCTCGGACTAAATGAGGATGACGAAAAATTATTCCATGTAACGGTGCAAGAGCGATGGGATAAAAAAGACAAGATTCAAGAGAGGATTGATTCGGAAACACGGAACGATTAGAGTTTGTTAGTCAGAAGGTCATGATCAACACTGTCAAAGGCTTTAGCAAAACCGGTATATATTACATCCACTTGTTTGCTCTTGTCAAAAGCAAGAGAGACGATACTCGTAAGTTCTAACAGATTAGTTATTGTCAAACGATCTTTAATGAAGTCATATTGTTCATCTTCAAACATGATGCTTATGGCATCATATATTACGTTATGCACAATTCACTCAAGGAGCTTGCTAAAACAAGATAGCAAAGAAATCGGACGAAAACTCGAGATCTCACAACTATCGCCAGATTCATGGATCGGAAAGATGTCAGCTTGCTTCGAGATGTCGGGAAAGCAGCAGGAAGAAAAGCTTATGTTGAAAATAATTGACAATGGGGTGAATATTGATTTTACGACAGATTTGGTATTCCATCAGGGTCCGGACCACCATTAATGTTAAAAGTAAGCAATACACTTTCGATCCCTGATGGAGAGGTCACGATAGAGTGTACAATAGGAGGAAAGGAGGGACACGATGAGTATCTAGTAGGATTTGAAATGCGGAGGATAAAAATTTAGTAAAAAGGTTACAGATGTTTTACTAATCATGAGAAGATATTAGGGTTTCGGGATGTTGTTTTCTGGCAACGGATGTATGACCAGAAGGGCTTAAGACTATTAAATTGCAGTGATGTTTCAATCATATCATAATAAGATCGCATTGCGTTCTTAACCGTTTCATTGCGAGATAGTCTGTAGTTGGTGAAGTCAGCGTCTTGCTTCAATGGTAGAAAATAGAGCTCCTTTCGGTCCCCTTGCAGCCCTGTGCGGTATGCCTGTATCCAAGGAAATTTAAGCGCCGGAATTGCTATTAGCCGTATCTTACAAACAACCCAGCAAGTTTGATTTTTCCCCTTTCTGATCAACTGTTCGGCGTCATGATTTCTTGAGCTACATATGAAGTTCGATTGTATTGGGTTGTTCGATAACCAATGTCGTTTTGGTTTTCATGTTTTTCAAAGTGAATTTATCTATATTAACAACAAACATTAATCAATGCTATATTGACTATTTTGTTGGAAGACTTTTTGCCGTCTTTCGGTAAGTTGAAAAATTCCACGTTCGAAGAAGCCTTGGTATTTTGAAGGGAAGAATTTGTCCAACTCATTTTTAACAGCCTGATCGGAATCGAAAGTTTTACCATTCAAATGATTTTAAAGGGAGCTAAGTCCGGGCTATAGGGTGGATGTGGCGTCAGTTCCCAATTGAATTCCATTAATTTTTGATGGGTTATCAAAAAGGTGTGGAATCTGGCGTTATCATGATGGAACATCACCCCTTTGCGATTGGCCAGTTCAGGCCAGTTCTTTCTTGATTTCTTCGTTCAATTTCGATAGTTGACGACAGTAGACATTCGAATCAATAGTTTGATTTCTTGTACGCAGCTCAAAGTAGACTATACCCTTGTAATCCCACCACACAGAAAGCATAATCTGCTTTAGGTGAATATTGGCTTTAGATGTCGATTGTGGGCTCATCTTGTTCGTTTTCGGACTACTAATCTATTGTTCATCACCCGTTATGATTCTTTTTAGAAATGGGTCGTTTTGGTTACGATTCAGCAAAGAGGCGCATATGTTGATGCGTTTGGTGAGGTGAATTTCTTTTAATTCATGAGGAACCCAAACATCCAATTCGTTTACATAACCAAGCTGTTGAAAGTGCAAGTGAACGGTTGCATTAGATATGTCGAGCTTCTCTGCTATCTCTCGAGTTGTCATACGCCGGTTAGTTTCGATTAACGCCTTTATTCTGTTGTTATCAATAGTGATTGGACGACCAGTATGTGTTGCATGTTGCACATTAAAATTTCCACAACGAAAGCGAGCAATCCAACGCGACACTGGCGTTCAGTAAGGCAGTCCTTACAATAAACTTAACACAATTTCTTTCGAGTTTGCATCGTATTTCTACCCTTTTGGAAGTAAAACAAGAAAATATGCCGATAATTTTCAATTTACTTTTAACCAGCTTGTTGTTTACTAATGACGCTCAGTTTTTGACTGAAGATAGTCAAAAGTCTAATCTTTAAAATAGTATATAATAATATAAGCCACGCAATCACTTCCACATGAAATATGCAGTTCACGACATGAAATATGCAGTTCATCTATTATATCGAACACCCCAATATTTCGGCTCAGCATCGTTTTTCGCAGTTGAGGCTACTTTTTTGGCTGCCTTAAACAGTTATGTCTGGGACCCTTCCTAAAACGAAGCGTGATCCTTTGATGCTTCGTCCCCATCCTTTCTCCGTTTTTCCTAGTCCGCTCTTATGGGCTGGAAGCCAAGCTTTTGCTGTTAGTAGGCGCTGGGAAGACTACTGCACTACCAGAGGGCTTCATGTTTTACTCCTCTGCCTTCGGGCACCTACCCCTTTTGTAATCTGGGTTAAGAAGTCTTCTAAATCCAAAACTCTATTTTTAACTTCCTGGCTTCAATATTTTCCAAGGTGAAGGCAACAGTCATGGGTTTCTCGACCCTTTCACCTTCCTCCACCGGTGATTAGAGCCTGTTCTTGATTGAAGATAGTCAAGTCTAATCTTTAAAATAGTATATAATAATATAAGCCACACAATCACTATATGCAGTTCACGTCATCTATGAGAAGAAAACGACATGAATTATGGCAAGCAATTGCTACGAACAACAACCATTTCCAATCCGTCGTCTTTGCAATCTTATTTTGATAATTTACGAACACTGAGAATAGTGGTTATCAATTTTGTAGCACTTCAATTCTAGTAAAAATTTTTTGAAAGCGTGATTATAATTATGTCGTTAGCACACCTAAAACACTTACTTCTTTGCACATCGCTCCCATCTTTTCACTTTTTCCTCAAATTGGCATTTTTGATATCCGGTTATTACAGCCGTTTTCTGCAATTCGTTACTTGCAGCGGTTCTGGACGATTATTTTTTTACACATCAGTTAAAACTTTGTGCTGACCAACATTTATATAAGATATTATTCAAACAACTAGGATCTTTGACTATTAAACTATCTAACATGAGCGCCTATAGGAAGATTTTTCTAGCGCTTTTCATCCCCCCGTAATGTCTCCAATATGGAGGATATTACCGTGGAATGGTTGACAGACGCTGCTTTTTAGACCTCTGGATAACGGAAGTCAAAAAAGAACGCATTTTCTAGCAATCATGTTCACAAATTTAGCACTTGCCATCAGTTCACGTCTCAAGACCTCAATTGGAATAGTCTTCTGGATATTCTAAGCCCGCTTTGGCTCTGATTGCTCATATAAACTCCAGCCATATTAACGGCTCACTGTGCTTCCCTAAACGTTTCTCCAGATACGAGATACGTTTTGAAATAAAAAATAAATAAAAGTACAAAAAACCATTTTTATTATATGCATTTTCGAGGTTAACTCTTACGCTATTTTTCGACATAATCGCAATTTATATTAAGGCACTTATCATTACGTTGTATCAGCTTTTCAATTCCCTCTATGTAGAAATCTGCCGCCTGCGAATTCAATCACTGATTTACACTGGCTTGCAGTTCAGCGTTAGTGTCAAAGCGTTGCGTAGCAAGCCACGTCTTCATCGCTAGAAAAAAATGGATTTGGTGGCCCCAAATTCAGGCTGCACGACGGATGATTGCAAACTTGCCAATCTCTTTTTTGTGACCTTCCGTTAGTATTTTCGGAACCCACCTGGCACACCAACACACAACCATGTTTACCAACCAGTTTTTCATAAACAAAACTCTGAGAGTTCCGTAGTCGCAAAACGACGATTTTCACGGATTTTTTCATTGATTTTCGCCAACAATTCTTCATCCCTCACAATACTAGGCCAATCACTGCGACCCTCATCATGCACATTGATGCGGCCAGTTTTAAAATCAATGCACTACCACCTCACTTGGCTTTCATTCATTATTCCTTGGCCGTACATATCACAAATCTAGCGATAAATTTCAATTGGTTCATAATTTTTCGCCAACCAAAAACCGTATCAGAGCTCGCACTTCACAACTGGTGGGATTTTCATTTGTAGCGCTCATGAGTGCACGCTGCGGCTGGTTTCGTACTGAGTCAAGATGGCGAGCCCAGCCCCACCTACTGCCCGCCGGATCAAAATGTCTTTTACTTTCTGGACAGTAAACTGGGTTCTTTCTGTTTCATTTTTAAGGGAGACGGTTGCCAATTTTCTCTTTATCTGCTTCTTCTACCAATGACCAGTTTCAGCTCTTTCTCTGATTCTTCTTGCGACTAGCTAGTAGGTAGCATTTTTGGGCTCTGTAAACTCCTGGTATCCTCTGGTGATATTTAATCACTAATTATTTCTTTCAACACTTCCGCAGATAAATCGAATCGGAAGGATTGAGATTCGCCCTCTCTTTTGTGTCAGTTTATTATAAATGATTGCTTTTGCTATTTGCATGAGGTTGTGGACGCAGTAGCGAATGGATTCCCATGAGACAGATCACATGATTACTGACGATCTAGATCAATCCTCAGCGACGCTGAAATTTTTCTTCTTCGTACCACTGCGGCTCCTCTCGAAACTTCGCTTCCTACAAAAAACGCCTCCAACTGTCTCGGTCATGGACTACATCCTCCAACGCGTCAGACCAGCGTTTCCTCGGTTTCTCCACTGAGTTCCGTCCTTCAGTTTTTCCAACGAATACCTTTTTGGGCATCCGTTGTTCGTCCACACGATTCACGTGGCTAGCATATTGCAGCTTCCGCAGTCTTACAATCGTTGAGATCTCCGGCTCATCAAAAATTTCATACATCGCACGGTTGTATCGGATTTGCCAATTCGCTCCAATTATTCGCTTCAGAACCCGTCTTTCGAAGGCATTCAATATGTTTTCAGATGCTTGGGTTAGGGTCCATGTTTTTCACCCACACAGCACAGGTCTTATAACAGATTTGGATGCTTGGAATTTTGTTTTTCTCTGATTGCAGCTGGTCTTCAAGATCCTCAAAACGATCGTCAAAAAAAATACTTCATCTGCAAGCTGTATTCTTGAGTGTATTCCGTCTCTTTCATTAGCGGTTCTCGTTATTTTGGCGCCTTAATACACAAATTCGCCGACATTTTCGATATTGTACTCACCCAGTGTGATACTTGGAGTATTTGAGGTATTTGTCCTCGACTGCGTTTTTGTTTTATTCTCATTGATTTGTAGCCGTACTAGTTTTGCTTCGCTGTCGAGTTTCATGAAAAGTTCTTTGGTAGTTGCTACGCTGAAATTAAGTTTAGAGTAATACGTTTGCCTTCAAATTTTCATATGCGATACATTTCCCGGAAATTTTTATGTAAATCAACGTCCAAGTTAGAAAGTAATAGTCAAATTTGCAGTTTTGATCAGAAAATCGATACGCAACCTTAATACGTCCGTTTAAGAGCTTTGTAATAGGGGTACCAGTTAATTCGTGCGGCTTTTTTCGAAAATTGAAGCTTTATTGTGAAAAATTGCGTTTAGACGATCGGAAACGGTTTGTTGAGCGACACCAAGTGATTTTGCAAGTTTGGGATGGATCTTGGTCGAGCAATGTCTCCAATTCGTGATCTTCAAACTTTTTTGTCTGTTCGGGCCGTTCATCGTCTTCAGTCAAAATTGCCACTTGTAAACCATGTAAACCACTTCTGGCACGTGCGCTTAGCTAGAGCATGCACACAATACACTTCCACCAAAATACGATGACTTTCGGCAGCCTTTTTCTTCAATGAAGAAGTACTCCCCGCAAAAAAAATTTATTCGGCACAAAATTCGACATTTTCAGAGTAAAAAAAAAGTATTGTTTACGCTTCAGCTAAATGACACATACTGATTCTGAAACTATATGACAGTGGCTTTCCAACACATATTTGGAAAGGTGAATCACTGGAATAAAAATCAAGTTACGCCATCTGTTAGAAAACCGCATGAATTAACCGGTACCCCTATTAAAAAAAATTAACTATGACCTCCCATTTTTGCTTCACAACAAGTTTCTTGAGAAACTCTAGGAGCTGCAATCAACTTTTACGAGTAGGATCTAGTATTCAAAATTTGCTTCGTCCATGAACAAGTACCTTTAGTATTTCTTGTGTACTATTGCCAAGTCAACATTTTCAAAGGATTACCGTATCAAAATTCTTAGGATATAGAGAGGAACTTATAAAAACCACGGTTACGATATAAATAGTGGTCTTTCCTTCTAATTTTCAATACTAAAATCTACATTCCATAAAAATATTCGCAGCTGTAATATTAAAATTTCAATCGAGAGTTTTTTTTTATTTTGATTTTATGTAATTTCTTCATCCGGTCAATAATCAGTCATTCCTATGCCGTCATAATTACGAATTTCTCAGATAGTGAAACTCGACATAATATACATACATGTACTCGTACATGCATGCAAAATAATATGAAAGGAAAGAAAGATAAGATAAAAACGAATTTTTAATTGACAAAACGATTGAATGAAAAACAATCACGTACAAGGTTAGCAGCCTCAAGTAGATAACGTTTGCTGAGAAACCGTCAGTAATGTTGTCTAGTCGCTTGATGAATCACTCATTAATCTAGCTGCATAGTCTTAAAAGTTCAAACATACACACAAGATTTCGTTGCTCAGATTCTCATACCATACCTTGAAACGAATGATTGAATAAAGTAATATATTAGTAAAACAGGAAAGTATTTAAAATTGCTGAATCACCCGCCACCCAGTTTACCAGATGACAATGAGATTTTATTACTCTAATGATTCAGAAATTAAAAATGTTTAATTTCAATGATAACATATGACCTTAATCAAAACTTTAACAATCAGAGCACACATGTATCTTTATCGTACTGCCAAGAAGGAAAGCAGATCTGATATTTTCAAGAATGCCATAAAAATCTAGAAATTATGTTTTTGTGACCCTAAACTCTAATTTCTATGCCAACATTTTTTAACTTCCTGTAAATGTCGTTAGCCTATTTTTCGTCATTATTCCAATTCGCGAAATGTTAAATACTGAGACAGTGAACGACCCAAAAATGCATAATCAGCGTAGTGCGAAAAATTACCAAGGTTAAGACTATGGATGTGGAAATTTTTGGAAAAATTATAGCGGATTTGGTAATTGCAAGCTGTTGAAGTAGGCGATGATGAAGATTTTCCTTGTTGTTTATTATTTTCTCTGCTTAATTGGTTTGAAAATTATTGTTAAAGATAGAAATATGATTTGCAGTTTTCATATACATAATATATGTATATAGTAAACTATTATATAAAGAAAAGTTCATAGAAGTATGCAATATCTGGGACTAATTATTAACTAATACAAAATCTTTATTTTATTCCAATAGGCCATTCAGAAAAGTAAATCAGATAGATTTTCAAAGAAGCATCTACAGGTCACTTACAAGCCTGCTTTTATAAATATTTAGACAGATTATCATTCCAAACATATCTTACAGATTCGCGCTGATAACTTAAAAGCTTATCGTCAATCCGTCTGGCGTTCACATGCCACATTATTTATGCATACTGGGTATCATTTTTCATAAACAAATCCATCAGATATTGTATTGTGTTATGTTTTACGATACAACAAACATTTAAAAATAAGATGAACGAATATTTTGTGCCTAATCAATGTTTACACCTTCAAAGCGTTAAAATTTCACAATACAATTAAGCTGCTAATTTATGACTGTATGAATGTTGGTAGATTGGAGATGTTGTTCATAACATAATTAAACACTATTTTGATAATTGGGTTAACAAGCTTCAAGTATACTCGTTCATTACTAACCAATGCAATACAATTTGTTATTATATTTCATCGCGGATCTTGAAATTGTTAATTAAGTGAGGCAATGATGTGATGAACGACATGGCAATTTATTTACGCATTTTCGCCAAAAGGGTGTCAATAAGGAAAATGTGTATGATGGATTAACCCAAGAAAATTATACAGTGAATTGAAAATTTCGAACTGATAAATCTAATTGTTAAATCGCGAAAAGTTTGCGTCATACCATTGCATGAATAGAATAAATACAGATCTTTTAAAGCTTTCTTACCGGATGTTATATAATTATTGTCTGCTAGCCAACATTTTTGAATGTGCGTTTGTTGGATATATTGTCACAAGTGGCTCTAGCAGTTTCACAAATTTGGATAGTTAATTCTAAGGTATCTGCTTCATAAATGGAAGATAAGAGTCATAATAGCAATTCGTTAATAAATCTTGATCAAAGTTTTTTGATTACAGTTGAAACAGGAAAGTAAATAGTTTCCGGTGGCAGTGCTAGGTGGATAAGTCGATTTCCCGGTGGCATTTAGAAAATAACGTCTTTTGAACTTTACCAAGTAGTCAATAGAAATGGGCTAAGAGCTTTCGCAAGCTCAGCCCTGTGCTATTTCTGGTTCAGCAGGGTATATAAAAAACTCACAAATATTTTGCTAAGAATTGCACAGGATAGGCTAGTGAACCACATTAATGATCATTATATTTTTATGGGATTATTAGAGCGCGTAAAACTACAAAATACGTGGGACATGTAAAAGGCAAAAATAAAGGATATATTGAATCCTTCGACCATTTCCTAGTTGAAACTTCTAGTTTAGTATTTCAAGGATATTCAATCTCCGTAAGGACAGCAGCGATGGAATGCCGCCTCAGCGAACTAGAAGTCTTAAACTCCTCTGGAATGGCCTTGCCTGGCAACGCGTACGTGCGGTGACAGCTAGCTTCTGTGATGTCTTGTCGCGGGTTCTTTCCGCCAGTACAAGAACCCACTGCAAAAATATTTCATGTGCACGAGTGAATCGATCTTCCGATAAACCGGAACAAAAGAAAAGGCCGAGGCCGGAACTAAAAGAAAGATACTCAGAGATCCTCTTACTTCTCCTATTTTTAGACCGCGCGTGATCAGGGGCGACCTCGTCAGTGATGCCAAAAACTATGGCCCACGACAAGAGACGGGAAATCCAGGTGAAATTGGTGCCGTCTTTCTTCCCTCCCAACCGGACCCAGGCTCCCGATGGCGCAAATCAAACGTGCAATGGCTCCCCATCCCGGCAAGAGCCCCTGTAATATGTGTATGTGGGGGCATGCCCAACATAAAAAGAGTCCAATATACACCTCGGGACCATGCGGTCGAGCTGCCCCGTGGATGGTGACATGTAGCAGCTCCTGATGAGTCTCCGTCATCCATGACGAAACCGCAGTTTTGCTGGCAACAGCCCTCTTATGCTGGAAACGCTAAAATTCTCAACCAGGGTTTTGCGGTCGTGCGGCCGCGTGTATTCCGCTAAGCACCCTCACAGTCGAGATTTGGCCTCTGACAAAAATCACCAACAGTGGGATCTCACATGTTTTTGTAAACACCATAAAGAGAACAAGCTTCCCTAAATTCGGCACGGACAGATAAGCCACCTTATAGGCACCATTCTGTTGCCTCCTATAAATAAAAACCAGAGTTTAAATCTAACCCTTTATTTTTTTCAGTAAATATACAAGTATGTAATCTTAAAGCATTGAGCCGTTTTTGTGGCGTTTTATTTATAAATATTGTCACTTCATGCCTGCTCGGGAAAAATTTCTTTTTGCTTTGTTTCACTAAATTTTTTTATAGTCAATTATTTTGTTTATTTGATATCCGCAGGCAAATTCTCTTTTTTCTTTAGAAGCCGTCAGGCCTTGCTTTGTTGTGTGAGCAGACGCGTTTCGACCCGTTTGAGTCATCTTCAGTGTCTAAAGGATGTGTTAAAGGGTATGACTTTATATAGTCGTAGGATGGGTTAAACAGGTGGTACTAAATTAGGTCAGGTACTAAGTTAGGTCAGGCAGAGGGATATTAGGTTTTTGTTTTTTTTTTTATTGTTGGATGTCCGTTTGTTCAGTTTCATCTCGTTTCCGTTTAGTACTGAGAAAATCGCGTCGGAATTTGTAACAAGTCGTTCGTTGATAATTTTACCGTCTCTGTTTTAGGTAAATTTCTCGAGAAAAATTTACCTATTGCGGAGAATTTCTTATATATATATATATATATATATATATATATATATATATATATATATATATACTGTGACCAAAAAATAAGGTGACATTTGATTTTAAACTGCGCGCTTCGCAGGATTTGGAGAATTATTTTTTTTGGGTTGGTAGTACTGTCAGTGACATCTATGTCAAATTTACATGTCAAAATATTCATTAGTGTTTGAGATACGTGTAGTTTCCGTCTTCGCTGCGGCTTGAATCTCCCCTATCGTATCAAAACGGTGTCCCCCCAGCCAGAAGTCGCACGGCGCCAGATCAGGTGAATACAGTGGTTGTGGAACGATTTGGGTTAAGTTTTTGGCGAAATTATCACGAATTACGAGTGCAGTATGGGATGGTGCGTTATCGTGGTGGAAAAACCAAGAATTGTCTTTCCACAATTCCGGCCTTTTTAGGCGGATAGCGTTACGCAAACGACGCATAACGTTCAAATAATATTCCTTGTTGACTGTTTGGCCCGGCGGAAGGAATGCATTATGCACAACACCACGACAATCGAAGAAGAGAAGAGGTTGATGGTCGCCCAGGACGCTCTTCGTCTTCGACACGTTCACGGCCGGCTTGGAACTCACTATACCACTTGTAAACAATTTTTTTTTAGACATAGCCTCATCACCAAAGGCTTTCTGCACCATCCTCAACGTACCCGCCGCAGAAAATTGATTCTGCTAACAAAATTTAATGCAAATTCAACAAATTTCGAAATCGCAAAAAACGAAAAAGTCACTTTTAGCAGCTCACAAAACGACGCGAAACACTAATGAATATTTTGACATTTAAATTTGACATAGATGTCACTGACAATACTACCAACCTAAAAAAATTATTCTCCAACCCCTTCGACGCGCGCAGTTTAAATTCAAAAGTTACCCTTATTTTTTGGACACAGTAGTATATATATATATGTATATATAGCTGCCATTTTCACTAAAAATTGAATAATTTTGCCCTGTCTAAAGTGAAACTCTGATTTGAACGAGATTTGGCACATTAATTGATGAGGTCCTAGCATACAAAGATTTAAAATAATCCAAAATCAAATGCATGCATTCAAAATGGCGGCCCCCGAAGGTCAGAAGGCAAGCGCAATTAACTATTTTAGTAGCAACTGAAATAATGATTTTTTTTCATGGAAACGTTTTAAATGACTTAACTTGGAAGTATTTATAAAGCAGACCATTTTCAAGATATTGTTAAATATTTTGAACAATAACCTAAACAATTATAAAATCGTGACTCGTCTGTCTGTCCGTCCGTTTGTCCGTGCGTCACAACAAGTTTTCTCCCAAACCATATGAGCTAGAATGAGGAAATTTTCTACGTAGGTCAAAACTGGTGCCTCTTAAAATTTGCAGTGCTAGAAAATATTTTAAGGTGTTAAAGGGGGGTGCCCCCATGCAGGGGGGTGACATAAATTTTTTTTTATTTCTGTAGCCCTCTAGCAGCCAAGTTTCTCAACAGATTTCGATAAAACTTGAAATTATAAGTTATTAAGGCAAGTTAATTTAATTTAATCATGCAAATCGGATGACAAATAAAAAGTTGAAATTTACAGCTTAATATTTTTAGCAGCCGTTTTCAATAAAAAATCAAAATGATGGCCCCTGATGGTTCAGAAAAGAATTGAAAATGTATATATTAATGGCAACGCAAGTGCTGATTAAACTTTTATGGAAATCTTTTGAAATAAACTATTTGAGCTATTTAGGCCAAGAAGTTATCAGCTTTATGTGGTAACCACTGTGAAATGTATAAACAGCAAATGTGAGAAGGGCGAAACCTGTATTTATATGTTTATAATAATTTATTAACCGCCGATTTTCAATATGTGATCCAAACGTGTGCAACTCAATTTAATTAGGGAAATATTTTCGCCACTATAAAGGGTCTCGAAATACGAAAGTCGGCAGATTCTTTTTATGTTAATAAATACCCATGTGGTGCTACGAAAATTGCAGTAAGAAGCTGTTGCGACCACGGGAGTCACCGCAGTTGCAGACATTAAATATTAGCAGAGGGGTGCGTAGCCCGGGGCGGCATACTGAGGCCGGCTAGCGCTCAGTCGTGTCGTGGGACTTCCGGGACACCCTCTGCTCGTGCTGAGCCACCTAACATATAAATACTAACACGGCGGGAAAAGGACGGGAAAGGGAAAGGTCATTTTGAGAAATGAAAGATGATGGGTTTAAACTGACATGGCCGTTTTATTAAATCCAACAATTCTATTCACAACCAAAAACTTTGCAGGATAAAAAATGTCAAAAAAACGAGTAAAAGGCCCTTTCGAAAGCTAAACAAAAGTTTATATTCTTTTGTTACAACACAATAAACTAATTCAATATAATATAAATTTTACAATAAAAAAAGCTTCTGTAAAATAATAAAATTTGCAAAATTTTGAAACAAAATACGATTGATACTTACTTCTTTCCTTGCAGAACTCCGAGCGCCCGGTGAAGTACAAAAAAAGAAGCGTGGGGCCACTGAAAATCAGATTTTATAGTTAAGATAACAAAAAAACTAAATACGCAACGGCCACTTTCAACTCTCCGATCCGTCATGTAAGCGTACTCGGAGAAAAATTCACGATAAGGCACCTGGTCCTCTCCACAAACCAACAAAATTAGTTTTTTTTTTGTTTTATTTTCTGAATAACTAATCTCTGCACATATTTTTTTATTGTATCATTTAATAAGTTTGACACAAACTCGCACTTACTTCATCTTCCCCAAGAAGTTCATTTCCCACCAAACGGCAATTACACGTCTAATTGCTATAAACAAATTGTTTTATTCCACTATTCACCATCCACAAGTGTATCTTCAAGTCAATCCCCGTTCGCTAGTGGATCACACTATCCAAATTTTAACATATGTTTTGTGTCACACCACACACTATCGCAAAAGAAAAGCAAAATTCCTCCCCAAAGTTAACACTGTTATTCTCCGAATCCAAACTCTAAAAAATCATCTCGACACCGAAAAATATAAAACTTCCTCTTCTTCACCAAGTCCAATTCGACAATCGTTAAATACCAACTCCCCAAAAATCACTTTTATGCCGCACAGAAAACTCCCTTATCTTCACCAGCCAAAAACTAACTGCCCCTCTCCCAACAACTTCATCCCGCATTTTTCACTTCCATCCAAATCGATTCCGTAATCTCTTTTTCATTTTCAATTCCCGCTGTCGCGTTTGGGTAACGTAATCGAAGTTCATTACACTTCGATTCCGCTACCCCACATCTTTTTTCCCGTATCAACAAACACAATAGTATCCATTGATTTGCATATATGGCAATTTACATCATCCCAGAATCGCTTGATTGAATGCAAAGTGTCACATATACATTACGGAAACTATTGATTTTGCCGATACCCCAAAAAGAGTGCTTCCCTGCGCCCGGGGGAAGTTAAACTCAGGGTTCCAACAGACCCCCGGTCGAGAACTCGTGACGTTGCCAATGGAGCTATGACTTGTCAATCTCCCATTCATCAGTTTAGCAACTTCAACTCTTTCTTGATGGGCAAGAAATGGAAATTTGTTAAAAGGGAAACATGAATAAATTTTTGTTAGTATAAAATTATGAAATTTGTTAGTGGGAATAGAATTAGTTAGTATGAAGGAAGGAATTAGGTTTTGTTAGGGGAAAGGTATTGAATGAAGTTTTGTTAGTGGGAATTAATCAATGGAATGTTGTTAGTGGGAAAATTGAAATTATTAGTATATATTTTTTTTTTTCGTAGTTGGAAATCAGGGAAAAGGGTAGGATTGTGATGATGGGGAAGTAAAAATCATAGGGAAATTGGAAAAATGTTAAGGAAAATAAATAAATACACAAAGGAAAAGGTAGGAGTGCCCAAAGGAAGGTGGAGAAGTTGCGACGGCAATTTGAAGTTGCGAATGGGAGAAAGTCGGTACGCCGGAATTCGCAACATAGCCTAGTAGTAGGCAAGCCAAATTATTTTTCGAAACTTTACGCTACATACGAGAAATTTACCTTTCCGGCTGGTGCTGCCAATATATTACAAACTATCAAACTTCTTTAGGAAATATAAACTGCAAACTGCATTGAAAACTAACAACAACATTGGAAAGAAACTGAAACCTAAACTGAATGACACATCAATAAACAAGAACAGCGGCGTATACAAACTGACATGCAAAGACTGTGACATGGTATACATAGGAAGGACAACACGGAAACTAACGACAAAATACAAAGAGCGCTTGTAATCTTTCTTACACAACAAAGCAGACTCCAATTACGCGACGCACCTACAAAACCACGCACACAAGCCTGACGCTAGGACAAACTCGATGACATTGCTACACAAACAAAGCAAAGGACCGAGATTTGACATCTTAGAAAAGCTTGACATATATAAACATAGAAAAACAGACCATAACATTATCAACGAACAATTTGTTACAAATTCCCACGCGATTTTTTCAATACTAGATCAGATGAAAACGGAAACGAGATGAAACAGAACAAACGGACATCCAACAATAAAACAATTTGGGTAGACAGAACTACGCTCATGTCAGAAGGATTTTGTACTCAACTTACAAAATGCAATCACCAGCAACGAATAAAATCAAGGAACATGTCAAAGAGATTTCCTCGTTTAAAATAAAATCCATTGTTTCTTCATTTTCAACTAACAAAAATCACTCAAATCATTGAATTCCAAAAACATTTATGTCATCGATTTTTCCACCCCGAAACTTTCAAGAAGTCACCACTTCTGACCTTTTCACAAAGTTTCATGGCTGTAGCTTCTATAATTTAGAAGAAAAACTGCTGTGACATACAAACGGACGGACAGACGGACACAGGTCGTGATTGCAATAGGTTTTGTATTTTAGTACAAAACCCTAAAAAACAAAAACCTAATATCCCTCTGCCTGACCCAATTTAGTACTACCTGCTTAACCCATCCTACGACTATAGAAAGTCATACCCTTCATCAACACATCCTTTAGACACTGAAGATGACTGAAAAGAGTCGAAACGGGTCTACTCACACAAAAAAGCAGGGCCCCACGGCTTTAAAAAAAACAAATTTTGTATAAGTTGTGCGATTTGGAATATTATCTTCAAGACCGCAAAAACTGTTGGGCATTGTTTTATTTCCTTTCTTGGTGGTCCACAATAACAGCAAATCAGTATTGTAATTTTTAACATTATAACTATGTTTCTAATGTTATTTCGACGAGAACACAGCAACCATCAGAATTATTTAAAGAAAAGAAAAGCAGCGGCTCATAGAAGATGGTAAGAAATTCTTTGTTTCATTTCGAGTGATTGCAATTCAGTCTTGTAATTTTTAATACTACATTATATATCTAATGTTATTTCAACGAGAACACAGCAACATCAGACTTATTACCAAAGAAGTAGCCGCGGTTTTTCTTCGTTTCATCTCGAGTCTGCTCTCTCCCAGACGCACAAGGCTTCAGTACTACCCACTAAATACTTCCCTTGTCTACCCGAGAACCTAACCTGGAACCGTTAGACACAATACCTCGGGATAAGTCTCACGCTACATGCGGAAAACCGTTTTTAACTGCCAGGACTGCCCGTGCATAATGTGCAAAAGGGTTCCATTTGACAGCCGACTTAAGCATCTCTTCGATTAGTCTACTAAAGAGAGCTCCCTATTTCTGGATAGAGGACAGCACGCTGCTGTCCCATCTTTTGCAAATACGTGGCAGGCGTCGTCTTCCTCTAATGCGCAAAATATGCATTTGGGATACCATGACTTACTACCAGTCGTCTGCAGGTAAAACTGAAAGCATCCATGCGCACTTAAGAGCTGAGTCAGATAGAAGTCAGTCTCGCCATGCCTTTGATTGAGCTACGGCCTCATATCAGTGATGAGCCATGTGGTCCATCTTCCTCTCCCGTCGCTCATCCAGAACTGCTGCCAATCGTTGTCACTCCTCGTGGGCAACTATATCCCTAACGCCTTTGTTTCGGCGTAGGTAGATTTTGGTGCGCTCTTGAGTAAGATGGCCGATGGATATCACACCTGCGATGTCCAGTTCCACCGGCTTAGACTCTGTCCCATATGCAGATGCAATCCTCAGTACGCTAGGTGTTTTCGGTACAGTTCAAAGCATCACCCCGTGTTTCTGCTCCATACAGTAGCACCGACTGTATGGCACTCATCAAGTCACCTTGATGGGAGGAGTGCTTCAAGTTGGCCATAAGTCGACTTAGAGCCGATGCGCCCGAAGCAGCCTTATAAACCGTTACCCTGATTTGCAACCCCAGGTACTTCACTACTAATTTCGACTCAACCAGCATTTCCCAGATACTGATAGACCCTACTCTGGAGACAAATCAATTTCCTCCAGTGCTAGGCTAAAGCCGCAAGCAGTCCCTCACTCGGCTCATCAGCATAGCTAGCATAAGTTGCATGAGCTCAACTGTGCTTGTCGTACGTGATACTCCTCAGCTCTGTGCCAAGGATGGTACGTTGAACAACAATCGATGTAACATTCATCCTTCGCCGACCTTGTTTCCTTTCATAGAGCAGACTCCAGTCCTTCAGATGGTCCCTTCGAATCCGTATCAAATATTCCGAAACTTGCAACGGTTTTCAACGTTTACAGAATATCCACCCATATCGCAGAGTTGAAAACATTTCTAACATTAAACCTCAACAACAGATCTACCTGCCGGGTGGTACGGCTGTGTGCCTCTGCCCATCGGACCGTGTTCACCACCTCCGCAATCGCATCAATGGTGATGCGCCATGCTCTATACCAATACTGCCGGGGAGATAGGTCGCACGGATCACGTCAGTGAGTCTTTCCCGTGTCTAGCATACATAGTGTGCAGTATCCAGATGGTGCTTCAGGATTCCACTTCCCCTTACTAATCAATACAAACGTTGCTACGTTCAAGCCGGCAATCGTTGAACAATAGTTAGCTTCAATCCTAGCCAGCCTAAAAGAGTTCACACATCACTGCGTCCAAAATTTTCGATGTTTTCTATACCCTGACACAAAACCACTACTCAATAACTTTGCGGGAAACCTAGTTGCAAGAGTGCTCTCCATCACAATCAATCAGTGAACTGTTCGCGAATATAGCGCGTGAGTTTGATTGAATCTTACCAAACCTCTCTCAGAGCTTACACACATTAATTTTATATTTAATAGCAAAGAACGAAAAATTCGTACAATATATAGTCCGACATATTCCAATAACCGTTATACTTTAAATGAATAAATAATGTCTTAAAAAAATTTATCAAACACTAGGAACTTTATACTGGTAAGTCTAAAAAGTATTGAGCCTTTTTGTCATTTTTCGGTTGAATATTTCTTTTATTTAAAATGGATTTTATTTAAGTACATATTGTCCATTACTATCTATGACCTTTTGCCATTTTTTTGGGTAGAGTCATTATTCCATCTGTGTAGAACTTCTGTGGTTTATCGGCGAAAAACTTGGCCAAGTGATTTTCACAGTCCCTTTTTGAAGTGAATTTCTTTTCATTAAGGAAGTTTTGCAGAGACCGAAACAAATGGTAGTCTGATGGTGCAAGGTCTGGACTATACGGTGGATGCATCAAAACTTACCAGCCAAGCTCTGTCAATTTTTGCCGGGTCGTCAAAAATGTGTGTGGTGTGGCATTGTCATGATGGAAGACAACGCCCTTTCTATTGATCAATTCTGGCCGGTTTTTTTGAATTGCTTATTGCAATCTGGTTAATTGCTGACAGTACAGAGCCGAATTGAGTGTTTGGCCAGGTTCTAGCACCTCATGATAAACAATTCCCTTCCAATCCACACATAGCATAACCTTATTTGGTGTCAATCCTGGCTTTGAAATCGTTTTTGATGATTCACCTTTTTGCGACCATGATCTTTTTGGAACGACATTCTCGTATCTTACCCATTTTTCCTCGCCCGTAATGATTTGCTTCATAAATGGCTCGATTTCGTTGCGTTTTACAAGTATTAGCATTTCGCAAATGGAAATTCGGTCGATCAATTTTTTTTGCGTTAATTACTAATGAGTTTTTTACATAATGTATTAGCCGCGAAGAAACGTCAGCCATAACCATTAAATATTTTAAAATAAAAAAATCTGACCGACTTAAATGTCAGCAAAAGAAAAAAATAAATTTTTTGCTACCAAAAAATTGCCCTTCTTTTTATTTATCGGCTTAAATCCGACTAATCGCCTCCCATTTACCCACAAAACCATTATTTAAAGAGACTGAGACTTCGTTCATTATCGTGGTTGCATAATTAACGAACTCCTTAAAATTTGAAGAGTCTCGTTTATAGCGAAAATTTATACTTTTAAATCTTATGTTCTTCCAACTGCGCATTTATTTGGACGTGAACATGTTTTCTTACGTGTTAATTTACATAACCTTAACAATCACCCCAGCCGCAACAACATTACCAATTGTATCTTTGCCAACGTCTTTACTTACAGGCTACAACTAGTTTCAAATCAATCGATATCATGTAAATCACGTTTGTGCACTTTAATAATTCACATCCGAGTATAAAACATATGCTTGGGAACATATTCATTTCCCATTTATTATACATGCATGCAGTTCAGTTCAAAGAAAATAGGTGGGGATAAGTTAATGATAGCGGTCATCTTGCTAATAATTAATCCAAACAGAAATCAGAGAGTCTAGAAAATAATAGTGAGAAAATTTGCCATGTCGTCGTGTCTGTTTAACTTTCATGAGGTATAGTATGAATGAGGCATTATTATAATTAATAGATACATATGTAATAATTTGTAGGTTTAATTGGTACGATACTTAGGAATAGATTGATATAAGATCTTAGAAGATAAAAATAAAAACAACATTGAATTGAAATTTTTGCTGCCTTCATAGTTCTAGAAATAACCAAATTAGAAGCTGCTGATCTGATGGAAAAATGATAACAATAACAACCTGATACTGCTTTCCTGTGATTATTTTTTTTAATTCTCGGCCACGATTGATTTATATACCGAGAATATTCTTGCATTCCACGTGTCTAAACGAATCCTCTTAACCTTCAAAGCGAACTCGAGAAATTCGGAGAATAAGCGTTATGACATATACTGAATTAATAAAGCTAATTATGTCCAACATATGGTCACCTTCCACCGCATTCTGAAACTTCCTCGTTAGTTAATTCAATCTTCCAATTGAATAGATGTTATTACCGGCTCAAAAGAGTCCTAAAATTTACCACGCAATAGACGACAACAATTTCTTTTTTCTGCAAAAACTATCATAGAATTTATTGGCCTAAGAAACGAGTATCATATGTAATCTTCGTGTATATTTATAAAATATTAATTTAGTTCGTTAGATATACCATAAACAGACTCGGCTTTATCAAAAACATAGTAGCACGCAACGATATACGGCAATGTCGCAGTATCTGAAATAGAGACAATAAAAGTAGTTATATACGTGAAGCTTGGAAAGAATTCACTTGTCGCCGTTTTTAATCTATAGAATGTGATACTCACGTGGTAGACAATTTTTTCAATTACTTTAATACGCTTCTAAGCAACAAACAACAGTTGTTGAGGATGTTCCAGTTATCGTTGAATTGCATGCAAACAAAACGACAGAATATGTTTTGAAAATTACTTACAGGTTTAGAGAGCCAGATTATTGTGAGTTAACATATGCTTAATAAATCACACATCCCCTAGTTGCATAACATCTTGTTTATGAATCATGTACGTAAGAAAATATTTTCTTTTAATAGTTCCTCCGTTGGGAAAAATGAAATTGAATATGGCCAATTTTAATTCATCACTCATATCACTAGCACGCATAAAAATTGCCCTCACTAATGAATATAGAGGAAGTAACTCATCAAATTGAGGACTTAAAGTTTAGCTTTTAAATCGATTAATAACTTCCCGATTAAGTAAAACCAAGTTGTAATAAGCGCCAAAGCATACGAATAATCATCTGTCAATTATTTAGTCTTGAAAGAAATTGATGGCGTCTCAACTCAACCTGATCATTAGCCAAGATCTAATTGGATCATAAAAAATAACATCAAATATGTTTTTCAATTTTATTACGAGCGTGTTATCTATTGATATGAATACTGAATAGATCAATGAATCGTAACCCCAGCAATTGAATAAGAAATGCATAGAAAAACGATTGACTGATAAGAAGGTCGGGGAAAAGTACACGGTCTGTTTGATACGTATAGCACGCGTAATGCATGACCTGCCTTTATAAATAAGGGATAGTGGATGCCCCATATGAGATTAAAGTCGCTAGGCTATAATCGTATAAATAGTTTGATAGCATTTAGCGAGATCAATAACGTTAATATTATTGAATTACGTAACAAAGAGAAATTCTAATAATTGTTTCGATTTGTTCGATTAGCATTTGAGAAACCCTTGCTGCAAGAAGAAATGGAAGAAATTAATTCAAATAATTTGGTTATACTCGTACTTTTCGCCTTTTAATAATTTACAATTATCTGAAATCTACCTTTCGGTTTTCTTCATTTTATCATAAATTCTCACCCGCCTCTTTCTTTCCTGTCACATATTTGTGCTTTGTGCTTTAATTCAAAATGGGCTACTTAATTTGTGAAGTTCTCGTTCGATAAAGGCTCCTGAGTTCGGTAGGCAACATCGTTTATCCTTTCGAGTGCTTTATAGGGTCTTTCCCATTCATCCTGTAGCTTTGAGTGATTCCATTCTTGTTTGGTGGGCTTTGAACCGAAACAAGTCGGTCTCGTTAAAACCCGCACTTTTTGCTTTCAGGGCGTAACATGTATGATACCATCGGATGCCGGATTAAGGAGAGTTGTCCAAGTTTATTTATTACCAATGCAGATTTCTTGACAGATCAAATAATCTATCGATGCCATCGTGACCCCATCATGACAAATAAATCTGGTAGTGGGAGAATCTCGGTTGCAGTTTGTAAATCCCTTGTTAGCCCACTTTATGCCAATTTATGTTTTGATCGTGCCATAGAATATTTTAATTGTGAAAGTCCCTCTTCTACAGAATATTTCCGTATTAACTTCGTCTGTATAATAGGGGTACCGGTTAATTCGTGCGGTTTTTTTTTCTTTCGTAAATTGAATTTTTATTGTGAAAAATTGTTTTTTTTGTGATAATGAGGTGAATGCCATTTATGCACAGAGTGAGGGGCTACCATGCTCGCAAGAACTGGACTACCCACTAAACACCTCCCCTGTCAACCTGAGAACCCAGCCTGGAACCGTTTGACACATTACTTCGGACCAGGTCTCGTTTTGTTACGCCGTGAGGCGCCTTCAAGCTGGGGAGTCCCTTTCCTAGCGGGAGGGGAGAGGGGAAGACGAAGTGCCAGAAAAGCGATCCCCCAGCCCCAACGCCCCCGGCTGCTGTGAGTCCCTTTTATATTTTAGGACTGCCCGAACATAATGTGCCACCTGGTTCCATTTGCCAACCGATTCGAGCATCACCGCAGCTATATTATCCTTCGCAACCTGGCCCATTTTTACACGCAAAAAATGTGGGGCAGGCATTGTCCTCCTCTCCTGGGCAAAACCGAAAATCGGGGGACCGTGACTTACCAATCTTGTGCAGGTAAGACTGAAAACACCCATGCCCGCTCAAAAGCTGGGTCAGATAGAAGTCAGTCTTACCGTGCCTTCGATTTAGCCACGGTCTCACATCCGGGTTGAGGCGCGCAGTCCGTCTTCCCTTCGTGCAATTGACCCAAGACTGCTGCCAATCGTTGAGCGAGCGCTGTCTCTCCTCGCGGACAACCATCGCCCTCGCATCCTCGTTTCGGCGCAGATAAATAGCGCGGCTCTCTCTTGCAAGGAGGGCGACAGGTATCACGCCTGCAATAACTCTCATCGCCGAGTCAGAGACTGTCGGATACGAAGATGCAATCCCCAGTGCTCCTTTTCTCTGTACCTGTGCCAAACGTTTTCGGTATAACTCCTTGCTGAGAGCGTCGCCCCATATTTCTGCTCCATACAGTGGCACTGACCCTACAGCACTCATCAAGAGGCGTCTTCTTGATGGGCTGGTTCCCCCTACGTTGTCCATAAGTCGACTCAGAGCCGATATTCCCGAAGCAGCCTTCTCAGCCGTTGCCCTGATTTGCTCAGAGAAACGCATCTTCGAGTCGATCGGTAGCCCCAGGTACTTCACCGATGGCTTCGATTCGTATATCTCCAATACTGATCATTCTTACTCCAAGGACTCTCTTTTTCGTCAAGATGACCACTTCAGTTTTCTCCAGTGCTAAACTGAGCCCGCGAGCAGTCATTCAGTCCCTCGCTCGGCGCATTAGCATACCTAGCCTAAGTTGCGCCTGTTCAACGGTGCGTCCAGCGATCAGAGCCGCAACATCATCCGCATAGCCGACCAAGCGCGACTCATCTGGCGGCATCTCAAGTCTCAGTAGCCCGTCGTAAGACACGTTCCACATGTCAAGACCACGGGTAGATCCCTGGGCAACACCCGATGTAATTTCCATCCTTCGTTGGCCCTGTGTTTTATTGTAGAGCAGGCTTCGGTCCTTTAAGTAGTTCCTCAAAAGCCGCATTAGATATTCTGGAACTTGAAAGGGGGTTTCCAGCGTATCCAGAATATCCACCCATCTAGCGGAATTGAAGGCGTTCCTGACGTCGAGTGTCACCAACAGGACGATCCGTCGCTTGGTGCGACTATATGCCTCTGCCTTTTGGACCGCGTTCACCACCTCTGCAATCGCATTAATGGTAGAACGTCCTGCTCTAAAGCCGTACTGCTGAGGAGATAGGTCCCCAGCAGCACGAATCGCGTCAGTGAGTCTTCCCTTGATGAGTTTCTCTAGCACTTTCCCAGCCGTGTCAAGCATGCATAACATGCGGTATGCAGACGGCGATTCGGGATTTCCCTTCCCCTTGCTGATCAATACGAGCCTCGCCACCTTCCATCGTACCGAGAAAACCCCGTCCCGCAGGCAAGCGTTGAATGTGCTGAGCAGCAAGTCAGGACAATGGTGATAGACGAGCCGCAACACCTCAGCTGGAACACCATCTGGACCTGGAGCCTTCCTCGTTTTCAATGAGAGGACGGCCTCCTCCAGTTCCAGCTGTGTGAAGAGTGGGCACTCGACTGCTGTTTCACCATGGACAGCGTCAGCACGGATAGGATGGGCGGGAAAGAGTGCCCGCACTATCTCGTCCATCTTTTCCACAATATGTATACAAGGTTTCCGTAGGGCACCAAGCTTCCGCATAACTAGCTTGTAGCCAAGGCACCACGGATCCTTGTTCACATTGTCCACTAGATCTTGCCAACAGCGAGCCTTGCTGTTGTTGAACCAGCAGCGAGCCTTGCTGTTGTGCAATTTTCTCTTAGCTGAGTATCAATCCTTTATTGATGAACTGTCCTCCTATCTTCTTTCTTGTCATTCACATTCCAAAATGATAGTTTATAGGGATTTCAATTTACCTTCTGTAGAACGGGATACCTACACTACATCTATTTGCTCAATAAATCATCCTTCTTTGATGTTTTCTTCCTTCCTACCACTCTTTTGTTGTGCATACTTTTAACCACGTTCTAAATCCTAATGATTGCCTCCTTAACCTTGTCCTTTTAAATGTCCAAAGTCATTGTTTATCTGTCGCTCCTACTTTGCATCCTTTTGTCCTAGCCATTAACGCCATGAAACCTCCGAGAAGTAGCTCTAATAGCTCTGCTACAACCTTACAGCTAACAATATGGCTATCAAAGCTATTATCGACTCAGTCGATTGGTGCGCCTTTTTCTCTGGTCTGGACGTTAATAATGCCCTTAGTAAATTCTACGGCTACCTCAATGATCCAATTGCCCACTATACACCACTGCAAGTTCCTTGTAAGGCTAAAATGAAGCCTTAGATTACTCGGTGGATGCTCTGTTGCTCAAAAACCAAAAACAAGGTGCTTCGGTGTTATAAATTTACTGACACTGAGATGCTACATCTCACTTTTGTCGGCTGCGTTCCGCTGCTACAAACTAAAAAAGACTGGCCACGATAATTCAGCAGCTTAGAGAGTTCCCTCGTGACAAATAACGTTAAACCCGCTTGGTCCTTTATCCGATCCTTTAAATTTTTGTCTACTTTTAAATGGAATTACACTGAAATCTTTTCCTCACAGAATATTTTAAACCAGCTTTCCCAGTTCTTCTCTTCTATATATTCAACTCATGACACGTTATTTTCCTCCAGCAATTCAATTGATAAGAGTAGCGTATTAATTTCATCCTACTTTACTAACTCTTCTGAAGTTCAAGCCCCCAATAAGTTCACTTGATCCTAAAAACAGTCCTGATGGAGTGCCGAATATATTTTTGAAACTGAAGCCTTTTGGAAAAATGCAAACATTTCTATCCTTAAAAATTGTTATCCATCAACTTCTTCCGACTATTGTTCCACATCTCTGCACTGTTTCTCTAGCAACTTGAACGTCTTGTACATAACAGGCGTTTAGAATCATTGAGCTCAGCTGTTAAACCGCAGCAACCTGGGCTTATGGAGGGCCGCTCCACTTTATCAAACTTAGCTGAGTTTACGCATTACATATACCATAGATTACATCTTTAGACAAACAGCTACAAGTTGTGCTACCTTTACAGATTTCCCCGAAGCGTTCGATTCTGTTAACCACTGCCTTTTAATCTAAAAGCTAGCTTTGCTGGGTATCCCTGTTTCCCTACTCTCCTGGATCTCATCCTTTCTCTTCTTTCATTCACGCCGTATTGCTCTACTTCTTTTCATCACTCATTTGTCGTTGGGCCCCTCCTTTTCCTACTGTTAGATAATGACGTCGCCTCTGTAATTTCCTCTAGTATATGCTGATAGTTACCAAGTGTTTCGGACAATCAGACCCCTTCAAGATCGTCAGCGTCTTTTTTCTTCTTCGTAGCGCTGCAGCCCCTCTCGGGCCTTCGCTTCCTGCAACAAGCGCCTCCAACTATCTCTGTCCATTGACCTCGTCCTCCAATTTCAAAATTGAGTCAGACCAGCGTTTCCTCGGTCTCCCCACTGCTCCCCGCCTTTCAGTTCTCCCAACGAATACCTTTTTGAATATCCGTTGTTCGCCCATACAATTTATGTGATCAGCCCATTGCAGCTTCCGCAATCTTACAATCGTTGAGCTCCGGCTCGTCGAAAATTTCATACAGCTCATGGTTGTATCGAATTCGCCACTGGTCCACGGATAGCTTCGCTCCGATTATTCGCCTCAGAACCCGTCTTTCGATGGCGTGCAATATGTTTGCGGATGCTTGGGTTAGGGTCCATGTTTTACACCTATAGTATAGCACAGGTCTTATCACAGATTTTTATACTTGGAGCTTTGTTTTCCTGTGTATGCAACTGGTCTTCAAGTCCGTAAAAACTGAATAAAATATTTTATTTGCGAGCTGTATTCTTCGGCGTATTTCGTTTCTTTCGTATTTCAATAAATCAAGTTGGATAGACAGAATTACAATCCTGTCAGAATGGTTTTGTACTCAATGAAATATATGGAAACACCAATAGTGAATAAACTCAAGAGAAACTTCACCGATATGTATATCTGAAGTCTGTCTGAAAAAATTCATTATCACTCCATTTTAAGCAGCCACCATTTTGATACAGCCTTATTAATTTTATTGATTAAATACGATTTGAAAAATATACATGTTATTCATCTTATCTGAAAAAATGAAGAAGATTTGATGAAAATTCTAGTCTCTGGTTCGACAGAAAGTTCATATAGTTGAAAATCCATGTTTTGTTTTATTGCTGAAAATTCAAATGTTTATAGTTCCCGGAAATATGATTCGATTTTTATGAAACTTACAGAATGTAAGGATCTTACATTATACTACTTCAATATAAAATTTTATAAGGGTCTCGGTGCGATTTCATTGAGAAAAATTTGAAACTCACAAATCATACTATTATTAACAAAGTTGAGTGAATTTTGACTTCAAAGATGTTTGTTGTAGTAATCGAGCAGTCGCCTAAGCAAACTGCTCGAAAACCTTCATAACATCTATCCGAAATTTTAATTGCAGATTCGAAAAAGGCATTTTTTTTTATTTCAATTTCTAATTATAAATCATAAAACATATTTATTTTCTCTTTATTTTTATTAAATATAAATTTTGGATCATTTTTGTTTTCTATATTAAATTTAGACTTTGCGTTATATTCTTTATGAGTTTTACCTTTTCCTATTATTATTTAAATTTTTCTATAATATTATTTTTCATATGTAAAAAAAAATTCAAATCTGCAATTAAAATGCAGATATGGCAATATCTTCCTTTCTCTTATATTCTAGCTTATCTTCAGGCACTTTTCCTTCGTGTTGGAAAAGATCCGATGTTGCTCCTATTTTTAAAAAAGGTAGTACTTCAGACGTTACCAATTATCGGCCTCTCTCCTTATTACCCTGTTTCTCCATAAAACTGGAGACAATCGTGTACTTGCACCTTTCTTCAGTTACTCATGAGCTGTTCGTTCCTGAACAAAATGGTTTTATCAAAGGGCGATCGGTCTTAACGAATTTGTTAGAACTCATAACCGTTACTTCAAAAGCCATCGATGACTGCCTTGCTTCAAGAAGATTTGAATGCCATTTTATCTTAGAGTTCTTATAACCAACTTACACTAAATGTTTCTAAGTGCATCCATCTTTCATTTTCTAATAACCCTTGCCCTATTAGCTTTCAAATTACGTTAAATAATTCGTACCTATGTACGGTGACACACATCAGGGACTTGGGTGTCACTTTCGACTCTAAATTAAAGTTCGATGATCATATTTCTGAAATTACTTCTAAAGCCTCTTGCATTTCTGGCTTGATCTTAAGAAATTCCTATATTTTTTCCGATCCTTTGTCGTGTGTTAAATTATATTCTAGTTTAGTTCGTCCCATCCTTGAGTACTGTTCGCCAGTTTAGTCAACTCATTTGAAGTGTTTGAAGTTCACGCTAGAAGCTGTACAAAAAAGTTTTAACCAGCATCGTCTTCTTGAAATTTCAGATTCTCTACACTTTTTATGAATCACGCTTAGCTATCCTCAATATTCCTTCGCTGGAAATGCGTCGACTCGACCTTGATGAACGTTTCCTTTACAGACTTTGCCGTGGTTTGCTCGATACTCGCCTTGTCAACCAGATTCCTGTGAGGCTCGTTATGCATTCTACAAGATCGTGTATTTTCACTCACCAATGATCAGATTATCTGGTACCCTTGTTGACCTTCAGCTTGGGCCCTTCCCCCTATCATATTTAGTTTATAAAAGATTTGTCAACTGTCTTCTTCTCAGCTCTTAGTAATTTTTCTTATTTATTTTCTCCTAGTTTTTGCATTTTTTATTAATTTTATCTTGCTTTTTGCATGCTGCTATTATTTAGTTCGTTTTGCTGTACTATTATTTTATCTATTTTGTTATTGGATTTTTTCTGTTAAATAGAAATAAATAAATCTTTTCCCGCTGCACATGCACGTATTGCATGGCCGAAGGCAAGTGTGCAGCGGAATGAGTGCAAGGTTCGTCAACTGCCGTTGCAAGTAGTCCCGCAAGGTGACAACTGAGAACAGGGGAGTCTGTGATTGATCGTGACCGGAACACGTCACGAGAACCGCGCCGGCAAGCGTTATATCAGTTGCAATGTTGCTTTCATTTTTGGATAATTTCTTTGCTAATACTCGTATATATCGTGAAAATCAACTACGTTTGCGTTGTTCTGTAGCAGCCAGTTCGAGTTTTATACCACATATTTCATCGAAATACCTTCAATATGGACATTACTGAATAATTGTGAAGTGCTGAATCTGTCTGTTTTTTCATCGCGACCTCGCCTCATCCCCTAGAACTCCGCAACTTGGTGTACACTAGCGATTCGTGAAAACCGCATGCCGAAGAATTTCAAAATCAAGTTCGTGAGTTTAAAGTGCATTTAAATGAAACTCTGGACGTGATTACGCATCAGACCATAAGTCCATCCATGCGTCCATGACCGAATTCTGTACGACAAACGAAGATGGCACAAAAACGTTAAATTCAATGAGTGACATAGAAAATGTTAGCCAACTATTAAATAAAATCTCCCATGTGTACAGTGGCTGGAGCAGTTCTGGTTACATATTGAAACTGTGGGTTTTTTGCTTAATTTCCTTGCATGTTACCACTTTCATCGTACGCTCAGCATGACCTAAGTTCACCGGATTCGAACGAAACTGAAAATTCTGAAGCCCTTCACAAACCAAAGTGAGTCCCATTCAATAATCGATCGTTAAGAGTATCCTCACCATTAGTTCCGAATCGCATGCACGCCAGTCTCGAAACGTATCTAAAAGTAGATCATGCTACAATCTCTGTAGAGGAAGCAAACCTCGAAAGTACTAGTGGAAGAAAAAAAACTTTAGAATTAAAAGTGCGCCATATATAAGAAAGCTTGCAGTTCAAATGCAGAGTGCCAGAAAAATAAGACACAGACTCTTTCGATATAATAAGTAGGGGGAGCTTCATAAACTTGAGGAAATCTCTATCAGATCATGGACATTGTAGCAGAATGGCGGCTGCTCCTTTTTACACTTCGCGTAAGATTGAGTGCTTCATATGATCTGCTGGTTATTATCGAACTATTATTAGTTTAAATGTTAAGAGTCAGATGGCATTATTCGATGCCTTAGTGTTGTTTTCCGCTCTCGTTTAAGAATTATATTTGCCATGTTTTTTATTAATAAAAGTCAAATCTTAATTTAAAAATAATCTCTTTAGAATTGGGATAAATACAATTTCAAGTATAATGTGATTACACTGATAGTAAGCTAAAATTCAAAGAATGATATCTAGTTGATAATTTGTAAAAGAGAACTGTAAGGAAACAAAACTAAAAAATTAAAAACAAACATGGCTGATTCAATACAAAATCCATGACAAAGACAGAAGAAATAATGTGAGCGGCTATAAGAGATTTAAAGCCAATGTAAGAGCATAATCATTTTTTTATTACATTTCTCTATTTAAATTAAATAATTTTAAGTGGAAATTTTATATTTGATTCATATAATGTTATTGATTTTGATTTACTGTAGTCAGTAATTGAGTAAAATAATAATGGATATTTGCAATAAAAAAAGAAATATAACAATAAAAGGAATGTATAATTAAAATACACACTCGGTCTTTCCCTTCCTCCAACCTGACCGGGCGTGGGACCTGGAACGATAGCCGGCCGTCCACTGAAATGAGCTAGCCATCGGGCGCGCTCCTCCCTTTCTTATTGTGTTATAGGGGCTCTTGCCCGGGTAGAATAGCCTTCCGCTCACGTGCCCTTTTATGGTATAGTGTTACGTGATTATAACATAAATGGGTCACGTTTATATTTCTCATTTGATGGACAAATTCATGCATGTTTGTATGAGTTTGTCACTCAATTGGGAAATATATGGCCACGTCTACATTTGGATCCATCCACCGCTGCCATCTGGATGCCCCACTCTTATTTATGGGCCATAAATATCGTCGGTAACGCCGAAGTCTGTTCCTAAGTCCGTCTGTTTTCTCCCGGCCCAGTTTGTTACTGGCTAAAAACTAGTTCAACGCTTAGTAGGTTACCTCGGCCTCGACACCCGGCGATCGGCACTAGGTCGCTTCGAATTCGTGAATGCGAAATTCTCTTATGATGGGTCTTGTGTTGGGGAAAAGAACCCGCCGCCCGACACCGCAACGCTAGCCTGCCAGCGCATTCACGCGTCCCTAGACAAGGCCAATCTCGGCAGATGTCACCATCCATTTTGTCATATTTTTCGAGTTACATGTAACTTATCATGGGGGGGGGGGGGGAGTTGGTTACGAATGTATCATACTTTTCTCTCCCGCTGAACCCCCATGAAGCAAAAACTTCTATTTTTAGACCTATTTTGAAGATTTCCCATGAAATTTGATACCCCACATAACGACCTTTGGTGTATAAAAATGTTTAAGGTTCGTGCCCTTATATGGGAAAACTCCCCTATATGGAAAGAAGCAATCACTTCTGATATACCTACCAAGTTTGGTGTTCGTAGCTGCGGAGAAAAACTGCTGTGACACACAGACTCGTCGCAATTTCATACAAAACCCTAAAAATAATGCCTATGTGATTGTTCATCAGATTTAATCTCATCCAAGTTCTCTCAAAGTCATTTTTCAATACAGTCAAATATATTTTCAATACATTCAAAAATATACAGTATTGATTACCTATTACCCGTTTTATACAAATATGTTCCTTCAATATTTGAATAATTTATTTCATGTAAAAATGGGAGGAAATTCAAAATCAATAATAAACACATTAGCATATACATATATACAGATCTTCCCTTCCTCTCACTGATAAATATATTTCTTCTTTACTTCAGGCCTATGAACGCCGATTCCCAAAATGCCCACAAATGCCAATAGTTCTGGACTGTGAAACAGTAAAAGACGAAATACTTGACAATGGAGCGCGCCGAAATACAAGTCGTCGTTGTAAACTAGCTGTAGATGCTCCATATCTATTTAAGAAAATTATCGGAGTAGATGTAGTCTACTTCATGCAACATAATTTCTTGGACTTAGCCAACCGTACATTAAATATCGAAGCAACCAACGAAACCTTTTCATCAAGGATTGAAATTTTCGAACGATGTCGTTACTATGTCCATCCCGACAATCCAGACTGGACATGTTTCGATCAAACTGCTACTCTTGATATTAAAAATTTCTTTGGATTTGAAAACTCCATGGAGAAAATGGGCATGAAGCAATATACGCAAACAACATTGAAAGGAAGGGAAATCATTGAATATTTCATAGACCAATTGAAAAGTGAAGGTATCACGCATGTTGACCGCTGGCAACCATCCGATGAAACAATCCCGCCAGAACTATCACCCACCAAGATTAGTGATGACGTAGATACAAACGATATGCTGGATGGTGACTTTATAGCAAAACATTTAGGCAATTTGTCGCCAATGCAGGAATCCAAACTATTGGAATTCCATAAATTATGCAAAACGAGTGGAATTGAAAAAACTCCACCGTATCAGACATTGTTGAGGTTTTTGCGTGCGCGTGATTTCAATGTAGAGAAAGCGATGCATATGCTGAAAGATTCACTACAATGGCGAGCGGATAATAATATTGACGAATTATTGAAAGAATATCAAATGCCAAATGTGATATTGAAACATTTCCCCGGTGGTTGGCATCATCAAGATAGAGATGGTAGACCGTTGTATATTTTGCGATTGGGACATATGGATGTGAAAGGACTTCTGAAGGCTGTTGGTGAGGATGGACTGATTCAATTGGTAAGTTAATTTATTCGTATTCGTAAACGAGAAGATGTAGAATATCAATAGAGGATGTAGGCTATGAAGACTCTGATTCCTTCATGTCTTGACTACGCCAGCTTGCAAAGTATCAAATCGTTTTTACCCACTATCGTAGTCTGTGATTCTTATATTATTTTGAGGATGAGCTAGTACTGTAGCACTTTTTTTTATTCAATAGAAATACAGATTTAGAATTGCATGAAGATTTCCTTTAATAAGTAAAAATAATCTTTGAAAGCGTATTATCAAAATTTAGGAACAACTATCTACATTCGGTAATATGCATGTTAACTTTTTCTCCATATTTCAGTCATTACATATTTGTGAAGAAGGAATGCAACTAATTAACGAATCATCTCTACATTTGGGCAAACCAGTAT
Organism: Odontomyia ornata; assembly: GCA_963969285.1. Taxonomy (NCBI): domain Eukaryota; kingdom Metazoa; phylum Arthropoda; class Insecta; order Diptera; family Stratiomyidae; genus Odontomyia; species Odontomyia ornata. The sequence continues at coordinate 284,920,054 of OZ017740.1, forward strand.
TGAGTTGGTGCTTACTTGTTGACTTGGAAGGTCTCTCCATGCGCCATTTATGGCGTCCTGGTGTTAAAGTCTTATTGAAAATCATCGAAACTGTTGAGAAGAATTATCCTGAAACGATGGGACGCGTTCTTGTTGTTCGGGCACCAAGAGTGTTCCCAATCGCGTGGACTATTGTTAGTACATTTATAGGTAATACAAAAGTAGTTTCATAAATATTCAATGAAAATACTCATAATAATAATCATTCCAGATGAAAATACTCGTTCTAAGTTTCTATTCTATGGCGGTCCCGACTGCTTGCATATGAAAGATGGCTTAGAACAATACATTGACTCAGAAATCATCCCAGATTTCTTAGGCGGATCGTGTAAGGTAGGACAATTGATTTGATTATTTCAAAGAAGCAACAATTGGCTGTTTCTAAAAAGTAACTTAAGTTAAATTAAATAACTGCATGCTAACAGCTAGTGTAAATATATGTATATGTGAATTATAAAACGTATTCGCTATCCAGTAAGCCAATTGATGCTCATAAATAAGTTAAATAAATGTTTTCTTATAAAACATACATAAACTTAATATTGCCAGCCAAGCATAACAACTAATGTGGATCCTGTTGAGCCGAAATACTACACGCGTTGCTATTTAGTCTCATGCCAATGTGTAAGGAGTGAATAACATAGTTCCTTGTTTTGTCTTTCCTGTTATTCATTTTCTTTTTCACATACTCGTATATCAAATACAACATACATCAAATGAGTACCAAATATCATATCACTCCACAATCGTATGAATATAATCACATGAATCCATAGAAAGTACCTGTAACGCTTTTAATGTTTCATATCGTCCTGCCTAAATAGACAAGTAAAATCTCTATATTCGTTGTTAGAAAAGCGTTCTAGGTATCAATTCTCATAGAATTCTATTTTTTCAATATCCTCATTTCACGTTAGATATCATTTTAGTGTCCTAGATATCAGTTTTAGTGAAACGAATTGGCTGAGCTGGTTTTAGTCATAACGAGAAATGTTAACTGAGTTGATTTAATTTTAAGATTTTATATGGTGCTTATTAATATTCATTAGTTCTTTTTGATTTTTATATTTACTAATTGGCATTTTTGATTGGTTCTGTTACGTATCGTATAATGAAGCTTCAACCATTAAAAATAGCTGATTCTAATAGTAGAAAGTTCAAATGCAGATTCACCAAATACTTCTGCTGAATATCTTTAAATATTTAAATTACTCACAAATCATAAACTGTAGACAACAGAGTTCCCAAAATGTGCTAGGGGTTAATTATTTGATTGAATTGCACTGATTAGTTGTTAAAATCATCCACTAAGTGGATAACTTGAAGTGTAATTTCAAACATGTCGTATTCTATAACCGGAAAACATCCCTGTTGGCACCGCCAGTCGCAAAATCAAATTCCTTGCAGTACCATTCGGTTTCGATGCAAAAATGGTTTGCAAGCTACTACAATATTCTGATTGAAAATAGCCAAGAATTAAACGATTATTAATGAAAAAATGAGTGCTTTTATTTAGATATGTACATACATACTCGTACATGTATATTTAACCCGTGCCCTAACCCCAAAAGTTTTCTCTATCAGTTCACTAGTTGGTGGACAAATCTTTTCTAGTGTACAGCAAAATTTGATGCAAATTCATTGATCACGTCATTTTCAGCGATGACAAAATGCGACAATCGCAAAAAGATTCTATAAGCATCATGACATTGTTCTTTTTTGTGGTTGGGAGATGAAGGCTATTTACGTCCTGAGTGTGGGCGTTCCAGACGCAAAAGACGTCTGGACTACCCACTTACCCACTAAAAACCTCCCCTGTCAGCCTAAGAACCTAACCTCGCACCGTTTGGCACATTACTTCGGGCTAAGCCTCGTGTTACTACGCCGTGGAACGCCTTCAAGTTGGGTGATCCCAGTTCTAGCGGGAGGGGAAAAAGGAAGATGGATTGCTAGAAAAGTAATCCCCAAATCCTACGTCTCCGGTTGCTTAAGCGAGCCCTTTTTATCTTTTAGGACTGCCAGAACATACTACGAGTATCATGTGCCACATCGTTCCTTTTGTCAACCGATCTAAGCATCTCCCCGATTAGGCTATCTGGGGAGAACTCTCCTGTTTCCTTGTAGGTCCCAGCGCAACCTGCCCAATCTTTTTCATGAAAAAGTGTGACAAGTATCGTCTTCCTCTCCTGCGTAAAATTTACAGTTAGGGGACCCCGACTTACCAATCTTGTGCAAGTAAGACTGAAAACACCCATGCCCGCTCAAGAGCTGGGTCAGGTAGAGGTCAGTCTCATAGCGCGCGAGATTGAACCACGGTCTCAGACCAGGGATGAGGCACGCGGTCCCTTCGTGCTCTTGACCCAGGACTACTGCAAATCATTGAGTGAGTGTTGTCTCTCCTCGCAAACAACTGTCTTCATCGTGTCTTCGTTTCAATGCAGGTAGATTGCACGATGCTTTCTTACAAGGAGGTTAATAGGTATCACGCCTGCGATGACTAGCACCGCCGAATCAGAGACTGTTGGATATGAAGATACAATCTTCGGTGCTCCTCTACTTTGCACCTGTGCCAAACCTTTTTCGTACAGCTTATTGTTGAGCGCATCGTCCCATAATTCTGCTCCATATAGTAGCACCGACCTCATCAAAAATCGCTTTCTTAAAGTCTAAGGCAACTTTTTCAGCCGTCGCCCTTATTTGTTCAGAGAAATTCATCTTAGAGTCGATCAGCAACCCCAGGTACTTTACTGATAGTTTCGATTCAACCAATACTTCCCCAATATTAATTGTCCTTCCTCTGGGGACTTTCTTCTTTGTCAGGATGACCACTTCGCGCTAGACTGAACCCGCAAGCAGCCATCCAGTTTCTATGCCGGCGAATTAGCATACCTTGTATAAGCAGCGCTTGTTCGACGGTGCGTCCAGTAACTAGCGCCGCAACATCATCCGTAAAGCCGATCAAGCGCGGCTCATCCGGCAGCTCTTGCCTCAGAAGCCCATCGTGTGATCCTTGAGCAACACCTGATGTAACTATGATCCTTCGTCGGCCCTGCATCGTATCATAAAGCAGGCTTCGATCCTTCCGGTAGTCTCCCGAAAGCCGCATAAGATATTCCGGAAGTTAAAAAGGGTTTTCCAGCATATCCTCAATATCCACTCATCTAGCGGAGTTGAAGGCGTTCCAAACGCCAAGTGTCATCAAAAAACCACCCACCGCTTGGTACGGCTATGCGCTACCGGGCTTACCACCTCTGCAATTGCATCAATGGCAGAGCGTCCTGCTCTAAAGTCAAATTGCCGAGGAGATAGGTCATCATCAGCATGAATCGCGTCAGTGAGTCGTCCCTTGACAAGTTGCTCTAGCATTTTCTCAGCCGTATCTAGCATGCATAACGGACGGTATGCCTCGCTACCTTCCAACGTTCCAATAAATTCCCACATTATGAGACGAGCTGTAACACCTCAGCTGGAACGCGGTCTGTACCTGGAGCCTTTCTTGGTTTCAATGATAGGACCGCCTCTCCAGTTCCAGCCACGTGAAGAGTGGGCATTCACTGAATACTTCGACTGCTATTTCACCGTGGACAGCTTCAACACGGACGTGATGGACAGAGAAAAGTGTCCGCGCCATCTCGTCCAGCTTTTCTGCTTCATATATGCAGGGCTTGCGTAGGGCACCAAGCTTCCGCATAACTAACTTGTAGCTGACGCTCCACGGATCCCTATTCACATTGTTCACTGGCTTTTGCCAGCAGCGAGCTTTACTGCTGTTAATCATTTTGCGAAGGCATTCCCTGACCAAATTAATGCGTCCCATTGACCCCTATAGAAGCTGGGAACCCTTCATAGGTTATCTTCTCATGAGGGGTGCTTAAAAAGCCCTCAGAGTGGCTAGATTGGAGATAAATTGGGATTAATATACTTTTATTCTCCCGTTTAATCACTTTTGTAGATTATGTGGTTGGTAATTCTTCCACTTAACGTTTAACAGAACGCACAGAGTTCCATAAAAAAAATCAACTTCTCGTAGAAGGTAAATGATCTTTCCAGAATGTCTCCTTCTTTGGAACGAGGAACCGCAGCACATCAGAAGATATCTGTAAACTTACGCATCCATCGTTTCTTCTTTTGGTCAGTAGGGGTAGGTAACTGTTCTTCTCATCTGTTTTTCGTTTCATGCGAATGTGGTTTAGGGTTCCTCATACTCTACTAAGAAAAAGATTTAAGATTAGAATTTTACAGAAAAACATAAAGTATATTTAACTGAACAGAATGTATCAGTAGTAAAGTTTTTCAATCTACTTTTAAAAACAAATAGGAGGAGGAAAAAGAACCAAGCTCAAATTCATTATGTTTTCTTATAATTCGCGGCCTTAGTAAGTGAAAATATAATTGCCCGGGCGTTCGAAACCTTGAGAAGGCAATTGGACCGAGTAGAATACGCGTAGTGAAAATTTCCACTTAGACTGGATGCAATTTAATGGTGGTACAGTTTGTACAGGAAGCACTGATCCAAAAACATTCTATGAGTCGATAGGGTAGAAATCCGACGTATGGATAAACGATGCTCATATGATTCCTAGGGGAAGTTAAATTTGTAGAACAAATAAGTCGAATTAGCAGGAGAGTGCTACTGCTAGAAGGAGTTTGTAAATAGATTAGTAAATGAAACAATGTCCTACAAATAGCAACGTCACTAACATATAGAATCTTTCCATTAACAGAAAAAATAATATGTGATTATCATGTATTTAAATTTTCAGCCGTTTTGTTTGCGTTTTACTGATCTCGTCGCAAAGACATCAATATTAAAAGCCATTCCTATATATCTGTAGTATTCAGGTCACTTAGAAACGAATTACATATCGTTGTTGTTGTAATTGTTAAACTTTCACTCGACTAGAACTTTGTTGTTTAAGTCTCATTACTATGAAATTTACGAGTCGCCTTTATATTTGCGGACAAAAATTTAAAATTCGTAAATCATAATATTACTAACAAAATTGGCCAAATTATGACTTCGGGGGTGTTTGCTGCCCTTTTACTCATAAAGACCAACATCCATAATTATTTTAAAATTTTTCAGCTCAAATAAGTCCAGTTACGAGGGGGAGTCACAAATTTTTCACATATTTTGACTACCCCGCTCCCCTCAACACCGTTGCCGCTCTTTAGGTACTCGATTCTGAAAGTTCTCATCAAGACCTTTCATTTGATATCCATGTCGACTTCCTTTGGTAAAAAAAATTGAATGGGTCACTTCCATACCTCATAAATTTTCCTTATAGGGAAACTTTGGAAAGCTTGCCACTTTTGATCTGTTGTAGTTTCCGAGAAAAATTTCTGCGGCGCACGGACTGACAAACGGACAGACAGATCGTGAAGCTAATAGTGCTTCGTAAATATTTTTACAAAGCCCTAAAAACGGGTGAGCATATCAGTTTCAAGCGAGGAAACAAGATACGAATGTAAAGGAAACCACACTACAGAACAGTACGGACGGATAAGGCAAATGAATAAGCGAACAGTAATAGAAATGTTTGCAAACTTGTGTAAATGTCCTGAAAAGAACCCAGAACTTTTCGATGCCCTGGAAATTATGCTGTGAAAATAAGCATTGAATTTTAATTTGGGACCAAAAATACACCAAGGCCTTTACATGAGCCCGCTATTTAGATAAAGGTATTATATAGGGTATACTTGTAAACGATTTTGAGCATCAAATCATCTTGAAACATTGATAGAAAGACAATTTGGTTTATACCAGTTATAGAAATTGATTAAATTATTTTGGAGATGCTGAAAATCGGAAATAGACTTAATTATCTGAAACATTTTAAAAACATCAACATATAGGAGGCAGACATAAAATTAAAGAGAGGAGATCGCTTATAAACAGTAGGAAAAGGGGGAGACCAAGGATTGACCCTTGAGAAACGCCCGATGAAGGATAAAAAGGAAAATATCTTCCATAGAGAATAACACGATAGGACAGATAGGATCCAGAAGAGTCGGGAACCCGAGATACCGAACAAAGTTAGCTTTTGGCATAGAATGTAGTGGCTCACAGGACCGAAAGTTTTGAAGAAATGTGTAAAGATCAAATCAACTTCTGACTATTTGTCCGAAGCTCTTAAAATGTAGTCTGTGATCTCAGCTAAGTTTGACAAAGTATAGCGGCGCTTCAAGAACCCATGCTGCTCTAGTTCGACAACTGAGTTCAATGATTTTAAAAGCCTGTTGTGCACAAGTTATTTTTCGGTACCATTATCTCCTTTTCTAGTCAAGATATTTACTCCTATTTTTTCTGAATCTGCAACAAGGATTAAAAAATATGTTGTACTAAACATTTGTCCCTAGACATTTTTAAGGGAAAGGAAAGGGAAAATTTGGATATTTTTTTTCCTTTTAACATGTCACGTCAAGGTCAATACTATGAATGTTGCTGGAAAAGTTAGAATAGTAGATAAAATATTATATTTACAATATGTGCAAAAATTCATTGTGATTTCTTCACTAGTTTCATTTTTATTGGTACCTAAAATCTCGAAAAGAAGGATTACGAGCAAATGGGTTCGAAGTTGTTTAAGTTTTATTGTTTAGGCAGTTATTTTGTTTATTTGATATCCGCATGCCAATTCTCTTTTTCCTTGAAAAGCCGTCGGGCCTTACTTCTTCGAGGGAGCAGACGGATTATTTACTTCGATATTGACATTTTAAATTCCGAATTTGGGCATTAAAAAGCCTTTTACATATAACGGACGTTATATAATCGGAATTGAGAAAGTACGGGGATTAAAGAGTGCTTATTACCAAAAATTTGATTTTTTGGCCCAATTCGTGTAGAGGTTACCTGAAGGCCGCTGGATTTTTCTGTGTGTGGGAAAAGGCCACGCTATCTTCTCTTCTCCGCAATATTTCTTTGTAAGTTTTTTCATGATTATTAGATTTGGCCATTGAGATCACAAAAGTATGGTAGCTGATGCCGTCCAATTTCCTCTTTATAGACGTTTCTTCTACTTAATAGGTTCTATTCTGAATGAAAGGGTGTATATACATATTGCTCGACGTTAGCTACGAATTGAGTTGCGACTAGGATTTGTTCGCATTTGACATCGGCCGCACTAACGAATTACTGTGGGTAGAGAATCCTTTCGTATTATGATACCTGTCTATGCGATAATCGAAGTTACAGATGCAAAGAGGAAGAAGAAACAATGTGTGCGATTGTCTGGCCCTCGCTAGGAAAAGAATGGACTAGCTTGGCTTTATTTCTTATCTGACCTAACTGACGTATTAACGGTAGACGTAAGGAAAATCTCCCAGTTTCTACACTAAATAACAATCTATACTTATTTACTCCATGTAAAAATTCCAGTTTTATTATAGTAAATTCGTTTTCGCGGTAGAGTATAGAAGTTCAGCAAGTAAATGCATATATTGCTTGCTTTACTAGAAGCCTGAGGAAAAATAGTAGGATATTCTTCTTCATCGTCTACTTGTACTTAAGCCGTACCTCTGTCCAGATACTTTAAATAAGTGCTGCGATCCTTACCTAATAGTCAAGACTACAGTTCCCGGGTGTTGTTACTAAATATGGAGTAAGGGGAATGTTCCACTGGCAAACAGAGGAGAGGTAGTGGGAGATCGATTGTTGATAATAAGACAAATAGGCGTGCTCTACTGGAAGAGGAGATGTGGCCAACGATCATGCTCGACAGCGTACACCGAGAGGAAAAACATATAGATTTATGCATATGAACGATGAACATCATACATAACTTGACGAAAAATAATATATAAATTTAGGCAAAATACATAAGACCATACTAGACCAAATGTACTAGAAACTTATTTCAATTATACTAAGCTAGCAAGGCGACCAGCAAATATGCATAATAACTGCCAAGAAAACCCAACAATTCACAATAAATTTAATATTGCTTTTTTGAATGGGAATTGAACATGAATTTGACTGATTCATCTAAGCGTCTAGAATGAATAAAATTTATACAAAAGTTTTTGGCAACTCGGCGCAAATTTCCCGGTCCCAAAATGACTAAGAACTTGTATGTCTTTTACCCGATTTTTGTGTAATTTGAACCAATCTTTTTCTCGCTTTAATCCATGCTCTGGCTCTTGCCTTGATTCTGGATTATAGAACCATTATTAAAGCAAGTCTACTCTCTAATAACTTGCGATCATAGAGATAATTGAGCTGTAGTTTCACAATCCCCACCAATATCCTATTTAAGACTTCACCAGAAAGCTGCCTCTTAACCTTCCTACCATGGTTTTGTTTTAGTTATTTTATCGGGAAAAATAAAATTTATTTTTAAAGTTTATACATCCGCCACTATCAGAGCCTTATTGCTCAAACAAGCTTGAGAAAGTCAAAGGCAACGTTGTAATTACTCTTTAAGTTAATGTTTAAAATTACCTCTTAAAAATTGGTTTTAATCGTAATCTTAAGTTTATTCATCTAAAATTTGCGTGAATAAAAAGAAACTACTGGCAAATGACTCCTCTGAAGAAGAGGAATGCTGGGAGTTTCAAAGCCAATGTTAAATTATTTTCATGACAGGTTGAGATTTGCTTGAAAAATAACTTTTGTCACCAGTTTTTTAACTCTCCCGAAGGTCCCTGGTTCGATTCTCGTTGGCGGCAACGAAATTTATTTCGAGTGATTCTTCGGACGGACTATAAGGCCCGTTCATTTGAGATACGTGCTGATTTAAAAATCAGAACGTATCGGAGCTGGGTGGATGGACACACGGCCAAAGCGTGATACTGTCCATTTCACCTTGTGGAGTGCCGACAGATTCGATCATGATAATGAGATGTATGACCTTGCATGGCGACACGAACAAGTTTTACCTTGTACCGTCATTCTTATACAATTTAACCCCTTTTGCCACCGTGCCACCATAGAATATGGAATAGTATCTCTTCCTAATATTTGTGGTGATTGAAAAAAACTTGTCAATAGTTAAATTTATCCAGCGAAAATATTTAATCGATCTTAAATTTAATTATCGAAACGTTAAAAGGCACAAATTGATACATGACCGTTTGCTTTTCACTCTGGTCGCGAACATATTTGTGGATATATGTAAATTCGATGTGTATATTATTCAGATTTCATTATACATAATCTCTGGCGAAAAAGTGAGCTGCTTTCTCAGTTATTTTATGGATAGAGAGTCAGTTTCCTGGTAATGCAGTTCATCTGATTGAATCTTCTTACGTGATCTCATTTCCTCAATACTCCTTGAGAACCATCATATAGAACTGGAATTTACCTGCATAAATTTACCAGCAATTAAAAACAGGTGTCGTGAACTCTCAATCCTGCACATCTTAATTATTAGAAAATTGGATATATTTGAAATTAATTCAAAATGCACCAAGTAGTAATAATTCTTCTAGGTTTCGGTCTTTTGATGGAATCAATATTCACACCACACAGTTTTACATAAAACAAATAATATTTTTATAAAAGTTCACTGTCCTTCCATTGTGCTTATAATGTTCTTTCTGTTTCAATCACCAGCGCTGCAATTATGAAAAAAAAACCGAAAAGTTATTGCAAATCTCTAAATTTGGTTGTTTTGTTTTGCGCAATCCCAAAAAAGAACACAGTATTACTTAGAATTTGAAAATAAGATGACAAAGTGTAGAATGTTCAATAATTCAATGTCATATATCAAAAAAACTTTGCTCATCAATTTTCAATTCAAATAAAATAAAATCATTTGTAAATATGAATTAAATGTTTGCCTTTATTTTATTTATTTTATATAGACACTCATCCATGAAGGAGGCCTTGTGCCCAAAACGCTATACAAGATGAATAGCGAAGATGAGACTCAAAATGGAGCACCATTAATGCATGAACATCATAACTTATATAAAACCATAGATATAAGACCTGGTTGTATTCATGAGGTTGTGATTAAAAATAATGATCCTAAGAGTGTATTAACTTGGGATTTTGATGTTATGAACAGTGACTTATACTTTACATTGTATCGTACAACACGAGAATTGCCACCAAAAACTGGTAAGTTGTTGAATAAGTCAAAGATGTGAATTATGTGCCAAACGAAAAATTTTAATCGGCTTTACAGACTCAACAACATCATTCTTTGATTTATCTGGGTTTGAAGAAGGCAAGAATTATTTCCGCGAGGAACCATCAACCATCTGCCGTCACAAAGAAAGTGTGCAGGTAAGCAATTTTATGAACATTAGATTTTTCTTTAGATAAATACATGAAGTTCAATCAGCTAACTTGAAGCAACCACCGAGACTACTAAAATACTTTCTGTAGTTCTGATTCTCACGCTAACAAACGTGCTGAACTATGCGCCAAATAAAAAACAAAAACAAGTAAAACTTCACATATGATCGTTGTACAGATCGGAATCAAGCCTCATGCATGTCTTCAGAAAGATTTAACGATGATCAGAAAGCCGACTTCACTACGAAACCGATATGAAAAGTGCCATTTCAGAAAAAATTAAACATGTTTAATACGAGGATATTTACAAGGTTTTGTGCAATTACTATATATTTTTATATTTGTGGGCCATTCGCCACCTCTCACCGTCTCATTCAGTTTACCAAGCGACCAAATTAAATTGAATCAAGTTACTCAACCTAATGGCCACTTTTTTGGGTTGGAAGGTGAATGCCATTTACGCACTGAGTATGGGGCTCCCATGCTCGCGAGCGACTAGACTACCCACTAAACACCTCCCCCGTCAACCTGAGAACCTAGCCTAGAACCGTTTGACAGGTCTAGTTTTGCTACGCCATGAGGCGCCTTCAAGCTGGGGGATCCCTCCTTCGTCGAGAGGGGAGAGAGAAAGAGGAATTGCTAGATAAGTGACCTCCTAGCCCCAACATCCCCGAGAGCTATGAGTCCTTTTTATCTTTTAGGACTGCCCGAGCACAATGTACCGCATGGTTCCGTTTGTCAACCAATTCGCAACTATTCTATCCAGCCATTTCAGCTAACACTTAGCTGCAATGAAAACCTAAAATGTGAGGTGTTTAATACTTCTTCTTCTTCTTCTTCTTCTTAGCATTACAGCCCCTCTCGGGCCTTCGCTTCCTGAAAATAGCGCCTCCAACTATCTCGGTCCATTCACCGCGTCCTCCAATTTCGAAATTGGAGCAGCGATGAACTGTCTTCGTCAACAGAGTCAGACCAGCGTTTCCGCGGTTTCCCCACTGGTCTCCGGCCTTCAGTTCTCCAAACGAATACCTTTTTGGATATCAGTTGTTCAACCATACGATTCATGTGGCCAGCCCATTGCAGCTATAATCGTTAAGACCTTCGGCTCGTCAAAAATTTCATACAGCTCATGGTTATATCGAATTCTAGCTTCGCTCCGATTATTTGCCTCAGGACTCATCGCTCAAAGGCGTTCAATATATTTGCGGATGCTTGGGTTAGGGTCCATGTTTAATACTAATCGCTTGGAATAAAAAAAAAGAATTTCGTCGATCGTTTCCTCTTGCATCTCGAATCTCCTGCATAAAACGCTTGATCTCAGTCGGAGCCTTAGGAGTTAACGGCCATTGCTTTTCTTTAATGCTAAAGAAAGCAATCTGGGTACTCTTCTGTCTTACGTACTATCCCATTCAAAATCTAATTTGTCCCGAAGAATTTGCTACAGAATAAATTTTATGTATCCCAGTTAATTAGCATGCACTATGAAGGAGCATAATTAACAGTTGGCGATCCCTTAGTGAAACGAAGGCCGATTGCATATGAAAATTGGAAAAATAAATTCTACAAAAAGAAATTTCATACTGCACCAAAATATTGAGGACGATTTTTTGAGTATATTTATAAAAAGAATATCACATATACATATAGGTAAAACAGCTGATCAGCATCATAAAAATGGTTCGCGCCTCGTGCATCTAGGCATCGCTATAAAAAATCTGGATTCTTTGAGTCATATGGATTTGTATCGTTTGAAGCTCATATTTCCTTAATTTACCACATCTTTGTACTGATGCCTTCCAATAACTTTTTTCGGAGTTGTGGTTGGTTAATTTTAAACGTTTTCTCCTCTTTTGCGTTTTATTCTTTATCCACAATCCCTGAAGTTTTTAAAGTTTTAAATCCATCTCCAGAATGGTCTACATTTCCTGTTCCTTGATTTCAATGTATCTAACCGTACATCGAGTGGATCATGGCTCTATATGTCAAAACATTCAGTTTTTGTGTATAGTTCTGTAATTTCGGAATTGTTCTCTATGTGTTGCTTTCCCGTAAATTTCAGGACATAATTTGCCACTCAGCCAATTTTCACCATCTTCTTCCTCCTGTGTAAAATGTTCTCGTGTACCTCGGTTAATTCTAATAAAATTGTTTGATATACTTCCTTCTTGACATACATGCATATTTAATTCAGCATCTCGGTAGCTTGCCTTTCATTTTTAGTTCATCCTCCAGCCGCATCATGGGAGCCGATATTCCATACCAACTCCTCCTTTGGTCTCGTAGAATTTCCCTTTAAAGTTGTAGGAGTTCTCTGTTATACATAACTTAGATAACTCGAGATGATGTCTTGTCTTGCCTTCAATGCTAGAGAAATATCCTGTTTCAAGAACCTTACTCGATGTACCCAAGTATTTCAACTACTGGTACGCTAGGAACGAGGATTTAGACTGGGTGACGAATGAAGCCATGACTTCATCTTCTGCTGGTGGGCAATAAGCTGCAGTTTTTTCGTGAACTCCTTACTATTTTTACAAAGCTTCTCTCTACCTCTTTTATCTACTTAAATCGTTCCACAAACCATCCCACTAGTTTGACTCATAAGTCTTATTTTCGAAGTGGTCATGTTGATATTTCTGTAATTTTAAGAATTTCAGATTTGCTTACATACTCTTTCTCTACTTCCATTCCACAGGAACTATTATCGTTCTTAACATTATTCGATTCGATTATTCAGCCTCTTCATTTCCTTCAATTTGTCTCTTTAAGTCCCAAGATTGAAATTGCTTCGAAATAAACATTAAGCTCACATTAAAACTTACAAATCAATAACAAGTACTGCTCTCATTCTATTCCACAATGACCGATTTAATAATTTCCTTGTTTTTCTCTAGTTTTTAAAATTCAAAATTTTTTAAATTAATATCGAGTGAAATTTAGAACGTATTGATTCCCTTAAATATACGTATTACTCTGCTGAAACTATGATTAGAAGCTAGATTAATTTGATTAAAGAAAAAAAACTTCGAAAAAAAGAAACCCGACTTCAAAATGCCCTAAAAAGGATGAAATTAATTTTATGGAAGCGAAGCCAGATCAGTTTTTCCCCGTTTCTTTTGTGATGATGCACATGTTGAAAGTTTTTATGTTGAAATGGGGAAATTGATTTTACACCGCTTCCATAAAATTTATTCCAGCTTTTTTAGGACATTTTTAAGTCGGCTTTCTTCTTTTTTTCATTTCAAATCTTTTAAAAGTCAGTTTCTAGAATACATTGCACCATGTATATTAAAATATAATTTTTTGACTGCAATGCAAAACTCACTACTGCTAAAATCTGCAGCGTTCATCTTCTTCTTCGTAGCACTACAGCCCCTCTCGGGCCTTCGCTTCCTGCAAATAGCGCCTCCAACTGTCTCGGTCCATTGACCGCATCCTCCAATTTCAAAATCCGAGCAGCGATGAACTGTCGGTCGACCGAGTCAGACCAGCGTTTCCTCAGTCTCCCCACTGGTCTCCGGCCTTCAGTTCTCCCAACGAATACCTTTTTGGGTATCCGTTGTTCGTCCATACGATTCATGTGACCAGCCCATTGCAGCTTCCGCAGTCTTATAATTGTTGAGGTCTCTGGCTCGTTAACAATTTCATATAGCTCATGGTTGTATCGAATTCGCCATTGGTCCCCGTCAAGCTTCGCTCCTATTATTCGCCCCAGGACCCATCGCTCAAAGGCGTTCAATATATTTGCGGATGCTTGGGTTAGGGTCAATGTTTCACGCACATAGCATAACACAGGTCTTATAACAGATTTGCATACTTCGAGCTTTGTTTTCCTGTGTATGCAGCTGGTCTGCAAGATTGCCAAACTAAACGACGTATTTCGTCTCTTTCATTGCCGGCTCTCGTTATTTCGGCGCGTAAATACACAAATTCGCCCATATTTACGATATTGTATTCGCCAAGTGTGATATTTTGGGCGTTTGAGATATTTTTCCTCAACTGCGTCATGAGCTTTGTCTTATTCTCATTGATTTGTAGCCCTACTAGCTTTGCTTCGCCGTCGAGTTTCAGGAAGAGATCTTTGGCAGTTGTTAATGACCGTGACAAAATGTTGATGTCGTCCGCATAGGCTACTACTTGGTAATGTACCTCGTGTATATGACTTAATCCAGAGCCAAATTGAATAGCAATGGGGCCAGCCCATCATCCTGCTTAAGTCCGGTATTTGTGTCAAAGGCATCTGTGAGTTGGTTATTGATGCGGACTTGGGAACTCGTCGACGTCATTGCCATTTTGTTAAGACGGACAAATTTGGCTGGGATATCAAAGCAACGCATTATTTGGTACAGTACGTTACGATCAATACAGTTGTATGCTTGCTAAAAGTCAACAAAAATTTGGTGTACGTCTATGATGAACTCCCAGCATTTCTCAAGTACCTGCTTGACTGTGAACAATTGGTCTTTCGTCGATCTACCTGCTCTAAAACCACCTTGGACACTCCCCAATAATTCTAAGATCTTTGAAAACATTTTATATCCCGTACAAAGTGGTGATATGCTTCTATAATTTTCGCACTGTAGCTTGTCACCTTTTTTGTGGATAGAGAATATCGTACAAAGTGGTGATATGCTTCTATAATTTTCGCACTGTAGCTTGTCACCTTTTTTGTGGATAGAGAATATCATTTATTGGCGCCACTCTTTCGGCATATGTTCTTGTTGTCAATTGTGCCGGATAACTTTGTGAATAGCTTGCTTTATGAACACTGCTTCCACCATATTTGATGAGCTCCACTGGAATCTCATCGATGCCCGGGGCTTTATTGTTCTTTTGGGCTTTAATGGTAGAGCAAACGTCATCGCGAGTTTGTGGGGCCAATGGAAGCTCTCCAAAAGCATCCATAGGCTCCGATGTTCAAGAGCTGTGCGGAGCATTAAAGAGGTACTTAAAATATGATGCCCATCTTTCCTTAATCTTGGTTTCATCAGCGATGTCTTGTTGCTCGCTAGACTTACATATATATATCCTAATTGGTTGTCATAGTATTTTCTTCTCTTAATCCTAATTATCTTATTCGCTACTCTTCCGAGATTTTCATAATGTTCTCTCTCCGTCCAGGTTTTCCTACCTACGTAATCTTTGTACGCCTGATTTTTTTTGTCTAACGCATTTAGGCACTCATCATCGAACCAATCATTTCTTTTGCGCCGGGCTTGATGTCCGATTGTGTGTTTTGTCACGGTCTTAATACCCGCTTTCACTTCCTTCCATCCAGAGCTCATTGCTTGTTTACAGCGATTCGTCTGATAAGATGGGGGCCAGCTGTTTGTCGAGGGTCTCCGTGTAATTTTTTGCGACAGACGCCTTTCGATGTCAAATTTTTGTAATGGGCTGGTCCTCGATAAACACGCCTTTGTCATACGACATCGATCGGTTAATTTGATCAAGTAATGATCTGAGTTACAATTGGCACCTCGGTATGTACGGACGTCAAGTGTGCTCGAGTCGCAACATTGTTAGATCAGAACATGATCGATCTGGTTTTGTGTGTTGCCATCTTGTGATACCCAGGTCATTTTATGTATGCGTCGATGAGGCAAGCAAGTCGAACGTATGATTAGATTTCTGCTATATGCAAAGTCAATCAAGCTCTGGCCCTTGTCATTTGTTTCATCGTGGAGGCTATATTCTCCAGTCGTTCCCCGATGAGATGTCTCATTGCCAACCTTAGCGTTGAAATCACCCAGAATTATTTTTGTATCGTTTGTTGTCAATTAGTTGACTAGCTTTTCTACGTGATTACAGAACTTTTTCTTCGTTTCTTCGTCTTTTTCTTCGGTCAGGGCGTGTACATTGATCAGCCAGATTTTGAAAAATTTCACTTTTATACGGATCCCACACAACCGTTCATTGACTGCCGTAAAATCAATAACGTGCGATTTGAACTCTTATCCACAATGAAGGCCACCCCGAATCCTCGTTTTCTAGTAGGCTTCCCACTTTTGGATATTGTGTGCGATCTCTTGTCTTGAATACCATTTCCAGTCCAGTTTGTTTCCTGGATTGCCAGTAATTTTAATTGATATTGACTGGCCTATTGTAAAAGGTATCCAACGCCATAGTCCTTTTTCCATTTGCGAGGTCATTGCCGTGAGTCCAATCCATTCCGAGGTTACGAAACATTATAGGGTTTCACAGGGATGGAGATTTAGCCCGTCGCAGAACCTCCATTTCGGCGGCATGGTTATTACTTCGATTCCGTTATCGGGTGCGGAAGCCTCGCCTTCACCCACTTACGATCCCACAAAGGAGGTGTAAGTAGGATTTAGTAGCAGAGCTGTAGATGTATTTACAGTTATTAGCATTTTTCGGCATTTAATGTTACATTATTGGGGAACCAGTAAACCCAATGTGCGACCCCGAGAACATTTACTACCATTTAATCGGGAGAATTAGGATGAGGAATCATGGAAGCTGTCGGTTAGGGAAACAAGGGGTTCCCTCATCCTTTCTCAAACGGGCTTGGGACAGTCTACGGCGGAGTTGCAGCGTTCATAGAAATCGAATTTTATTCTGATACATTTTAGTACAAAATCTCATCAACGTCTTCCTTGATTTTAGGTTTCATATAAATCCAATATAAATTGTAGCTTTAAGAAGCGTTCGAAATTCGAACTTTGCCTAGCCACCATTTTGATACTCTGTCCTGACCCTGAAGTGTTTCTTTCTTGTTCAAATTTTTCCGACTTTTGAGCATCATCAGGCGTAGAATGAATGCGGAAGAGAAAAGAATCCTGAAATTTTCTCCAATAAAATTGCTTTAAATCATGTTGAAATGTATTTATGCTGCATTTAGAAATAATTTATTGGTTATTTCCGGTAGAAATGATTAACTTAAGTGTACCAATTATGCAGAAAATTAAGGATGCTGACCATTTTTATCATCCGTCACCAAGGAATCAGTAGCTCGATCAAATACTTGAAAAGTGCAAAATAATTTGCATTTTTCGTACGAAAAATCAATAAAATTCAAACTCTCGACATCAATGTATCATTTTTTTTCCCGTAGCACTACAGCCCCTTTCGGGCCTTCGCTTAGAGAAAGTTAGAGTATCTCGTTATCATGATCGAATGTATCGGCACTCCACAAGGTGATATGATCATTATCACGCTTTTGCCATGTGTCCGTCCACCCAGCTGCGATACGGTTTGATTTTAAACCAGCACGTATCAGAACTGAACAGCCTTATAGTCCGTCCGAAGAATCACTTGAACTTAATCTCGTTGACACCAATGAAACTCGAACCAGAGACCTTCGGCTTACAGGCTAAGTGCTCTAACCACTACACCACGCGGACTATATGTCAATGTATCATAAAGAACTGTTAATATCTACAGAGTCCTTGAAAGGACTAAAATTCTGTACCAGTACATTTCAGCTCAATATGTTGTCCTACATTCGAAACCTCTACAGTCAAAATCCTTTCACGTGTTGATCAGTTATGCTGAAAAATCGGAGTGAAAATCTGATTTTTTTTTTTAGTTGAATGGGAAAAGTCCTTAACCGTTACTTGAACATCTTGTCCTTTGAATGGAACCTAATAGGAAGAAAGACGTATCATTTGCCGAAAACAGGACTCTTCTATTTACCTCCGTTCTAAAGTTATACGACAACATACATAAAAAGAGCATTAACAAAAAATATATACATGATGAATTGATAACCTTCTTCCCTTTGGAAGTCAGATAATTAAATAACTTATAGATACATCCATACTCTCGTCAGCCATCCACTCATGGAACAGTCGGTAGACGCAACAACATAGGAGACTCTGCTTTGTTTTATTTTGGAGAATGCTTTAAATTTTTCCCTTAAGAATCTCTCTTAAGTAAATAGCTAATAGCAAGGAGATTACACGCATTTGTTGCTCCTTAGGTCAGCTTCTTCGTTAAACTTACGGAAAAAGTTATTTCTGTGTTGAACTTAAATAATAAGCTTAGCGTTAGAAACGTCTCTACTTCAGTTTCAAATGCATAGGAAGTGTCTAATATTGAAAATGTGAAGAAAAATAACATCCTTTACCAATAAATCATAAAAAGGAACCGCTTAATACTCAATTAAATTTTCCATAGAAATTCTAAATTATAACCTACGTCAAGTAAAAAAAGATTTTGTTTTGAAAACCTGCTGTGTATCATCCAAAAGCAAGTGCAATATCTTCTTCCACTTCTCTTTATTCCAGGGCTCACATGTTATGAACTCAGCCGACAACTATGTCCTACATTGGTTCAGTCCAGCATCTTCGTCATCATCGTCTGGACCAGCACAGCTAATGTATTTCTATGAAGTTCTAAGTTCAGCAAACTACAAAGGATCCATGACTAGCTTACAATCTGGATGCTCAGGACTTAGCGTTGCAAGCTCATGTCAATCACGATGATAATAAATGAGATTTTAAGTTAAGCAATTATTAATTTATCATTTATTCAAAGGGGGAAATTGCAAAAAAAATGATTATCGGATTTAAATCCATATCAAAAGAGAATGAGACATTTAATTAGTAGAATATGGAGAAAAGATTAGTTTTTTCATTAAAGCTTATTTTTTCATAGTAGAAAAATTTTAATATATTATATACATACATACCTATTAAAATAATAATTTAGTAGTCAATGGGTAGACTAATAAGTTGTTGAATGCGGAAATATTAATTATTATGAGAATATGTAAACATTTTAAAATACAATGTAAGAGCAAATCAGAATGTAATTAGCAATCAGTTCTTAGTCGAACTAGAAGAGTGTGAATGAAGAAGAAAAACAATAATCTTCATTAATTTGTATTACTGAAAAAGAATCGTTCCTGGCGTATCATAAAATGAGAATACATTTTATTCTAAATGCTTGGTAGATCCCGTGTGCGGAAGTACGTATTATGTAGGCATAGTTTACCAGGAAAATATAAAATATTAAGAAAATAGAAAGAGAACAAATGCAAAACTTGATTATTTTTGAGAATCTTGGCGTCTTGAATATTTTATCGAGTCGCAATATACTGACAATACAATGAAGTTAAATACAAGAAAACCTTTAATATATTGTGAATAAAAGAAAGTCTTACAATGATCAGTAGCATCTAAATATTTAATTTTTTAATCGATGTTGAATTTTGAAAGTGTGCTCAAGTTCTGAAATTTTCAAAAAATGGTTCAAATATCATTTATTCATTGTAATTTTTCGTTATTGTTGTTTATGATGCAGAAAGTGAAATAAATGTGAACCAAACGGCCATTAAAAATTTTTAATTACATTATTTTTATGCTAAAATGTACATGACGTTGTTATTTGCTTAATTTCTGTTAACACTAACGTTAAACATAAAAATACTAAAAATCGAATTCAATATAAACCATTAAATGTAAAGTAAAATACATGAAATGAACAATCGAGAAATCCTAAATCTCATTGATGCTACTGATTTATTATAAAACAAAATAGAGTCTCTGTACAAGATATATTTACTTAAAAGAAAAAAATAGAATCTAATCTAATCGTATCAATTAACATGTGATTCTAATTTAGAAATCGAAATGCAGAAAAAGAGCAAATGAATGTATATAGTAGAGAAGAATTTAAAATCCTTAAAAGAAAATACCTGTTCAAAATTTAACATCGTCGTCCTCCTTGTTACCTAATGTTTAACAAAAACTTATTGATAAATAAATAAAATGATATTTGAAGCAAACAAAAAGAATCATTAAAATCCAAAATACCAAATTTTTAAATCAGAGCCTAAAGTAGTATCCTGTTGTCTTGTCCATTCAATGTGTCCAAAAATGTGAAAACTTAATCATTATATTTTTTGTGTTGGTTTATATTCATGTTTAAAACAAAAGAACAAAATATTCAATATATACTTCGCATTTTAACTGTACGAGTATGATCTGATAAAATACAGATCAAACATGATGCTCATAAGAAAGATAACATGGAAAGCTGTTTTTCACACCTGACTGAATTGCCTACTATTCTCTTTAACCTGATCTTCACGAAAAGATGTAAGGGTAGTGTTGCTTGTCTTTTTAATTTTAGTCGCAAACGAGGCCAAGTCGGGAAAATGAGGAACATTTGTGTGAAAATGAGTTGACCCGACCAGACTATAGAATCTTAAATTTTTCTGGATCTTAATATGTTTACACTTCAATAAATAAAGATCAAATAATTTTATGCATTTCTATTCACATTCTTTGTCACTTTGTTGCGGACTTATCTACTATGTTCAGATTAGCAGTAAAACAGCCATTCTGCTACAATAGGTTTAAGATATGTTCATCCCTATCTGCTTCACACACAGCCATACATGGATGGCAATGTTTTTCATGCAATCATATTATTTCTTAGCCATGTTAATAAAGGTTTTTTTAAACACCATCCTTCAATATTCAACTACCGCCTTTGTGGAAATATAGTCCTTTTGAGACCTCTCTCGAATAAAAGAATTGTGTCACACCAATCGCTTTCATGTTATCCTACACAATGGCTCAAAATCAAATTCAAATCATGTTCTTACATCAATCATTGCATAAAGCACATTGAAGTAGACTTAAATGTACAAAAAATGTAAATCATTGATAGTATAAAAATTAAAAAAAAATAGAAATCCGGTATTGTTGTTGAAAAAAGTTAAATTTTCATAAGTAATAGAATATATAGTTTAAGATTATTTGGTGTGAGATTTTTACAAAAGAAAAAAATGATTTTAGGTGGACTGGCGATTCAAGTATTATGAAGGCATTTTATTGAAAATAAAAAAATACCGCAGATGAGTATTTTTATCATATATTATATGTATTGAAAGCCAATTATTTTTTGAGAAAGTTGGTTATTTGCAGATGAGGTTTTTAATACTGGTAAGTATCATTTTATAGAGGTAGCAGACGCGTTTCGACTCCTTTGAAACACATCTCCTCACTCAATAAAGCAAGGCCCGACAGCTTTTCAAGAAAAAAGAGAATTGACCATCGAATATCAAATAAACAAAATAATTGACTATATCGTTTTATAGTCTACGGCATTTTAAAATCAATGAAATAAAAGATAATTGGAATAACAATGAAGCTTTGGCTGGCCGTCAGAATTATTTCAAGAATCTAAGTGATCATCTAATTCTATCACCTTATAAACCAAGAGCACACTAAATTTTAATACGCATTTTAAACCAGAAAAGTCAATTCTGGCAATCCTCTGTAGCTGGACTCTACCACCAAAAAATTTCAAGATGTTGAAGAATATTTGTAATTTTGGTTAAAAGCAAAATTCGTGGTCAACTAAGAGATAATGTTTCTGCCCAAAAATTAATTTTTAAGTAAATTTTAAACGCGTTTGCGCAACCCTTTAGAAGAAAGAAAATTTGTTGGCAATTATTTTATGATAAAAATATCGAGTTCTATCTACTCAATTATCAAAACTATTACTTTTAACCAAAATAATACCCCTTAGTCCTCGACCTCCTTAAAATGTTCTGGTGGTATTCCAGTTAAGCAGTTCAACATAGACGTACACCAAATCTTCGTTGACTTTAAGCAAGCATGACAGTTTTGATCGTAACGTACTGTACTAAATAATGATTTGCTTAGGTATCCCAACGTAATTGTTCCGTCTTACCAAAATCACAATGACGTCGTCGACCTTCCAAGCCCGCATCAATAACTTACTCACCGACGGCTTTGATACAAATATTGAACTAAAGCAAGGAGGTTGGTTGGTCCCATTGCTATTCAATTTGGCTCTAGCATATGTCGTTAGAAAGCTCCTTTTCGATGCAAGAGGTATATCATTATATAAGTCGAGCCAAGTGGTAGCTTATGCGGAAGAAATCTACATTTTATCACGGTCGCTAAAAACCCCCAAAGAACTTTTCCTGAAACTAGACAGCGAAGCAAAACTAGTAGGACTACAAATCAATGAGAATAAAACAAAGATCATGACGCAGTCTAGGAAAAATACCCAAAATATCACATTGGGCGAAAGTAACAAGAACCGCTAGTGAAAGAGACGAAATACGCCGAAAAATACAATTCGCAAATAGACGGTACAGTGTATAGGTTTTATAATGCTCGCGTTTCATTTATTTTGTTTTAGGTTGACTGTTAATGAAACCCTTGCATATTTGGAAGAAGATAATATTTTGAGGGCAAATGCTTATATTAAGCCTCTGGAAAACAACGAGTTAAGCGACGGAGGTAGTGGTGATGAAGAGTCGCGTGATATAAATCACCTGTCTCGAGAACTTAGTTGGTGGCGCAGGTGGAAATACGGGCTAAAATCAACATTCATACAAATATCGAGGTTGCAGAACATAACATGGATATTCCTATATCTGGTACGACTAGCAATGAGTCTAAAATTGATCTTCCTCCCTCTAAAAGAAAAAATGCTGAGGTAACAATAAGATGGAGATCTATTGATATCGTCGAAAAGTCAGAAAAAGATCTTGCACCACCTTCATTTTCAAATGATATAGAGCATGCAATTGATTTTTTTGAGTTTTTTTTTATGATGAAGTTTTCGAACTTCTTCGTTCACAAACGGAAAAAAATACCATCAAAAGGGGGCATCACAGTTTTAGGGTAACCATTGCAGAAATCAAGCAATTTATTAGTATTCTATGGCTAACTAGTTATAACAATGTAACTAGGTATCGCATGTATTGGGAGCAAAGCAATGACTGCAATTTTCAGGGAGAAGCATCGGTCATGCCAAGATACCGGTTTCAAGAGTTGCTGCGTTTCTTCCATGCAGCCCATAACTATCATTTGCCTCCAAATGACAAATTTGCTAAGGTTCAGCCCCGTTGGAATCCCCTGAATAAAAGGTGGTTGAAATATTTTCCCGGTGACGGAAATTTGAGCATCGACGAGTCAATGAGTACATACTTTGTTGAACACACCACCAAGCAGCATATTCATGGGAAACATATTAGATTTTGGGTATAAAAACTGGTCAATTTGTACACGACTTCGATATTTGGTATATGGAGAACTTTACCAGGGAGCAAATAGGGGAAATACCCACCCTGAACTTGGTGTCGGTGGCTCGGTGGTATTAGATCTCGTATCCAAACAACCGCCGACTAGTTACAATTTTTACATGGATAATTTCTTCACTTCGTTGCCTCTTCTCGAAGAGATACAGAAATTAGGTCATGATGCCATCGGACCAATAAAAGCAAACAGAGTCGAAAAAGCACATTTAAAGGATCCAAAAAATGGCGAAACCCAAAAGAAGATCATACATTCAGTGTACTGATGCTGCTTCCGGGATTACTTTGGTTTGGTTTATTGACATGACATCTTCACTGTTACGTCAACTAAATCTGGTACACATCCTGTCCAGAAAGTGATGGGTTTTTGTGATAAACAGAAAAAGAAATTGATCAGCCCATGTGCATTCTCAATTATAATCGAAACATGGGTGGCGTAGATCGATTAGACCAGAATGTATGATGCTATCGAATTTCAATTTGCTGTAAGAGGTGGTATTGGCAGTTGCTAATATTTCCGATAAATGTTTGTGTCAATAATGCCTTCTAACTATACAAATCATCACCATTATCAAAACAAAGTAGTACTTATGATTTGTAATCATCGCTAGGAACGTTGTGACTAGATATATGGAAAAAAAGATGCAGTTACAACTTTGTTGAATTCAAACACGCCGCTGCCTAGGTCATCGCTTGCTGTAATAAGATGGGTGCCGGACAATATTAGATGTGATAAAAAAGGCAGATTTTTTCTGTGAATAGTTTTTTGTTTCTTAGGCCATTAATGTGCATTGATGAGAGCTTGACACAAATCGAATAAAGTTGCATGTGCCTGGGATGATATGGGTTAACTACAGAAATTTTCAGGCTTACTGTTAAAATTCTAAAAATCCTAGGCAGCCCTCCAAAAGAGCTGTGACGGTTCTAAATCGTGCAATTATCCTTGTGAAGCCCTTCGACTTTCTTCTTCTTCTTCTTACCACTACACCCCCCTCTCGGGCCTTCGCTTCCTACAAAAACGCCTCCAACTGTCTCGGTCCATTGACCGCCTCCTCCAATTTCGAAATCCGACCAGCGATGAACTGTCTTCGTCGACCGAGTCAGACCAGCGTTTCCTTGGTTTCCCCACTGGTCTCCGGCCTTCAGTTCTCTTAACGAATAGCTTTTTGAGTATCCGTTGTTCATCCATACGATTCACGTGTCCAGCCCACTGCAGCTTGCGCACTCTGATAATCTTTGAGACCTCAGGCTCGTTAAAAATTTCATACAGCTCATGGTTGTATCGAATTCGCTCTGATTATTCGCCTCAGGAACTGTCGCTTAAAGGCCTTATCACAGATTCGTATACTTGGAGTTTTGTTTTCATGTGTATGCAGCTGGTTTTCAAGATCGTCAAAACTGAAAAAAATATTTTATTTGCGAGCTGTATTCTTCAGCGTATTTCGTCTCTTTCATTACCGGCTCTCGTTATTTTGGCGCCTAAATACACTAGTTCACTTACATTTTGGATACTGTATTCGCCAAGTATGATATTTTGTGCGCTTAAGGTATTTGTAATGATTTTCAACCTTTTTACGTTTGAACGCGGAACCGACCTCTCATCGGTTCTAGACGTTAAGTCTGAGTAGTGCCAACGGATGGTACCAACAGGTCAACCAATCCGTGCACCGTAACCCATTCACGCGGTGGCTGCTTGTCGGCCAGCTAGTTCGGAGAGGATTTCGGTCGCGGGTCTCCGAATGGGTTACGCTCAATTACAATATTTCAGCCACCAAAACGGGAAACCTACGTTACGTTAATTCTGGATGTGATCTCTCCACAGATCTCAAATCAAAAACGCTACAAAATCCCATAGACGCGTTACCGAATCACCGACGCGGTACCAGAAAATAAGCTAACCTACCTCAAGTCCAAAATAACCTACTCTAAGAAAAAAAAACGAGCGCAAACAAGGGTACCGTGGACCGTAACCGAAACGCGAAACCGACCTCCGCGGATTTGTCGAAACCCTACCCTCGCGACGGCATACCTACCCTGCACTCACTTTCCCGCTGAAACAGAACGAGCCACTGAAAAGGAAAGTCTTTAATCCATTAGCAATTCATAATTTTATTCATTTGATTGAAATATATATGTATAAAAGTTCCTTGTCAAAATACTCATTTAAAAATTATTGACTTTTTTAAGCTAATTTCCCGAATTCAAAACAAACATATAATCGATTTGACAGAAATTTACAAAACAAAATCTAATGAAGTACATCAACACGATTTTTATACACATCGTTCGTCATTCAAGAATCTCGATTCATGTATTTAAAATGTTTTTCTTCATTTTTATTATTACTAATGACCTCATTATTCTTAGTAAAAAAATGACAATTCGACCTTCAATTTTTTTATCCTGATTGGTTTTTCTTCATATATTCACTAGTCATAAATTAAATGTTCTTCTCTATAAAAGATACTTTTAAGTTCTTTATATAATTGAGTGTAAACCAAAAGGACTTGCTCCACAATTTAATTGTGTTTTTCTTTTTTTCTTTTTAATTTTACTTTAGTGATTTTTCATTAATTTTTACTTCTCAAGTTGGTCATGATTGGCCTTTTTAATGCGGACTTTATCAAATATACATGTTGACCTAGTTTCTTCCCAAAAAAAAACAAAAAAAAAATGCGCACTTACAACATAGTTTTTTTTTTTCTTTTTTTTTTTCTTTCTTCTGTTAACTCCCTATTATATACTTTTATTAGCATCTAGTTCAGAACGAATGAATCTCCTTAAGTGGTGTTCCTTTCTCACGGATTTTAGTTACTTATAGGTAGATTTTATACAAACTTTTATTACATAAAGGTTTTCACATAAAATACATGAAACACTCAATTTGATTTCTTTTAATTCAATCAACGAGCAAAATTAAGATTGCAAACATTCAGGTTGTTGTAAATATGTATAGATTTAAAACACCGGAAATCACTGCTTTTGACTTTCTTCAATGATATTGACATGTTCTTAACTAATTCAACATTTTCATAACCTACTGAAATTGCAATATTAGCTTTTATCGCTTCTTTAACTTTCAGGCACTCTAATAAAACTTTGCTCCCAAATAACTTTAAATTTCCGATATCGCATTTCTTTATCATTAAAATTTCATACGGTCTCTTTTTCTCAAGAGTATTTGCTAATCTTCTATTCTTCAAATATTTTATGTGTTAATTTCATCCAGAATCATAGATTTATAAAGTTATGAAGACTCTGAACAGTTCTGAGGTACCAAATCATGCATCAAACAAATTTGAATAAATCCGCTTCTACAGCCCTATTCGCGCTTATTAACAAATAGTTTCCGCCGCGTCTATCGTTCATTTTTGCGTGTTTACGATTTAATGAAGAGGATCTCGCGCCATACAAACACCCCTTCGAACCGAACAAACACCAGTGGGTGCCGGTGATGGGATTGAGGCTGTACTTACAGTTGATGTGATAAATGCTGATGAAGCTGTTGGTGATGAACTTCCGCTTGGACTTGCCGCACTGCTGGTATGAATATTGTTCTTTATATGGCTCAGTTATGTCCAGTTCTTGATTCCTTTCAGCTTCTTTTGGTGGATATTCTACATATACTTTTTCGCCTGGTATTTCCGATTTAAATAGATCACCATCAACTCCTTCAATAATAAACGATTCCAGTTCGGTCTCATCTTGTTGGCATTTCAACGAACTACCGTCATTAGATTGATAATTCCTTTTAAATTTATTATACGTGGACTCATAAAGTGATTTAAAATTAAATATATTTATTAACTTCGGTGTGCATTTTGCACAAATATATTTTGGGAGGCCACCGTTCAATTTAATTCCAGAAGGCGCAATTGATCTTAGCATTTGAAGAATCTCCAAATTCTTCTCATCGATTCGGAAGCGAATGCTTAGCAGAGCCAAGGGAAAATTGCAGGACTTGGAGGAGAGCTATTCGCAGAATGAATTGTATATTTGTTTTTTTTTTTTTTTATTTATTCTTACCTGTGAGTCAGTCACCTCCAGCGCCACTTCTTCACTGGTTAACAGGTATGGGTGCTTGTGCACGTGGGGCCAAATATCCCCTTCTGGGCTAATTGCTCCAATTCCAAAGGGCATGAATCCCTAGTCACAGCAAGGGGAGACTGGTACGATGTTGTCCTACCCTATTGTAGCCCTTTATCCTGCTTCCTACAGCATGTGCGCACACGCGGTAAAGCTCACTTTCACTTCCAAACGGGTCGAAAGGCGCGGCGACGTGTCAAAAAATCACTTTTCCACTCTGTAATACCGGAACTTTCACTTGTCAAATTGACTACTTGTTTTCTCATCGGACAAAACAGATGTGTGGAATGGAACGCCACATGGCGGCAGTGTGCATCTCCATTTGTCGCCAGTGGCATAGTTCTTCGATGGCCACGTTGGAGGGGGCATTCCCAGATGGATATGTCTCGAAATGCGTCAGGGTTTTGTTTAATATTCTGTTTCAAATATTTAAATCCACAGATCTAAATATTTGGAGATAAAAAATATTTTCTGCGCAACGATATCCGCACGAAAGATGAAGTCCGCTTGCATTTCGAGGTCATACCCATCTGGCCGAGTGCAAGGGTTCGGGATCGGAATCACTTCGATTCCCGGGCGTAGGCGTCACATTACACATTCCCCCCCCCCCCCCCAAAATCGAAGTAATTACGATCCCGCCTCCTATGTAAAAGGTCTTGTAATGTGACGCCTACGCCCAGGAATCGAAGTGATTCCGATCCCGAACCCTTGTAACCTGCCAGATGGATATGTCCTCGAAGTGCCAGCGGACTTCATCGGTTGTGCGGATATCGTTGTGCAGAAAATATTTTTTTTTCTGTCCAAATATTTAGATCCGTGGATATAAATATTCGAAATATAGAATTAATCCAACCCCGGCACATTTCGAGACATAGCCATCTGGAAATGCCCCTCCACCGTGGCCATCGAGAAAACTATGCCACTGGCGACATCTGGAGAAGCACATTTCCGCCATATGAAGTGCCATTCCACGCACAGATGTTTTGTCCGATGTGACAACCAGGGATTTGACAGCCACATGGAGGTGATGGCAGTCAGTATACTCTGATTTGGACAGATGTCAGTGAATTTGGCGCCTCTTGTAGGACGTAAAAATCGAGAAGGTGTATGAAAAGAACGGGTCACGGTAATTGCCGCTGTTGTACGGACATTGGTCAATCGTTTGGCTAAGTAACAGCAATAAGAAAGTGAGTGATGCAATTTTTCGTCAATTAAAAGTTTAAGAGTTAACCTCTCTCTCTAGGTTAGTGTTGTGTCTAAAAGTAAAGGCCGCTCTTGATTGGGAATAAAGAGTTCCTCGCCCCATGAATTGGATGCGCCGAAAAACACCGACTGGCGAAATTCGTTGCGACGAGTGTAACAAGGTATTTACAAAGATTTGCTATTTAACACAACACTATAAAACATTCCATAAGGGCGAGCAACCATTCCGTTGTAATCGATGTGGCAAACGTTTTCCCAACGAAGTCACTTTCGACACGCACTATGCGAAGCACAGTGCAGCACAAAAACCCCATCAATTTCAATTTTGTCCGAAACAATTCCATCATAAAACTGATCTGAGAAGACATATCGATTCGCATACAGGCAGAAAAGCTTACGTGTGCGAAACCTGTTCAAAAGGCTTCACCAGACGCGATCATTTGTGCAAGCGGGGTGATACGCACAAACCAAAACCTCCAAAACCGTTGAAAATTCGAACGGTCAAAGTGGAGAGCTAGGAATTGTTTATTTAGATTAATTTCAATTGTTGAAAGCTCATACTGAAAAGTAAGACAAGTACCCCATTGCACATACACTTCTTTGCTTTAAGGGGACCGTTCTCGGAAATGAAAGTAAACACTCAGATCTGCAAACACATATTCACAGATGAGAGCAATGAAAGTGAATATTATCTCCTACCCTTGCCAGATAGTTCAGAGTGCAATCGGTTATTGGCAGCTAAGGCAATTAACTTTAGATTACTAATGTTTCTTCTAGCTAAGTAATAAGCTAAGTAGAGAATTAAAAATGAGAATAGTAATTAGATGATCTATAAATATATTTTTAAGGATTTTATTTAAACAAAAGAAGAAAAAGATTGACAAAATTCTATTTACCTTTATTATTAGATTTATAAAATTTTAATATATCTGCTAGATATTTGTTTCGTACCATTGGAGGATAATTAATAGCTTGTCAAACTCAAGTTAATGATTTGTTGCACTATCTATGTGATACGTAGATGAACCAAAATAAATATTAATAATAACGATGAGATGTGCTATTGTTCGGAAAAAATTTATTTGATGCAATATCTATTCTCTGCCCCGAAAAAGTTTAAACAATGTTGATGATTACTTTTTACTAAATGATTGACGGCCCTTTTTCGAAAATTAAACTTTCTCGCTGTTTCCTTTCTCATTGAAGCTTCCTTAACATCCTTCAAAATCATCCACGATAAATGCTCCTTCCAAATGTAACTTGAACGATTATTCTAAAAAAATCCTAAATAATTGGTGGTTCCTTCCAAAAACAGTTCCAATAATAATTAATATTGTATTTCTAATACAAGTCCACTAAACCATTCTAAGTTTTACTTAAACCAAGATCAAAATGACTTGTAGATTTTCAAAATAACTAAGGTGCGATACAACAAATATATATCAAACAGATAGAACATCCATGAATCAAGAAATAATTATAAATAAATGAGTATTGTTAAGCTACAAAGCTAAATATCTACTAAATAGTATTTTAAATTAAGCGAAAAAAAAAGAACAAGAAATGAAACAATACAAATATTATGTTTTGTTCAAAATTTTTACATTATTAAAAATGAATTGCTAAGTAACTAACGACTTTCCTTTTCAGTGACTCGTCCTTTTTTCAGTGGGAACAGAGAGTGTAGGGTAAGTATGCCGTCGCGAGGGTAGGGTTTCGACAAATCCGCTGAAGTCGGTTTCGCGTCGCGCGCGGTACGCGGTACCTTTGCTTGTTTCGCCATTTCTTTAGAGTAGTTTTCTTCGGTGTAAGTTCGAGTAGTATATTTTTCGGTACCGCGTCGGTGAATCGGTAACGCGCCTATGAGATTTTGTAGCGTTTTTGATTGGAGATCTGTGGATAGATCCCATCCAGAACTAACGTAATGTAGGTTTCTCGTTCTGGATGAGTAAATGTTGACGCGTTTAGAAAACGGGCAATTCAAGGTGACTGAAATATTGTAATTGAGCGTAATCCATTCGGAGACCCGCGACCGAAATCCTCTCCGAACTAGCTGGCCGACAAGCAGTCACCGCGTGAATGGATTACGGTGCACGGATTGGTTGACCTGTTGGTACCATCCGTTGGCACTACTCAGACTTAACGTCTAGAACCGATGAGAGGTCGGTTCCGCGTTCGAGCTGAAGGTAGAAAAATCATTACAAATGGCGCCCAACGTGGGGCCCAAAAACATCCTAAGGGGAAAAGAACTTCGCGTCTTCTGACGAGTTGGTCCTTTACGGAGGATGTAAGGTACTTTGGCACTCGAGTCCCACTATCAGGAGCAGTGGAATTGTGTGATACACATTAGAGGTCGCTTCACGTGAGTTATAGCTTCCGCTCTCCTTTGTTTGATTTTGCTTTCGCGACAGAATCCTTCCGATGTGTTGTCCCAGGTTAACCCCTGTAAGGACCTTCTATTTTCTTGATGGAACTGCCAGTCTGATGGGTTTACCTATCAGCATGGACTCTCAAGAAAATAGAAGGCTACCTTGCCTTTATGTCGCGGAAGGATTCTAACTATTTCGTATGCGTGTTAGACGAGTGGTATCGGTTCAACGTTCGATGGCGTATGCTGGAGTTGCGAAGCCCGGAATGCTTCCACGCGTCGGGAATTTTGACCGCGTACAAAGTCGTTACGGTAGCTCTACCACTTGTCTCGTCGAGTCATTTAACGTAGATTAGAAACGGTTTGTAATGTATGTGGGTATGGGGTTAAATTTCGTGAATCGACCGAAGCACCCTTTCTTCGGCAGATTACCACGCACTCTCATTTCCCGCTGAAGAGGTCGACCACTGGAAAGGAAAGTGTGTCTTAAACAATTTTTTTTCCCAGTCACTATTAATAGCTCGCCACTTTCGGCCACTGATTTAGTCTTAAGTTTTAGTCATATTTAAAGATTTAAAAATTTAATTTAAGCTCGATATTTTTAAATAATTGTTAGGAACGATAAATTGGAATCAATACTACAAAGATTAAAATGGAAGGGAACGTTAATTTTGTGAAGATGATTGGTATGCAAGGAGCCGTAGGCGGTGAAGTTCCGGCCGCAAGTGTCGTGTCCGAGGAGACACCCATGCCTTCCGCTCACTCCATTGACACCCTCGCGGTGTTGATGAGAGATATGTCGGAGAGGATTGGCAACCTGGAGGGAAAGCTCCAGAATCTCCCTATGAGCCAACCACCCAGTCGCGTGAGAACTCCGCTTGGCTGGGAGCCAAATCCCAGTGTGGCGATGCCTCACTCCCGACAATCCGAGCAATGGGTCCCACCTCCAAGGAACTCGGGAATGGATCCCAGAGCTCCCGAATACAGACCGCGACACAGTACCGGACCTCCGTTGGTACCTCCAGCCCCCGAGGCAGTTCAGTACCACAGGTCAATCGAGGATGTGATTCCCCCCGGGAACGCATTGGCACTTTTTCGAGACCCGACGCCTCGTATCATGGAGAGTTGGCGCCTGAACTTTACAGGGTTCAACGATATGATATCGGCGGACCGGTTCCTTTTCCGGATTCAGGCGTTGGTATCCAGCACCCTGGGAGGTGATTCCTCGGCCTTCCTCCGGCATGCACATCTTTTGTTCAGCGGCGACGCTGCCGACTGGTACTGGAGCTTTAAAGAGTCAACGCCACGTCCCACTTGGCACTCTTTCAGTGCAGCCTTCCGCAATCGATTTGAGGATGGCTTCACTGAGAGAGAGCTAAGAGAGCAAATAAAGAAACGGAAACAAGGCGTTCACGAACCGTTCGACCAGTACTACACCAGTATAGTGAGATTGAGCACTCGCCTGCGAAATACCATGCCCGAGGACGAATTGGTAGAAATTATCAGAGAGAATATGCGCTGGGATCTCCAGAACAGCCTGCTGCATTTTCCCATCAACACCATTCAGGGATTGCGCCTCCATGCCCGCAGACAAGAACACTTGGATGAGCGGCGTGGTACCTTCCGTCCACAACCTCGCATAACGGGACCAAATCCCCGAAATCATCACACCGCGGAGTTGATGGCAGCGGACCACCTGCTTGCTGATCCAGTACCAGTACCGAGGAGCGGAGCACCACCGGAGCTTGAGGACCCAGCATTGATTAATCGACCCTCCCTTGAAGCAATTACAAGCCCGACGGTCTGTTGGAACTGCCGACAACCGGGACATCGGTTCTACGCATGTCCAGCGGAGCCAACGCTTTTCTGCTACCGATGCGGGAAGGCCGACACATACGCACCGGACTGTGCAAATTGCAAAGG
This sequence comes from Odontomyia ornata, assembly GCA_963969285.1. Lineage (NCBI taxonomy): Eukaryota > Metazoa > Arthropoda > Insecta > Diptera > Stratiomyidae > Odontomyia > Odontomyia ornata. Next base: position 284,952,958 of record OZ017740.1, read on the forward strand.
GCGAAAAAACTTGCCACCGAGTGCCGCGACCACCCGTCGGCACTCCTAGACCCCGGACGAACCAATCCAGACCCCATCACCAGCTATGACCCAGCTCCCAACATGACTCCAACTCTGCTGACTCGCACCGCTAACCACAGTTCTCCCGAAGTTCCACAACCGACGCCGTCCTTCGCCGAGGCCAACGCGCAGGGAAAGGATAGCGAGACGAATGTTCCTTGGCATGTAAAACCTTTTCATGTCAGGCTGCGGAATTACTTGGCTACTCGACAGCGCATCTTCCATGAGGAGTTGGCCACAAATGTCCCACCGCGAAGCAAGCGAGCCACGCGTCGGATGCGGAGCTTCTGGAGAAAAGTCAGGCAGTCGAGAAAAGTGTTGAAGGACATATACTTAGACGAATTATTGAGGGAGGATGTCCGGCCATATGCGTCAGTACACCTCCTGCAAAAACGAGTATCAGGCTTAGTCGATACGGGAGCCAGTGTGAATTGCATATCTGCCGAGTTTGCAGGGGAGGTACTGGCAAAGCACGCGGACCAAATCCGTCATTTCACCTCCTGGTTAAGCACGGCGGACGGAACTCGTCACTCTGTAGTGGGAAAAATTATGACGGATGTCACCTTTAAAGGAGTAACTAAACCTATGGAATTTTTCATCATACCTCAGTTAACCCAGAATCTTTATTTAGGAGTGGATTTCGTTCGAAAATTTAACTTGGCCCCGGCACTATTTTCCGGTTCGACCCTGGAGTCCGTCACCACCGCTCCTGACCAATCTCAACCCACTAACTTATTACGGCATACACTGGATGTAACTCAGCAACTGCGTCTTGACTCGGCTATATCGGCTTTTCCATCGCACGAGAAAGAAGGTCTCGGGCGGACTGCCCTGGTGTTCCACACTATAGATGTGGGGGATGCTAAACCCATAAAACAGAGACATTTCGCCATATCTCCGGCGAAGGAAAAATCGTTATATGCCGAAGTGGATCGAATGTTAGCATTAGGCGTAATCGAAGAATCACAGAGCGCGTGGGCTTCCCCAGTCACCTTAGTTGTCAAGCCGAACAAGGTCCGGTTATGCTTAGATGCCAGACGCTTGAACGCCGTCACAGTCAAGGACGCATATCCTCTACTGTTGATCGAAGGCATTTTGAGTCGATTGCCTAAAGCCCATTTCATCACGAGCTTAGACCTCAAGGACGCCTTCTGGCAAATTCCTTTAGACCCCGGTTCAAAGGAGAAAACAGCCTTCACAGTCCCAGGTCGGCCCCTATATCAATTCGTGACCATGCCATTCGGATTGTGTAATGCCCCCCAAACAATGACGCGCCTTATGGATAAGGTGATACCACCTCATTTGCGGCACCAAGTTTTCGTTTACTTGGACGATCTGTTGCTTATAACCGAGACCTTCGATGAACACATCGACCTGCTTCAGGAGGTGGCTCTACACATCCGGAGGGCAAGATTAACCATCAACATAAGGAAGAGCCAGTTCGTGATGACGGAGGTGAAATATTTAGGTCACATCATTGGGCATGGCCATATCCAGACCGATCCGGAAAAGACTCAAGCGATTGACGTTTTTCCATTACCCAAGACCACCAAACAATTACGCCGATTCTTAGGCTTATGCGGATGGTACCAGCGTTTTGTACGTGACTATGCCACCATTACCACTCCTTTGACCGACATGCTGCGTAAGGGACGTAAATTCGTCTGGGAAGAGCCCAGCTTGCGAGCCTTTGAAGAGCTAAAGAAGAGTCTGACTACAGCCCCCGTACTGCACAGCCCGGACTTTGACAAACCGTTCTCAATCCATTGTGACGCGAGTCAACATGGGGTGGGAGCAGTCTTAGTCCAGGTTGCACAAGACGGCGAGGAGAGACCTATAGCCTTCATGTCTCACAAGCTGAACCCAGCCCAGCGAAATTACACGGTCTCCGAGCAGGAATGTCTAGCTGCGGTGTTGGCAGTGAAACGCTTCCGAGCCTATGTGGAGGGACACACCTTTGAAATCGTTACGGATCACGCTTCTCTGAAATGGCTAATGAGCCAGACTGATCTCAACGGCAGATTGGCCAGGTGGGCACTGAAACTACAGGCATTTGACTTCACAATTCGCCACCGAAAAGGAAGCCAGCATGTAGTCCCCGACACCCTATCCAGAATGTTTGCCCCTGAAGGAGCCGAGTTGGTCCAAGAGGACGACAGCCCCCAATTGATCGATTTGGACCATCCTGCCTTCAAGTCAGCCAGCTACACCCAACTGATTCACACGATCCAGAATCAACACCCCCAGCTTCCTGAACTGCGGTTGACGGATGGATTTATTTACAAACGGATGGGACACGCATCCGGAGACCCCATACAAGAAGAAGAACAGTGGAAGTTGTGGGTGCCCGAAGAATTAACCACTGATCTTATCAGACGGGCCCATGACCACCCATCAAGTGCGCACGGCGGATACGGTCGTACACTTAGGCGGTTGAAAACCTGTTTCTTTTGGCCTAAGATGGCACAACAGATAAAAGCGTACGTAGCCTCTTGTGAGCTATGCAAGTGCACTAAAGCGCCCAACACCATTCTTCGGCCACCCATGGGTAAGGTTGAGGTCCCCGAACGCGTGTTCCAGCGCTTGTACATTGATCTTATCGGTCCTTACCCTCGATCTGCTTCTGGTCACACGGGAGCTGTCGTGGTCCTGGACCAGCTCTCTAAATTCCCTATCATAGAACCACTACGTAACATGCACACTGGACCTATAATCAGCTTTTTGGAGAACCGAGTCTTTCACATGTTTGGAGTTCCGGAGAAACTTGTCTCCGACAATGGGGTCCAGTTCACCTCCAGCAAGTTCCGAGACCTAATGTCCAAATACGGCATCATCCACCAACGAACTGCCGTCTATTCACCACAAGCCAACGCATCCGAACGACTGAATCGTACGCTCATAGCGGCCATTCGCGCCTATGTCCACCCGAATCAGAGGGACTGGGATCGCAAATTGTCCGCCATCACTAGTGCGCTGCGCTCGTCGTACCACGCCACGACCGGCATTTCGCCGTATTTTGCAGTGTTCGGCCAGTACATGATCGGTCATGGGAGCGCTTACCGGCTATTGCGGCAGCTGAAATCGCTAGAGGACCCAATCGTGGTTCTAGAACCGCACGAAAAGCTCCAACTTCTGCGAGATCAACTGCGGGAGAAGATTGAAGAAAGTAGACGGATGGGAGAGGAGCGGTACAACTTGCGATCTCATCCTTCTGGCTTTAAGGCCGGCGACGAAATATATCGTCGAAACTTCCGACAGAGCGATGCCACCCGCCATTACAATGCCAAACTAGACAAGAAATTCGTGAAGTGTCGAGTCATACAAGTAATAAGCCCCACCCGATACCTCATCGCGGACATGACTGGTAAAACCCTGGGAATTTACCACGCAAAAGACCTTAGACGATGAAGTGCAACTAATTCCCACGAGAAACCTTGGCTTATCCCAAATCTCTGCCTAGACGAAGGCCTCCGAATAACACCTGACTTCCTACTATATAGTCACTGTCGAGTCTTCCCGAACAGGGTTGTAGCCTATCCTTCGAAACCGATCTTCGACCCGTCACGTCCCTAACCAAGACCTTTTACAAAGGAGACGGGATCGTAATTACTTCGATTTTGGGGGGGGGGAATGTGTAATGTGACGCCTACGCCCAGGAATCGAAGTGATTCCGATCCCGAACCCTTGTAACCTGCCAGATGGATATGTCCTCGAAGTGCCAGCGGACTTCATCGGTTGTGCGGATATCGTTGTGCAGAAAATATTTTTTTTTCTGTCCAAATATTTAGATCCGTGGATATAAATATTCGAAATATAGAATTAATCCAACCCCGGCACATTTCGAGACATAGCCATCTGGAAATGCCCCTCCACCGTGGCCATCGAGAAAACTATGCCACTGGCGACATCTGGAGAAGCACATTTCCGCCATATGAAGTGCCATTCCACGCACAGATGTTTTGTCCGATGTGACAACCAGGGATTTGACAGCCACATGGAGGTGATGGCAGTCAGTATACTCTGATTTGGACAGATGTCAGTGAATTTGGCGCCTCTTGTAGGACGTAAAAATCGAGAAGGTGTATGAAAAGAACGGGTCACGGTAATTGCCGCTGTTGTACGGACATTGGTCAATCGTTTGGCTAAGTAACAGCAATAAGAAAGTGAGTGATGCAATTTTTCGTCAATTAAAAGTTTAAGAGTTAACCTCTCTCTCTAGGTTAGTGTTGTGTCTAAAAGTAAAGGCCGCTCTTGATTGGGAATAAAGAGTTCCTCGCCCCATGAATTGGATGCGCCGAAAAACACCGACTGGCGAAATTCGTTGCGACGAGTGTAACAAGGTATTTACAAAGATTTGCTATTTAACACAACACTATAAAACATTCCATAAGGGCGAGCAACCATTCCGTTGTAATCGATGTGGCAAACGTTTTCCCAACGAAGTCACTTTCGACACGCACTATGCGAAGCACAGTGCAGCACAAAAACCCCATCAATTTCAATTTTGTCCGAAACAATTCCATCATAAAACTGATCTGAGAAGACATATCGATTCGCATACAGGCAGAAAAGCTTACGTGTGCGAAACCTGTTCAAAAGGCTTCACCAGACGCGATCATTTGCACAAGCGGGGTGATACGCACAAACCAAAACCTCCAAAACCGTTGAAAATTCGAACGGTCAAAGTGGAGAGCTAGGAATTGTTTATTTAGATTAATTTCAATTGTTGAAAGCTCATACTGAAAAGTAAGACAAGTACCCCATTGCACATACACTTCTTTGCTTTAAGGGGACCGTTCTCGGAAATGAAAGTAAACACTCAGATCTGCAAACACATATTCACAGATGAGAGCAATGAAAGTGAATATTATCTCCTACCCTTGCCAGATAGTTCAGAGTGCAATCGGTTATTGGCAGCTAAGGCAATTAACTTTAGATTACTAATGTTTCTTCTAGCTAAGTAATAAGCTAAGTAGAGAATTAAAAATGAGAATAGTAATTAGATGATCTATAAATATATTTTTAAGGATTTTATTTAAACAAAAGAAGAAAAAGATTGACAAAATTCTATTTACCTTTATTATTAGATTTATAAAATTTTAATATATCTGCTAGATATTTGTTTCGTACCATTGGAGGATAATTAATAGCTTGTCAAACTCAAGTTAATGATTTGTTGCACTATCTATGTGATACGTAGATGAACCAAAATAAATATTAATAATAACGATGAGATGTGCTATTGTTCGGAAAAAATTTATTTGATGCAATATCTATTCTCTGCCCCGAAAAAGTTTAAACAATGTTGATGATTACTTTTTACTAAATGATTGACGGCCCTTTTTCGAAAATTAAACTTTCTCGCTGTTTCCTTTCTCATTGAAGCTTCCTTAACATCCTTCAAAATCATCCACGATAAATGCTCCTTCCAAATGTAACTTGAACGATTATTCTAAAAAAATCCTAAATAATTGGTAGTTCCTTCCAAAAACAGTTCCAATAATAATTAATATTGTATTTCTAATACAAGTCCACTAAACCATTCTAAGTTTTACTTAAACCAAGATCAAAATGACTTGTAGATTTTCAAAATAACTAAGGTGCGATACAACAAATATATATCAAACAGATAGAACATCCATGAATCAAGAAATAATTATAAATAAATGAGTATTGTTAAGCTACAAAGCTAAATATCTACTAAATAGTATTTTAAATTAAGCGAAAAAAAAAAGAACAAGAAATGAAACAATACAAATATTATGTTTTGTTCAAAATTTTTACATTATTAAAAATGAATTGCTAAGTAACTAACGACTTTCCTTTTCAGTGACTCGTCCTTTTTTCAGTGGGAACAGAGAGTGTAGGGTAAGTATGCCGTCGCGAGGGTAGGGTTTCGACAAATCCGCTGAAGTCGGTTTCGCGTCGCGCGCGGTACGCGGTACCTTTGCTTGTTTCGCCATTTCTTTAGAGTAGTTTTCTTCGGTGTAAGTTCGAGTAGTATATTTTTCGGTACCGCGTCGGTGAATCGGTAACGCGCCTATGAGATTTTGTAGCGTTTTTGATTGGAGATCTGTGGATAGATCCCATCCAGAACTAACGTAATGTAGGTTTCTCGTTCTGGATGAGTAAATGTTGACGCGTTTAGAAAACGGGCAATTTAAGGTGACTGAAATATTGTAATTGAGCGTAATCCATTCGGAGACCCGCGACCGAAATCCTCTCCGAACTAGCTGGCCGACAAGCAGTCACCGCGTGAATGGATTACGGTGCACGGATTGGTTGACCTGTTGGTACCATCCGTTGGCACTACTCAGACTTAACGTCTAGAACCGATGAGAGGTCGGTTCCGCGTTCGAGCTGAAGGTAGAAAAATCATTACAGTCTTGGTTCGATTTCGAGGAATAGGCTACAACCATGTTCGTGAAGACTTGACAGTGACTATACCGTAGGGAGTCAGGTGTTATTCGGAGGTCTTCGTCCAGGCAGAGATTTAGGTAAGCCAAGGTTTTTCGTGGGAAATAGTTGCACTTCATCGTCTAAGGTCTTTTGCGTGGTAAATTCCCAGGGTTTTACCGGCCATGTCCGCGATGAGGTATCGGGTGGGGCTTATTACTTGTAGGACTCGACACTTCACGAATTTCTTGTCTAGTTTGGCATTGTAATGTCGGGTGGCATCGCTCTGTCGGAAGTTTCGACGATATATCTCGTCGCCTGCCTTGAAGCCAGAAGGATGAGATTGCAAGTTGTACCGCTCCTCTCCCATCCGTCGACTTTCTTCAATCTTCTCCCGCAGTTGATCTCGCAGAAGTTGGAGCTTTTCGTGCGGTTCCAGAACCACGATTGGGTCCTCTAGTGATTTCAGCTGCCGCAATAGCCGGTAGGCGCTTCCGTGAGAGATCATGTACTGGCCGAACAATGCGAAATACGGCGAAATGCCGGTAGTGGCGTGGTACGACGAGCGCAGAGCACTAGTGATGGCGGACAACTTGCGATCCCAGTCCTTCTGATTCGGGTGGACATAGGCGCGAATGGCCGCTATGAGCGTACGGTTCAGTCGTTCGGATGCGTTGGCTTGTGGTGAATAGACGGCGGTTCGTTGGTGGATGATGCCGTATTTGGACATTAGGTCTCGGAACTTGCTGGAGGTGAACTGGACCCCATTGTCGGAGACAAGTTTCTCCGGAACTCCAAACATGTGAAAGACTCGGTTCTCCAAGAAGCTGATTATAGGTCCAGTGTGCATGTTACGTAGTGGTTCTATGATAGGGAATTTAGAGAGCTGGTCCAGGACCACGACAGCTCCCGTGTGACCAGAAGTAGATCGAGGGTAAGGACCGATAAGATCAATGTACAAGCGCTGGAACACGCGTTCGGGGACCTCAACCTTGCCCATGGGTGGCCGAAGAATGGTGTTGGGCGCTTTAGTGCACTTGCATAGCTCACAAGAGGCTACGTACGCTTTTATCTGTTGTGCCATCTAAGGCCAAAAGAAACAGGTTTTCAACCGCCTAAGTGTACGACCGTATCCGCCGTGCGCACTTGATGGGTGGTCATGGGCCCGTCTGATAAGATCAGTGGTTAATTCTTCGGGCACCCACAACTTCCACTGTTCTTCTTCTTGTATGGGGTCTCCGGATGCGTGTCCCATCCGCTTATAAATAAATCCATCCGTCAACCGCAGTTCAGGAAGCTGGGGCAGTTGATTCTGGATAGTGTGAATCAGTTGGGTGTAGGTTGCTGACTTGAAGGCAGGATGGTCCAGATCGATCAATTGGGGGCTGTCGTCCTCTTGGACCAACTCGGCTCCTTCAGGGGTGAACATTCTGGATAGGGTGTCGGGGACTACATGCTGGCTTCCCTTTCGGTGGCGAATTGTGAAGTCAAATGCCTGTAGTTTCAGTGCCCACCTGGCCAATCTGCCGTTGAGATCAGTCTGGCTCATTAGCCATTTCAGAGAAGCGTGGTCCGTAACGATTTCAAAGGTGTGTCCCTCCACATAGGCTCGGAAGCGTTTCACTGCCAACACCGCAGCTAGACATTCCTGCTCGGAGACCGTGTAATTTCGCTGGGCTGGGTTCAACTTGTGAGACATGAAGGCTATAGGTCTCTCCTCGCCGTCTTGTGCAACCTGGACTAAGACTGCTCCCACCCCATGTTGACTCGCGTCACAATGGATTGAGAACGGTTTGTCAAAGTCCGGGCTGTGCAGTACGGGGGCTGTAGTCAGACTCTTCTTTAGCTCTTCAAAGGCTCGCAAGCTGGGCTCCTCCCAGACGAATTTACGTCCCTTACGCAGCATGTCGGTCAAAGGAGTGGTTATGGTGGCATAGTCACGTACAAAACGCTGGTACCATCCGCATAAGCCTAAGAATCGGCGTAATTGTTTGGTGGTCTTGGGTAATGGAAAAACGTCAATCGCTTGAGTCTTTTCCGGATCGGTCTTGATATGGCCATGCCCAATGATGTGACCTAAATACTTCACCTCCGTCATCACGAACTGACTCTTCCGTATGTTGATGGTTAATCTTGCCCTCCGGATGTGTAGAGCCACCTCCTGAAGCAGGTCAACGTGTTCGTCAAAGGTCTCGGTTATAAGCAACAGATCGTCCAAGTAAACGAAAACTTGGTGCCGCAAGTGAGGTGGTATTACTTTATCCATAAGGCGCCGGAGATATGGCAAAATGTCTCTGTTTTATGGGTTTAGCATCCCCCACATCTATAGTGTGGAACACCAGGGCAGTCCGCCCGAGACCTTCCTTCTCGTGCGATGGAAAAGCCGATATAGCCGAGTCAAGACGCAGTTGCTGTCCAGTGTATGTCGTAGTAAGTGAGAGGGTTGAGATTGGTCAGGAACGGTGGTAACGGACTCCAGGGTCGTACCGGAAAATAGTGCCGGGGCCAAGTTAAATTTTCGAACGAAATCCACTCCTAGATAAAGATTCTGGGTTAATTGAGGTATGATGAAAAATTCCAGAGGTTTAGTTACTCCTTTAAAGGTGACATCCGTCATAATTTTTCCCACTACAGAGTGACGAGTTCCGTCCGCCGTGCTTAACCAGGAGGTGAAATGACGGATTTGGTCCGCGTGCATTGCCAGTACCTCCCCTGCAAAATCGGCAGACATGCAATTCACGCTGGCTCCCGTATCGACTAAGCCTGACACTCGTTTTTGCAGGAGGTGTACTGACGCATATGGCCGAACATCATCCCTCAATAATTCGTCTAATTGTATGTCCTTCAGCACCTTCCTCGATTGCCTGACTTTTCTCCAGAAGCTCCGCATCCGACGCGTGGCTCGCTTGCTTCGCGGTAGGACATTTGTAGCCAACTCCTCATGGAAGATGCGCTGTCGAGTAGCCAAGTAATTCCGCAGCCTGACATGAAAAGGTTTTACATGCCAGGGAACTTTCGCCTCGCTATCATTTCCCTGCGCGTTGGCCTCGGCGAAGGATGGCGTCGGTTGTGGAACTTCGGGAGAACTGTGTTTAGCGGTGCGAGTCAGCAGAGTTGGAGTCATGTTGGGAGCTTGGTCATAGCTAGTGATGGGGTCAAGATTGGTTCGTCCGGGGTTTAGGAGTGCCGACGGGTGGTCGCGGCACTCGGTGGCAAGTTTTTTCGCCCTTTGCAATTTGCACAGTCAGGTGCGTAGGTGTCGGCCTTCCCGCAGCGGTAGCAGAAAAGCGTCGGCTCCGCTGGACATGCATAGAACCGATGCCCCGGTTGTCGGCAGTTCCAACAGACCGTCGGGCTTGTAATTGCTTCCAGGGAGGGTCGGTCAATCAATGCTGGGTCCTCAAGCTCCTGTAGTGCTCCGCTCCTCGGTACTGGTACTGGATCAGCAAGCAGGTGGTCCGCTGCCATCAACTCCACGGTGTGATGATTTCGGGGATTTGGTCCCATTATGCGAGGTTGTGGACGGAAGGTACCTCGCCGCTCATCCAAGTGTTCTTGCCTACGGGCATGGAGGCGCAATCCCTGTATGGTGTTGATGGGAAAATGCAGAAGGCTGTTCTGAAGATCCCAGCGCATATTTTCCCGGATAATTTCTACCAGTTCGTCCTCGGGCATGGTAGTTCGCAAGCGAGTGCTCAATCTCACTATACTTGTGTAGTACTGGTCGAACGGTTCGTGAGCGCCTTGTTTCCGTTTCTTTATTTGCTCCTTTAGCTCTCTCTCAGTGAAGCCATCCTCAAATCGATTGCGGAAGGCTGCACTGAAAGAGTGCCAAGTGGGACGTGGCGTTGATTCTTTAAAGCTCCAGTACCAGTCGGCAGCGTCGCCGCTGAACAAAAGATGTGCATGCTGGAGGAAGGCCGAGGAATCACCTCCCAGGGTGCTGGATACCAACGCCTGAATCCGGAAAAGGAACCGGTCCGCCTATATCATATCGTTGAACCCTGTAAAGTTCAGGCACCAACTCTCCATGATACGAGGCGTCGGGTCTCGAAAAGGTGTCAATGCGTTCCCGGGGGGAATCACATCCTCGATTGACCTGTGGTACTGAACTGCCTCGGGGGCTAGAGGTACCAACGGAGGTGCGGTGCTATGTCGTGGTCTATATTCGGGAGCTCTGGGATCCATTCCCGAGTTCCTTGGAGGTGGGACCCATTGCTCGGATTGTCGGGAGTGGGGCATCGCCACACTGGGATTTGGCTCCCAGCCAAGCGGAGTTCTCACGCGACTGGGTGGTTGGCTCATAGGGAGATTCTGGAGCTTTCCCTCCAGGTTGCCAATCCTCTCCGACATATCCCTCATCAACGCCACGAGGGTGTCAATGGAGTGGGCGGAAGGCATGGGTGTCACCTCGGACACGACACTTGCGGCCGGAACTTCACCGCCTACGGCTCCTTGCAGGTCTAAAAGTGGTTGTGACGGTTCGGCTTCTGGAACTCCTTTCGCCACTGCTCCACGCGTTGGTAGGGGCGTTCCGAGGGGGACGTCTAGGGCGGTCCGCTCGATGGGTCGCCGGCATAAGGGACACAGCTCGGACGTGAGGAGGAGCTGTTGTACACAGGCACGATGGAATAGATGTCCACAATCCAATCGCACGCTGTGTACGCCCTCCACTACGTCTTCGAAGCAGATCCCGCAGTTAGCTGGTTGGACCGTTTTAGATCGGGTCCAACGCTTATCTGGGGTCCGCTTCGTTGCCATGTTTGTTCTTGCTGGTTTTGGGTGGTTGCTAGTATGAGAGAAAAAAAAATATATAAAATATACTTATTGTTAAGCTAGTATGAAAAAAAATATAAAATATAAAATATACTTATTGCTAAAGTAGTGGCCGATAGTGGCGAGCTATTGATATAGGATAAGTGGGAAAAAAAATGTATTTAAAGTATATTTTCCTCTTCAGTGGTCAACTCCTTCAACGGGAAAGGAGAGTGCGTGGTAATCTGCCGAAGAAAGGGTGCTTTCGGTCGATTTACTAAATTTAAACCCCTACCCACATACATTACAAAACGTTTCTAATCTACGTTAAATGACTCGACGAGACAAGTGGTATAGCTACCGTAACAGCTTAGTACGCGGTCAAAACTCCCGACGCGTGGAAGCATTCCGGGCTCCGCAATTCCAGCATACGCCACCGAACGTTGAACCGATACCACTCGTCTATCCCGCATACGAAATAAGTAGAATCCTTCCGCGACATAAAGGCAAGGTAGCCTTCTATTTTCTTGAGAGTCCATGCTGATAGGTAAACCCATCAGACTGGCAGTTCCATCAAGAAAATAGAAGGTCCTTACAGGGGTTAACCTGGGACAACACATCGCGAGATAAAAAAATCAAACAAAGGAGAGCGGAAGCTACAACTCACGTGAAGCGACTTCTAGTGTGTATCACACAACTCCACTGCTCCTGATAGTGGGACTCGAGTACCAGAGTACCTTACATCCTCCGTAAAGGACCAACTCGTCAGAAGACGCGAATTTCTTTCCCCCTTAGGATGTCTTTGGCCCCACGTTGGGTGCCATTTGTAATGATTTTCAACCTTTTTACGTTCGAACGTGGAACCGACCTCTCATCGGTTCTAGACGTTAAGTCTGAGTAGTGCCAACGGATGGTACCAACAGGTCAACCAATCCGTGCACCGTAACCCATTCACGCGGTGGCTGCTTGTCGGCCAGCTAGTTCGGAGAGGATTTCGGTCGCGGGTCTCCGAATGGGTTACGCTCAATTACAATATTTCAGCCACCTGAACATGCCCGTTTTCCAAACGCGTCAACAACTACTCATCCAGAACGGGAAACCTACGTTACGTTAATTCTGGATGTGATCTCTCCACAGATCTCAAATCAAAAACGCTACAAAATCCCATAGGCGCGTTACCGAATCACCGACGCGGTACCAGAAAATAAGCTAACCTACCTCAAGTCCAAAATAACCTACTCTAAGAAAAAAAAACGAGCGCAAACAAGGGTACCGCGGACCGTAACCGAAACGCGAAACCGACCTCCGCGGATTTGTCGAAACCCTACCCTCGCGACGGCATACCTACCCTGCACTCACTTTCCCGCTGAAACAGAACGAGCCACTGAAAAGGAAAGTCTTTAATCCATTAGCAATTCATAATTTTATTCATTTGATTGAAATATATATGTATAAAAGTTCCTTGTCAAAATACTCATTTAAAAATTATTGACTTTTTTAAGCTAATTTCCCGAATTCAAAACAAACATATAATCGATTTGACAGAAATTTACAAAACAAAATCTAATGAAGTACATCAACACGATTTTTATACACATCGTTCGTCATTCAAGAATCTCGATTCATGTATTTAAAATGTTTTTCTTCATTTTTATTATTACTAATGACCTCATTATTCTTAGTAAAAAAATGACAATTCGACCTTCAATTTTTTTATCCTGATTGGTTTTTCTTCATATATTCACTAGTCATAAATTAAATGTTCTTCTCTATAAAAGATACTTTTAAGTTCTTTATATAATTGAGTGTAAACCAAAAGGACTTGCTCCACAATTTAATTGTGTTTTTCTTTTTTTCTTTTTAATTTTACTTTAGTGATTTTTCATTAATTTTTACTTCTCAAGTTGGTCATGATTGGCCTTTTTAATGCGGACTTTATCAAATATACATGTTGACCTAGTTTCTTCCCAAAAAAAAACAAAAAAAAAATGCGCACTTACAACATAGTTTTTTTTTTCTTTTTTTTTTTTCTTTCTTCTGTTAACTCCCTATTATATACTTTTATTAGCATCTAGTTCAGAACGAATGAATCTCCTTAAGTGGTGTTCCTTTCTCACGGATTTTAGTTACTTATAGGTAGATTTTATACAAACTTTTATTACATAAAGGTTTTCACATAAAATACATGAAACACTCAATTTGATTTCTTTTAATTCAATCAACGAGCAAAATTAAGATTGCAAACATTCAGGTTGTTGTAAATATGTATAGATTTAAAACACCGGAAATCACTGCTTTTGACTTTCTTCAATGATATTGACATGTTCTTAACTAATTCAACATTTTCATAACCTACTGAAATTGCAATATTAGCTTTTATCGCTTCTTTAACTTTCAGGCACTCTAATAAAACTTTGCTCCCAAATAACTTTAAATTTCCGATATCGCATTTCTTTATCATTAAAATTTCATACGGTCTCTTTTTCTCAAGAGTATTTGCTAATCTTCTATTCTTCAAATATTTTATGTGTTAATTTCATCCAGAATCATGGATTTATAAAGTTGTGAAGACTCTGAACAGTTCTGAGGTACCAAATCATGCATCAAACAAATTTGAATAAATCCGCTTCTACAGCCCTATTCGCGCTTATTAACAAATAGTTTTCGCCGCGTCTATCGTTCATTTTTGCGTGTTTACGATTTAATGAAGAGGATCTCGCGCCATACAGACACCCCTTCGAACCGAACAAACACCAGTGGGTGCCGGTGTTGGGATTGAGGCTGTACTTACAGTTGATGCGATAAATGCTGATGAAGCTGTTGGTGATGAACTTCCGCTTGAACTTGCCGCACTGCTGGTATGAATATTGTTCTTTATATGGCTCAGTTATGTCCAGTTCTTGATTCAGCTTCTTTTGGTGGATATTCTACATATACTTTTTCGCCTGGTATTTCCGATTTAAATAGATCACCATCAACTCCTTCAATAATAAACGATTCCAGTTCGGTCTCATCTTGTTGGCATTTCAACGAACTACCGTCATTAGATTGATAATTCCTTTTAAATTTATTATACGTGGACTCATAAAGTGATTTAAAATTAAATATATTTATTAACTTCGGTGTGCATTTTGCACAAATATATTTTGGGAGGCCACCGTTCAATTTAATTCCAGGAGGCGCAATTGATCTTAGCATTTGAAGAATCTCCAAATTCTTCTCATCGATTCGGAAGCGAATGCTTAGCAGAGCCAAGGGAAAATTGCAGGACTTGGAGGAGAGCTATTCGCAGAATGAATTGTATATTTGTTTTTTTTTTTTTTATTTATTCTTACCTGTGAGTCAGTCACCTCCAGCGCCACTTCTTCACTGGTTAACAAGTATGGGTGCTTGTGCACGTGGGGCCAAATATCCCCTTCTGGGCTAATTGCTCCAATTCCAAGGGGCATGAATCCCTAGTCACAGCAAGGGGAGACTGGTACGATGTTGTCCTACCCTATTGTAGCCCTTTCTCCTGCTTCCTACTGCATGTGCGCACACGCGGTAAAGCTCACTTTCACTTCCAAACGGGTCGAAAGGCGCGGCGACGTGTCAAAAAATCACTTTTCCACTCTGTAATACCGGAACTTTCACTTGTCAAATTGACTACTTGTTTTCTCATCGGACAAAACAGATGTGTGGAATGGAACGCCACATGGCGGCAGTGTGCATCTCCATTTGTCGCCAGTGGCATAGTTTTTCGATGGCCACGTTGGAGGGGGCATTCCCAGATGGATATGTCTCGAAATGCGTCGGGGTTTTGTTTAATATTCTGTTTCAAATATTTAAATCCACAGATCTAAATATTTGGAGATAAAAAATATTTTCTGCGCAACGATATCCGCACGAAAGATGAAGTCCGCTTGCATTTCGAGGTCATACCCATCTGGCCGAGTGCAAGGGTTCGGGATCGGAATCACTTCGATTCCCGGGCGTAGGCGTCACATTACATATTTTTCTTCGACTGCGTCATGAGCTTTGTTTTATTTTCATGGTTTTGTAGCCCTACTAGTTTTGCTTCGCTGTCGAGTTTCAGGAAGAGATCTTTGGCAGTTGTTAATGACCTTAATAAAATGTTGTTGTCATCCGCATATGCTACTAGTTGGCTTGACTTGTATAGTAATGTACCCCGTGTATCGACAGGTAGCTTCCTTATGACGTACTCCAGAGCCAAATTGAATAGCAATGGGGCCAGCCCATCTCCCTGTTTTAGTCCGATATTTGTGTCAAAGGCATCGGTGAGTTGGTTATTGATGCGGACTTGGGAGATCGTCGACGTCATTGTCATTTTGGTAAGACGGACCAATTTGGCTGGGATGCCAAAGCAAAGCTTATTTGGTACAGTACGTTACGATCAATACTGTCGTATGCATGCTTAAAGTCAACGAAAATTTGGTGTACGTCTAAGTTGAACTCCCAGCATTTTTCAAGTACCCGCTTGACAGTGAACAATTGATCTTTTGTCGATCTACCTGCTCTAAAACCACCTTGATACTCCCCTTTTCTAGCGTGGAGTACTGTTGACATATGATCCTTCGACTTCATTAATCCTAAATCCTTCAGTTAATACATGATGTCCATCAAAACATATCTCAATATGTACTCTTTACTCTATTTCTGCTCGAAAACGAGCAGCTGATAGACAAACATGCTCATCATTTGCTCCTTAAATTAGACTTAGTCCTCTCCCTACACCTGAACATTATTCACTAAATAGCACTATCCACATCCTTAAGTATACTTTCATTCTTTTTATTCAACATTAGTCTATCTGCTAGTTCTTCATTAGTATTCTAGAAAAGAGCCAACACTCTCCCATTCACATATCAGGCAACCAAAGAAGATCGTGACTACTAAATAGAAGTTGCAGTTTGAACAAATTTTATCTCCCAACGGGTACTTATAGATAGGAAGAAAATGAATTATAATTGCAGATAATAAAAACTTGAATTTGCAAGCAATCGAACTTACGCATGGTAAAATTTAATCCATCTTTTACACGTTGATTTATTCGCCTCTCTTTTCATTCGGACAGCTCCTCGATTGCAAGTGCTATTTGGTGTAGATGCTCTAATCATGGCTTTCTTGTTAACTGCCCACCAATAAATGAAAATTTCGGTAAACTTTCCATGCAGACGATCTGAAAATACTCAATGTCATTTAGTTTAACATGTTTGTAAGGCCCTTAAATTTAAATTGAACCTCTTCGTTGATGGAGCTAGAATATTCTCCAAGTATAACTGATAGCTTTTCATCATCAACACTCTGCGAATTGGTACAAGGTAGCAGTAGATAAGGGCGATGAATCATGAGCTGGCGAAAAATTGAAACAGTTGTGAGAGCACGAAATTTCAAGGAAGCCCTGATACAGGGCGTGAATCTTCAGCCAACCCTCATCATCAGGAAAAATTCCAGAGCAAATCACTCTTAGTAATAATATCCTTCAATTAAATGAATAGAAGGTGGCAAGTGTCAGCAATATATCCGATGGCCCACGCGAAGTTGTCATGATCAACGAGAATTTTTTTTTAATTTGGAGGCCCATGACCATACCATTGGCTATGGGTTCAATGTCATACAGCTAAGCATTTACTGAGCTGATCTTAGTATCTCCAGTCTACAGAAGAGACGACTGTAGAAAAACAGTTGTTTGATATACCTAAGAATTTTTCAAAATCATTTTCAGTAAAAGATGAAATGAATGCTTCACGACCTCTGAGCTAGGAGAATGCTTCGATGTCTTGGATCTTGAATCAGGCGAGCAAAAATAAAAAACATTTAATAAGGAGAAGCTGATACCACTTTCATCAGTAAGGTGAAGATACTCAAAATCAACCTTCAGTGGCACAGACTGCCAACATCTGCTGATCTTCTCTATCTGGTTACGTACAGAGAAGAAATCATTCTTATGCGATAGCCAAGAGTATTAATGGCCTGGTCTACAGATTGCAGATTCATAGATACAGAATTGTAGCGACTGAATCATTAGACAAGGAAAGAATATGCATTCTTATTATTTTTATTTGAGGTAAGAAAGGAAAGCCAATTTAAACCCTGAGTGTGGAGCCCCAGACGTGCAAGGCTTCTGTGCTACTCATTTAATATCTCCCCTGTCAACACAAGAACCTAGCCGTGAAACATTTGACCTATACATTGAGGTGTCATTGAGTACAAGAACCCCTTTTCTAGCGTGGACGGAGGGAAGATGAGGTATTGCAAGAAAGAGACTCCTCTGACTTCAGTGACTCCAGGCACTCGAGTAAGTCCTTTTTAACCAAGCGACTGCCCAAGCGTAATCTGCCACATGATTTCATTTGTCAACTGATTTGATTAAATTGTCTTGAAAGAGTTCTCGCATTTAATTAAAGAGGTCATCGCAATACCTGTCCCATCTTTTGCACGCAAAAATGTGGGGCAGGCATCATCTTTCTCTTCTGCCCAAAATGTATAATTGGGAGACCATGTCTTACCTATCTTGTGGGAGTGAAACCGAAAACATCCATACCCACCCAAGAGTTCGGCCAGGTAGAAGTTAGTTTCACTACCTTTGATTGAGCCACAGCTTCAAATCAGGGATGAGGTACACGGTCCATCTTCTTCTTGCGTCGCACACCCAGGAGGACTTACAAGACTTTCGTTATTTGATCTGACAATTTTCTATTATCGATGATGTGATCTGCCTAGACTGAAACATTTGTAGCCTTTTCATTGATCATTTTGATAAAATACGTTGACTGCTGCTGCTGAAGATTTCGGTGATAAGAAACTAACAAAAAATATATTATTTGCAATTACTGGAGCTAGTAAAAATAACTGCAGGAAATACTTCATGAACGGAACAAGTAGGCAAACTTTTTTCCTTTTGGCCAAAAAGTGTACGTAGCATTTTATAAATGACAAGATTTACATTTTTCAACACTGCAGCGAATTTAAGAACAATTTCAATTAAGTCTTTTGAAACAAGTAAAATAATGTACATATCGTCCATAATAGCGATTATATTGCACTTTCACCTAATTTAATGTCAGATCAAATAACGAAAGTCTTGTAAGTTCTCTTTTGTTAAAATTAGTTGCCATTGAATTCAAAAGAATAAAAATGAATTGTTAAACATTGAAAACATCAGTCTTTCCATTCCGTTTTACCTGACCGGGTATAGAACCCGGAACGATGGCAGGCTCCTCTAATATGGGCTAGCCATCGGGCGTGCTCCTCCGTTTTTTGTTGTTTAACAGGGGCTCTTGCCGGGTAGAGTGGCCTTCTACCCGCATACCCTTTTATGATAGAGGGTTATGTGATTTCATCGCATAACGCTTTAGCATAAATCGGTTACGTTTGCATTTATCATTTGAGGGAAAGAGTCATACAAAATACTTTTGTATGAATGGGAAATGCATGGCCACGTCTACGTTTGCATCTTGATCCGGTCGGGAAGGTGCGAGGGGGCACCACCTCCATCCGGATGCCCCACTCTTATTTGTGTGCCATAAGGATCATCGATAACAACGAAGTCTCTGTGAGGCCGTCCTTTTTTCCCGGCACAATTTGTTGTTCGAACAAACATAGCAATATCAATCCTTAGGCCTCGGCCTCCACACCTGTTGATCAACATTTGACACTTTTTAATTCGTGAATGCGAAATATTTTTCCTAGTGGGTCCTTGTCTTGCCATTCTCTTTCACTGAGGCAGTAGACCATCGCTGCAGTCCTTTACGGACAATTTATATACCTACTATCACTACAAAATGGTGCCCAACGTGGGACCCGAAAAGCCCGGCTGTATCATCAGTCGTGAGCATGAGACAGACGATCGTCTCTAGGTGACCCTACAAGGTGTTCCGATTTTCGGCGGGTAGATAAATACTTAGGGATATTGCACAAATCGTGCCCCAGCAACTTAATAACTTCCGGACGTGTGTTGTCCTCGGACATCAATATGGTTTGGACCTGCTTTGACTTATACTTTGGTGGTTTACCACCATTGTATGACTAGTAAGGCCAAATTATATTAGAGTCCTTATGTGTATTCGGAAGTTGTTATCCCAACATCATATTTGCGGCGGATTCTGATCTGCACCCCAAACCAAGCGGTGCCCGAGTGTCTTCCATTATATGGATTTTGATTTCATATGATTGGCTGCTCAGCTAGTCCGTGACTGTCCATGATAAGATACGCGCCGCTTGTGGGTCAGAATTCACCTTTGACATACGACATCGGTAGGTTAATTTGATCAAGTAATGATCTGAGTAACAATGGGCGTTTTGGTATGTACGGACGTCAATTATGCTCACGGCCAAAGGTTGTTGGATCAGAACATAGTCGATGTGGTTTTGTGTGTTTCCATCTTGTGATACCCAGGTCATTTTATGTATGCGTCGATGAGAGAAGCAATTCGAACATATAATTAGATTTCTGCTACATCCAAAGTCAACGAGGCGCTGGCCGTTGTCATTTGTTTCATCGTGGAGGCTATATCCTCCAGTCGTTCCCCGATGAGATATCTCATTGCCAACCTTAGCGCTGAAATCACCCAGAATTATTTTTGTGTCATTTGTAGGCAATGAGTCTGCTAGTCTTTCTAGGTGATTGTAGAACGTTTTCTTCGTTTATTCGTCCTTTTCTTCGGTTGGGGCGTGAACGTTTATCACCCAGGTTTTGAAGAATTTCGCTTTTATACGGATCACTCACAACCGTTCATTGACTGCCTTAAAATCAATAACGTGTGATTTGAACTCCCTATCTACAATGAAGGCCACTCCGAATTCTCGTTTTCTAGTAGGCCTTCCACTTTTGAATATTGTGTGCGACCTCATGTCTTGAATGTCGTTTCCTGGATTGCAAGTATTTTTAATTGATATTGACTGGCCTGTTGTAAAAGATCCTTAACGGCGCCAGGGTAATTGAGTGATCTGACATTCTAGGATCCAATGCCATAGTCCTTTTTTCGTTTGCAAGGTCGTTGCCGTGAGTTCAATCCATTCCGATGCCCATCTGCAGGTTTCGAAACATTTCAAGGTTTTCCAGGGACGGGGAGTTAGCCCGTCGCCCAACCTCCATTCCGGCGGCATGGTTATTACGTCGATTCCTTTATCAGGCGCGGAAGACTCACCCTATTACGTCTCCACAAAGGAGATGTAAGTAGGATTTATTAGCAGAGCAGTCGATGTGTTTACAGTTATTAGCATTTCTCGGCATTTAATGTCCCATTGTTGGGGAACCAGTAAACCCAATGTGCGACCCCGAGAACATTTACTACCATGTAATTGGAGTGTTTGGGATGAGGAGTCATGGAAGCTGTCGGTTTGGAAAACAAGGGGTTTCCTCCTCCTCTCTCAAATGGGCTTGGGACCGTCTACGGCGGAGCTATGAAACTTCACTATAAAATATTTATCACGAGTACTCTACTCCACAAGACATTCCAATCAATTTTTATTATCTTTAGAAATTTCCTTTTATGTGTCAATTACGCTACTCTACAGTAATTCAAAATTTTTGTTCACAAAGGTAAACGGACTTAGAGGTTGAGACAAATGCAAATACCCAATAGGAAAAATCTCTGTTCCTTCTCTGAAGAAGGTCGTTGCACTACAAAGGAAATGTCAAGCTGAATAATGTTAACGTGGCTGAAGTGAACTACTCATCACTGCTTAAATGATGGAAACTTGACATGTGTAATTGACTAAATCTAGTAAATTAACAAACTAAGCAGTTTCGATGGGATGACCAGCTTATCTTGTCCGGAGCAGCAACTCCTGACCACCATGGGACTGCACGACTGCTTATGTTTATTACAAAACCTAGATTACTACAACTCTCGCAAATGAGTATCTCCATTGAAATCGATGATCCCGTGAGCTCAAATTTAGAGAATATTCCGTGTTCTTATCGCCGACCCACTTATATATATATATATATATATATATATATATATATATATATATATATATATATATATATAATATATAGCCGAGGCACCATCAAAATCAGAAATATACCGATTCATGTCCAAATACACGAATACTTTTGGAAGAATGAAGCCAGTGGTAAGACAAATCTCAACGTACCCATCGGTAGGGTAAAATAGCTGCAAAATCGAGGGATTTTCGCTTACAGTTACAGACTTCACGATATTAGTATGAACAAGCTTCAAAATGAATGTATCAATTCTCATGGCTTTGGCAGTTTGATAAACTTTTCAATTCGATATATAGTGCCTCCAATTTACCTCAGGCTTTCTGTACAGACCAGTACATGCGTAAAGACACTTCCTTTCGTAAACTCCATTATACTAGCAATCTGATCATACCAAATTGGACATTCATATGTCAAAACTGTTCTATCTGGAATGAAAGAGTCGTCGAAGGGACACGAACACTTGATGCGCTTTACTGAGCATGATTTTGACATGTCCATTATTGTGCAGATACTGATTAAAGTGAACACCAAGGTATTGAACACAGGATTTATGTGGGAACCGTTCTGACTACCCTCACATGCAAAAATTTCCACATTATGACTTGTGCCGTTTCAGGTCTTGATGACCCAACCGCATCTTTGTCCGAAACAAAATTGTTTCGTATTTTTGCGCATCGACTTTCATTCACCAATTGTAAGTTTAGGCCTGTAGGTTCCTTTGAATGCCTGATGCCTTTCCGTCTGCCATATAAATTAAAAAATTATCAGCAAACGCTACTAATGATTGCGTTCTTCTTCTTATTCTTAGCACTACAGCCCCTCTCGGGCCTTTGCTTCCTACAAATAGCGCCTCCAACTGTCTCGGTCCATTGACCAGCATTTCCTCGGTTTCCCCTCTGGTCTCCAGCCTTCAGTTCTCCCCACGAATACCTTCTTGGGTATCCGTTGTTTGTCCGGCTCGTCAAAAATTTCATACAGCTCATGGTTGTATCGAATTCGCCATTTTTCCTCGTCTAGCTTCACTCCGATTATTCGCCTCAGGACCCGTCGCTCAAAGGCGTTCAATATATTTGCGGATACTTGGATTATGGTCCACGTTTCACACCCATAGCATGGCTCAGGTCGTATCACAGATTTGTATACTTGGAGCTTTGTTTTCCTGTGTATGCAGCTGGTCTTCAAGATCGTCAAAACTGAATAAAATGTTTAATTTGCGAGCTGTATTCTTCGGCGTATTTCGTCTCTTTTGATTGCGTTGGCCAAACGTTAAAATCAAAGCCGTTCAATAGGTTGCGAATGAATATAGAAAAGAGCAGAGGCGCAGTAACTATTCCTTGCTGTAAATAATTCATGGCCTTAAAATCGTGTATCGTCGTCAGATTTGCATCAGTTATAAGAAAAGATTTTCCATACAACATGTTACATATCATGGTGATAAGGTGTCTGGGGAACCTTTCCTGAATGATCTTAAAACTAGCCCGTCTAACCACACCGTATCGAAGGCTTTCTCCATATCAATAAGACACACTCAACACATTCTCCATTATTTAGTTTCTGACAGATATCCGAAGTTATTTTCGTTGTCGCATGTACGGTCGTGTGCCTGGCACGCCACGAAACTAAACTGGCAACTCGGCATCAACTCATATTTCTCGTTGTGGGCATTTAATACTTATTTCAGTATCACCGCAAACACCTCGCTGATGTTAGGCAGCAAGCTGATTGGACGATAGCTCTTAGGGCATGAAGATACCTTGACCTTTTTCCATTGACTTGGGAAATATGAACCGTTCAACATGTTGTTAAACAATATTAAATAAGTTTTAATAGCAACCCCTGGCAAATGTCATAGTACTATATTGGGAATACCGTAAATACCACATGATTTCTTGTTCTTTATCCTGCCAAATATGAAACACAAGTCTTCATGGCTGACAAAATAATCAAGAAGATTTCCGCTCGGTATGAATTCGGAGGTCAATGTTTCATTGAATATGATAAATTGAGAATACACACGGCTTAAATAAATAGTATTTTAGTAATTTTATATGAAGAAGCTCAGTATCTATTCTGATCCAATTGTCCACTGCAAAATTTTAACTTGGCAAGATTAAAAATTTTGTCCTCTACTAAGGTGGTTTTGAAATTGCTTTTCTTCTTTTACCTACAATTTAACTCTTTAAATATTGAATTAGCCTTATTGACTCCGTAACACTAAATAAAATATTCTTGTGCTTAACCAATGCTACATAATACCAATAAAAACCGCAAAGAAGTAAAAATTTGAAGAAAATATGCTGAGAAAATTAATTGGTTTATACTTAGTGTCGCGCTTTTTTAATTTTAATTATGTTTCAGCCGAGATTCATTTTTCCTAGAAACAATTGTCCGTACTAATTTCATTTCTCCAAAATAACATGTCTACCAGATTGGCCCACTAGATGTCACGTGCATCGACTTTAATTTTCCTTACAGTGGTTCAGTGACAGCACGATTGCTCAAATTTGCTCAATTTGCTTCCAGTTCGAAAAATGACATTGGCACTTGGCTTCAAGTGTGCGTGCAATCATTGTATACGTACAGTAGTCGACTGTCAATGTGTGTTACCGCCATCTTGGAATGTGAACAAAAAGCAGAAAAATCGAAACATTGACAGAAAAATCGCGTCAAATCGAAGTCGAATTAACTCGGTGTGCATTTTTTTAATTTAAAATAGGGAAAACAATTAGATCTCAACGTTAATAACTTTTCGCGATAGAATTTTTGTATGTTTTGCAGACTATGTCTGAATACCGTCTGTACAATAGATTTACATAGCTATGGCTGCGACGAGAAAGTTGCAAGGTGAGCTCCGCTGAGAACTATCAGAATTTTTTTCTTTTCCCCCATGATCTCGCTATTACACTTTTCCGAGGGCATCGTGTAACATTCATATGATTTGAACGTCGCGTGTCCAATGATATGTTTTTAAATGTCGGCAATATGATTTAATGTATATATTGTGAGTGAATCAGTGGGATATTTGCATCAGTGTTTTTGACATCTGTACATAGAGGAAGCAAAAGTTTAGTGTCGCCGCGATTCAGAGACTGTGGGACTGACTGTGCAGGAAAGGTTGTAGTGTTTTTGTTCAAAATATATCAAGAGCCCTAAATAGTTTTTATCAAACTTTCAAGTGGAGATTTTTAATGTGGATAAAAAGTCAGGATTGGTAAAGGAAGTGTGTTGAGCTGTTACTTGGCCGAATGAAAAGGTGTTTGAACGATGGTGTCCCATTCCATTGGATATTAAGAAGAATTCAGTGAAACTGTTAGCGCAGCAAGTATCTAAATGGAGAAAAACTACTTGGATTGTTCTCAATCAGGCACATGAAAATTTTGGCTAGACAAAGGTGGGCCACTGTCACGGTGGATTTCTTTGATTTTCTTGAATTGACATTCACTAGTTGCCATCACATTGCATAGCTGTAAGCTGGTAATGTAGAATCCGTTCTTTCACATAGTGTATTCCGTTTTCAAAAAATAGTTCTTTCTTCTATTGGATGTTAGTGGAAACAGGTACCTGAAACAAAGCTAGGATGAATAAACTGTTGCAATTTAAAAAATTGTTTCAATCTTTCAGTGGTTCTGGACCTTCTTAACCATTTTAATAAATTCATTTCGAGATATCCACTTATTGAGTATATCCTTTCTATATGTATGCCAGATAATTGAATTCTCAGTTTTCTTTTTTTAACATTTCTTTTATCTCTAATACGTAGAGAGATTGCAATGGCACAATCATTTTAAATATATTTCCTGACCGACTGTGTAGTCCTCTGTAGTATATAATACACATTAAGCCACAGTTCTATGCTGGATATTCAGAAGGATTTATCATATGTTGTCCTACTACCATAAATTGTATATTCTTAGATTCAGATCTTCCCCTTTGTCCAGAATTTAATGAGGATTTTCCGATTGCCGACAACATCGGACAGTTTTTGTTCTCTAATTCTGTAGGTCGCAAAATTAGATCTTCACCTGCAACTTAGGTATGATGTTTTAGAGTACGTTTGTCTTTTCAAGATCTTAACGTTACACTAGGAGGTGATATCGTCTGAAACCCGCTTGAATGTGTATTATGTCTCAATTTGAACTATTACCTAACTTGCATAAGCTTAAGCCCGGGAAGGTTAACTATCGAATAATATGCGTTATCTTTAACAACTGCTATTGGGAACCACACCATTAGAGATATGCCATATAACGACAATCAGCCTACTTTAATATACTAATATTTTCCCTTAATAAATTGCGCATTATAATATGGAAATAAACATGTATTTACATGTCTCTTCTTTCTTTGCTAAATGTGCCATTATTCTTCTCATATTAAAGCTCTAGTTTCTCATTAAAGTCAGACAATGCACTTTCGCTTCTGATAGGTCTGCCGTTGGATTTTTAATATTCGTTGCCAGCCCTTCAGAACCTTTGATTCTAGCAAGCAGTGGCTTCTTTTATCTCGGTCTTTCAATTTCAGAACTGGAGCAGTGGTGAA
This sequence comes from Odontomyia ornata, assembly GCA_963969285.1. Taxonomy (NCBI): domain Eukaryota; kingdom Metazoa; phylum Arthropoda; class Insecta; order Diptera; family Stratiomyidae; genus Odontomyia; species Odontomyia ornata. The sequence continues at coordinate 284,978,663 of OZ017740.1, forward strand.
GTGCCCTCAGCAGAAGATTTAGATCAGTGTTTCCTTGGTTTTCCTCCTATCCTTCATCGCTCTCACTTATTTCAAAAAGTGCTTTCATAGGTGTCCGTTATTCTTCCACCTATTGTACATAACCTACCCATGTAGCCAGATAGGTTTTAGTTCGCCAGGGATTCTCTTTTCATTTTGCTCAACTAGATGGTCTGATTTTCCATATTTCGTATCTATTTCAGTTAAGAATTTAGCTCCACACCTATTTATCAAAATACTCATCAAAACGACCAACTCCTCCATCTTCTTGCGTTAATATAGGGTTATTACATATTTGGTGTCAGCCGTTGTTCCTTACATCTTTTGCAAGATCTGCTAATGCTAAATACTTCATTCATATATGCTATTATATGCGTATGTTGGTATCATTCTTAGTAGTAAAATTGTTATCTGAAATTTAACTCAAACCTACGATAGTGTAGTGGACACAATTTTTCTTAAGATTCTCTCAAAACAACCCGTATTACCTTTAGCTTTATTTGAAGCAGTGAACAGCAGCTAGCGTTTTAATTACTCGGCCATCAATACAATGAATAAAATTCAAGCGCTGCGAATTGCTTGAGAAAAATATCAGTGGTTTGAATTGTGGAAAGTCGATTTGAAGGACAGTTACAAAACAAACACAGGACAGGCGAAACTGGGAACAAAAGTATTCGTTTTTGCATAAAATGAAGATAATCTTGAAATAATTTTTTTGATTCGCTTTGATGTACATTATACCAGACAGATTGCATATCATGTTCTGAAATTAAATATTTAAAGACTGCATTTGCCCCGCGATGGGACAAGAGATCAGTTAGCAATTAAAGTTTATCATAATGGATGCTACTGAATCTCAGAATGTTCAATATGCTTTGGTGGTGGTGCTTTATCAAATTTCGTGAAGTTGATTTGGCAATATCTTAATGAAACTTCGTCTATCTATCAAATTTTAAGTATATCGGTGTAGATTTTCAATCAGAGATTTACTGTAACATCAGTTTACCATGTATAGTATCAAACGAAAAGTCTTCACAAAAAGTCATAGAAACAGGTCTTGAGAAAGCAACATGAGCACGAAAGAGTATGTTCATTTCTTCCTATAAAAGTAAAGGATTCGCAAATATGCATTTGCCATGTAAAAAGAATATAACCGTCCACTCAAGCGACGGATCAAGGGTACAGCACACAGAAAGCGTCCACAAAAGAACCAGAAGAAAACGACACGGGATCCCTCCTAGCAGTTGCAAGTACGAGGCCAAAAAACCGCGATGATTGGAGATTACTACTCGAGGTTAACGCTAAATCTGGATATCGCGCCATAGTTGGCAAAGGACTGAAATCATCAAGTTACATTGTTTCAACGAAATTAGACAGCTTTTTTCGATTATGCAAGGTGCGTTCAAAAATAAACGAGATTGAGCTAAAATAGAAACGACAGGAGCTTTGTTCTGATAAATTCGAGTTTATTTATTGGAATAGTCTCCTCAGGCCTCGATACACTGTTTTGCGTGATTCAAAAGCTTTTCGAAAGAGTGTTTCAGTTCATTGACCGGAATGTCGTTCAGGATGTCGGTACAAGCCTTTTGGATGCCCTCAACGGGCGCAAAGCGTTTTCCTTTCACGGCCAAATGCAATTTACCTACCTATTCGGTAAATTGCATTTGTCACAGGGAGCCATATCAGGCGAATACGGTGAGTGATTGATGGTTAAAATGCGATTTGTAGTCAAAAAATCAAAAAAAATTTATGACCAAAGTCTCGTTTAGTTTGGATTGCAGTTAACCTGTGCGGAACAAACCGTGCACAGACCTTTCGCAAGCGCAAATGATCGGTTAAAATTCGATAAATCGATGTTTTAGAGATATTCAACTTCGATTCCATGAATTTCAACGATGATTTCGGCTCATTTTTGATAAATTCACGCAAAGTTTCGATGGAGTTTTAAGTGATCACTGATTTTGGGCGACCCGTATGTTCATCGTCATTTATGTCCTCACGACCATCTCTGAAACGTTTAAACCACTCATGTACTCTGGCACGAGATAGACAATCATCGTCATAAACTTTTTTCATCAATTTAAATATTTCGGTAAATGTTTTGCCGATTTTAAAACAAAATTTCATATTAGCTCTTTGTTCGAAACTCATTTTTGTACCGATAACACAAACATACTGTCACATTAGACGCAATAACTTCGCTTCCACTGAACCGACTGTCACCAAACTTTCACTGGAAGTCAGGGAGGGATGTAACTTTCCAACGCAATATCATTCACAGATGGCGCCACCAAAAATTTTGTAATTGTTATCGCGATGCTTAATGTAGATACAGAGAGTTAGACAAGTTTTACCGACAAAGGCTAGGCATATTGTAACGAGTGACAGTTTTGCTTACTACCTATGATCAACTCCAAATCAACTAATTACATCAAATAACATTCTATCCCCCTTTCACTCAGGAGTTTTTAGCTTTTCAACCTTCGAATAGCAAAAATAAAGTCAAATAATCTCATGTCATCCGATCTTTCTATATTTTCATTTGCTTTAATTCCCTCCTCGTACTCTATACGAAATCAGAATCGCTTCATCTACCGCACTCATGGTAAATCTTTTTCTTCTTCTTTGTAGCGCTACAGCTCTTCTCTTCTTTGCTTTCTGCAAAAAGCGCCTCGAACTGTCTCGGCTCATTGGCTTAGAGTCTATGTTTCACACCCATAGAATACCACAGATTTGTATACTTGGAGCTTTGTTTGCCTGTGTTTGCAGCTGGTCTTCAAGATCGTCATTAAATATTTTATTTTCTAGCAATATTCTTCTCATGCCGAAACACGACTTCAGTTTTACATTTCCTGAAAAAACTTCGCTCCTTCGCTCAATTCTTACGGCCAGCTGTTCTCGGATTGAGCAGGAAGTCTCTTCCGTCAGGAATTTGGCAATCAGTGAGATACTACACAAATTCAATATCTTCTTCTTTGTAGTACTACAGCCCCTCTGGAGCCTTCGCTTTCTGCAAAAATTGCTTCGAGTTGCCTTGTTCCATTGATCGCGTCCTCCGATTTCGAAATCCGAGCACCAATGAACTTTTCGTCAATTGAGTCAGACCAGCGTTTCCTTGGTTTCCCCATTAGTCTTCACCCTTAGTTCTCCCAACGAATACCTGTTTCGGTATCCGTTGTTCGTCCTTACGATACTCGTGGCCAGCCCATTGCATCTTCCGCAATCTTACAATCGTTGAGACATCCGGCTCGTCAAAAATTACATACAGCTCATGGTTGTATCGAATTCGCCATTGGTCCCCGTTTAGCTTCGCTCCGATTATTCGCCTCGGGACCCAACTTTTGTATACCTATGTCATAAAATATCATGCTTAAGTTAAGGTCCATGTTTCACACTCATAGCATAGCAAAGGTCCCATTGTCTCTTATATCATAGATAATGTACGCAATCAACCGATCGAAAATAACACGTTCTTTAGTTGAGGTTCTTAAATTCAAGGACAGCTCGCAAAACATTGCTAAAAGGTAGCCTCCATAGCGAGTTAGTTATGTGTAAATAACTTCGAAAAGAATATGAACTAAATCAGCGCTCTTTGCTCAAAACATATAAATATGGCTAATGGAAGATTGTCTAATGGGAGTAAGACTAAACTATTTTGGTCGTATATCCGTTCTATCACCTATGCCCGTTCTTGTGATGTCTACTTATTATATCTCATTCGTTCTCTCAACTCAAATCTTGAACCCCTCCTGTAATCTAAATATTTTCCACATTCTTTCATTTGACACTTCTTTTATATTAGTTATCAAATCTCTTCCATTAGAGTTAACAATGCAAAATCTTGATACAAGTATAGGTTGTGTGAGCTAGACGGCACTCCGCATATTTTTTCACCTTTTCAACAATCCCGTCTGACACCGACGGCCTTCCGCTCCGCTTTTCATCTGAAGTTGCGTACGACCTTCACTGAATTCTTGACATCATTTACGGACATGTTGAACAGCGATACACTTTTCTCCATAAACTTCGGCTAACTGACGACGAATGCCTATAGTTGAAACCCCTTCCACATTCAAAAAACATACTAAAGCGCAGATTCTGCATATGGCGGTAAGGCCAATGGGACCTCCATTTCGTATGGCTGCTAGGCCGACACTGAGCGGCCTAGCGCGATAGAGAGTTGATGCGTGCGCTGGTGTTGCCAAATTTTGCCTAACACATTTCACTTTTAATCGACGAGTTTGGAAACTTTATTTTACAAACGAACCTCATATTTTTGAAATTCGACTCATTGTTTGTCTTCAACATAATTCGTAACAGGGAGCTTCTCAAATTGGAAGACAATTCTTCCGCACAACTCTGTCTGTCGAAACCGGGCACTGTCCGTTTAGCAGGCATGTAATATGGACGGGTCTTTTATAACGACTTCTGTCCGACCCTTGTACGAAAAGTGCAGTCTCTCAGCTCCAAATTCTTCACCGGTCTACATTAATGAATGAATGGAGGTATTGCTGATGAACTATCAGAACATCACATGATCTACGAAGCTTTGTTGTGGAGGACGAGATACATTCCATAAAGTTACTGTTTAACTAAGGAGCAGCTTAGATTCTTGGAGCACACTATGACCATTTTCTTTTTACGCAAAGTTAGGCTAACAGCACCTACAAACATTGGGGCACAATAAATCCTTCAATTCCAACGATTTTAAGTTGGTTGTTACACGGTTTTCTTCTTCATCCACCTTCCATGTTCTTATTATAGGACGATTTCATCTTTTAGAATAGAAGGGTGCCATCCTCTGGCTACCTTTTAAAAAAGCACTGCTTGGTTTTTTAGCGAATTTTTTTTTTCAAAATCCGTGTAGGACACTGGTGCCGATTGTATGGCACAAGTGTAAGCGAGCTTTAAACAAGACCGAGCTCAGCTGACTCGCTTCGCTTAACGACCGCGTGCGCGTGCTTGTCGACTAGCTATTTGCGGGATCATATGAGGTTTGCTCTTGTCGAGCCGCGAAGCTACACTACAAAATATTTATCACGTGTACTCTACTCTACGAGACGTACCGATCAATTTTTATTATCTTTAGAAATGTTCTATTATGTGTCAATTAAGCTACTCTACAGTAATTCAATATTTTCTTGTCTCCTTAAGGTTAGCGGAAACGGAGGCTTGAGACAAACGCAAACATTCTACAAAAAGCAACCGTTACTTTCTCCGAAGAAGCTCGTTGCATTACAAGAGGAATGTCAAACCTAAAGATGTTAAAGTGACTGAAGTGAACCTCTCATCTCTGCCTAAAGGATGGAAACTTGACGGATGTAGTTAATTTTAATCTTGTAAAACAACAAACTAAGCAGTTTCGACGGGGTGACCACCTTATCTCTTCAGGAGCAGCCACTCGTGATCACCACGGGGCTGCTCGACTACTTATGTTTATTACAGTTTCGCCCAGCCAACCACATGCTACACGCTTCAGGTGCTGTCTCCTGTTCCTGTAGCATGTGGTCGGCTGGAGATAGATCTGTTATAGATCCAACAATAGTATTTTCATTGCTGCCATTTGTCTGTGTTCTTCCACCCATATAACCAGGAGAACTAACAACACCGTGCTATTTGGTCGTGCTGTGCTGTTCCCAGCCGACCAAATACTACAGGAGAGTATGTGATTGGCTTGACAAAACCAAGCAACGCCTTTTTAAAAGGTAGCTAGGGGATGGCTACGTTCTATCCTAAAACAATTTTATACTGTTGTTCATATTATCTATTGCTCTTAGTGTCAAGTCTAATCTTCCCCTTCATACTGTTGCTCTAAAATCGTCTACGTGCCCACCAAACTCTTGATATGTTCTCGCTAGTCCGGCAAATTTCTGGCAATAAGGTTAAAAGTGGGTTCCCTATAGCTAACCTTTTGTAACTTTGTATAAATTGCTACGAAATATAAAATAGCGTTCGCAACAATTTTATAGGAATTTGTAAAAAAAAAGTTGGTATCTGTCTGTCCGGTTATCGGGCCGTCTGCCTGCCCGTCACTGCCTCACAGCAAGTTTTCTCAGGAACTAAGGAAGTTTAAGCCATTAAATCATATGAACAGTTCGGAAATTACTAGTTAATGAAATTTGATAGTCGAAAAAAATTGCAAATGATTTTAAGGGGGGTCTCCCCATGTAAGGATGTGACCCTTTTATTACCGAAAATAGTCGTGTAGGGTATCATATGAAAGGTCTTGATGTGGTCTTTCAGTTATTCAGTTATTAAAAATGTAACAACAATAACTGGGTAGGCAGGAGAAGCGGAAATACACAAAAATAAATAATACCTATCATAGAAGTATTTTTTGAGTTTTTACATTAGTTACGTAACATAAATATCTGCATTTCATAGGTCGAGTACAAATACTTCTGACAGGAGCATACTGCTGTCAACTCGACTCGTTTGAAGTACGTATCAAAATCAGCTTCGACATAAAATGATACAAGTATTTCG